>CM053267.1:29378529-30026441 GCA_028583415.1 Protea cynaroides
GATTGAAGGCATTATTTTCAGACTTGGGTTTATCTCATTCATCTCCTATTACTGTTTACTGTGATAATCAAGCAGCGTTACATATAGCTGCAAATCCGGTCTTTTATGAACAAACGAAACACATAGAATTAGATTGTCACTTTGTTTGGGAAAAATTACAATCTGAACTGATTCAAACGAAACACATTCGTTCCTAGTATCAACAGGCTGATTTATTCACCAAAGCATTGGGGCAAACTTTTTTATGTTTCCTCACTGGCAAGCTAGGACTTTTATTATTATTATTATTATTATTATTATTATTATTATTATTATTATTATTATAGTTAGGCTCCAAGGGAGTTGAGCTCATGGCCTCTTTGACTGGCAAGCTAGGACTTCGGTCTTTACCTGTGTCCACTTTAGGGGGTGTGTTAACGTGTCTTTGACACGTACCCCTTGTAGTAGATTGTAAATAATTCTTATATGTGTAGTTCTTTGTATTTTATGTTCTAGTCTTGTATTTAAGATATACCTGATACTATAAAGGTATAATCTGCTCATTTTGTTCATAATTGGATACGATATTCATAGTTGAAACCCTAGAATCTTCTCTATGCAAATATGCATTTGACAAATGTGTCTGAGACTATGTATTCTTATAATTTATTTTTCTTAGAAAAATACGATCTCATCTATAATGGGTTTGAAGAATATAGCAGGCAAATGATTCTTAGAAAACAACACATGCAACATGATTAGATTCCTTTGAGGTGACAGCCTAATAGGTGATACAAAAGATCAGATTCGACCCAAGTAGAAGGAGAGAAAAATCCATCACAAGAGCATAGCAAGACGTGCATTGAAATGGGAAATCAGGAAAACAGATTAGGCAAGAAATTAATTCTTGTAATGAAGACAACAGATCAAGACAAAAAATTCTTGCTCGACGTACCCTACAAAGCTTTCTACATTCACACGACAACAAATTAGTACTGGACATAAATTGAGAAGAGAACAAAACAGAACAAAGGAGAAGATGTGAGAAGGATGCGAGAAAAGCCAGAGTGGAGAACTTGAGAGTATCCAGCAAAACCCAAAAAGAAGATAAGAACAGGAGAACAGACAAGAATGTGAAAGATTGAGAACAAAAAAATAAATAAATAAATAAAAAGAAAAAAAAAATGCAAAGAGAATATAGATTGAATCATAAGAAAACCGAGATGGAGAAGAGAGAAGCCAATAAAACCCAAGGACAGAAGATATAAAAATCAAGAATAAAGACAAAATGGCACAAGAACATAGAAAATAAACCGGAGAAGAATAGAAGGAAGATAAACCGGAGAAGAACAGAAGGAAAATAAACTGCAGAACCCTATCTTACCTTAACAAAAGTTTGGGAAAAGTAAGAAAATTAAAGACAAACGACAGATTCTGCATAGATGAGAAAACCATGGATGTCTCTCTGCCAGCTAGGCCTGAAATTAGGACAGACGAACTAAAGATGGAGCCGTGGAGGGCGAGTGAATGGTAGAATGCCGCGAAAGAGGGAGAGAGGAGGGGTATTGGGAATTTGATATTTTTTAGGGAATACGACATGGAATAACTGTAAGATGCAGATTCAGATGACTAAATAGAACGGATAAAATTCTACTCGAAAGTGAGATATCCGAATTCGCATCCAATTAACTTTTGAACTATTTGAATTCGCATCCCGTAAACGAACGTGAAATTTGAAAATCTGTTTACATTTCTAATACTGCCACATGTGTGGGTAAAAAACAAAAAAAGGGAGAGCGCATGTGTTAAGCCAGGATCCGATCCACAAGGCTTTTTTGCTCCAGCTATTACATGATTGCTTGCGTGATTATATGCTGTTAAGATATAATCCGATCCGCAAATATCCACTCCAAATGTTTCGAGATTGTATGTGATAAGCCATAATCTGATCAGCAAGAATCTGATCCAGCTACATGTCATATTTAGAGCTGTAAATATATAAATCTCTAGGATAAAGATATGATATGTGATTGCATGCAATCCTTACCACGTGTGGCATTCTAAGGAGAATATCCTTTTGTGATTGCATGCCATCCTTATCACATGTGCCACTCTAAGAAGAATATCCTTCCTTTTGTTATCAATTGTATAAACAATATATATATACAACACTCAGTACACGAATTGTGCATCTGAGACATTTTTCCTATTCTGATTTTGTCATGGTATCAAGAGCCCCTGTGACCACCGTCCCACACTCAGAAATATCGTCCTCTCTCATCCCTGCTGAACCCTCCCTTTCTTCATCTTCTTCCCGTTTCAATCATCCAGTTTCAATTCAACTGGATCAATCGAACTATCTTTTTTGGAAATCTCAAATATTACTTATAGTTCGCGATCACAACCTATTTCCCTATCTTGATGGTACCTCTCCATGTCCACCATTGGAGATCTCTACAATCACTTCATCTTCCTCCGCTCCCACTCTCATTGACAACCCCGACTATGCTACTGAGGTGTGTCAAGATCAATTGCTCTTAGGGTTGCTATGGCCAAGTCATTGATTGTGCTACTTCTACGGCCCTATGGAAGTCTTGCACAACTTTTTGCGAGTCAATCTCGCTCTCGTATCATGCAACTTTGGTTACAACTCCAAACCGAGAAGAAGAATGCTCTCTTTGTGACACAATACTTTCAGAAGATGAAGGCCATAGCTGACAATCTTGCTGTTGTAGCTAACCTAGTTCCAGATTCTGATCTCCTCTAACATATTCTCCCGGGTCTAGGGCCTGAATGGGATGCTTTTATCACCACCATTTCTACAAGATCTGATTCTCTCTCCACCATAGATCTTCATGGCTTGCTCCTCATCCATGAACTCCGATTGGAAAAGCATGCGCAAGTTTCAACTCTTCCCGAGGCTAATCTAGTCGCAAGCCAGCCCTCAAGCCGAGGGCGATCTGGGCGTGGTTCCTACAATCATAACCGAGGACTAGGTCGAGGTAGGGGCCACTATTCTCACTCTCCTCAGCTTGGCTTTGGCAAAAATCTTTCTCAATATCATTTCTGCCATCGGTATGGCTATATTGTTGTCACCTGTTATCACAGGTATGATCCACCAACACAAGGACTTGCCCCTCAAACGGCTGCCCATGTTGCTGCTATACAGAGCTTTCCTCACATGGACACATGATATCAAGACTCTGGTGCCATTGATTACATCACAACTGATCTTGGCAATCTCTCTTTGAAGTCTGACTATCATGGTCCTGACCAAGTGCACGTCGGAAACAGCTAAGGTTTGCATATTCAACATATTGGTTCTTCAAAACTTTCTTCTACTAGCCGTCCTCTTAAATTGAATAACATCTTCATGTTCTATAAATTTCCAAAAGTTTGTTATGTGTTTCAAAATTGACTAATGAAAACAATGTCCTGTTTGAATTTCATTATACTTATTGTCTCATTAAGGATCGATCCTCAAGGAATATCCTTCTCACAGACATCTTAATGGTGGCTTGTACTGCCTTTGCACTAGCTCATTGCCTCTGCCTGCATCATCATCTCCTACAGCTTTCATTAGTTCAGGAGCCACTATTGATATCTAGCACAACTATTTAGGGCATCCATTACCCAAGATTATAAGGAAGCTCCTCTCCACCAATCATTTAGACCTTTCTGGTGGCTCGAAAGTTTTATTTTGTCATTCATGTCCTTTAGGAAAATCCAATAAATTGCCCTTTTATGCTTTTCATTCTGTCTCTCTAGGTCCATTAGATTTACTACACTCTGATGTATGGGGTCCATCTCCGGTACTATCTAGTAATGGTTTTTGTTATTATGTCAATTTTATTGATAACTTTGGCAAATATTCTTGGATATTTCCAATGGCTCTAAAATTCGATGTTTATTCAATTTTCCAATCTTTTAAAAGGCATGTAGAAATTTTTTTTGAAAGACCAATTAAAGCAATGCAAACAGACTGGGGTGGTGAATATAGAACTGTTTCAAGGTTTCTTGACAGTAATGGTATTCAATATCGAATTACATGTCCTCATACTCATGAACAGAATGGTCGTGCTGAATGAAAGCATCGCCACATAGTTGAAACTGGCCTTACTATGTTATACACTGCCAAGGTTCCCCTTAAGTATTGAGATGATGCTTTCACATCTACTATGCTCTTAATCAACAGGATGCCCACACTGGATCGTTCACCATGGGAGCTTCTATTCAATACCAAACCAGATTACAGCTTCCTCAAAGTCTTTGGAAGTGCGTGTTATCCTCTTCTTCGGCCTTACAACACAAACAAGTTTCAACCACATTCTCTTCAATGTGTTTTCCTTTGTTACAGTACCAAGCACAGAGGATACAAGTGTCTTCATATCCCAATAGGCATAATTTACACCTTTCGGAATGTTGTATTTGATGAACTTATGTTCCTTTTTATGCATATTGCACAGGATGTTGCCACATTGCCACGTTCCTATCCTTGATTAGCAGCTCGATTCCACTATTGTGGAATCCAATAGGAGGTCACGCCCCCTTCCGACCTCCTTCAACAAGTTTGATTTTTCCTAGTACCGACTTTTCTGCTCTCCAAGTTGGAGTTCCCGCCGACCCAGCACCATCGGTTACCACCGACCCAACTCCTTCATTTCCTCATGTGTAACGAATGGACACAATTCAAACCACATCACCACCCATCCCCCCACCAAGAAAAAGTACCCGAACCCCAAAATCGAAGCATTTCCTAGACCATATTATTTAGGTGGCTACCAAACATCCATTACCCGCTGTTGTATGCCCTCATGTGGAACCTACATGTTTTACTGAAGCTAACAAATACCCTCATTGGCGACAGGCTACGATGTAAGATCCGTACGTAAAAATTTCAAGGACGAAATTTCTGTTAAGGGTGGTGGAGTTGTAAGACCCACATGCCATGAACCCGGTCTAACCTTACATTCTCGTGTTGTAACTGGTCTTCCTATCCTAATCAGCTCAAGTGAACCAATTGTATGAAGAAACCACAAGATGAGGTAAGCAACAAGTCAAATTTAGTTGGTATGGTTGACTGTTTACGTTTGTGTGGAAGCAACCAGTCAAAAACTAAAAATCAATAAATTTTGGCTGTATGGTAGCATTTTTCAGGGGTATGGGCGACTGTATGATCGGCTAAGTTGTGGCCACAACGTATGGTCGCACGTTTTGATTGTATGATTGACAAATTATACGACCGCACGATCGACCGTATGAATCCAGAATCGACTCCGTGTTTAGGAAGTTTTCCTAATTTGAAGAAGACTCTTTCTTAATTGAAAGAGGACTCTACATGGAGGTTTTTCTCTATATAAAGGATGTCCCTTAGCCTCTCTCACTCTTTTAGAACCCAAATTGAAACTCTAAACCTAAGAGAGAAAGAGAGAGAAGAAGATTTGGAGAAGAAGGCTGAGAGGAAGGTTTTTGCAAAGAAGGGTTCTATCTCTCTGCAGCAAGCTTAAGGTATGGACTTGACTCCGTAGGGTAGATCGGATAGAATAGGTTCTTTTCAAATTGATATATGGAATCTAATACAATGATTCGATTATAGGTTTTCTATGGGAAACCTTAGAGAATAGGGTAGGGATAATTGATAAGGATAAACTATGATTAAAGTCTATAGAATGATTTTAGGATGAATCTCATTGATGAGCCAAGAGGAGGAACTCGTATGAGAAGTAAAAATTAGAAAAAATTTCATCTACACCCCATCAAGGATTGCTAACATCATCTACACCCACAAGATTACAAAAACATCACCTAGGTCCACTTAACTGATGAAAATCACTAAAATTGTTAAAATAGAGTTTTACCCCTTATATTATAAATTGAAATATTAAAAAACTATATTGATTTATTAATTTGACCTTCCAATCAAACTTTTATTTTTTTCTCCCTCTTTCCTTTTCACTCTCACCCAAACCCTAACTCCTAACATTGGAGTCCCTTGTTCCTGCAACTCCAATGTTCAAACAACCTGCAACTTGAGAATTTTCATGCTCTATTTTCTTGGTATTTTTTTTTGTTTTTTAGTTGCTTCCCTTTGTTTTCTATCATGAGATTAAATCTACAGAAAAACAGAAAAACCAGAACAAGAGAGTATACGAGTCTCGCTCGTAATCCCTTCAATAGGGATTGACATATTTTTTTCTAGTAAACAACAGGGATTGACATGAGCATATTCGATTCTTCCCCATTTACCTTTTTTTTCAAAGGTAAAAAGAACTTTCCCTTCCTTGAAATCTTATATGAGTATTTTCGTTTCTATTTTTAAAGTCCTACAAAAGCCCCCAACTTGTTTGGAGTTCATGAAAACGGCGGGGCCGATCGAGATTTTCTTATAATAAATTAAGAATTTAATTTGAAAATTTTGAGGTTTTCATTCCCTCCCTGAAACTGAAACTGCCATTGCTAAGAACGAAGTTTCGTGGAGATTATCACCTGGGTTTTCTATAGTTTGCTTGTTGTTGAGGTGAATTCGCTTTCCAGATAAGTTACCTGATCAGATTTCGTGGTTATTACGAATAGAATTAAAAAAATCTCTTTATATCAGAACCTGCATATTTTCTTGTCGAATTGGGATTTTTTTTTAGTTCCTTTTCTTTTGAATTTGTAGTCTATGAATTTTGGATGATTTTGTTTTTGTAATTGTTTGAGAATTTCTAAGTTGGGTGAGTTTCTAGGGGATTTTTTGGTTCTAGATTCATTGTATTGCAGAGAAGTTTGGTCTCTGCTACCCAGAGACCGATCTTCTTTGGTTCTCTGTGGGTTTATTTGTATGGAATTGTTACAAGGTCTTTGATTGAAAGAAAACTAGAGTCGTTGTTTCCTGATTAGCAATGGTGAAGCCTACAGGAAGATGACACAAGCAGAAGGGAAATCTGGTGGTGCAAATGTGAAGAAGAACAAATCGGCAGACCATGACACCAAAGCCTACGATAAGGACACTGCCGTCTTCATCACCATGTCTCAGGAGCTGAAAGAGGAAGGGAACAAGCTCTTTTAGAAGAGGGATTATGAAGGAGCCATATTAAAGCATGAGAAAGCCCTCAAGTGATCTGCAAAATCCAAAGCAGTAAAAGAAGAAGGTAAGAAGAAGAGGAAAGAAGAAGTGACAGAAAGAAGAAGCGTAAAATTGTCTTTTACCTTTACTTTAAGGGCATATCGTCCATGAAATAATCCAATGCAGCTGACATCAGCATCTAACGGGAATCTTCTGACGAAGTGGACTTCTTTGATTAACACAGCAAAGTTCTTGGGACCTAAGTGATGTTTTTGCAATCTTGTGGGTGTAGATGATGTTAGTAATCCTTAATGGGGTGTAGATGAAATTTTTTCTAAAAATTAACCTGACTACGTATGGTCGCAACTATGGTCGACCATAGGATGAGAAGAGAGTCGACCACAGCCATTCGGGAAGAATTCAAGAAACATATGGTCGTAGGTACGGTCGCATATAGTGCGACCATAGGGTATCGATCGTACGTCGTATGGTCTCATATATTGAAACCATAGGATCGACCATAGGGTATCGACCATACGATAACATTAAGTATATTTTGAAATCAGAGAAAATTTTTTACTACTATAACTTGGTAAACTTAAACCCTAACTTAAATACATTAATTGTTTAAGTTTCCAATAGATTCAAAGTGACTTCCAAAGCTTAGGAGAAGAACAAACATCAATCAAAGGTAAGAGAACAAGACCTAAACTAATTGGATAGTAATAAATTATTTAATTGAGTCCAATGCCATGATTGATTCTATGTTTGTATGCTTGTAATGTGCATCTCACATGTCATCCAATATTTCTATTATAACTGTTTATGCATATTTATTTTTGTCTATTTATAACATGATGATGATGATGATGCTAGGAATGAGTATGTGATTGTGTGTGTGTGGTTAGTGTGTTGAATGCTAGTGGAGCATGAGGGGGAGGACGTGACATTGTGGTTCATCCTGGTCACCAGACTCTAGCTCTATCTCTATTCAAGTCTTGCCCGCTGACATCGTCGTATCGCCATTACCTTAGCAGAACTATTACGTCGTAGGGTATCAAGGGAGGTGGTCTCGGACTGTGTGGTCTTTAACTCTACTGGGGGGCCTTAGCTCTATCTCTATGGATGTATTGAGGGATGCTAGGGTGAGGCCTTGGTTACATTTGGATGGCATTAGGATTGGTTAGTTGCGAGCTTAGTTTACAAGCCCTCACCAATAAAGGCTTACGTGTTGGTATGGGTAGGTCAGGGGAAGTGTTGGTGGTGTGTGATCCACATACTTTAGCTCTATCTCTATTCCATGGTGTGTGTTTGTGGGACGGCAATGGTGTTTGATCCATTGGACGGATTCATATACAGTCGTGTATAGAGGTGCGATGGCCACCAATCCTTTCTATAGCACATTGCAAAACTTTAAAACCAGGCCAAAGATATGAATTGAATGCATACATATGTTTGTTGTATTATTTTATTTTCTCACTGAGCTAGGTTGTGAGCTCACCCCACGGTATCCTTTTTTTTAGTTTCTAATGATGTAGTTAATACCGATGAAGACTAAATGAATGCACCAATGTATAGACACATGACGGTTATAGATGTACAAGTTGTAGAGGACAGATATGACTCGTCAAGCGAGTGTTTTCACCGTGGATACACTTAGTGTTTTATTCCTGTATTTTGATACTTGTAGTAGGTACTAATTATGTTTTGGTTACTTGAAGATAACTGGTTTATTATTTACTTATCATTGTAGACACTTAGTTCATTATCAATAAGACTTTCGCTATTTAATTATTTACTCTGATTATTATTATGAAATTTGTTTGGTTTAACTAGGTGAGCACAGCCTATACGAAATCCTGATTTGAACCATTGGTTTTCATGACTGTTCATCACACCACTGGTTAGTCCAGAATTGGAGTGTGACAGCTTGAACACATATGGAAAGAAAAAAGATAAAAGTAAATGGATTGTATCACACTCATGGCAATAATAAAATAAGATAATGGGCTGAAATAGTTTATCGCCAATGAGAAATCTAATATAATAGATAAAAAAGCAAACAAGTGAAAATATGAAATGACAATTTTACAATTGTGTTAAAAACATGAGTTCGGATGCATGTACATACACTTTTCATGGGATCCCATCACAGTCGATGTGGTGTAGGATCCACTAAATATGGACGATAGTAAGTTCCATGGAGGATATAAGTACATCCAGTTAAACCATTACCATTGTCCTTTTCATGTTTTGCAATCCTTCCAAAAAATTCTCTTGAATTTAAGAGCCCTACGATGTTTCAAATCTCAAGAAAGATTTGACGAAACTCCACTTATTCTCTTTCTCCTTCTCCTTGGTCGGTTTCCCATCATGCAATGGTGACCCTTCCTTCTTCCAGCCCAAAAACCACCTGAACCACACAATCAGCTATTCTAATGGAGGAACAGGAAACCCATCCATGATCCCATCATTAACTGAGGTATCAATCACTAACGGGAAGTTTTTCGAAGAGGTATTGGTTATATGTAAGACAACGCATAATTCTTGGAGCAGAGAAATGCAGATTGAGGGAGACGATAGGGGTAAGAAGGGAAATCTCTCTAGAGTGAAGCAATGTTCATCACGAATAAAATTTTCATTATGCTGCATAGACTTTATTTTTCTCTCATTCAGTTCGAAAATCTTCTTCTGTACCATAGAGATCGTTAAGGAACCTGATCTTGATTATATCCATCTGCGAACTAGTCAATAGGGTCACTCGTCTGTTAAAGGCATCAACTATTTATTTTGTTCACCAGTTTGTGCTTCAAGACGAGTGTAATCTCTTAAAAAAAATTGCAATCCACCTAGCATTCATCCTTTTAGTGTTACCACTGCTGTTGTAGGCTTCAATGCTTCATGATATGGTTAGAATATAAACCCTCTACACCAGATAATTATTCAAGGAAAACGATCATCTGTAGTAAAGTCACCCCTGTAGTGAAGATCTCACCCACCCAAAGTTGATCGGACGACTAAAAAAATACAATTCATAAATTTACCAATTTTTATTTTTATTTATTTTTTTATTTTATTTTTTTGCATGAGGAGGTATCGCCATGAACAACGTCTTGAAATTGACTAGAAATTTTTGCATAAATGTCTGTAAATGTGCCACCTCAATCAATACAGAACCTCAACTTCTCTTCCTTAATACTCACCATTTCTTCTAGTCCTTATTGATCACTGATCAACTTATATTTTTACGAGCTAGTAATCAACCTACATAAAGAAAATTTGGGTCAACCCCTAGATTTCAAAATTGAGCAAAGAATCTAGTCATTGAATAGAATTGATTATAGGGAAAAGAAAGAAAGAGAACCAATTCAGGTGCCTGAAACACTTACCTAGATTAAAGAATGGGCGTCACCAGTGTAGAATTTATAGAGTTGTGATTTTACCGAGTGAACCTGCGATCCTTTCGAGCAAACTTCCACTTGAACATTTCGGTTCTCTACATGTAGAATTGCAAATAGTAAAGAGCCGATAAGCAGAATTGTTAGGAAGACGCTGTTCGGAGAGCAATAAGCTCTGAGCTCTTCAAATTCGAGCTTTTTCTGATTCGTTCATGGAGATGGATCCAAATCGTCTCCTGTTTGGGTATCAACAGGAGACTCCGCTGCTTAATGTCGATGCGCAACACGTGGCATTGGTTGAATCTGACGGTGAAGAAAAGTGCTAATGCACACACCCAAATCTGTGCGATACATGGTATGAAAAAGTCTTTTTGAAAAACACTGACCAATCTGAAATCCATCCAAATGCCTACGAGAAGGAAAAGAGTCAATTTTTCATTTCACCTCTACAAATTTCTCTCCCAAGAGTTATTACCTCAGAAGGCCGAACGGACAATGTTGCCAACCCAATTCTACTAGGTTTGTACCAGAAACAAGAATGGCCCCGGCAATGACAGAAAGGCCATCGAGATGGAATGAGCACCTGCGTTACTGGTGGAGTCGAAATCCATCGTTGTCGCTCCTTTCTCCTCCGCCACCCTCTCTCTCAACTTTCTTCTCCCTCGGACTTACTCTTTTCTCCTCCGCCACTCTCTCTCTCAACTTTCTTCTTCCTCTGCCCACAATTTGGATCTTAAACCAAACCCTCCCCTCTGAAACAAAACCAAAGCTGACTCTCCTCCCTCCTCCGCTGCCCTCTTTCTCAACTTTCTTCTTCTTTGATCTCCTTTCTCCTCTGTAACTCTCTCTCTCTCTTTCTCAAATTTCTTCTTCCTCTGCCCTCTCTCTCCCCTCTGAAACAAAGCCAACAAGAGTCTCCTCCGTTTTTGCGGGCGCTCTTTGTTTTCAAAATGGTTTCGTGAGCTGATTGGTTTCATCAATTTCAAATTTAAGATTTGAAATGCTACGGTAGGCTGATAATTTCATCTCCTACAACAGGCCTTTTCTTCACTATCGGATTCAACCAACGCCACGTGTCGCGCATCGACATTAAGCATCTGAGTCTCCTATTGATACCTAAATAGGAGACGATTTGGATCCCATGGAGATAGCTCTTCATGCTCTGCATGCTTTTCCACCAATAAAGCGATGACCTTCCACGAGTTTTTTCATCTCCCCTATATTCTTCAACAGAAAATTTGCTACTCTCCTGCATGTCTTCCCTTTCAAAGAGTTCGATCTAAGTGATGATGTGAAGGAGCTCGTCATTCTACTTAAAAACAGTGTTGTGATGCCAAAGATTTTGTGATTCCCTTTGCAAAGAATCTTAGACAAGATATCGAGGGGTATTCTTGACATTAAAAAACTATATTAAAAGACACATCAGCAGCCAACAGACATGTCCTAACTTACAAGTATATATGATACTTATGTTCCAAATTAGGGGAGGTGTATGCCATTATTGACAATAACGAGGTGGTTGCCTTTACGGTAAACCTTGGGGGAGGTTAATGAAATTTTCCCAATTAATTAATATAACAATGACATGATCCATTTAAACAATAATGTAGTCAATCCATCTATCAGTGGTTGACTAAGCCACTTTTAAGCATAAGATGAACAACTGAATATATAAATGAGCCAATTACAATTCAAAAAAAGGAAAAAGATAGTTGTCTCCCCTGTACTATGCCTAAAGGACAAATGCCCCCAAAAGTTTCTGGAAAAGACAATCGTCCCCTTTTTTAATAGTGTTAAAATTATTTTTTCCATTGACGATTCTACCCCTGAACGCTTTCCATTGTTTGGAGAAGCTCCCCTATTTAGGCTTGTGCGGGGACCGTTCTAGATCTTGCCAGAAGGGAAGGAAATTAATTTGTGGAAGTTTTTCCCGATTCAGACATTTTTTTTTTTATGATGATGGTTGTTTTTCTAACTGTCTGTCTGAGTGTAGCTAGTCGATGAACTTACTTTTATTCTCAAGCTTGTTGTATTCACTGGGTTTGGAGCATTTTGAAGAAGTTCTGTGATCCATTGATTTAATCAAAACTGAAAAACATAAAAAAATCAGTGATTTTGAAAATTTAACCTACTACCTACAGATTCTGACCTCCAGCTTGTTCGTCTCTCACTGGAGCTGGTTAAGCCCCTTGATCACAGCCATACCTAAGCTTAAGGGATCGTAATCCACAACATCCAGGTGAGAAAGACCGCTAGAGTGGGGGATTGAGAGAGACGGTTAGAGACAAAGAGTTAGCCGGAAAAGGGGAGAAATAGATGAGAGATTGTGGGTAGAAATAGGGTTTGGAAATAGGGCTTTTCTAGGAAAACAAAAAAAAAAAAAAAGCAAAAGAAGAAAGAATGGGAGAAATGAAGCACGAGAAGACAAAAGAGGAAAAAGAGAATCACAAAGGAAGAAGATGAACCAGGGGCAGGGCTCCATTCGGCTAAGAGATCAGAGAGAGAGCAAGCCACCGCAGCTGCTACCAGAGGAGCAAGGGAGAAGATAGTGGCGGCAGTAGCACAGAGGAGGGGATACATTGAGAGAGAGAACGATGGCATTCTCAAAGGGGATTTCGCAAGGGCGGCTGAGGTTGTCTCTTCAAGAAAAAATGGGTGCCGACCATAGAGAGTGAGAAGAAGCATGTCGTCGACCAGGAAAAGAAAACGAGAGAAGATGAGAAGAAGATTGGAGGAGATCAAGGAGAGAAGGCTGAGAGAGGGTTCTAATGAGGGTTCTGCTATCGGGCAAGGAAAGGTAAAGAAGTGCGGCTGCGATGTCGATTAGTTGCGGCAGAAGATCAGGGAAGAAGAAGTAGAGGAGAGGGGTTAATTTGGTCATTAAAAAAAATTTGTCTTCCCACTGTCGGTGTCTAATGAATATTTTTAACAGTATGGGTCTATTTGTATTTTAGTAGTGTTTCTAGGGGAGGCATTTGTCTTTTCTAAAAACTTTTGGGGGCATTTATCCTTCAAGCATAGTACAGGGGAGGCAGTTGTTTTTATAAAAGGGAAATTTTCATGCAACTTCCTATAGTTTGCCTTAATAACTCTCACCCACAAACTTTCACGTTAATTACACTAAGTTCCCACACTTTTAGAAATAAGGTTCACACTGACCCTGTCCATTATGACAAGTCTGTTAGTTGATGACGTCTCCACCTAAATGTATTAATGCAAAAAATACCCCTCCTCTTGTAGTCACTTCACTATATATTCTTCATTTTTTGTCCATCTCTTCACCGTGATTACTATCTCCCTTTCGACCACCAACGACGATTACTCTCTCCCTTTCAACCACCAACGGTGATTACTCTCTCCCTCCCGACCACCGTCAACTATTATTGTCTCACTCCTATCCATCTCTCTTTTTCTTAAGATGTTTATCCATTGATGTATAGGAAAAGTACTTCTGGAATGGAAAAACAGTCTAAATAGTTCCACAAACGTTTTAAGGACATGGAATCTTTAGGATCCAAGCCCCTGCAACTGGTTTAGGATGGTTTGCAATTCGAAGGGAGAAGTAATCTAGATAAATTTAAAATCAGAAGGTTTTCTACCTTCAAATTTGCAATCTCTCTCATCTTGAAGTCTCTTATCATCTCAGGAACCAATCTAATAGGGCCAATACCAAATTAAATGGGAGAATATCAAGAATTGGATCTCATCGATCTCAGCAACAATACTTTTTTAGGTGAAATTCCTATTGAAGTTTGCATGTTAAGTGATACAGTTGGTTATTCAAGAAGCTAGAAAGAAGAGGAGAATTTGGGAAGAAAAGAGTTGCAAAGCCTACTTCGAGGGTAGGGAACCTCCTTAGGAAAGACTGAGAAAGACTGAGAAGATTTCATTACTTTTCATGCCTTTCAATACAATCACCGGTTCTATTTATACAACTTACATCCTAACCATATTTTGTTACAGCAGTTACAATTATATTCTTTCCTTTCCTTAACTACCCATGTTATATAGTCGGCTAACCTTGTTGGTCTACCCATATTCATGACATTGCCATCCGCACGGTGAGAACCTTGTCCTCAAGGTTCAAATTAAAATGCACTAAAGATATCTCTATAGTATCTCCAGTCATCCAATGCATAAAACCTTCTTGAACACCAATCGCCCTATCAATGGTCTCTCAATATGCACGAATATTACTGATCAGAGCAGAGGTCCAACGGCTTTGATAGAAGGCCAAGAGAGACGGTGGCTTAATATAGCAAAGAGAGAAAAAAATGGAAAATGGCAGACACGGATTCAATGGTAGTAGAGGGCAAATGGCAAATTGGTAATAACAGCACCCTATCATGGGTTTTGTTTTGAAATAAAAGGGTACATGGGAGAATCCGTGTAATGCACGGTAGAGAGGGGTTGTGATATATATATATATATATATATATATATATATATATATATATATAGAAAATTTTTTATCTAACCCCTAAAAAGGATGCCGAATTCTATCTACTACCCAATGGTTTCCATAAACTCTAACTGGCTCCGTTTAACTGACAAACTTGACTGAACATGTGAGTAGACATTTCTACTCTTTCTCTTTGAAATTAAAAAACATTAAAATGAGATAAAATTACTAATTTGACCTTATAATTATCACAATCCAAATTAGTTTTTAACCCTTTTTGTTTTTCTATCTCATCTCTTTCAATCTAAATATAAAAGCCCTAAATTTCATAATGTAATGGAACTGGCAGTGAAATCTTTCTGCAGATCTTCTCTCGGAGGGAGAGAGAGAACCAGAGCATTGTTTATGGATTCATGGCACAGGTACCTGTTGCGATTCCGGAGAGAACCAGAGAACCAGAATGAAATTTTCGTTTGTATTGTAGATTCGTGGCACAGGAACCCTGTGGCGATTCTGGCGACTAGTTGAAGGAATCAATCATCGTAGAAGGCACATCGATGGTTCCTTGGGTTCGTTTGGATGAAAGAGAATGGGATGAGAACCAGAATGAAATTTTTGCTTATATTGTAGATTTATGGCATAGGAACCATTTTGCGGTTCCGGCAACTAGTTGAAGGAATCAATCGTCGCAGAAGGCACATCGACGGTTCCTTGGGTTCATTTGGATGAAAGAGAATGGGATGAGCTTGCGTTGTTTCTGTCAAGATCTTCGGTAGATAGGGTTATGCCCCTTGTTACAGTTTTTGCTAGGGATGAAGAAGAAGGGAATTTGCATGTAGTGCCTGGAGAGACGGTGTCTGATTGTTTCGAAGAATGTTTTCATAAATTGTTGGTGGAATTTATCTGATGAGAATTCTTCTTCTGGTTTTATCGAATGAGAAATGGAATTGATTGAAGAAATCCCCTCTCTTCTGGTCGGATAAATTGATCAAAATTTGGATATTGCAGCTGCCGCTTCGACGAGTTTTAACTCAGAACTCCACGAATTGACGAGGATGGCAATGCTAGTGTTTTGTTTTGTTGTTAGTTGGATTTTGTCTTTTGATTTTTTTTTTAATTTTGATTTATGATTGGGAGTTTTGGGGTTTTAATTTATTTTTCCCTCCCTCCACGCCTCATCTTCTTCGTTGAAATTTGATTTTGAATTCGAAGAAGAAACTAGTGTGTTAAAATTGTTAATTGAGTATTGATTGCTCACTATAAACAGAGGAGAGTAAGGGGAATTTGGTTTTCATTTGATTCTTACTTGTTCCATTTAGTTTTATTTTCTTCTTCTCCTGCAACTACAATAGAATAGTATTTATTGATTGAGTTTGTCTGGGAGGAGAATTCTGGGTAAAAAACTAGCAGTGGCTGAGAACGATAAATCTCGAGAGTCCATGAGCAGATCAAAAGAGCCAATAACGAAACAAACCTCGATAACCAAAAAAAGAAGGAAAAAAAAAACTTCGTCAAGGAAGAAAGGTATCGAAAGTGAGATTTTCTTTTTTTTACTTTTAATATCAAAGATGAAAAGGATTATACGAATTGGTAAGTAAAGGTGTTTTTTTACTTTGGGGGGCATTATGGTCTCTTACTTTTAGAATAAAGGCAATATTGTCCTAATATTTGCAACTAACGGAACTCTACTAACAGGTGGGGTCTCTTTGATTAACACTGGAAAAATTTTGGATTGTAGATGAGACATTTGTAAATGTTTTGGGTGGTAGATGAGACTTTTGAAATTTGTGGGGGTTAGATCGAATTTGACATAGTTTTTGAGGGTTAGATAAAAAAATTTACATATATATATAATCAGAAGAAAACAAGAAACCAAATGGTGTGTAGGGCGGTGGATTTAAGGAAAGAGTAAAATTGGGTTTGTTTTTGGGATGAAATGGTACAAGGAGCCTTCTAGAATCAAAACAGAGCAAACGATTCAAATTGGGTTTGTTGGGTCCCTTTATTTTGGATTTACATCGTCTCCTCCCAGTGGTTCTGGGAGGACAGTGGCAACCTATCCCGGATGGTTGCCACGTGGCTCTCGGTAAATCCGAGACCCACGTCCGAGCCAACACCCTCTGTCGGCTTGGCTTGTGGACTGGGTGTCGGCTCGGACGTGGTTCTCGGATTCACCGAGAGCCACGTGGCAACCATCCGGGATAGGTTGCCACTATCCTCCCAGACCACTGGGAGGAGAGGATGCGGATCCCTTTTTTTTTCCTTTTTGACAAACAGAGAGGAGGAAATGGAAGGGGATTCATAAAAGCCAGAGCTGTAATTGGTCCTCTAGCGGAGCCCACTTCTTTTTCGGTTTCTAGAAATCATTCTCCCATGAACAAGATGATCATCGAATCCAGCATCTTGGGCACTCTGTGAATCAAAATGCAAAAGAGTAAAGTCATGGCTCAGCTTCAGTACTTAAGAACATCTACATCAGATAAGGGTTTCAGATCTGTGATCTTCCATCTTCTCCGGCACCACCGACCGAGCTTTGATTGCATCTCATTTTTCTTCCTTTCTTTCTTCCCAATAAAAATCGTCAAACTCTGCTTTCCTTTTCTCAACCATTGTTCAATGACTTTAATCGAAGGGGGCCATGCCGGCATCAAGTGAAACCACGACCTGAGATGGTAACGACTATCCATCGGAAGAGGCCGGCCTTGTAGGAGAACCAGAACAGTGATGAAGAGCTCGGCTGAGATGGGATTTGGCTGAAGAAGGGGCTGAGAGTCTACCGGCGAGGAGCGACGGGCCACAATGCTGCCACGAGGTATGATGAGATCGATGTTGTTCCTGAGGAGCGTGCCAGAGACATCACCATCGCTAATGCCCATGTCAAGAACGAGACCGAGAATCTTGGCCTTGCTAATTACGTCAAGAACATTATCACCGATGCTGTTTAGGTTCCCAACTTGGTTGTCTTCCAGGTCGACAATGATGATTTCTAGGTTTGTGAGTTTCACTCCTCCTATATGTTCCCTGGTGACGATGTACCCATTATTTTCGATAACAACAAGCTTATTTGATATCATATCAAATTCACTTTCTGACTGTGGTTGTATATGTCAAGTTTCTAACTCAAAAGTTCGAACTAATAAGTGGAGGGACTTTTCATATATAAGACTACAAGTTTCCAATCTCATTAGTAATATGGGACTATTCCCAATACTCCCCCTCACATGTAATCTCACCGTTAGGTGGTGTATATGTGGTAGTATATGTGGCAATATATGACACTTTTCAGGTGACTGGTCTCTCTTTGGGTGACTAGTCTCTCTTTGGGTGACTGATCCCTCTTTGGGTGACATATAGTCCCTCTTTGGGTGACATATAGTCCCTTTTTTGGGTGATTGTCCATCTTTGGGTGATATATAGTCTCTCTTTGGGTGAATATAGTCCCTCTTTTGGGTGATCGTCCATCTTTGGGTGGCAGATCCCTCTTTGGGTGACATATAGTCCCTCTTTTGGGTGATCGTCCCTCTTTGGGTGACTGATCCCTCTTTGGGTGACATATAGTCTCTTTTTTGGGCATCTAGCGTTCCTCTTTCGGTGACTTGGCCTCTCTTTTTTTAGGGTTATTATGAGAGGGAACCTGGAGCTCTGATACCATGTCAAGTTTCCAACTCAAAAGTTTGAACTAGTAAGTGGAGGGACTCTCCATATATAAGACCACAAGATTCCAATCTCATTAGCAATGTGGGACTATTCCCAATAGTATATTGCATAGGGCTTGGGGTTGAGTTTGGGACTGAATGGAGGAAACAGGGAGTTGTGGCAGGTTGGTGGTCGGATTTGGGGAAAAAGAATAATCAAGAAGTGATGGAGTGTTGGGGATGGTCGTGGAGTCCATAGGAATAACGATTGGGTTTGTAGGAGGCAGGGAGGGAGAAACCAGAGATGGTAACTCAATCACGAGCAAAGGGTACAATCGAAAGTTGCAGAGGGTTGGTGGTTGAGGTCCCCAAGAAACGATCAATCTTTTCTTCCATTGAATTCAAGAGTCGAAAGATCTCTCAGAACATCTACCGCTGTGCATGCATTGACACGTGAAAAGAGTCCATGGAAGAACTCAAGAATCAATGAAAGCACCAAATGATACACCAAATGAGACAGTTGGTTATTCAAGAAGCTAGAAAGAAGATGGGAATTTGGGAATAAAAGGCCAACTTCGAAAGTAGGGAACCTCCTTAGGAAAGACTGAGAAAGACTGAGAAGATTTCATTACTTTTCATGCTTTTCAATACAACCAGTAGCAATTGCAATTATATTTTTTCCTTTCCTTAACTATCCATGTTATATAAATCAGCTAACCTTGCTCGTCTACCCGTATTCGTAACATTAAGCAAGCTAAGTGGTCTATTTCTCCGCTCGAATTTTCTTGGCGAAGGCAGTCCTTCTGACATTGGAAATATTTTAAGCCTTGTGTATCTGATGGTCTACGACAATCAACTTAGCAGCGAAATTCTAAGGAGTGTCGGATAACTCAGCAAGCTTGAGATCTTCAAAGCATGATAGAATCAAAATTTGAAAGGTGAGTTGCCAAAAGAGATTGGGAGTTGCAGTAATTTAGTAATGTTGGGTCTTGTAGAAACCAGCATTTCAGGATGTCTTCCCCTGTCAATAGGATCACTGAAGAAGATTAAAACTAGAGGGATTTACACATCCCACCTATCTGGTCCGGTCAATAGGATCACTGAATACCGATTGGAATTGGAACCCACTGTGATCGATGAAGTGAGGTAATTGTTCCATCCTAAACAACTCATCAAAATATGTGGAATGATCTTTCTGAGGCTACTGAAATTCAAGTGCATGTATTGATGGATACATGGAGAAAGAAAGTGGGATATCCATATTGACTAAGAAACAAAACAGATATACGTTGTTTGAGTTATTCTCATCAAGTTCATTCATAAAAAGCTGCAAAATGTCAGAAAATTGAAATCCTATTAACAGATGAATCGATTGTTCTCTTTAGACCAAAAGTTACAATTTCTTTTATCGGTGCACATAAATATATGGAATGGGTTGCTCTGGCTACACTATCTGTTAGTTTCATACAATAGTCCGAGGGAAATAGTGGCTCCATTCCTCTGATTTTTTTTTTTATTTAAATCTGCTTCTATGATCTTTTTTCTTCTTTTTTTTTTTTTAGTTTTTTTCCTTCTGACTGAATATCACTTTCAGCCTGAAAAGAACTGGATGAATAGGAAAACAGTGGCTCCACTCCTTTGGTTTTTATTTTTATTTTTTTTATCTGCTTTTACGATATTTTTCCTTTTTCTTTTTCTTTTTTTTTTTTTTTTTTCTTTTGTTTCTTCTTTGGTGCTTCTCTGAGTCTACAGTCAAAATAATTGCCCACCGATGAGGCAGAAACAGAGGTCGGTTGCACCACCACCGCCAGTCTTCTCGCCTCCGCCACCACTACCATCTCCTCTACCTCCACCTCCACCTCCACCTCCACCATCTGCACCTCTACCTTCACCACCCTGACTTTTTCCTCTGCAGTCTCGATCAACATTTCCACAATCGTTGCTATGAAAGAACAAATAGAGTTTAAAACCAAAGGGAATGGGTGCTAGAGAGTAAATGGGTTTTTTCAAATTTTCTGTTAGCTAACTTGACGAACTTGGATGCGGTTGTAACTAACACAAAATTTTGTGGGTGGGTGGGTGTGATTAAGGCAAACTACAAGGGAGGTGTGATGGATTCATAATTTTATATATTTATTCTCCTTATATTTAGTATATTTAACATATTTTATGTCTTATGGTACTCATTTGTGATGATTCTTTATATATAAGACATTGGTGGAAAGTATTGGTAATTTATATTTAAAATCAAAAAATTTCGACATTTTCAATAATGATCTTTTGAATTTCATGCATGTTTCTAACATAGAAAGAATTCTAAAAACCAAATATGGTCTAAAAATCTAATCTGAAAAGTTGATCTGAATTCAAACTAGAGAAGAAAGGTTTCCACCTACAAAAGGTTTACTATTGGAAAGCCTTGATTGATTGTTAGAAATCTTGACGAGAATATATACCTCTATGGAATATCACAAAGATTGGCAGGTCAATGGGTGGTATTTGGTTAATAATAGAATGATTCTCTATCTAATCTAGGCAAGAGGATTTTTCTTAATCTTTATTTCCATTTAATAAGGTTATCAATTCTAGATATACCAGTTTTAGTCTTCTTTACTCTGTCTATTTAAGCAATGTAAAGGCTACATAATAAAGCATCCAAGAATTATTGAGAAGATAGTTTTATTTCGTTTGTCTTTCTTTTCTATCATGTCTGACTAAGTTCTTTAGTCGATTCAAGGGAAATTCAATCCGGTTAGTAAAATTGTGAGATTTTGTTCTTAATTTTAATTATTTTTCTATTCAAATATTTGTGTTTCTTGATTTTTTTAAGTTAATGATTGTATGATTCAATTTATTAAGAGGCCTATTAATTGATTGAGTTATGTAGTTTATAGCTAACCTAAATCCATAATTCGTAATTGTTATGGTGTTTAGAAAAAATAGCAATTGAGCAGAACAATTATGATCCAAGTTTTTATTACTTGCTTAAAAGAAACATAGAATGAATTAAATAATCTGACGTTTGTTATATTGTTGTTCATCTTTAACTCCCTCCGAGAGTGTAATGCTATCAGTAAATTCATAAGGATTGCTTAATACCAATTGGTTTATTGATAATAATTAATTTGTGTGTTGGGTTCAATTTAATGAAATTAAGGAAGGTACCGATTGTCTGGCTTTTTGATAATCCTTGGTTAAATATTTGAATAGAGAATAATATATATATATATATATATATATATATATTATTTTCTATTCAAATCATTTTGCATTGAATTTTTGTTAGTTAATTTTGTTGTCAATTAAATTGCAAAAGAAAATCCTCCTTTTTCTTGTAGACAATTTGATTAACTAGTCTCCGTGGATCGATCTTTACTTATCATTACTATTCATTGTAGGTAGAGTAATTTATTTTTAGTTGCGCTCGGCATGCATCAAGGTGCATGAAATTTTTCCTAAAAAAATAAATAAAACTAAACTACTATTGTAAATAAATCATATCTACAGGATAGATCAGTCTTGAATTTTAATATAAAAAATAACCTATCGAAATCATGTAAAATGGAAGACAACAGAATGACATCGCATATAAATCCAAAGATGAACAAGATGTATGCATGGAATCTTAGAAAATTTACAGCTTAGATATTGGCATACCAACAAAAATGTTAGACAAAACAGATGATTCAGATGCAAAAGATGATACATACTAACGCGAATCGGTTCTAGAAATTCATATTATATATTTACTAAAATCAATATATTTACTAAAATCAATATAAGAGGATATCTAAGGCCATCTACGTTACAGAAATACTTGGGAAGAAGCCCAGGACTGGGGACATTATTACCTTCGGAGATTACGATCTGGTAGACATCGTCATCCCCCATGAAGACCCAGTCATGATAACGATGTTGATCGGCGAGTAGCACAATGTAGCAAGGGTTCTAGTCAAGATTGGAAGTGCGTCAGAAATCTTACCATGCATTCAAGCAGATGGAACTTGACGACAAATAGTTGCGCTCAGTTAGATATTCACTGGTTGGATTCTTCGGATACCCTATCATGGTCAAAGGGGTAATCCAATTATAAAATAAACTTGGAACAGTACCGAGGAGGGCTTGCTTCCTCATGACTTATATGGTGGTTGGTTGCGTATAGAATGCACCAATTTAATTAAATATTTCTTTACTGATCTGATTAATAAACTGTAAATAGAATAAGTAAAGGTTGATCCACAAAGAATGAATTGATTAATATTTATATTCTACTCAAACTAAATATACTAATTAATGCTAACTAAACACAATAACAAAGAGGGGGGGGGGGGGGTTTGGTTGTTTGAATCAAATTGAAAGTAAACAGACAGAATTTAAATAGAAAGATAATTAGATGAGAAAATTCAATTCTTAGTTCAATATCCACCCACATATGCAATGAGTAAAATTAATTGCAACGTTAACCTCTTTCATCCAATTAGAATTAAAGACCCTAGATAACAATAAGCTCTGTTACCCAAGTTTTCCCTTAAGTATCTCTACTAAAATAAACTCTTTAGAGAGATTTAATCATTGAACAATACTGAATATGCTCTCAATGTTTAATTTAATGGTAGCATTAAGAGAGTGGAAAACAGATCAATATAAGCAACAATCACACACAAGTGGGAATTATTTAACTTAGGTTATATTATTCACAATGATAAGACGAAAACTTGAATATAATCATCTACCACTGTTTGTTACTTGTGATTAAAATCAGAACGATTACGTATCACAGATTCTAGATCTAGCAATTAATATTAATCTAACTGATTCAGCAGGCCATTACTGAATTATTTAGACAAATATCATAATTAAAGATAAAAGAATAACATAAACAATTTCAATAAAAGAGAAAAGAAGAACAACGTTACTGAATAGAGATTACACCATTGACATGAGTTTGGATTTCAAAATCTCCTTGAACAGAATGAGAAGATTAGCTAGACATTACAATCCTTTCAAAGATAGAAAAATTTTCAGTAAAAGAGAGAGAGAGAGAGAGAGAGAGAGAGAGAGAGAGAGAGAGAGAGAGAGAGAGAGAGAGAGAGAGTGATTATCACACTAGTGCTCTATATATAAAACATGACAATCATTTGTAACTTATAACTCATTCTTTGTGTAGGATTTCTTCTTTATTTAGGAGTCCTTCTCTATTTAAAATTCTGAAATTGTAGAGTCTTCTTTTCTTCTTTGGAGTCTTCTATTGTAGGTTTAGGTTTTCTAATTTGATTAGGAGATTCTTTATGGAATTTACATCCACCGTCGAATGCTTTAATCAGATCAGAGGGTTATTCCAATTTCGGATTCGGTTAGATTTTCGTGTCAGACTTTGAAGCCACGTTTGAAGACCCAAACGAACTCGGATTTTTCTCCATGATACCATTCCGAAAAAGTTGAGACGTCCTCTACAACTTTACTGAAGACAACTATTCAATTTTAAAACTTTTTTCATGTCAAAAACCTACATGAAACTCAGAACGTCAATATTAAGAATGCTGAAATTTTCCTATCCTTTAACAATTAATTCACAATATCTCTAAAATATGTGAAATTAATAAAATTCATCATATTTAGTTCAATAAGCATAAAACACATTAAAAAGGATAGTGCAAAGGGAATAAAAATATGAAAATCACACACTTATCAGTGGTTGACATCCCTTCCAACCACAACGTGATCTTAGGACGGCCAAGCCTCAGCCACCTCCGAACCTGCCCATCGACATGCTATCTTGTAATAAAGTTTCCAACCAAGGCAGGGGTCAGATTCTGCATGGCGGACCAGTCCCTCTTAAGTAAGTGTTATGCCACCAAAATGAAGGCTAACAATCAAGCTACGTAGTCCAGTCCATCCTATTGGAAGACCTCAAGGATGACCTCCTCCAAGAAAGAGGAACCCCTGTGGAAAAGCTTGTCCAAGTGCTAGTTTCTGAATATGAGCCAAAGAAGACGATCTAGATCGGGCCTCCCTACCGGATGACTAGAAGGAGCAACGAATAGTTTTCCTTCGGTCCAACCTTGATGTGTCCATGTGGGTAGCAGTGGATATTCTAAGAAATCCCTGAGAGCTCATAGAGCATTGCCTTACAATCGACCCACAGCCTCGACCTGTGAGGCACAAGAAGAAAATGTTTACTCCCAAGCAACAAGCTGCAATAGATCAAGATGTAGATAAACTACTAGCAGCTGGGTTCATACGATAGGTCAATCACCTTAGTTGGATCTCTAATGTTGTAATGGTGCTGAAGTCGAGAGGCCGATGGTACATTTGTATTGATTTTACTGATCAAATAAAGTGTGCCATAAGGATAGCTACCCTTCACCTCGAATTAATCAGTTAATAGACGAAACTGTCGGACACAAGCTTTTTTTTTTTTTTTAGCTAATGACGGGTTTCCAGACCTTTGGCCTGACTAAATCCGCGGGCCCATACTGACCCCACAACTGCATGGACTGGGTCATTCCAAGGTTGAATGAGAACCATTCCACTTGCACTCATAGCAAGAAAGAAAGAGCACTTAACACCCCCATGTGAGTGGCCCCAAGGCAGTAAGAAGAGTCAAACTCAGTACCTTCCGCTTACTAAGGCATAGACTCCTTCCCGACTCAACTACCCCCTTGGAGTTAACTGTCGGACACATGCTATTATCCTTTATGAACGCCTATTCCAGGTACAATCAAATTAAAATGCACAAGCCCGACGAGGAGAGTACTACCTTTATTACTAACTGTGGCATCTTCTCTGACACTGTTATGCCTTTAGGGTTGAAGAATGCCGGCACAACATACCAGAGGCTTGTCAACAAGTCTTGGAAAGCATATTCGACGCAACATAGAAGTTTACGCGAATGACTTCTTGGTGAAGAGTGTAAAGGCGCGATCCCACCTAGACGACCTCGTCGAGGGCAGCATGGGATTCGGTGAGACTGAGAGTTGAAAAAGGAAAGAAGGAGGCGGCAGTTGGGTTTCAAAAAAACAGAGCAAAAGCCGAGGTATTTGGGTCGGTTAGACTAGAGAAAGAAATCGAAAGGAAGTGCTAGGCTGTCGATTTAGGAAGGTAAGAGAAATGAAGATATGAAAGGGGCAAGTGTCGGTCTTGAAGGGAAAGAATAGGCTGGCCGGGTAGGTTTTTTTCAAAAGGAAAGAATAAGAGAGAGATGGAGGTTGGTTGGTTTTAGAAGAAAAAAAAAATCAAAAGGTGGCAGGTTGGTGAGAAAGGCAAAAAAAAAATGAAGAGAGAAGATTGCACGGGGTCGGTTTTATTTAGAAAGAAAAGCAAAGAGGGAAGGTTGGAAGCATGAGGTGTCGTTGCGGGTTAGAAAAGGGAATTTGAGAAAGGACAAAGGGGGTATGTGAAGCGTCGATAAAACAGAGAAAAGAAGGGTCTATAAAGATTCTTCGTAGTAAGGTACTTGTGTAGTGAGGATCTCATTCATTCAAAAATAGATCGGCATGTATCCTGATCCATTTAAAGTGCATCGGGATATATGCAGATTCATTTTAAATGGATAGAATTTCACTATACCTCACTACAGAGATGGCCTCACTATAAAGGATCCCTATCCTTTGGATTTCAACAAGAGTACAAGAGGTGGAAGAGTAGGGTCGATGGACTTTTAGAAAGGAGAGTAAGGTAGCAGTCGGTGGGGGTCGTTGGGGGTGTAGAGAAAGAGAGAAGAGAGAAGGAGGCCAGCGTTAGCAAGTGAGCTCTTCATTGTTTATTCTGGTTTTAACATTTGAATGATGGATTCTTTATTATTTTTCTAGGTTTCAACGTGTAAGAAAGAGATTGGATGATGATTTCTTCATTGCTTTTTTGGTTTCAAAACATAAGAGAGAGAGTGAATTATTTGGTTTTTTTTTTTTTTTTTTTTTTTGGGTAAGAATGTCTTCTTTGGTTTACATGTTTACATGCATGCATCAAATAAGAGACAGAATGAATTATTTATATCTTCTTTGGTTTACATGCATGCAACCCGAAGAGAGAGAGTGAATGGTGAGATTATATATATATATATAGGTAAAAGACAGATATATTCATTAATAGAAACAGAGGAAGCCGTAACATCTACAAAACAAACTTTCTATAACCACGGAGTGGGCACAGGCTAACCAACCACCTCTATATATAGGTAAAAGACAGATCTATTCATTAATAGCAACAGAGGAAGCCGTAACATCTACAAAACAAACTTCCTATAACCACGGAGTAGGCACAGGCCAACCAACCTCCTCTATATAGGTTAGAGCCTTCCTAACAAGGGCATGAGCAGCACCATTTGCTGCCCTAGAAATATACCAAAACTGTACATTAACTCCTGAGTTTGACACACAGTAAATATCATTTACTATAGAAGTTACAAAATGATCCTTACACATAGTTTGACCAAGCAACTCATTAACGACATCCAAACAGTCTGACTCCACCACAATATGGTCATATCCCAGCGCAACAGCTCGTGCCAATCCTTCTCTAATAGGTAATGCCTCCCCGGTTGAAATAGAAGGGAAGAAACAAGGCTTTGAAACAGCCAAAATAGGACTCCTAGAGGAATCCCTCAGCACAAAACCAATACCTCCATGGCCTTGACTTGTAGTAGCAGCATCGGTGTTAAGCTTAACCGAACCATGAGGAGGAACCGTCCGGCCAAGAGCAACAGAAGATTCACTAGATACACCAGTAACACCTACATCAGAAACATGAGAATTTGAAGCTTGAACACTAGAAGATAGAACAACAGAATAATACTCTGCCCAAACAGTTTCCACAGTTCTCACTACATCAATAGGGGAAGAAGCCTTGTCATCAAAATACAAATCATTTTTGGCTTTCCACAAATACCAACACATAAAGGAAATAAAAGAAATCAACTATCGTCGATGAGACTTAGTTAAATGGCCATAAGATGAAATTTGTAACAACCAATCATATGACTTAATAGAGTCCACATCAGGAATATGAATAGCCATGGAAGAACCGAGCCAAGTATCTCTAGCAAAAGGACAGAATAATAGAACATGCTCAATAGTCTCTGATGTACTACCACATCGACGACAAACATCATTAACCTTAATCTTTCTACGAGACAAAGCCTCACAAACACCTCCATAAGAACTCCTTAATCCTCGGTAAAGTCTTACAAGACCAAATAAGTTTCCAACTACCTTTAGGAACCCTTCTCCATTCAGGAATACGAGAAGATGATGGCTGAGACAATACCTGCTGTTGTTTAATGTTGGAAAATAGATGATAAGCCGACTTGACTGAAAACTTACCATCATTGGTCTCCTTCCAAATGAGTCTATCTACCCCTGGATACCAAGAAAGTGGAATTTGCATAATAGCATTTACTTCAGAAGGCTGAAACAACAAATGAAGAATATCAACTTTCCAAGAATGCAATCAAGGATCAATCAAATCCGCAACCTAATGAAAAGGAGAATCTACTGGTTTAGGAGAAGTAGGCTTAGCATCCCTCAAAGAAGATATCCAAGGGTCCTCCCAAATTTTAATATGAGAACCCATGCCCACCTTCCAAATCAGACCCTTACAGAGCATCTCTTTTCCAGCCATAATGCTCCTCCAAGCCCAAGAAGGTTTTGCACCCATCTTTGCATTTAGAAAATCTGAATTCGGAAAGTATATTTCTTTTAGAAATTGCACCCAATAAGCATCAAGATTACTAAAAATTCTCCAAGCCAGCTTAGCCAACAAGGGTTGATTTTGCAAAAAAGGATCTTGAAGACCAATACCCCCATCTCTTTTGGACAAACACAATCTATCCCAAGAAACCCAGTAGATCCCTGATTTAGAATCACTTTTTGACCAATAAAATGAAGCTGCAGCCCTTCTTATGGCATCAAGATGAGACTAAGGAAGCCGAAAATGAGAACCCACATAATTAGAACAAGTCAAAGCCATAGATTTTAAAAGAGCCTCTTTCCCCGCATTTAACAGAAGATTTCCTTTCCATTTTTGGATTTTAGACAAGGTTTTCTCCAAATGATCAGCGAAAAAAACCTTCTTAGACACACTAAAATCCGTTGGGAGACCCAAATATTTGGGACGACCCACAGAATAAGGAATCTTAAGAATCCTAGAAAACCATCGCCTAAATCTCATAGGTGTGTTAGGACTAAAGGTTAAAGAGGACTTTTTCAAATTTATTCGTTGTCTTGACGCCCAACAGTATAAAAGGGGGGATTCAAATCGTCTCCTCCCTGTACTTCAGGGAGGAGGGAGATGACCCCATCGGATGGCCGACACGTGGCTCTCAGAAAAATCCGAGCCCCACGTCCAAGCCGACACCCCCTGTCGGCTTGGCTTGTCGGCTGGGTGTCACCTCAAACATGGGGCTTGGATTTTTTCGAGAGTCACGTGTCGGTCATCCGACGGGGGCATCTCCCTCCTCCCTGAAGTACAGAGAGGAGACGATTTGGATCCAATCCAAACACCCTTGGAGATTTAAAATTTCATTTATCTTTGCATTGGAGAACAACAAGCAATCATCAGCATAAAGCAAATGAGTAATGGGAGATGCCCAATTTCTAATCCGAATACCCTTGACTTCCCCTTACTGAAATTTCACATTAATAATGCAAGACAATGCATGAGCGCAAATAATAAACAAAGCAGGTGACAAAGGATCACCCTGCCTAATTCTCCTCGATGGAATAAAAGATCCCCGCTCTGCCCCATTTATGATTAAAGTGTAATTCACAGTCAAAATAATTTTCATCACCCATTCCACCCAAATGATAGCAAAACCCAACCGAAGAAGAATACTTTTAATAAAACTCCACTCCATATGATCATAAGCCTTCATCATATCCAATTTAAGAGCAAGCAGAAAGGTCTTACTTTTAGTATTCTTCCTAATATAATGATAAGTTTCATGGGAAATTAACACATTATCTGAGATCATTCGGTCAGGAAAGAATGTAGATTGATTTTTAGCAAACAGCGAATCAAGAAAATCCTTCAATCTATCAACCATTATCTTGGATACAATTTGCATACATACATTACAAAGACTAATAGGGTGAAAATGATCCAAAGTTTCTAGTTGCTTAACTTTAGGAATAAGACATAAATAAGTATGATTAATAGACTTAAGGTAGCACTCCAGAAGTAAAGAAATCAGTGACAAACCTGATAATATCCATACTAGTATTATGCCAAATTTTCTAAAAATAAGCAGGTGAATGGCCATCCGGTCTAGGTGATTTCATAGGAGCAAAACTAAAAGTAGCTACACGAATCGCATCCACAGAAGGAATAGAACATAGATTAACATTCATATCAGCTGAAACTAATGGATGAATAAAAGAATGCTCCAAATTAAACTGACACACCTTCCGAAGAAAAAGAATTAGAAAAATGCTAATGAAAAGCCTGATAAATAACCTCCTCATTAGAAGACCACTCACCCGAATTAAGCTTCAACTGAGTAATACGACTTCGATTGTGTCTATGGATTGTGGTTGCAAAAAAAGCCCTATATTGGCATCTCTAGCTTGCAACCAATCAACACGAGCCTTTTGCTTCCACATAACCTCTTCCCATTGCAGTTCCTCTTCCAACTGAGACAAAATTTCATTTTCAACACCCTGACAAACTCATCAGCACTACATCATTGGACTTTCAACAACTGATTTTTCAACCGTTGAATGTTAGATTGTACCTTGCCAAACACCTGTTTATTCCAGCTCTGAAGCAAGGATTGACTGATTTGTAACTTTTTCTCCATCACCTCAGCAGTTGAACCTTCAACCTGTTGGTCCCAACACTGAGACACAACCTGCTTACAACCCTCATGCCGAAACCACATTACTTCAAAACAAAATGGGTGAACACCAGAAAAATACTTCCCCTGCGTATCAATAATCAAAGGATTATGATCAGACCCAAGAGAAGGTCTAACAAAACCCAAAGCTCAATCAAAAAAGGTGCGCCAAGCAGAGTTCACAAAGATACGATCTAACTTAAGCCGTATATTCTCAAGCCCTTTCCGACGATTATTCCATGTGAAAAGAGGTCCTGGGTTGGGAGATCAAATAATCCACAACCATCCATAGCCTTTCGAAATTGAGCACAATCCCGCAAGCAGTCATGATTACCACCTGATTTCTCCCGCCGTGACAGAAAAGAATTAAAATCTCCCAAACAAATCCATTTTCCATCCCTTTGAGACAAGACATTTTAGTTGATCCCATACATGAGACCGACGAGCCTTACTCGGATCTCCATAAACACACGTCAAAAAGAAGGAGACATTCATCGACAGCCTTACCTGAACATCCAAAATTCTAGGGTTCGCTAACAAGACTTCCACCCCAAACTGATTCTTCCAAAAAAGTGCAAAACCACCTGCAGTATCCTGAGGCTCCACACAAAAAAAACTAGAATACTTTGTCCGACAAAACAAATGGATCAACTTCTTGATGAACTTGATATGACATTGAGAGGAGGTGAATCAGTGTCTGAAAATTCTCTTTAATTATTTCACTACTGCCTAGAGTTGATGGAAATATATTCTTTTACACACACACAAGCGTATGCAAATCTACCTTGCTACCACTCAGTGGTCAGGTCTATCAGATTTACACATCTATCCTGCAAGCCATTCCATGTACTCCAAAATATATAAGAAAATAAAGACAGTCCACAACACAGGATATACGTGGTTCACCAATACAGTGTATGATGACTAGTCTACGGAGTAATGCCAAACGGGCTCCGTATTTACTCAACACTCAACTTTTAATCTTTTACAAGACAAGGATACTAACCCTAGGTTTTCTCAGCATAAAACTGAGAGGGTGCACCAACGCCAAGATTCAGGCTTAACAGTCAGTGTCCAGCACCCATTAAACACACCACGTTTACCCCGCACTCATAGGAAGCAAATAACAATTTTTAGGCTTATAGAATTGCCTTACAAATTTTCCCCCACTAGCTAGGTATTCAACAATTTTCACCTACGGTAGCATACAATATATTGAAAGCATAAATAGATAGGGAATTGAAAATCTCACAAACAATGCTTTCGAATGGCCAACAATCTCTCTAAAGCTTCACACTGCTCTCAGATACTCTCCAACAGCCTTCAATGATGATAGAGATCGTTTCACAGAGTACACCTCATCCACAGGCTTCTAATCTTTTCCACACAATACATAATCACCGTGAATATAAAAATAAAAGCTTTATGACCTCTCATAGGGATTTAGCACTCCATTGATGCACAGAGAAGAGGTAGTTGGTGATTGATCACTCCCACATGGCACGAAACCCTAGAAAACCTTCTCTCTGCCTTCAAAATGCTCTTTTCAATTTTTCTCTTAGTTTTTTCCACTGCCAATGGCACCCAATATATAGAGCATCCGAAAATATGGAATTTGCAACTTGAACGGACCGATTTGGAGCTCGGATGAAAAAGTTATGTCGGTTTGAAATTAGGCAATAAAATCATTCTAAATGGAATCTTTCCGAGCCATACAATGCACCCGCGCTACACTTTAGCGCCGCAGCCTTTTGCGCTGTCGAGTTCCCATTGGACAAAGAAGGATCTTTATATATGGCCGTCGGATAAGCCTTTAAAAAGCGGGATTTGATTCCGACCTTTGGATTTGGATAAATCGCGTCAGGCGCGATCGGAGATCTAGTGAACCGCTAGATCTGGATCTGATCCGCCGTAATACCACGCATGCGCCACACGGAATCAAGCCTAGTACTCCATGCAACAGAGATCATTGTAATAACTTGCATCCAACTAATCTGAAGGCGTGCGATGGAATCTCAACGCGTCGGCTCCAATACACCCTTGCTCGCCTATTTGTGATCCGTCAGATACGGATCATGATGACGAGGCTCACTACATGGCGTCCAAATGGATTCTAATTGAATTTACAATAATTCCAAACCAAATCCTTTAACTTTTGATAATTACAAATAAGCCCCTGAACTCTTTCAAAATGCTACTGTTTTTCTTGTACCAAAACAACTCACCGAGAGCTTGATTTTTTGGCCATTTTTGAGCGATCCGACGAGAATCGCGATATCTCCCTCATCCGAAGTCAGAATTAAGCGATTCAAGTTGCGTTGGGAAGCTAACTCGACGCTCTACATCTTTTCAATGTCGGATCTCCATGAACCTTCTGCAGGACCCACCAAAAATAGGTCTAAAGTTAAAAGTCTATAAAACTTAAGAATTTGGACTTGAAACTTTGCATGCATGCATGCGAAGTGCCGTGGGCTGCCGTGTTGACATGTCACCTTGCCACCACACCCGTGGATCCCACCCATAGTCTCTCTCCTCATTCTCTCTCTACATCTTCTTTCTTCATGTAATGCTTCAAGATGCTGCAACACTGCATCATCATCAGAAACTTGGCCACATCATCAGAAACTATGCCACATCACCAATGGAGCCCACAGACATTTTCTCTCATCAAACTTGATGTAGAATGCCATTTAACTAGCTACAAGTCATCTGAGACACACTATAAGAGATGTAGAACACTGTAAAACCCAACTACGAGGTTGCTCGAGATTGCTACAGCTTTTTCATTACACTGACACTCTCTCCTACACTGATACTCTCTCTCCTCATTGACACTCTCTCTCCTCATTCATCTGACTGAATGCTCACAAACATTGTCACATCAGCCAAGTTGTCAACAATGACAACACAAAGTCCAACACTTCTGCTGTTGAAGTCGCGTTTCCATAAGAAATAAAAGATCTGGCTTCTCTTGTCAGAGGAGATGAAAAAGGGCCCGATTTGTCAAGGGTCTCCCCAGCCCTCGACAATTCCAACTCAGAATCTTCATTGATGCCCGTGGGGTTGTTTGTGCCCAACCACCAAGGGTCCATGGGATAAAAAAAAACCCCACTCTCAATCTTAGAATCCTCCGGAGAGGAAATACTTGAACGGGCTCTCTTCGCAGAATGAAGCTGCCCAGGAGCTCTACTTGAACCCTCTGGTTTCTTCCCCTTACAATCAACCATAGAATCAGATATTTGAAGCACTAGAGCGGCCCCGCCCGCCCCCCCGGCGTTTCCCCCCCCCCACCCCTCCCTTTGTTGGTGGGGGGGGGGCTACACACTCCCCCCGGCCCCGTGGCCTTTTTTTTTCCCTGTTGCGGGTTTTTTGGGGTTTTTTTGGTTTTTTTTTGGCCCGCCCCGCCTTCCGGGTTTTCCCGGCCCCTTTTTTTTGTTAACCTTTTTCCCTTTTTAATATTTCTACCCAAAATCTACCTTCCATGTAATTTAATAAACTATACATTAACATAATCTTTCAACTATGTTCACATTTTTCTGATCATGAAATGAACTCTAATAGTGTAACACAATATATTAAAATTTAAAACCACTAAAATTAAGAAATTGAACCCAAACGGACCTTACCGGTGTTCGGGTTGGGTTTTATCGGTTTGGGCTAATCCGGGCTTCTTAACGGACCGGTCCGGTTTGGTTTCAGTTTGGGCTGAAACGGTGTCAGGCTTTACAAGCTCAGACCAAAACCTGTCCATTAAGACTCGATCCGGGCTGGGTTCGGGTTATATCGGGCTGGCTCGGTCCGTGCTACCGGGCCAAGCCCAGTTTTGACACCCTTACACTAGAGACATCCCAAAAGAAGCAGCCTGCAGCTGCTGAGTAGCCGTCTGAGTGGATGTAGAAGAAATTTCAGAAAAAGACATCAGAGAATGGGGCAAAGAAGATGAGTGATTAAAGGAACCTCAACCGGGATGGGCAGGACCGATGACACAGGAACCTGTTCAACCGTTGTGTCGAAGCCAAGATAAATTTCTGAAAAACGGAGAACTAGGTTATAAACTGTCTGAGCGAACTCAGGATTCTGAGAGAGATACGAGGATCCACATCCTTTCCTCCCAGGGGTTCGGGAGGAGGGGGACACCCGTTGGATGGCCTACAGGTGGGGCTTGGGTGAATCCGAATCCTCCATGCAAACTGACATCCCCTATCGGCTTAGCTTATCTGCTCGATGTCTACTCTAATTGAGAGCTCTGATTCATCCGAGCCTCACTCAATGTCGACTCTAATTGAGAACTTTGATTCACCCGAACCCCACGTATCCCTATCCAACTGGACGTCCCCCTCCTCATGAATATCTCGAAAGAGAGGATTTGAATCCGAGATATAAAACCCAAAGGGCTTGTTGATATTGACTTAAGGGATCAGATGTGAATTTTGAGACCGAGGGAACATGCATTGGGTTCAGATGTGACTTTTGAGACCGAGGGACCCACCAGACCTGAAGAGTGATGAACATGCATTGGGTTACGGAGTCGGATTCAAATGTCTCCTCCGTGTAGACGATTCGGATCCATTGGGTTACTAGGAGACAATGGGTGTAGAAGCTCATGTCTCTCTGATTTGGGATGTGACAAATCCGAAAGACCTAATTTACCCCTAGTGTTCTCAGGGATTTTGATACCAGAGAATGAAACTTGGTTGGATGCATGAAACAGTAACCCTCCCTATAGGGGAGGCATGGAGGAAGATGAAACCGAGGACACTGCAACCACCAACGGAGACTGTCGATACCGAGCCTGTTCATTTTCTGCCGGACAACTACCATCACGCAATGAATGATATGTAGAAACTTGCTGAAGACCCACCGGAAATTGACGAGCACCTTCTTTCAACTTTCTTGGAGGAATAACACCTTTCAGATCAAATGTAAAACCGCAAATTGGAGAATCCGGGCAAAGTAATTCAGTTTGACAACCATGAGCAACAATATGGAAATGACAGGCCTCAAAATAAGAATCACACCTTTCATTTTCATGGCCTATACGACCACAAAATGAACAAAACACAGGGAGTCTTTCATATTTAACCAGAACAATCCGATCAGCTTCAACTTTTCGTTTGATTGTAAAAGAAGGCTTCAAAGGCAGAGACAAAGGCCAAGTGATTCGGGCCCTCAGATAGCTGACTCTTTTGCTATAAGCAACACCATCAACATGCATAATCCTGGTCGGAACTCCCACCTTATGAATCAGTTCTGTAACCAGATTCTCAGTAAGCAACTCAGTGGGAACACCATGTAACTGAATCCAGATTGGAAATCGATCAAAAAGCCACCTTATTTCTGTATTCCAACGCTCAAGAATAATCAGATTACCAGCAACCGTCGATGGGGATTCCAGCAGAACACACTGCAAATCGAGTTCACGGTTGAACTGAAAAATAAAAGTATCCGCCGCATATGGATAAACATGAACCCCATGTTTAGTACTCCATGCCATAAGTAAACCATCTGTTACTGCTTGCCTGCGGTAACTCTTAGTTGAAATAATCTTCCCTATCAAAGTCAGTTGAATCGGGAAGTTTAAAGACGGATCGTCTTCCTCAGGGAGGACAAAAGTATCCTCGTTGTCGTCCACTACCGAGTAAGATCCTTCTTGCGGCAACTGAGAGTCTGGGCCTCGATCATGTATTGACACCGAAGCAGATTGAGAAGTACATAACAGGGCTTTTGTAGGTGAAGTCATACTGAGAAAGAAATCAAACAAACAGAGAGCCAAAAGCACGCCGTAGCGGTGAAAGAAACAACCAGATCTAACCACGCCGTACCGGTGAAAGAAAAGTCAGATCTAAGCACGCCGTAGCGATAAGGCAGAGGGTTCGAATTACAATTATCTGTTTGCTCATATTTATTTATTCTTTGCTTTACATGAAACCCAAAGAGAGAGAGAGAGAATGATGAGAATTATATTCATTTTATGGTTTTCATGCAAATAAGAGACAGTGAGTGGTGAGACTTATTTATATGTTTTGGTTTTCATGTAAATAAGAGAGAGAGAGAGAGAGAGAGAGAGTGGTGAGATGGTTATATTTTTTGGTTTGTCATGCAACCAAGAGAGAGATTGACTGATGAGATTTGGATCCAGACCATAGATTTAAAATCTAATGTTAATATTTAATTTAAATATGATATTCATGGTTAAATCTGAAATTATAATTAAAATTTGAAACGTGTTTTAGACTTAGGATCCGAATGAAGTCTATTTGATTATTTTAGGCCACCTCATTCATTCATATCAAATTCATGTGTGTTTGTTAACTCATTGAATAACTTTCTCGTTGCTATTAATACACAGATCCAAAACATCTCCTGTGGCAGAATGATTCTAGCCAAGATCCAAGGCCAATTAACGCATATCAATACATCGGTATATGTGCTGGATGAAATCCAACTCTTAGTAGGCTGTATAAACATTCTCACATGATTTACTATCAGATTGGAATGTTTGAATTGCTACATTAAGGTTTACTGTCATATTGGAATGTTTGGATCGCTACATTGAGACTTACTATCATTTTGGAATTTCAATTGCTACATTAATTAATTGCCATATTTGAATGATGTTTAATTTTGGTAAGAATTTAATTTCCATTACACCCTAGTCGAACTACCATGTACGTATACATAGAAGATATTGCTAGGTGTGGGGACGTGCATGTAGGCTTCCATATTCATGGGAAATGTAAAAATGAAAACTCTAAAAATTTAATCAAGAAAGATGATGCCTAGTCCAATATTCTAAAATTAGGATTTTAGGTCAAGGGTAGTTTAGGATGATCCCTACGCCTCAGTATATTTCTGCTAGGGTACAGTAACCTAAATAACCGTGATTTAAATCCATCCATAAATCCCTTAATGGCATCTCTTCGGTCTACTGGACTATCTATTTTTCGACCCATATGGGTCACCCTCCAATTTTTGAACTACGTAGAGGGTAAACCTTAGGAAACATAGGCAATTTGGAAAGATTCTTAAATATGGATCCACAACCTAGCCCATATGGACTATCCAAATTGTAATTCATTATCCATTTTCTAATCCAAATGGGTCATCCAAATCTTGTCCATATGGAAGATTCCTGAAGGTATATCCAATTCCTGCCCATAGGGAAGATTCCTGAAGGTATATCCAATTCCTGCCCATAGGGAAGATTTTTTAAGGCATACCCTTCTACCCATAGGGAAGATTCCCGAAGGTATATCAATTTCTGTCCATAGGGAAGATTCCCGAACGCATACCCTCCTACCGGTAGGGAAGATTCCTGAAGGCATATCCCCCTGCCCATAAAGAAGCTTCCTGAAGGCATATCCACCAGCCCATAGGGAAGATTCCCGTAGGCGTTTCTACCTTAGTCATCCTAGGCTATCCATATCCATATACACATCCACATCCATTATCCATTATCCATTATCCAAATCCTGCCCATAGGAAGATTCCTAAAGGTGTTTCCATCTCAGTCCATATGGACCATTCATCTACCCATTTGGAAATATTCCCAAATACAGGTCCATCTATCCATTTTCTGACCTAGATAGGTCAATCCAACAACGAACGACGTTGTACCTGATTTCTAGGATCACTAAAACACGTAGACAATTTGGAGGAATCTCCAAGTACGGTACTGTAGTCCACATAGACTATCCAGATTCAATCTCAAACATTCATCAAGCATAAATTTCAACTTGAACATTGAATCTAATAAAGCTCAAGCATAAATCACATCCATAAACTTTAATAAACAATCTATTTGAATTACGTTATGGACTTGATTTCCACGACGGAACACGTAGGCAGTTTGAGATATACATCTTAGATTCAGTCCATCATCAAACTATCATTCGGTTTGGTTCACTATATATTATTGATTTGTTTCTTTCCAGAACATGTTTGGCTAAACCCTAGATTAGAAGGACTTAAACACTTGGTATAGGATCCCCAATTAAGCCTAGTCATCCATTGACCATGAATCATCGAAACAATAGAGTTTAAAAAAGTAGAATCGTATAGGAGGCTGATTTTTGGATCGGACAGCTTTAGTTATCTAACACCTTCTCAAACTGTACCTTGAATGCTTATCCGTTCTCTAATAAACCAAAACTAACATTTGGGTTATGAGTCAATAGAAGTCTTATCTTATGATGAGACTACATTTGAGATCCTAGATATTAATCGAGGTGGCGACACCAGATCATTACCATCCATCGGCGTGGGTGGACAAGATCAAAGGTGAAAGTAGATGTTTCACATTTTTGTCTTTTTAGGAAAACCCGATGACGTATTTCCTCCTATATCCTCACACTCTATTGGTTGAAATTAATGAAGGAAGGAACGAGTGATTCTAGAATCTGATACTCAACAACTGGTCAATCATCTTCTTGGGAATTAGGATCTCTAGTGTTTCAATGCAATGGTATATTTGAGGATATTCTTCATCCAAAGCCTTATTTTAAAAGTTGTTTTTTCAGCTTTATTAACAAAGAGAAAAACAGCATCGTTGACTCCCTTTCTAGGAGGGTCATGTTGTTAACATGTACGATAGTTTGACCACTTTTCGATCTTTGGATTCAAGATAATTGTTATCTGAATTCTTTGTGCGATGCACTTATTAATAAATAAGTTTTTTTACTAAAAAAAAAAAAAAAAGGATGCTAATTTGGTGTAAAAGTTTCTTCATAGAATACACCTAGAAGATGTCAAAGTGGATCCACATCCTCTCCTCCCAGTGGTTCTGGGAGAACGGGGACGCCCCCGTTGGATGACTGACATGTGGGTCTCGAGTGAATCCGAGCCCCACGTCCAAGTTGACACCCTTGTCGGTTAGGGTGTCGACTCGGACATGAGACTCGAATTCACCAGAGACCCATGTGTCGGCCATCCGACGAAGACATCCCCGTCCTCCCATACTACGAGGAGAGGATTTGAATTATGTCAAAACTTCCTTTTGATCTACATGACAACCAAAATGCCACGACCGATATTATTGTCAAAAAAGACGATTTGCCTATAAGAAATTGTTGCAATATATTAATGTTTTAAAATTTATTAAATGTATGTTGAAAAAATTTGTCTCTTCTTATAAAATCAAAAAGGCCTATTCTTCTCCAAATAAATGAATAGGGTTTATCCCATAATTAATAAAACAATAATAACAACTTACTCTTACCATCTCATTAGTATTTATATTGATTTTAACATAGTTTTTTGAATCCCTATGTAAATCATGAGAGTAACTGCACTACTTTCTGATTTTTTAGAGTTGTTTTATATTAAAAAAAATGATTTGCAAAGAATCTGATTTGAATTAGAGCAGGTGATTATAATTTTATAGAATAATTTTAACTACAATTCAACCCTATTGTTCATCTACTCCATGTGGAATATACATTTAATAGTGTTTTTTTTTTGTGAAGAATTTAATAATGATTTTTTTTTTGGGGAAGAATTTAATAGTGATTTTGATACCTACTCTGATGGGTCATACAACAAAAAATATTTCAATAAATCATTTTTAACTTTATTTATGTATTATATATAATATCTCATACTTCTAGATGATGTATGAGATAGATGTATTACAATAGAAATCAAAATAAAATCACTTTTGACGGCTAAAGATTCCATCACGTAAGTACATGGATTGGGTAATTTTTGTTCTACCTACAAGTCTCGTTAATGAGCTGGTCTAATGAGCGCCAGGAGGACCCACCTTCTTCCATTGCCTTCCTTGCGGCCTCCCCTACCTCTTTCACCTTCCTCCTCACCTTTTTCCCCTCCTCTCCTTCCATTAACTCTTTCACCATCTTCTCCACAGTCTCTGCACCCACAAAACCTCGAACCGATCCATTGCTTGCGAGGATTCTGAGTCCCACGCCCAACTCATCCCCCACCAGTCTAGCGTTCAAGTGCTGCTCTGCCATCATTGGCCATGCCAAGATCGGAACCGACTCGCATATACTCTCCAAAGTCGAGTTCCAACCGCAGTGACTCATGAACCCATTCACACTCTCATGCCTGAGTATCTCGACCTGGTCCACCCACTCCCTCACCAACAATCCTCTCCCCTTCACCTTCTCTTCCAACTCTTCCAACACTTCACCCTTTGATTTAACCACCCATAAGAAGCTCACTTTGGACCTCTCCAATCCAATTGCCATCTCTCGTAGCTGCTCCTGTGTGATCTCCGCCTGGGACCCAAACGCGACATACAGGACGGACCGGCCTTCGGCCGACTTTTGGTTGAGCCATTTCATCCAATCGGGTATCTCCCGTGGCTGGTCGAACTTCGGCGCCTCGGCCAAGCAGAAGGGTCCGACGCACCAGGCCTTGGGGACGAACTCACGGTTATAGTAGTCCACGAAGGCAGACTCCAATTCGTATAAGCTGTTGACAACGACTCCCTGGCTTTTGCCCGTCGCTATGGCTGTCTTCAAAACGAACTCAAAGTGCGGACCCTCGGTTTCGGAACCGTTGAAGACGGGCTCGAAATCGTTCAAAGTGAGCTTGATCCATGGGAAGCCAGGAACGGTGAAGGGCTCGTCCGGGCCGAGTCTTAAATGGGAGCGATCCATGGCGAGGACTCTGCAGATGGTTATGGCGTAGTTGTTCATGCCATAGAAGACGAGCCTTGGAATGCCAAATTTCTCTGCGGATGGCTGAGTCCAATACAAGAAGCCATCGGAGATTATGCAGCTGACACCACCAGAGGTAGAGAGGCTGTTGAGGGATCGTTCGAAGTATGGTTGCATCAGTTTGGTGGCGTCGGCGAAGGGGACGAAGAGAGACATGGAAGGGAGGTGGTCGGTGCTCTCGACACCCAGTGGGAGTTCTGGGATGTTCGATGGGAATTCTAGTTCGATGATTGAGATTAGGGATTGTTGTATATCGCCCAGAAATTGACGGATGAAAGGAGAGTTTGTATGGGTTGTGAAGATGGTGACAGTGATGCCGGTGCGGAGGAGGAGGAGGCGAGCGAGGTGTAGAATTGGAATCGTGTGGCCTTTCGACATGAAAGGAAAGAGCACTATATGCATAGGTGAATTAGAATCCATCTTCTTCTTCTCTTCTTATCCTTTCAAGTAATCTCGTGTCTGTCTCTGCTGCTCTTCTTGCTAAATATACTAATGGGGGTACAATATTTTAAGGTTTCCGTGGTCACCACCATACGATATTTTATTCTTTTGGGTGGTCACCCCATATGCGTGGTCATGGATTGTGTCGACGGGCGTATAAATTTAAGGAAAATTTTATCCCACCCCCTAAACTTTACATTAAAATCATCCAACCCTTAATTTGTCCAATAATATTAATCACACCCCCTGTTGTTAAGTAATTTAGCAGAAAATTTGAAATGTCTATTTTACCTTTATTGTAAAACGCATACGATCTTCCATCTCTCCTCCTCCGACACATCTGCAGTATGGACTTGTGCAGCCAAACTGCTGCTACTGCTTCCCTCACGGGAATGGTTCGATGCCACTTGCATCAACACCGTCTTCCATCTCTCCTTGTGGTTTGAGATCGAAAGGCATTTAGTTTTAGAGTGTTCAGAGAAATTTCTCGATTCTCAATTCAGGCGAACAGTCACAATTTTAGGTGTTCAAGTGCTAAAATTTGAATTTTTATTTTTAAAATCTTTCGAAACTTTTAACTTATTTGATTTTTAAAAACAACAATATTGATTTCAAGAGAAAAGCATCAGGCAGCTTTCAAGAATCAGAGAATGTGAAAGCATGTGGATTCCACTATGGAGATGGAACCCTGACCCCTGAGTTTTGTCATCGGTCATCGGTCATCTTTCGGCGGTCATGGGTGAGGTCCGTTTTTTCTTTCTTATGATATGTTTAGGATTGCTTTTTATGTAGGTGGAAAATTTGGGATAGCTTTGTATGTGGGTGAAAATGTGTAATCATGTTGTTTAATAGGCAAGAGGTGTTGGTCATGTGTTGTCATTGTTGACAATTTGGCTGATGTGGTAGTGTTCGTATGCATACAATCAAAGAAATGAGGAGAGAGAGAGAGAGAGAGAGAGAGAGAGAGAGAGAGAGAGAGAGAGTCTGTGTAGGAGAGATAGTGTCTACGCAAGTGGTAGAGATGAAGCAGCCTAGTGTGTGTGCTCTACATCCCCTATAGTGTGATGAGATGGTTCGCAGTGAGTTGACTAGTTTTCTACACAGAGTTGACTGAGTACTGAGAGTTTCGATATGTGATCAAGCTCTACATGCACTACACAGAGTTCTAAACTGAAACAAGGTGGTAGACTATGTGTGGGCCCCACTAGTGATGTGGACAGCACTCACACATGCCATATGTTGATAGAAAGAGGAGAGAGAAACTGATGGTGTGGAGGAGAGAGAAAGTGGGTGGGCCTCATTATGGTGGCACTCTGTCCCACTGAGGTCCTACTGATGGTTTGGTCCTAGCTAATGAGGAGAGAGAAAGAAAAGAGAGAGAGAGAGAGAGAGAGAGAGAGAGAGAGAGAGAATGAAGAGCGAGAAAATCTAAAGAGAAAAAAAAGAGAGAAACTCTAGAGAGAGAATGGTGATAAAAAAGGAGAGAGAAAATGGAGAGAGAGTGTGGGTCCCATAGTGGGTTCTATTGAGGCGGTGTAATGTGGCAATCACTAGTGACGAGGCGGTGTAATGTGGCAATCTCTAGTGATGAGGCCTAAGGTGATGAGGCTATCTAAGGTGATGAGGCATCTCTCATGTGATGAGGCTATCTAAGATGATGAGGCATCTTTCATGTGATGAGGCTTAAAGTGATGAGGCATCTCTCATGTGATGTGGTAATCACTGATGATGTGGCATCTCTCATGTAATGAGGCAATCATTGGTGATGAGGCATCTCTCAAGAGAAGGTAATGAGGCATCTCTCAAGAGAAGATGATAAGGCATCTCTCAAGAGAAGTGATGAGACATCTCTCAAAAGAGAGTGATGAGGCATCTCTCAAGCTCATAAGGAAGGAAGAAAAAGATGAAAGCATCTCTCGAACACATCACCTATCACACCCCAATTCCGACTGAACCAGAAGTGTGAGTGAACTGTTACTGAACCAACGGTTCACACTAGGGTCTCAATAAGACCGTGTGCACTCATACAAACCATTCCACATAACCATAATCAGAATACAATAAAATACAACAGAAGTCTTAAATTAAATGAACTGAGTACTTCTATTGATAAATAAATTATCCAGTTATTCAAAATACCAAAACATAAATAATTATCCTTATATCCCAATTATAAATCCGACTGAAAATAAATAAAGAAACAAAACCAACATCATAGACGTACACGCAGAAAGGGCACTCGCATGAAGCGTCATGCTCGTCCTCTCCTGCTTGCACTTCTAAAGAAGCAACATCTCCATACGTCGGAGCATCCATGTAGTCCTCCACAGTATAACCTGCATCAACATCTAAAAAAAAAACATGAATATATACAAGGGTGAGCTCACAACTTAGCTCAGTAAGACAATCAGACAATGCAACAAACATATGCATGAGTAACATTCACATTATGGTCTGGTTTTAAGTTTGTAATGTGCTATAGAAAGGATTGGCAGCCACCGCACCTCTATACACGAATGTGTGAAGCCGCCCAATGGATCAAATACCACTGTCGTGCCACATGCACCCACCATGGAATAGGGATAGAGCTAAAATGTCCAGATCAAACACCGCCAACACTTCACCAGATACCCTACCCATACCAACACGTAAGTCCCTATTGGCGAGGGCTTGTAAACTGGGCTCGCAACTAACCAATCCTATATGTCATTACAGTAGGCCCTATCCCAACACAACTCCCTACGGCATAGAGATAGAGCTAGAGTCTAGTGGCCAGACCGGAGATCACAGTGCCACTTTCTCCCCCTGATACCTTACCCGCACCAAGCATGCTAAGACAGAACGATATGAAAAGGTGCTAGTGTAAGGAATGATCTCAGACCCTCGGCCCATCCCATTCCACACACCAACGAAAATAATCACATGCCTAACAGTCACATCCTAGCATAACGAATATGCATGAACAATAATAATAACTGAAAGTAAAGGATGACATACGAGTATGCACAAACATCAGTCCACAGAATCATAGTTACTAACAACGTTTTAATGTTATTAATTATTAGGGTTTAGGTCTGATTCCCTTACTTGACGCTTGTTTGATAGCTTACTCCGCGTCACAAAATCCAAACTTGCTATCATAAGGTCCTACACGATATTAGGGTTGAGCTAGAATAGTTTTCTTAAGGTTTATGTTGGTCGAAAAACCAACTGGATCAAAAACACTCCTCACAGAGCAGACCGGTCGCAGGTATGGGCCGCGGCACTGTGGGGAAAGGTCCGACCGGTATGGTCGACCGGTCCCCACAGACCAGCCTCTGGGAGATACAGGTCACAGGTACCGGTCGCATAGGGTGCGACCGGTATGGTCGACCGGTATGTCTCCGGAAGACCATACATCCGGTTCTCGCCTTCCGTCGGTTACCCCCTATTGATTCTAGGGTTTCTCCTACACATTCTAGGTCAGAGAACTGAATTAGAGTTGTTTCCAACTCCATTCAAGTCCTAGTTTCGATGATTTTCAACCTAGAACTTGAATTTAGGGTTTACCGACTAGATTAGGGTTTGACGGCAAAAATATGGTTTAGATCAATACCTCGCTTTGCATGGTATTGATCCAAACATGACTAACCATCCTAGAATGATTAAAGTAGAGGAAGGTTTAAGCACTTACCGTTGGTTCACGGTAGAGTGTTCTTCGTCCAACGGTAATGGCGGTTCTCCCCTCTCCTTCCTAGCTTCTTCTCCTTCTTCAATCTCTTTCTCCTCTCTAGGGTTTGTGAGGATCAATGAAAGGGATTTTAAGAGGTTTAGGAGTCCTTATATAGGCTAGGGTTGAGTTTAGGAAGCCTCCTAACATTAGGAAAGTCCTTCGGTTCAGAATTTAGAAAGTGGGACCCATAGAGATCCGTTTCCGGATCTAAGTGGTCTGCTGCGCAGGCCATACCGTTCGACCGGTACCATCTACCGATATGAAATAATTCATACTTTGAGATCCATTTTCGTACCTGATTGTCATCCGCTCGTCCCGTTTGGCCCGGTGATGATTGGAAGACCTGTTACGACATGAATGAAAGGTTTAGAACGGGTTCATGAAGTGCGGGTCTTACAATTCCCCCACCCTTAAAAGAAATTTCGTCTTCGAAATTTGCATGTTTCACAACTCCCCCACCCTTAAAATAAATTTCGGCCTTGAAATTTGAACGTACCTTGGTCGTAAAAAAGGTTAGGGTATTCCTTTCGCATCGCATTCTCTTCCTCCCAAGTGATTTCTTCTATATCTTGGCTTTTCTAATGCACTTTCACATAATGGATATCCTTGCTTAGGAGACATTGTACCTTCAGCTTGTGAGCATCACATGTACTACTTCAAATGTCAAGTCCTCTGTCAAGTCTGGTGGGTCTGCTGTCAAGATGTGTGATGGATCCCTGACATACTTCTTCAATAAAGAAACATGGAACACATCATGAATGCTTGACATGGATGGTGGTAGAGCCAGTTGATATGCCACATTACCACGTCTGGTCAAAATCTCGTATGGTCCCACATACCTGGGGCATAGCTTTCCCTTCAGACCTCGCACAGGAGATATCTTCAAGAACACTTTATCACCCATTACAAACTCCAGATCTCAACGTCGGTTATCTGCATAGTGCTTTTGTCAAACTTGTGCTGTCTTCACTCTTTCTTTAATTTGATCAATCACTCGATAAGTTTCTTTGACGAACTCCGGTCCTACAATCTTTCTCTCTCCCATCTCATTCCATAACAGAGGTGTATGACATTTCTTCCCATAGAGTGCCTCATATGGAGCAATTTGGATCGTAACCTGGTAACTATTGTTATAAGCAAACTCGATAAGTGATAGTTTCTCGTCCCAAACTCCTTTGAAATCTAAGGCACACGCTCGGAGCATATCTTCTAAGATTTTAATAGTTCTTTCTGACTGTCCGTCTGTCTGAGGATGAAAAACTGTACTATACTTCAACTTAGTTCCCATGGCTTTCTATAATCCTTCCCATAACTTTGATGTAAAACGAAAATTTCTATCAGATACTACACTATCTGGGATGCCATGAAGTCTGACTATATTATCCACATATAGCTTGGCCAGCTTCTCCATGGTATACTTGTCACACCCCAATTCCGCACATTTCAGAATGGTGTGATGAACCGCTAAATAACCAACGGTTCAACCAGGATCTCAAATAGGCTATCCCCGCGTTACCTGAACCTTCATACACTCACCATCATAATCAAAGTAAATACACAATAGCGGAAGTCTTATAAATAAATGAACTGAGAACTAAAATGATATCCATAAATAATAGCAAATTATTCTATGTTTAACTGAGACATAAATATTTAAGTACCAAATACATGTCTTATAAATCCAATAAAGAAACCTATAAAAATATCTAGTCAAATACACTCGCAAGAGGAGTCGTGTGTATCATCTTCAGCTCCAGTGTCCATTGCTGCTACCGTCCCGTATGTAGAAGCATTCATATAGTCTTCAACTGTGTAACCTGCATCATCAACTAAAAATATTCGACGTCGAGGGGTGAGCACACAACACGGCTCAGTGAGTAGCCAAAACAATGCAACATTACATATGCATGCACATTCATTTATCTCTTTGGTCTGGTTTATAGTTTACAATGCGCAATAGAAAGGTTGGGTGGTCAAAGGTTAACGTTTATTGACACCGCCTCTATACACAGGGTGTGGAAGTCCGCCCGAAGGTTAACGTTTATCGTCGTCCCCATCCACCCTACCATAACATTATACAACAAAGGTTAACGTTTATTGCTATATAATGTTATACCAACACGTAAGCCCCTGTTAGCGAGGGCTTGCAAACTGGACTCGCTACTAACCAATCCTAATGCCAAACAGTGTATCCAAGGCCTCACCCCAGCATCCCTCAAAATGCCCATAGAGATAGAGCTAAGGCCCCCGGTAGAGTCAGAGACTACAAGGACCGAGACCACCTCCCCTGATACTCTACGACATAATAGTTTCGCTAAGGTAACGGTGATACGACAATGTTAATGCACAAGACTTGAGTTAGAGATAGAGCTAAAGTGCTGAGACCCGCCAAAGGTTAACGTTTATTGACGTTCTCATCACACCTTCCCTGATACTCGCTCGCATCATGTACATCAACCACACATATACAAGCACATGCCTATTCCTATCATCATCATCATCATCATGTTATAAACAATAAAGTAAATATGCATGAACAAGTAATAGAAATATTGGATGGCATGCTGTATGCACATTACAAACACATTCGCATAGAATCAAACATGGCATAGGACTCAAGAAATAGAAAACAGTTTATTATTAACCAATTTAGTTTGGAGTTAAGGTTCCTCACCTTAGTTTGCTATAAGATATTTTTTCAAGCTTTAAAATCACCTCTACAGTGTTATTATAATGCTAGCAAACCTAACAAAGTCGATAGAATTTAATTAGAATAAATTCTGAATTTAAAAACCATGCTGTTAACTGAGGGTCGATGCTCAGAATGCATAGGGTCGATGGGTCTATCGACCCTACCCTCTGTCTGAACTTTTCGAATGCTGAGGGTCGATGGTCATGAAACCATCATTCATCCTCCTAGATGGCTTTCATGCATTATCCTAGGGTTTTTCATGAAAACCTAACAATGAATGGATGGTTTGGGTTTCTCCGAAATCCTACACTCTACCATATCTAACCTAAGGTCTGTAGAAACTCATGGAATTAGTATCCATACCTGAGAAGATTATTTTTCTCTGGAAATTCTTCTCCTTTTTGCTAAGTCTTCTTCCTTGCCTCTTTTCTTCCTCTTTTCCTTCTTCTCTCTTTCTCTCAATTCAATTAGGATTGTGAAAGGAGTGAAAGTGGCTTAGGGACGTCCTTTAAATAGAGTAGGAATATCCTATAATAGTCCCATTGAGATTTGGAAAGAATCCCAATAAAAAATTTGGAAATTTCCTAATTTCAGTTTCGGTAGCAAGTGAGGGTCGATGAGAGGGTCGATGATCCCGTCGACCCTGTGGTCTGACACTGTCTGACCCTCTCCCAAATTTTAAGGGTCTGAGTTTTTGATTTGGGAGGGTCAACCCTGTTTAGCTGGGTATGCGACCTTTCCTCTATTTTAAGTGTTTTTGGGTCGATTTGATACCTGGGATCTCGCTCTCCTTCACGCCCTTGGTCCATTTGACTCGACCATGATGGGTGAACCTGGTTCAAGGTGGTAAGACCGGATTAGTTTGACACGGGTCTTACAACTCCCCCCAACTTATAAAAATTTCAACCTCGAAATTGGACGTACCTTCTTAATCAAATAAGTGAGGGTATTGCTTCCGCATAGCATTTTCTTCTTCCCATGTAACTTCTTCCATGTCTCTACTTTTCCATGTGACCTTAACATAGTAGATATCTCTGTTGCGTAGATGTTGAACCTTTCGACTAGTGATTTCCGTTGGTGTTACTTCAAATGTCAAATCATCAGTCAATTCTGGCAAATCCACTGTCAAAACATGCGTTGGGTCTTTGACATACTTCTTCAATAAGGATATGTGAAATACGTCATGCACACTTGACATAGATGGTGGTAGTGCTAACTGATAAACTACTTTTCCACGCTTAGCCACAATTTCATATGGCCCGACATATCTTGGACTTAGTTTCCCTTTTTTTCCGAACCTTTTCAATCCTCGCATAGGCGATACCTTCAAAAATACTTTATCACCTACGGCGAACTCTAGATCTCTTCGTCGAGTATCCGCATATTGCTTCTGACGGTTCTGAGCTGTTCTTACTCTTTCCTTGATAATGTCGACCACTCGACAAGTCTCTTCAATAAATTCTGGTCCAACAATACTGCGTTCTTCAACTTCATTCCAAAACAAAGGAGTTCGACACTTTCTGCTTTGCTAACCTTTCCAGTGTATACTGAGGTCATATAGGTATGAAACGAGCTGTCTTTGTCAGACGGTCTACAATCACCCAAACTGCGTCTACTACTCGAAGAGTCAATGGTAGTCCCGTGACGAAGTCCATAGTGATGCAGTCCCATTTCCATGCTGGTTCCGTAACTGGCCGCAATAGTCCTGCGGGTCTTTGTCGTTCAGCCTTTACTTTCGACAATTTAGGCATTGAGACACGAACTTAGCTACATCCGCTTTCATTCCCCTCAACCAAGTATATTTTCTTTAGGTCATGATACATCTTTGTACTTCCCGGGATGTACCGAGAGTAGATGGTGGTGTGGGCTTCTTTCATGAGTCGGTGTCTAATGTCTACACTTTCTGTTTCGGGTACACATATTCTTCCTTTGTATTTCAGTACCTTCTCGTCATCCAAGGTGAACTCAGGGTTGGTTCTACCTTTCTCAATATCTTCTTGTACTGTTCTCAGAAAAGGTTCTACTTTGATCGCTATCTTCACTTCATCCACTATATCCGGTATAATCTTCAATGCCGCGAACATATTCAAAAATCGATGAATAAACCCTTGGTTGGCTGATCCATCCGTTGTATCTATCACATACTGCTCGTTACCGTGATTGAATACCATTCCGGTAGTCCACATTGTCGCAGTCGTGCTAACTTCTCCTTGAGATTTTATCATTGCTTTTCTGCTCAATGCATCTGCTACTACGTTCGCTTTTCCTGGATGATACTGGATATCACAATCATAGTCTTTCAATAGTTCCAGCCATCTTCTTTGTCTCATATTCAACTCCTTCTAATTAAATAAATAAGTAAGACTTTTATGGTCCGACTTAATTTGGAATTTCTCTCCGTATAGGTAATGTCTCCATATCTTGACAGCATGTACAACTGCCGCTAACTCCAAATCGTGAGTGGGGTAATTTTTCTCATGTACCTTCAATTGTCTCGAGGCATAGGCAATCACTTGCTCTCCTTGCATAAGCACACATCCTAATCCCAATCCTGACGCATCGGTATATAAGGTAAACGTCTGTCCTGGGATAGGAATAGTCAAAATCGGAGCGGATATCAATCTGGTCTTCAATGTTTGAAAACTCTTTTCACACTTATCCGTCCATACAAACTTTTCTCCTTTCTTGGTCAAACTGGTAAGAGGTACGGCAATCCGAGAATAGTCTTCTACGAATCTTCGATAATAACCAGCTAGACCCAGAAAACTTCTAATTTCTGAAACGCTCTTTGGTGCTTCCCATTTTACGATAGCCTCGATCTTGCTGGGGTCTACTTTGATTCCTTCAGCGGATACTACATGGCCTAGAAAGGCGACTTCACTTAGCCAAAACTCACACTTTGAAAATTTGGCATATAACTTCTCTTTCCTTAAACGTTGTAGGACTACGTTTAGGTTCTTGACATGGGTTTCCTTGTCCTTGGAGTATACGAATATGTCATCAATAAATACTATCACCGACGTGTCCAACATATCGTGGAAAACTCGGTTCATAAGTTCCATGAACGTTGCCGGTGCATTAGTTAATCCGAATGACATCACTAAGAATTCATAATGTCCGTATCTTGTCCTGAAAGTTGTCTTCGGAATGTCACCTTCTTTAATCTTCAGTTGATGATAGCCTGATCGAAGATCGATCTTTGAAAATACTTTTGCTCCCTGTAACTGATCGAATAAGTCATCGATCCGAGGTAGCGGATATCGATTCTTGATTGTCAGCTTATTCAACTCTCGATAGTCGATACATAATCGAACGCTACCATCCTTCTTCTTTACGAACAACACCGGTGCTCCCCATGGAGATATACTGGGTCTAATATAACCCTTATCCCGCAGTTCTTGTAATTGCACTTTTAATTCCTTCAGTTCAGTAGGAGCCATTCTATAAGGTGCTTTTGATACTGGTGCGGCTCCGGGTAGAAGGTCTATTACAAACTCCGTGGCTCGGTCGGGTGGTAATCCGGGTAGTTCCTCTGGAAATACATCTGGGTAATCCCACACGACATCAATATCTTCCATTCGTGGCGCGTCCTTGGTTAGGTCGACCACTGATACTAGATATCCGATGGCTCCCTTTTCAAGGCACTTCTTAGCCTTTAATGCTGAGAGTATGAGCTTGCATCTCCTGGGAAGTTTGGTTCCCGAGAAACTGAATTCTGCTCCTTCTTTGTCTTTGAACGTTAGCTTCTTTTTGGCGCATAATAGGTTTGCTGAATGCCGAGCTAACCAGTCCATTCCCAAGATGACATCAAAGTCTGCCATCTCAAGTTGTATTAAAGTTGCATCTAAGGTTTTCTCGCCAATGAGAACTGGACATGGCCCATAACCTTTCTCTAATTCCACTTCTAATCCCATCGGTGACCGTACAAGTAATTTGTAGTCTAATGTTTTGATGGGTAAATTGGTCTTCTTTCCAAACGACACAGATAAAAATGAATGAGTAGCTCCTGAATCAAAGAGTACTCTGGCGGGTATGCCATTGATAGGTATGATACCTGTGATTCGTTTTTACTTAGTCTACATGCTCAATCAATGAAATTATAATCTTAAAAGTTTCGGTCATACCTGTGACCACATCGGGCGATGCGGCAGCATCCTCTGTTGTAACAAGATATACCCGTCCTTGATGTAATCGCTTCTTGGGTTTTGGGCATTCTCTTGCCATATGCCATGGTTGGTTGCGGTTATAGCACTTCGGGGCTTCGTAATTTGGCTTTGGCTGTGGTTGAGCTGCGGAAGTAGACTTTGGTGCAGTAGCAAAATTATGAGGACGAAAAGGTTTATACGTCCTATTATTGCCTCCGTTGTAGGAGTTTCCAGCTGGTCTCTTGATGCCTCTGTTCTGGGAGAAATAACTCTCCTTCCGGCTCGATTCGATCACTCGAGCAATCTGGACAGCTTCGTTGTAGATTTTCTTCTGTAAGCCCAGAACATTTTCTCTTATGCTTCCTCTTAGTCCCGCGATTCAACATAGAAGGAGTAGAGTGGTTCTAGAACCAGGGTTGGCGGTTGGGGAAGGTCAAAGTTCAAGCAAGCAGCCGATGCGAGGTCGGTTTTTGGGGTTATAAAATGGAGTCCTAAAAAGATGCTTAGAACAGAAAAACTGTTCCTGCTCAAAAGAGATTGTCTCATGGGGTGCAACAACATCAAACCTACGGGTTTTGGTATCTTCTTCCTGCATACTAGCCGGTGCGAAGAAAAATAGCTCTTCATAGCACTGTTGATACGAGTCTACGGACATCTGCCCCTGGTACAGACTCAAGAACTCTTTCTCCATTGAATCTCTGAAGCTTCTTGGGAAATACTTCTCGAAGAACGCTTCTTTATATATAGTCCCATGTCAGTAGGGCGTGCTTGGTCAATAAGTACGTCTTTGTAGATTTCCACCAATGGTGTGCGTCGCCTTTGAGCATGAAAGTGGCTCATAGTACTTTCTCTTCCTCGGTGATAGTCATCATAAGGAAGTTCTTTTCCATCTCGTCTATCCAGTGTGCTGGCCACAGTGGATCAGACGGCTTGCCGTTGAATTCTCTCGGTTTCATTTTCAAAAATCTCTCCACTAGCCAGGAGTGATCCAGTTGATTTTGGTATGCCCCAAACATAGGGGGTGGGTAGTTGTACATCCCTTGTGCTGCTTCTGGGACCTGCACTGGAATTGGTGCAGCCGGTTGTTGCGGTGTCTGAGGAGCTGGGTGGTTACCCACTAGTGTTGCACTGGCTTGCCCAGTGTGTATGGGTGCAGCCTGAGTGGCTTGATACATAATCCCCATGGCAACCTGCATTTGAGCTTGTGCGTGTTGCATCTGCTGTAGCTGCTGAGCTAGGTTCATAACTACAGTTGCTAGCTCCGGTGGTGGATGTGGTAAATTTGTAGGGTTTGCCGGTTTTGGATTACCCTGTGCATGGTTATTCTCTTGACTAGTCTCCTCCACTGGTGGTGGTGGTGGGACTGTATTTCGGGTATGTCGGGTAACTCTACGTCCAGACATATTTCTTTTCGATGATTGGTGGTGCCTGAAAATCATCAAAATAGGTGAGAAATCATGTATATGTCATGTAGGCACGTTAACCAATAATCAATTCCAATTCGAGCTCATTTTATAAACAAAATACCGTCTTTTCTATACGGGGTCGATGGTAAGGGTCGATGGTATGTCGGACCCTTAATGTCCGACCTCGTGTTTTTCTCGTCGATTCCCGAGAGCCGAGGGTCGATTAGAGGGTCGATCGGAGGGTCGATGGCTCTGGGTCGAGTTGTCCGACCCTCGACCAAAAATCAGATTTTTAAAGTCCGATTTTGGGTCATTTTCTATTATTTCCCTCCCGTTTCGACTCGCCTCTTCTCTCCAAGTTGCTACAAGTGCTACTTCACTGTTGTGGATCGATTTTAGTCCGAGTTTCGACATCCACTTCATCCCTACAGGTATGCTTTCCCATTTTTACCTGTTTTTAGGTTTCCATTCCTAGGTTTTTGCCCATTTAACTTGTATTTTTCAAATTAAACTTTTTCCAATCGTAAAAATTTGATTTTTATTGGGGGCTTTTGTCGTTGGTGTCTTAAGGAACGAAAGCCCTCAAAAAATTTTTAGTTTCATCGGTTGGTTATCGAGAAACTTAATTTTTTCTCTTTTTGCCCTACTTTGTCGAAATTTTTCGATTTCTTGCAATTCCTTCAAATTGGACCTTGTCAGTTAAAATTTCCTTCTGTTTAACTGTTGTATGATGTGTTGGAACTTACGTAGGTCCTCCTGCCCACTTGTATGGGTGAAAAGTGAGGCTTTTGACCAACTTACGTCGTTATAATGCCCAATTTTTAAATTTTTATCCTATTAACTCCTTGTTTTCCTTTTTCTTTCTTATCTGCAGATACTATGGTTCGTACCAAAGTACCCAGAGTTCGTGATCTGCTTCGCTTCCGCTCCAATGAAGCCAAGGCACAGTATGCCTACTATACAAGCAAGAAAGTGGAAGGGGGTCGTATGGTGAACCTGGCTGAGCTAGCCTTGTTCAATGTAGAGAGAGCTTTTGGTGATATGGGGTGGCTCCCTGTCATCACATACGATGCGTGCACACGTCTAGAGTTAGTGCGCCAGTTCTACTGTAACCTTCAGATTGTGGGAAACCACAACGATGTGGAGCTTGGTCAGGAGTTGCGCATCACTAGCTACGCCAAGGGGGTGCAGATTTCCTTTGATTATTGGCAGCTGGCCGACCTGTTGGGCATTCCTTATGATGGTCCTATGGTGTACTGTGCACCTGGTGAGCACGACTTTATTGAGATGTGGTTGCGGGCCGAGATTGATAGTCAGAGGGCGTGCTACTTGCGCTTCGGCTCCACGGGTGTTACGCAGGATCATCCAAAGCACAACCTCGATCCCGCAGAGTGGGCACTATGAGAGGGTGTCTCAGCTGACCCAATTTTTGATCTACAGTATATGCACTCATCAGCCCGTCTGTCTTCCTTACATCATCATGCGGACGATGATCAGTGCTACATTGTCCGGTCATAGGGGTAATCTACCCTATGGACGTATGATCACCACACTATTGATTCGTCTGGGGGTTGACCTGGTAGATGAGAAGATTCAGGAGAAGACCTTCTCGTCGCCTCTAGATTGGGAGGCTATATGCAAGATGGGACTTCGAGACGCTCAGGTTAGCGATGATGAGAGGAATGCGATGGTGCGCCCTCACACTCAGGTTGAGGTGGCTGATGCTGAGGCTGCTGCTGCTGCTGCTAGAGCTCAGGTGGATCCTGTCGACGATGATGATCGTATGTACATGGACGTCGATGCGATACCCCCGCCTTCACCTACACATGCGGCTGGAGTTGGTACTTCGCATGCGGCGGATTCTGTACCTGAGACTGGTCCTTCTCATGAGGCTGGTCCTTCGCATCCGTCTTCTGATATGATGGAGATGTTGCGCGAGATCAGAGAGACACAGAGCAGATCGGACCTGAGGATGGAGGAGTTGCTAGATGCTCAGCGCATGAGAGTGGATGAGTTGTTGGCTGCTCAGCACACATCTGACGCGCGGATAGGTGAGCTCATGGAGATCCAGCGTGCGACTGACAGGAGAGTAGTCGATCTCACAGCTAGTCTACAGATGACCCAGACTCAGATAGCCTGGTTGATTAGAGTCTATGCTGAGGACTACGACAGAGATCGTGAGGCTCCACCTCCTCCTTCGCCTCCCGCTTCCTAATTGTACTTTTTGTTTTTCTTGTACTTCAGAGTAACTATCCGGGTTGTGGACTATACTCTGCTTTAGATATATATATACATTTTGTTTCGCTCTCATTGTATTTCAACTTGTTTCTCCTTTTAATAGATGTATTATTCTCTTTTTTAAATTTGGTCTCAACATCACTTGTGCTTATAATGTGTTAATATTACTATTTTTATTTTATCCTATCTCAGTTCACTATTGCTGTGAATATATGATAGTTCAGCGGGCAAGGCTTGAGATGCTCTGATACCAAGTTGTCACACCCCAATTCCGTACATTTCAGAATGGTGTGATGAACCGCTAAATAACCAACGGTTCAACCAGGATCTCAAATAGGCTATCCCCGCGTTACCTGAACCTTCATACACTCACCATCATAATCAGAGTAAATACACAATAGCAAAAGTCTTATAAATAAAAGAACTGAGAACTAAAATGATATCCATAAATAATAGCAAATTATTCTGTGTTTAACTGAGACATAAATATTTAAGTACCAAATACATGTCTTATAAATCCAATAAAGAAACCTATAAAAATATCTAGTCAAATACACTCGCAAGATGAGTCGTGTGTATCATCTTCAGCTCCAGCGTCCATTGCTGCTACCGTCCCGTATGTAGAAGCATTCATATAGTCTTCAACTGTGTAACCTGCATCATCAACTAAAAATATTCGACGTCGAGGGGTGAGCACACAACACGGCTCAGTGAGTAGCCAAAACAATGCAACATTACATATGCATGCACATTCATTTATCTCTTTGGTCTGGTTTATAGTTTGCAATGCGCAATAGAAAGGTTGGGTGGTCAAAGGTTAACATTTATTGACACCGCCTCTATACACAGGCTGTGGAAGTCCGCCCGAAGGTTAACGTTTATCATCGTCCCCATCCACCCTACAATAACATTATACAACAAAGGTTAACGTTTATTGCTATATAATGCTATACCAACACGTAAGCCCCTGTTAGCGAGGGCTTGCAAACTGGGCTCGCTACTAACCAATCCTAATGCCAAACAGTGTATCCAAGGCCTCACCCCAGCATCCCTCAGAATGCCCATAGAGATAGAGCTAAGGTCCCCCGATAGAGTCAGAGACTACAAGGACCGAGACCACCTCCCTTGATACTTTACGACATAATAGTTTCGCTAAGGTAACGGTGATACGACGATGTCAATGCACAAGACTTGAGTTAGAGATAGAGCTAAAGTGTTGAGACCCGCCAAAGGTTAACGTTTATTGACGTTCTCATCACACCTCCCCTGATACTCGCTCGCATCAAGTACATCAACCACACACATACAAGCACATGCCTATTCCTATCATCATCATCATCATCATGTTATAAACAATAAAGTAAATATGCATGAACAAGTAATAGAAATATTGGATGGCATGCTGTATGCACATTACAAACATATTCGCATAGAATCAAACATGGCATAGGACTCAAGAAATAGAAAACAGTTTATTATTAAACAATTTAGTTTGGAGTTAAGGTTCCTCACCTTAGTTTGCTATAAGATGTTTTTCCAAGCTTTAAAATCACCTCTACAGTGTTATTATAATGCTAGCAAACCTAACCAAGTCGATAGAATTTAATTAGAATTAATTCCGAATTTAAAAACCATGTTGTTAACTGAGGGTCGATCAGAGGGTCGATGCTCAGAATGCATAGGGTCGATGGGTCTATCGACCCTACCCACTGTCTGAACTTCCCGAATGCTGAGGGTCGATGGTCAGGGTGCCTAGGGTCGATGGGTCTATCGACCCTGTGTGCGACCCTCGGTGCACTCTGGTCCAATTTCCAATTTTTAGTCCATTCTTCGTGTTTGGGGTCCTATGGCTTGCTTCCTCATTCCATTAAACATTCATTCAATGGTCTGAAACCATGATTCATCCTCCTAGATGGCTTTCATGCATTATCCTAGGGTTTTCCATGAAAACCTAACCATGAATGGATGGTTTGGGTTTCTCCGAAATCCTACACTCAACTATATCTAACCTAAGGTCTGTAGAAACTCATGGAATTAGTATCCATACCTGAGAAGATTACTTTTCTCTGGAAATTCTTCTCCTTTCTGCTAAGTCCTTTTCCTTGCCTCTTTTCTTCCTCTTTTCCTTCTTCTCTCTTTCTCTCAATTCAATTAGGGTTGTGAAAGGAGTGAAAGTGGCTTAGGGACGTCCTTTAAATAGAGTAGAAATGTCCTATAATAGTCCCATTGAGATTTGGAAAGAATCCCAATCGAAAATTTGGAAATTTCCTAATTTCAGTTTCGGCGGCAAGTGAGGGTCGATGAGATGGTCGATGATCCCGTCGACCCCGTGGTCGACACCTGTCCCGACCCTCTCCCAAATTTTAAGGGTCTGAGTTTCTGATTTGGGAGGGTCGACCCTGTTTAGCTGGGTATGCGACCCTTCCTCTATTTTAAGTGTTTTTGGGTCGATTTGATACCTGGGATCTCGCTCTCCTTCACGCCCTTGGTCCATTTGACTCGACCATGATGGGTGAACCTGGTTCAAGGTGGTAAGACCAGATTAGTTTGACACGGGTTTTACAATACTGAGGTCTGATAGCGATGAATCGAGCTGTCTAGGTAAGTCGATTAACTATAACCCATACGGCATCCACTGACCTTGGTGTCAAGGGTAGGCCAATGACAAAATTTATTGTGATACAATCCCACTTCCATGCTGGCTCTGATAGTGGTTGTAGCAAACTTACGGGTCTCTACCTTTCTGCTTTAACTTGCTGGTAATTTAGACATTGGAACACGAATCGAGCTACATCCGCTTTCATACCCCTCCACTAATATAATCTTCTTAAATCATGGTACATCTTGGTGCTTCCTGGATGTACCGAATATGGAGTGTAATGAGCTTATGTCATAACTCTATCTCTGATATTTGAGTTCTCACTCTCAGGTTTACATAATCGTCCACGATACCTGAGTACCTGGTCTGATTCCAAGGTAAAGTCAGGGTTGCTTTTACCCTTTTCTATATCTTCTTACACAATCTTGAGGTGTGGATCCTGTAGGATTGCTACTTTGAGCTCATCTATTAGATCTGATGAGATTTTCAAGGCTACGAACATCAATGTGAACTTATGAATTAAGCCCTGTTCCACTGGATCTCCTGCAGTCTCTAATATATGCTCTTTATCATTCTCTATTGAGCCTGAGGCTGCAATACACAGTGCAGCGTTTGTACTAGGTCCTGCCTCAGGTTTCAATGCCCACTTTCTGCTAAAGGCATCGGCCACAACGTTTGCCTTACCCGGATGGTACTGGATGTCACAATCATAATCTTTTAATAGCTCCAGCCATCTCCTCTGTCTCATATTCAGGTCCTTCTGAGTGAAAAGGTAAGTTAAACTCTTATGATCCGACTTGATCTGAAACTTTTCACCATAAAGGTAGTGTCTCCAAGTCTTGATTGCGTGAATGACTGCTGCTAACTCCAGATCATGCGTAGGATAGTTCTTCTCATGCTCTTTCAACTGTCTTGATGCGTAGGCAATCACCTGTTCTCCTTGCATCAACACACATCCCAGATCCAACCCTGAGGCATCCGTATATAGGGTAAACGATAAACCTGGTGCTGGGATGGTCAAGATAGGTGCAGAGACTAGTTTTGACTTCAAAGTCTGAAAGCACTTCTCACACTCATCTGTCCATATAAACTTTTCTCCTTTCTTGGTTAGCCTGGTAAGTGGAACGGCGATCCTTGAGTAATCTTCTACGAATCTTCTATACTAACCAGCCAATCCAAGGAAACTACGAATCTCTGCAACTGATTTCGGTGCATCCCATCCTATTATAACTGCGATCTTGCTTGAATCTACCTTGATACCGTTTGCAGATACTACGTGACCCAAGAAGGCCACTTCCTTTAGCCAAAATTCGCATTTCTTGAACTTGGCATAAAGCTTCTCCCTTCTCAGTCATTGTAGGGCTGCTCTTAAATGTGTTGCATGAGTCTCCTTGTCCTTTGAGTAGACCAAAATATCTTCGATGAATACGATGACCGAAGTGTCCAACATGTCATGAAACACTCGGTTCATCAGTTCCATGAACGATGCTGGAGCGTTAGTCAACCCGAATGACATTACAAGGAACTCATAATGCCCATACCTTGTTCTGAAAGCAGTCTTCAGAATATCTCCTGCCTTGATCTTCAATTGATGATACCCTGATCTAAGATCAATCTTCGAGAAAACCTTTGCACCCTGCAACTGATCGAACAAATCATCGATCCTAGGCAAAGGGTATCGATTCTTGATGGTTAACTTGTTTAACTCTCGGTAGTCGATACATAGTCGCACGCTACCATCCTTCTTCTTTACGAATAGTACAGGTGCTCCCCATGGCGATATGTTTGGTCGTATGAAACCCTTATCCAGTAGCTCTTGTAATTGGGTCTTCAACTCTTTTAATTCTGTAGGGACCATCCTGTACGGTGCCTTAGACACCGGCGCCGACCCTAGCATGAGGTTTATCAGGAACTCTGTAGCCCTGTCTGGAGGTAGACCTGGTAGATCTTCTAGAAATACATCTAGAAACTCTCGTACCACATCTAGATCTTCCATCTTTGGCGCCTCTGCAGTGATGTCAACCACAGACACTAAGTACCCCACTCCTCCCTTCTCTAAGCATCTCTTAGCTTTTAGGGCAGAGAGGATCAGCTTCCGCTTTCTAGGTAACTTGGTTCCAGTGAAGCTAAACTCTTTTCCCGTCTCATCTTTAAACACAAGTTTTCTTTCGCCACATAATAAACTAGCTGAATGATGGCCTAGCCAATCCATTCCCAAGATGACGTCAAAGTCTGCCATCTCAAGTTGAACCAGATTTGCTTCTAGGTTTCGGCCCTCAATACTAACTGCACACGGCCCATAGCATCATTCAATGCCACTTCTACTCCCAACGGGGAGTGAACTATCAAGCTTGGGGTTAAATACTTAACAGGTAACTCCATTCGCTTCCCAAAAGATAGAAACAAAGGAGTCCGTGGCCTCAGAGTCAAAGAGTACTCTGGCGGGTACATCAGCTATATTTACAGTTCTTGAAATTTAATTATCCCTTAGTTCTACATGCTCACACACAACAAAACAGTAAGCAAAATAGTAAGGGATGGAATCATACCAATAACCACATCAGGTGATGCGGCTACCTCCTCAGTTGTGACTGCGAATATCTTTTCTTGCTGTGGCAGTTGCTTCTTAGGTAGAGTACAGGTCTTTGTATAATGACCCAATTGTTGACAGTTGAAACATTTGACATTTGGGTTTTGTCCAGCTAACTGTGACGGTGGTGGTGCAGTAGTATTCCTTGCTGGCACCACAATAGACTGAGCCTTGTATGGGCGGAATGGTCTAGTGTTTCCTCCACCCGAAGTCTCAGTAGCAGGCATCTTCAGTCCCCTATTTTGAGCAAAGAAGCTGTCTCTTTGGCTTGATTCAATTACCCTAGCAATCTGCACAGCCTCATTATACACTTTCTTCTCCAAACCCAAGACGTGCTCTCGGATACTTCCTCGTAATCCCATGGTGAACCGCGGGTCTTGGTTTCTTTTTCTTGCATACTTACCGGAGCAAAGAAGAACAACTCTTCATATCTCTACTGGTACACATCAACAGTCGACTGGGATTGTTGCAGGTTTAAGAATTCCTTCTCCATTTGATCTCGAAAGCTCTTCGGAAAGTACTTATCAAAGAAAGCTCCCTTGAATATTTCCCAATTGATCTGAGTGTGCTTTGTCTCCAAGTATGTCCGGGTAGAATTCCACCAGGCATTAGCATCTTCCTTGAGCATGTGCGTAGCAAACAACACCTTCTCATCCTCCGTGCAAGTCATTAGACGGAAGTTCTTCTCTATCTCAGCAACCCACTGTGCAGGCCACAGTGGTTTTCCTGGTTTTCCTGCGAAGGTAGGGGGTTTCAATTTCAAAAACCTATCCACCGCTCGGCTTAGGTCATTCTGCCCCTGTGCATTCGTTTCATACCATGGTGGTGGGTACGGATAGATCCCTCGATAGGCAGACAACATTGGAAATGGGTGTGGTGGTTGTGTATTCTGTCCTTGGCCCATCAGCCCAGTACTACCATTGTAAGACCTACACTCCATGAACCCGATCTAAACCTTAAATTCATGTCGTAACAGGTCTTCCAATCATCACCGGGCCAGACGAGACGAGCGGATGACAAACAGGTACGAAACAGACTGAATTAAGTATGAATTAATTCATACCGGTCGATGGTACCGGTCTTGGTACCGGTCGACCGGTATAGCCTATGCGGGAGACTACTAAGATCCGGAACTAGATCTTTGCGGGTCCTACTTTCCAAATTCTGAACCCTAGGACTTTTCTAATCTTAGGAGGCTTCCTAAACCAAAACCTAGCCTATATAAATCCCTCTAAACCTCCTAAAACCTTTTCCATTGATCCTCACAAACTCTAGAAAGGAGAAAAGGTTGAAGAAGGAGAAGAACCTAGGAAGGTAAGGAAGAGCCTCCATTATCGTTCGACGAAGAACACCTTGCCGCCAGTCAACGGTAAGTGCTTAAACTTTCTTTTACATTATGAATCTAAGATGGTTAGTTTGCTTTGATCAATACCATGCAAAGCAGGTATTGATCTAAACCCTATTTCGCCGATAAACCCTATTTTGCCGACAAATCCTAAATTAGTGGTAAACCCTAGATTCAAGTTCTAGGTTGGAGATCATCGAAACTAGGACTTGAATGGAGTTGGAAACAACTCTAACTCAGTATTCAGACCTAAAAAGTGTAGGAGGAACCCTAGGATCAATAGGGGATGATCGACGGCAGTCGAGAACCGACGTATGGTCTTCTGGAGACATATCGGTCTCACCCTATGCGACCGGTACTACGACCGGTACCTCTCGGGGACTGGTCTGTGGGGACCGACTGACCATACAAGTCGTAGGTTTCCCCACAGTGCTGTGACCGGTACCTGCGACCGGTCAGCCTTGTGAGAAGATTTGTAATCTCGTTGGTTTCCCAACCAACGTAAAAGCTAAGAAAAACTATTCTAACTAAACCCTAATATCGTGTAGGACTTTGTGATAGTACGTTTGGACCTTGCGACGTAGAGCAAGCTATCAAAAAAGTGTCAGGTAAGGGAGTCAAACCTAAAACCTAATAATTAATGAACAGTAAAATGTTGTTAATAACCCTGATTCTATGGTGTAATGTTTGTGCATACTCGCATGTCATCTTTTATTTCCAGTTATTATTATTGTTCATGCATACTTGCTATGCTAGGTTGTGACTGTTAGGCATGTGATTATTTTCGTTGGTGTGTGGAATGGAAAGGGCCTGGGGTCTGGGATCATTCCTCACACTAGCACCTTCCGTATCGTTATGTCTTAGCATGCTTGGTGCGGGTAGGGTATCAGGGGGAGGACGTGGCACTGTGGTCTCCGGCCTAGCCACCAGACTCTAGCTCTATCTCTATGTCATAGGGAGCTACGCTGGGACAGGGCCTACTGTGATGACATATAGAATTGGTTAGTTGCGAGCCCAGTTTGCAAGCCCTTGCCAATAGGGGCTTACGTGTTGGTATGGGTAAAGTATCAGGGGAGGTATTGACGGTGTTTGATCCGAACGCCTTAGCTCTATCTCTATTCCATGATAGGGTGCATGTGGGATGACAGTGGTGTTTGATCCATTGGGTGGCTTCACACACTCGTATATAGAGGTGCGGTGGCCGCCAATCCTTTCTATAGCACATTGCAAACTTAAAACCAGACCATGAAGTGAATGTTACTCATGCATATGTTTGTTGCATTGTCTGATTGTCTTACTGAGCTAAGTTGTGAGCTCATCCTTGTATATATACATGTTTTTAGATGTTGATGTAGGTTACACAGTGGAGGATTACGTGGACGCTCCAGTGTATGGAGGCGTGGCTGCTTTGGATGTGCAAGTAGGAGAGGACGAGAATGACGCTTCATGCGAGTGCCCTTTCTGCGTGTACCGTTAGGGTTTTACTTTATTTATTTCAGTTATTTTCCTGTTGGGATACAGTTGATGTAAAAATATTTATTTAAGTGTTGGTTATTGAAATAATTTGATATTTTATTAAATTTATCAATAGATCGCTCAATTCATTTTATTTAAGTCTTCCGATGTATATATTATATTCTGATTGTGGTTATGTGCAATGGTTTGTATGAGTGGACACGGTCTTATTAAGATCCTGGTATGAACCGTTGGTTCAGTGACGGTTCACTCACACTTCTGGTTCAGCCGGAATTGGGGTGTGACAAATTGGTATCAGAGCTCTTAGGCTCTGTCCAACAGACCAACTTGCACTTAACTGAGTCGATGAACTGAGATAGGAAAATTTTAAAAGCCTCAATAAGAACACACCTTAAGCACTTGTTTGATGCCTGAGACTAAATAAGAAAGAACATAATGTACTATATTAAATATGAAATTAATAGATGCACATGCTCTAGATAGAAAATCAATAAACTTATATTAAAATATTAAGATGTTAAAAAGTGATAAGTTATTAGTGCTACAGGGTACAGTCCACAAGCCGGACAGTTACCCTGTTATATAAACTGTACTATGAAGAGAGGAAGAAATACGAACTCTATCATGGGGTTGGGGGCATAGGAAGAATAGGGTCGGCAATATCATAATCACGCTCATAGACGACCCTGAGCCAATGCACCTGCTCCTGAGTGACTCGGAGGCTGTGAGCTAAGCGCCCCAAGTCACGGCTCATCTCATGCTGAGCATCCCTGATCTTCGTGAACATACCCATCACGATATCGGGAGGAGACTGAGATGGTCCTGCTGCATGTGTGGGCTGTGGTGCTAGTATTGGTGCTGGAACATCCTCCATCTGATCATCGCCACCCTCATCATCACCCCCTGCCTCTGCTGCATGAGCCGCATTGGCTGCTGCTGCCATGGCTGCTACCCTCCTGAGTGGGCGAGGACAAGCCTCTAAGTCCTCATCGCTGATCGACAGGTTTTCCATCTGCATTCGAAGAATGACATCCCAGTCGATGTCTGAAGTCATAGTATCCTCAACGGCAAACTCACCCCTCATGTCCACTCGTAATCGCTACAGAAGAGTGGTGATGAGTCGACCATATGGAAGGTTACTGGCCCGATTGGATAGTGTAGCCTGATGCATGGTCTGGATATTGATATAGGGAAGACAGACCCGCTCCCCAGTGCAGACGTAGTAGGTCAAGTACTGAGTGAGCTGAGACAACTCACTGTAATGGCTGCTCTGAGGCACAATATTATGCTGGATGATGCGACTGTATACCCGAGGCACAGCTCTCAAACTAGCAGCCCCCATGGGCACTCCAGGGTTAAGTAGCTGCTCTGAAATCTCCTAGCGCAGATCGTCTGTGAGAAATCCCTTCATCTTAGGGGCACAGTAGACCAAGTCCCCATCATTGGGAATCCCTAGGAGATCGGCGAGCTGGTGCGTGTCAAAAGAGATGGGAACACCCTTGCCGTAGCTAGTTAGGCGGAGTGCCCGGCATTGATTGAAGTCATTAACATCTCCCTCAATCTCCAGGTTTGCATAGAAGTGTTTAACGAGGTTGGGACGGGTAGTCACCGTATAGGTGATAACGGGCAACCACCCAAGTCTATCAAAAGCGGCTTCCACATCAAACCGCTGAAGCTGCTCCAGGTTCACCCGTCGCCCCGACTCAATACTCTTCTCCTCGAACTAAGGAAAACGGGCTTGCGCCGCCTTGGAACGAAACCACCGCTCATCGAGCTGTGGAACAGGTGGATGTGGGCGGTGCATGCCAAGACCATATGAACGTTTATCGGCACCTTTGTGTTAAGACATTTTGAACTACAAAACAAAGACAAATAAAGAGAAATGGGTTAGAATTTTAGAAATTTCGACAGCATAATGACAGTAAATCAAGAAAAAGCCACGAACTCACCCAAAACTTGGGGAGGAGGACTTACGTAACCCCAAACACTTCATAGAATCCAAACATCCATCAAAACAACAAGAAATTTAGGAATTTTCAGAAAAATTTGATTTTTGGCAAAACCTAGGTCAAAAACATAAAAATTTAATTTTTTTCAAAAACCGTTCGGTGGAACCTCAAATTGGTTGAGGGCTTTTGCTCATAGAGGTCCCTAAACCCTTTCTAAGCCGAAGGAAGAGAGTTCCTACTGTTGGAAATTTCTAAACAAAGAAAACCCTAGTTTTTGGGCTTGGAACCAAAGAGAAACGATATGAACATGATGAATGGAAGGAGAGAACTTACTTGGAGGCGATGTTCTAGGCCTTAATCGGATGAAAATGGCTTCTAAGATCACCGGTCGGACTGTAGCAACTCAGCAAGCCAGAGAGGAATCGCCACCGGAGAGGAAAAAGAAAAGAAAAGTGAGAAAAATCTCACTTTTCACGATTTTAAAGCCATTTTGGGCATACCGGTCGATGGTTTTGCCCATACCGGTCAACCGGTACCTCCCTGGTAAAGTCGACCGGTACCCCTTGGTCAGGAGAGAAATATTGACCGGTCGACTATACTGGTCGCTCCATACCCTACAGGGTAGCGACCGGTACATTGACCGGTACCCCTCGGGAATCAGAGAAATTTTGTCCGCCTGGACATACCGGTCATACTACCATACACAGTGCCGCGACCGGTATGTTGCGATCGGACAACCATTCAAAGCCAGAAAATTTTGGGAAAAATTTTAAAATTTCCAATTTAAGTTTTCGTTACGATATTCGCCTTGCACATGTTAAAGACTAACACTATTATGACCGTTCGATTATACTTCATGTGTTATGTCTTCTTCTCAGATCCAAGCAGGAAAATTTATCTGAGATGGTAGGCGAAAACGGTCGTAGAGGCTCGCGAAGGCATCACCACTCCAGGCTACGCCAAGACGAGGGCAACGTGGAAACAAGAACTATTGATGACCAAAACCTGAACTCTGAAGGTGGAGAAGGGCAGATTCCCAGGGCACCAATAAATTTGCCTGGACCTCCTCACACAAACTCTGAAACAATTGTAACAAACTTAGCTTATCAGATGGAAGCTCAACAGAAGGTGTTCCTGAACGAGATGCTGAAGATGTTCAGGCCACCGGGATATATTCCTACAGAAGGTACGCCTGAGTCTGGAAGAAATAACACCACACCGCCAATGGATGGTAGTACTGGGCTGATGGGCCAGGCACAAAATCTACAACCACCACACCAATTTCCATTGTCATCTGTCTATCCAAGAATCTATCTGTACCCACCACCATGGTATGGAAAGAATGTACAGGGGCAGAATGACCTAAGTCGAGCGGTGGATAGGTTTTTAAAGCTGAAACCCCCTACCTTCACAGGGAAACCAGGAAAACCACTGTGGCCTGCACAGTGGGTTGCTGAGATGGAGAAGAATTTCCGTCTGATGACGTGTACAGAGGATGAGAAGGTATTGTTCGCTATGTACATGCTCAAGGAGGATGCAAACGCCTGGTGGAATTCTACCCGGGCATATTTGGAGACAAAGCATACTCAGATCAATTGGGAGATATTCATGGGAGCTTTCTTTGATAAGTATTTTCCAAAGAGCTTTAGAGATCAAATGGAGAAGGAATTCCTCAATCTCCAACAATCTCAGTCAACTGTTGATGCTTACCAGCAAAGGTATGAAGAGTTGTTCTTCTTTGCTCCGACAAGCATGCAAGAGGAAGAAACCAAGACCCGTAGGTTCACCATGGGATTGCGAGGAAGTATCCGAGAGCACGTCTTGGGTTTGGAGAAGAAGATATATAATGAGGCTTTATAGATTGCTAGGGTAATTGAATCCAGTCAAAGAGACAACTTCTTCTTTGCTCAAAACAGGGGATTGAAGAGGCCTGCTACTGAGATTTCAGGTGGAGGCAATACTAGACCATTCCGTCCATACAGGGCTCAGTCCACTATGGTGCCTGCAAGGAACACTACTGTACCACCACCATCACAGGTCGCTAGACAGAACCAGAACGTTAAATGTTTCAACTGTCAGCAACTGGGTCATTATGCAAGGACCTGCACTCTACCCAAGAAGCAACAACCACAACAAGGAAAGGTATTCGCAGCCACCACTGAAGAGGCAGCCACATCACCTGATGTGGTCACTGGTATGATTTCATCCCTTACTATTTGGCTTACTATTTTGTTGTGTGTGAGCATGTAGAACTAAGGGATAATTAATTTCAGAAACTATAAATATAGCTGGTATACCCGCCAGAGTACTTTTTGACTCTGGGGCCATGCACTCCTTCGTCTCTATTTCTTTTGGGAAGCGAATGGAATTACCTGTCAAGTGTTTGAACACGAGCTTGATAGTTTGCTTTCCATTGGGAATCGAAGTGGCGTTGAATGAATACTATGGGCCATGTATAGTTAGTATTGAGGGCCAAAACCTAGAAGCAAATCTGGTTCTACTCGAGAAGGCAGACTTTGACGTCATCTTGGGAATAGATTGGCTAGGCCATCATTCAGCTAGCTTATTATGTGGTGAAAGAAAACTTGTGCTTAAAGATGAGAAAGGAAAAGATTTTAGCTTCACTGGGACTAAGTTACCTAGGAAGCGGAGCTGATCCTCTCCGCCCTAAAGGCTAAGAGATGCTTAGAGAAGGGAGGAGTGGGGTATTTAGTGTCTGTGATCAACATAACTGCTGAGGTGCCAAAGATGGAAGATCTAGATGTGGTACGAGAGTTTTCAGATGTATTTCCAGAAGATCTCCCAGGCCTACCTCCAGACAGGGCTACAAATTCATGATAGACCTGATGCCAAGGTCGACGCTGGTGTCTAAAGCACCATACAGGATAGCCCCTACAGAATTAAAGGAGTTGAAGACCCAATTACAAGAACTATTAGACAAGGGTTTCATATGACCAAGCATATCACCATGGGGAGCACCTGTATTGTTCGTTAAGAAGAAGGATGGTAGTGTACGACTATATATCCACTACAGAGAGCTGAACAAGTTAACCATCAAGAATCGATATCCTTTGCCTAGGAACGATGATCTGTTCGATCAGTTGCAGGGTGCAAAGGTTTTCTCGAAGATTGATCTTAGATCAGGGTATCACCAATTGAAGATCAAGGCCGTAGATATTCCAAAGACTGCTTTCAAGACAAGGTATGGACATTATGAATTCCTTGTAATGTCGTTCGGGTAGATTAATGCTCCAGGGTCGTTCATGGAACTGATAAACCGAGTGTTTCATGACATGTTGGACACTTCGGTCATCGTATTCATTGACGACATATTGGTCTACTCGCAAGACAGGGAGACTCATGCAACACATTTGAGAGCAGCCCTATAACGGGTGAGAAGAGAGAAGCTTTGTGCCAAGTACAAGAAATGTGAATTTTGGCTGAAGGAAGTGGCCTTCTTGGGTCACGTAGAATCGGCAGACGGTATCAAGGTAGATCCAAGCAAGATCGCAGCTATAATAGGATGGGATGCACCGAAATCAGTTGCGGAGATTTGTAGTTTCCTTGGATTGGCTGGTTACTATAGAAGATTTGTGGAAGATTACTCAAGGATCGCCGTTCCACTTACCAGACTAACCAAGAAAGGGGAAAAGTTCATATGGACGGATGAGTGTGAGAAGTGCTTTCAGACTTTGAAGTCAAAACTAGTCTCTGCACCTATCTTGACCATCCCAGCACCAGGTTTACCGTTTACCCTATATACGGATGCCTCAGGGTTAGATCTGGGATGTGTGTTGATGCAAGGAGAACATGTGATTGCCTACGCATCAAGACAGTTAAAAGAGCATGAGAAGAATTATCCTACAGATGATTTGGAGTTAGCAATGGTTATACATGCAATCAAGACTTAGAGACACTACCTTTACGGTGAAAAGTTTCAGATTAAGTCAGATCACAAGAGCTTAACTTACCTTTTCACTCAGAAGGACCTGAATATGAGACAGAGGAGATGGCTGAAATTATTAAAAGATTATGATTGTGACATCCAGTACCATCTGGGTAAGGAAAATGTCGTGGCTGATGCTTTAAGCAGAAAGTGGACATTGAAACCTAAGGCAGGACCAAGTACAAATGCTGTATTGTGTGATGCAGCCTTAAGTTCAATTAAAAATGATGAAGAGTATATAATAGAGACTGCAAGAGATCCAGTGGAACAAGGCTTAATTTATAAGTTCACATTGATGTTCGCAGCTCTGAAGATCTCATCGGATCTAATAGATGAGGTCAAAGTAGCAATCCTACAGGATCCACACCTCAAGACTGTGCAAGAAGATCTAGAGAAGGGTAAAAGCAATCTTGACTTTACCTTGGATTCATACTAGGTACTCAGGTATCGTGAACGATTATGTATATTTGAGAGTAAGAACTCAAATATCAGAGATCGAGTTATGACAGAAGCTCATTACACCCCATATTCGGTACAACCAGGAAGCACCAAGATGTACCATGATTTAAGAAGATTATATTGGTGGAGGGGTATGAAAGCGGATATAGCTCGGTTCGTATTCCAATGTCTGAATTGCCAGCAAGTTAAAGCTGAAAGGCAGAGATCCATAGGTTTGCTACAACCCCTATCGGAACCAGCATGGAAGTGGGATTGCATTACAATGAATTTCGTCACTGGCCTACCTTTGACACCAAGGTCAGTAGATGCAGTTTGGGTTATAGTCGATCGACTTACCAAGACATCTCAATTCATCGCTATCAGACCTCAGTATACCATGGAGAAGCTGACCAAGCTATATGTGGATAATATAGTCAGACTTGATGGCGTCCCAGAAAGTATAGTATCTTATAGAGATCCCCGTTTTATTTCAAACTTCTGGGAAGGATTACAGAAAGCAATGGGAACCAAGTTGAAGTTTAGTACAGCTTTTCATCCTCAAATAGACGGGCAGTCAAAAAGAACTATTTAAATCTTAGAAGATATGCTCCGAGCATGTGCCCTAGATTTCAAAGGAGCTTGGGACGAGAAGCTATCGCTCATCAAGTTTGCTTATAATAACAGTTACCAGGCTACAATCCAGATGGCTCCATATGAAGCACTCTATGGGAAGAAATGTCCGTACACCTCTGTTATGGAATGAGGTGGGAGAGAGAAGAATTGTAGGGCCGGAGTTCGTCGAAGAAACTTGTCGGGCGATTGATCAAATTAAGGAAAGAGTGAAGACAGCTCAAGTTCGACAAAAGCACTATGCAGATAACCGACGTCGAGATCTGGAGTTTGCAGTGGGTGATAAAGTATTCTTGAAGATATCACCTGTGCGAGGTCTGAAATGGTTTGGTAAGAAGGGAAAGCTATGCCCCAGGTATATGGGACCATACGAGATTTTGACTAGACGTGGTAATGTGGCATATCAACTAGCTCTACCACCATCCATGTCAAGCGTTCATGATGTGTTCCATGTATCTTTATTGAAGAAGTATGTCAGGGATCCATCGCACATCTTGATAGTAGATCCACCAGACTTGACAGAGAATTTAACATTTGAAGTGATACCTGTGATGCTCACAAGCCGAAAGGTACAACACCTTCGAAGCAAGGATATGCACTACGTTAAAGTGCATTGAAAAAGCCAAGATGTGAAAGAAATTACTTGGGAGGAAGAAAACGCAATGAGAAAGGAATACCCTAATCTTTTCGATGACCAAGGTACGTTCAAATTTCAAGGCCGAAATTTCTTTTAAAGGTGGGGGAGTTGTAAGACCCGCACTCCATGAACCCGATCTAAACCTTGAATTCATGTCGTAATAGGTCTTCCAATCATCACCGAGCCAGACGGGACGAGCGGATAATAAACAGGTAAGAAACAGACCGAATTAAGTATGAATTAATTCATATCGGTCGAAGGTACCGGTCTTGGTACCGGTCGACCGGTATAGCCTGTGCGGTAGACTACTAAGATCCAGAATCGGATCTCTACGGGTCCCACTTTCCAAATTCTGAACCTTAGGACTTTCCTAATCCTAGGAGGCTTCCTAAACCTAGCCTATATAAATCCCTCTAAACCTCCTAAAACCTTTTCCATTGATCCTCACAAACTCTAGAAAGGAGAAAAGGTTGAAGAAGGAGAAGAAGCTAGGAAGGATAGGGAAGAGCCGCTATTGTCGTTCGACGAAGAACACCTTACTGCCAGTCGACGGTAAGTGGTTAAACCTTCTTTTACATTATGACTCTAAGATGGTTAGTTTGCTTTGATCAATACCATGCAAAGCAGGTATTAATCTAAACCTTATTTTTCCGATAAACCCTATTTTGCCGACAAACCCTAAATTAATGGTAAACCATAGATTCAAGTTTTAGGTTGGAGATCATTGAAACTAGGACTTGAATGGAGTTCGAAACAACTCTAACTCAGTATTCAGACCTAGAATGTGTAGGAGGAACCCTAAGATCAATAGGGGATGATCGACGGCAGTAGAGAATCGGACGTATGGTCTTCCGGAGACATACTAGTCGACCATACCGGTCGCACCCTATGCGACCGGTACTACGACCGATACCTCTCGGGGATTAGTCTGTGGGGACCAACTGACCATACCGGTCGTATGTTTCCCCACAGTGCTGTGACCGGTACCTGCGATCGGTCAGCCTTGTGAGAAGTTTTGTAATCTCATTGGTTTCTCGACCAACGTAAAACCTAAGAAAAACTATTCTAACTAAACCTTAATATCGTGTAGGACTTTGTGATAGCACGTTTGGACCTTGCGACGCAGAGCAAGCTATCAAATAAGCGTCAGGTAAGGCAATCAAACCTAAACCCTAATAATTAATGAACAGTACAACGTTGTTAATAACCCTGATTCTATGGTGTGATTTTTATGCATACTCGCATGTCATCTTTTATTTTCAGTTATTATTATTGTTCATGCATACTTGCTATGCTATGTTGTGACTGTTAGGCATGTGATTGTTTTCGTTGGTGTGTGGAATGGGAAGGGCCTGGGGTCTGGGATCATTCCTCACACTAGCACCTTTCGTATCGTTCTGTCTTAGCATGCTTGGTGCAGGGAGGGTATCAGGGGGAGGACGTGGCACTGTGATCTCCGACCTGGCCACCAGACTCTAGCTCTATCTCTATGCCATAGGGAGCTACGCTGGGACATGGCCTACTATGATGACATATAGGATTGGTTAGTTGTGAGCCCAGTTTGCAAGCCCTCGCCAATAGGGGCTTACGTGTTGGTATGGGTAGAGTATCAGGGAAGGTGTTGGCGGTGTTTGATCCGGACGCCTTAGCTCTATCTCTATTCCATGATAGGGTGCATGTGGGACGGCAGTGGTGTTTGATCCATTGGATGGCTTCACACACTCGTGTATAGAGGTGCGGTGGCCGCCAATCCTTTTTATAGCACATTACAAACTTAAAACCAGACCATGAAGTGAATGTTACTCATGCATATGTTTGTTGCATTGTCTGATTGTCTTACTGAGCTAAGTTGTGAGCTCACCCTTGTATATATACATGTTTTTAGATGTTGATGCAGGTTACACAGTGGAGGATTACGTGGATGCTCCAGTGTATGGAGGCGTGGCTGCTTTGGATGTGCAAGCAAGAGAGGATGAGAATGACGCTTCATGCGAGTGCCCTTTTTGCATGTACCTTTAGGGTTTTACTTTATTTATTTCAGTTATTTTCCTGTTGGGATACAGTTGATGTAAAAATATTTATTTAAGTTTTGGTTATTGAAATAATTGGATATTTTATTAAATTTATCAATAGATTACTCAATTCATTCTATTTAAGTCTTCCGCTGTATTTATTATATTTTGATTGTGGTTATGTGCAATGGTTTGTATGAGTGGACATGGTCTTATTAAGATCCTGGTATGAACCGTTGGTTCAGTGACGGTTTACTCACACTTCTGGTTCAGCCAAAATTGGGGTGTGACAACCATCCATTGGCAGTGTGGTGTTTTTTCCCCCAAACTCAGGTGTACCTTCCATAGGAATATATCCCGGTGGCCTGAACATCTTCAGCATCTCATTCAGGAATGCTTTCTGCTGAGCTTCCATCTGATATACCAAATTTGTCATAATTGTCTTCGAGTTAGTGTGAGGAGGTCCTGGTAAATTTGTTGGTGCTCTGGGACTCTGCCTTTCTCCACCTTCTGGGTCCAGGTTTTACTCATCAATAGTTTCTGTTTCCACATTGTCCTCGTCTTGGCGCACCCTAGAGTGGTGACACTTTCGTGAGCCTCTATGACCGTTCCCACCTGCCATCTCAGATTAGTTTTTTTTTTTCCTGCTTGGATCTGAGAAGAAGACATAACACATGAGGTACAATCGAATAGTCATAATAGTGTTAGTCTTTAACAAGTGCAAGGCGAAACTCGTAAGGAAAGCTTTAATCCAAAATTTTAAAAATTTCCTCATCATCATTTTTTTTGTCCGATCGCGACTTACCGGTCGTGACACTGTAGAGTGTGGTGCGACCGGTATGATCGACTGGTCAGCACCACTCTCTTGACCGAGAGGTATCAGTCGCAGGTACCAAGGGGTACCGATCGACCGGTATTGGGCAAACCGTTGACCGGTATGCCCAGAATGCCTTTAAAATCGGAAAAAAGTGAGATTTTTCTCACTTTTCTTCTTTTCTTTCTCTCCGGTGGCGATTCCTCTCTGGCTTGGTGAGTTTCTACAGTTCGATCGGTAATCTTATAAGCGATTTTCTTCCGATCAAGACCTTGAGCATCGTCTCCAAGTAAGGTTCTTCCTTCCTTACTTCCTTTTTATATCGTTTCTTCATGGTTTCTTGCCCAAAAACTAGGTTTTTCTTGGTTTAGAAGATTCTAACCATAAGAACTCTTTTTCTTCGGCTTAGATGAGTTTAGGGACCTCTATGAGCAAAAGCCCTCAATCTATTTGATGTTCCACGATATAGTTTTTCTAAAAATCAAATTTTTAGGTTTTTGACCTAGGTTTTGGTAAAAATCGAATTTTTTTTTTGTAATTTCTAAATTTCTAGTTTGTTTGATGGATGCTTGGTTTCCATATGGTGTTAAATGGTTACGTAAGTCCTCCTCCCTAGATTTTGGGTGAGTTCGAGGCTTTTTCTTCCATTACTGTCGTTATGCTGCTGAAATTTCAAAAATTCTAACCAAATTCTCATTATTTGTTTTTGTTTTGTAGTTCAAAATGTCTCAACGCCGTGGTGTTGGTAAACATGCATTTGGTCCTGGCATGAACCTTCCGCATCCGCCGGTTCCATAGTTTGATGAGCGGTGGTTTTGTTCTGCGGCGGCGCAAGCCCATTTTTCCTGGTTTAAAGGGAAGAACATCGAGTCAGGGCGATGTGTAAACTTGGAGCAGCTACAACGTTTCGACGTTGAAGCGGCCTTTGGTGATCTTGGGTGGTTACCCGTCATTACTTACACTGTGACCACCTGCCCCAACCTAGTCAAACATTTTTATGCCAACCTAGAGGTCGAGTGAAACATTAACGACTTCAGTCGTGGCAGGGACCTCCGCATCACCAGCTTTGTCAAAGGCGTTTCCATATCCTTTGACACTCACCAGCTTGCTGATCTTTTGGGGATACCAAATGATGGTGACTTGGTGTACTGCGCCCCCAAGATGAAGGGCTTTCTTACTGATGATCTGCGCCAGGAGGTTTCGGAGCAGATCCTTAACCCAGGAGCGCCCATGAAAGCTGCTAGCTTGAGACCTATTCCTCAGGTATTGTCGCATCATCCAGCATGATATTGTTCCTCAGAGCGGCCACTACAGTGAGTTGTCTCAGCTCACCCAGTACTTGACTTACTGCGTCTGCACTAGGGAGCGGGTCTGTCTCCCTTACATTACTATTCGGACCATGCGTTAGGCTACTCTGCTCGATCAGATCAGTAACCTTCCTTATGGCCGGCTGATCACTACTCTTCTGTGATGCTTACGGGTGCACATGAGGGGTGAGATTGCGGTCGAGGACACTATGACCTCAGACATTGACTGGGATGCCATTGTCCGGATGAGGATGGACAATCTGCCCATCAGTGATGAGAAGTTAGAGGCTCGCCCTCGTCCGCTCAGGAGGGTAGCAGCAGCGGCAGTAGCAGCAGCAGCAGCCAATGCGGCTCATGCAGAAGAGGCAGGGGATGATGGTTATGATGATGATGATCAGATGGAGGACGTTCCAGCATCGGCACCACAGCCCACACCTGTAGCGGGACCATCCCAGCCTCCTCTCGATACCATGATGGGTATGTTCACAGAGATTCGAGATGCCTAGCGTGAGATGAGCCGTAACCTAGGACGCCTTTCTCGCAGCCTCAGAGTCACACAGGAGCAGGTACACTGGCTCAAGGTTGCTTATGTGCGTGACTATGACATCACTGACCCTATTCCTCCTATGCCCCCATCCCCATGATAGATCTCATATTTTTTCTCTCTCACAGCATGGTTTTTTATATTATAACAGGGTAACTGTTCTGCTTGTGGACTGTACCCTGTAGCACCATTAACTCTTGATACTCTTAAATATTTTAATAGAAGTTTATGATTTTTCTCACTTGTCATTAAGGTTCCTACCTATAGCATGTCTATTTATTAATTCCACATTTAATATAGTATATTATGCTCTTTCATATTTAGTCTCAGGCATCAAACAAGTGCTTAGGGTGTGTTTTTATTAAAACTTTTAAATTCTACCTATCTTAGTTCATCAACTCAGTTAAGTTCAAATATGGTCTGTTGGACAGAGCCTAAGAGCTCTGATACCAAGTTGTCACACCCCAATTTTTGTTGAACCAGAAATGTGAGTGAACCGTCACTGAACCAACGGTTCACACCAGGATCTCAATAAGACCGTGTCCACTCATACAAACCATTGCACATAACCATAATCAGAATACAATAAAATACAGAGAAAGTCTTAAATTAAATGAACTGAGTACTTCTATTGATAAATAAATTATCCAGTTATTTAAAATACCAAAACATAAATAATTATCCTTACATCCCAATTATAAATCCGATTGAAAATAAATAAAGAAACAAAACCAACATCCTAGAGGTATACACAGAAAGGGCACTCGCATGAAGCGTCATGCTCGTCCTCTCCTGCTTGCACTTCTAAAGCAGCAACACCTCCATATGTCGGAGCATCCATGTAGTCCTCCACAGTATAACCTGCATCAACATCTAAAAAAAAAACATGTATATATATAAGAGTGAGCTCACAACTTAGCTCATCAGATAATGCAACAAACATATGCATGAGTAACATTCACATTATCGTCTGGTTTTAAGTTTGCAATGTACAATAGAAAGGATTGGCGGCCACCGCACCTCTATACACGAGTGTGTGAAGCCGCCCAATGGATCAAACACCACTGTCGTCCCACATGCACCCACCATGGAATAGGGATAGAGCTAAAGCGTCCGGATCAAACACCGCCAACACTTCCCCTGATACCCTATCCATACCAACGCGTAAGCCCCTATTAGCGAGGGCTTGCAAACTAGGTTCACAACTAACCAATCCTATATGTCATCACAGTAGGTCCTATCCCAGCACAGTTCCCTACGGCATAGAGATAGAGCTAGAGTCTAGTGGCCAGGCTGGAGACCACAGTGCCACTTCCTCCCCCTGATACCCTACCCGCACCAAGCATGTTAAGATAAAACGATACGAAAAGGTGCTAGTGTGAGGAATGATCCTAGACCCTCGGTCATTTCCATTCCACACACCAACAAAAATAATCACATGCCTAACAGTCACATCCTAGCATAACGAGTATGCATGAACAATAATAATAACTGAAAGTAAAGGATGACATGCGAGTATGCACAAACATCAGTCCATAGAATCATAGTTATTAACAATATTTTACTGTTATTAATTATTAGGGTTTAGGTCTGATTCCCTTACCTGACGCTTGTTTGATAGCTTGCTCCGCGTCACAGAATCCAAACTTGCTATCACAAGGTCTTACACAATGTTAGGGTTGAGTTAGAATAGTTTTCTTAGGTTTTGCGTTGGTCGGAAAATCAACTGGATCAACACTCCTCACAGAGCAGACCGATCGCAAGTACCGATCGTAGGAACCGGCTGCGGCACTATGGGGAAAGGTGCAACCAGTATGGTTGACCGGTCCCCACAGACCAGCCTCCAAGAGATACCGGTCGTAGGTACCGGTCGCATAGGGTGCGACACATATGGTCGACCGGTATGTCTCCGGAAGACCATACATCCGATTCTCGCCTTCCGTCGGTCACCCCCTATTGATTCTAGGGTTTCTCCTACACATTCTAGGTCTGAGCACTGAGTTTGAGTTGTTTCTAACTCCATTCAAGTCCTAGTTTTGATGATTTTCAACCTAGAACTAGAATCTAGGGTTTACCGACTAGATTAGGGTTTGACGACATAAATATGATTTAGATCAATACCTCGCTTTGCATGGTATTGATCCAAACATGACTAACCATCCTAGAACGATTAAAGTAGAGGAAGGTTTAAGCACTTACCGTTGGTTCGCGGTAGAGTGTTCTTCGTCCAACGGCAATGGTGGCTCTCCCCTCTCCTTCCTAGCTTCTTCTCCTTCTTCAATCTCTTTCTCCTCTCTAGGGTTTGTGAGGATCAATAAAAGGGATTTTAGGAGGTTTAGGAGTCCTTATATAGGCTAAGGTTGAGTTTAGGAAGCCTCCTAACATTAGAAAAGTCTTTCGGTTTGGAATTTAGAAAGTGGGACCCGTAGAGATCTGTTTCCGGATCTAAGTGGTCTGTTGTACAGGCCATACCGATCGACCGGTACCATCGACTGGTAGCATCAATCGGTATGAAATAATTCATACTTTGAGGTCCATAATCGTACATGATTGTCATCCGCTCGTCCTGTCTGGCCCGGTGATGATTGGAAGACCTGTTACGACATGAATGAAAGGTTTAGATCGGGTTCATGGAGTGCGGGTCTTACATCACCCTTTCAAATAGGGACAAAGCAAGATGTCACTATTTAAATAGTGACAAGATCAAATGTCACCATAATGTTTTCTAATTGAAATTCAGCCATCAGATTTGTTTCAATATTCCCAAGATCAACGGCCTAAACTAATTTGAGTATTTAAATAGTGACAAGACCAAAACGTCACCATAATGTTCTCTAATTGTAATTCAGGCATCAGATTTGTTTCAATGTTCCCAAGATCAATGCCCTAGACTAATTTGAGCATTCTGAACTCCTTTATTAAGATTTTGAAGCCTCATTTTTTGTTTGTGCGTGAAGAGACGAAGAACAAAGAAGGAACTCGGGTTTTTGATGAAAAACCACTCTTTGGAAGGTGTTGGTGGAGTTTTATGATGTTATATCTTTACACCAACCTTCAAAGAGGTTATTGAAGGTCCATTAAATCATCTTGCAAGCTTGAGAATGGTTGTGAGCCATTAATGGAGGTAATGAGAGCTTATAGAAGAAGTTCCTCTTGTTTTGGTAGAAACACAAAGCTAGGTTTCGATTTGATCTTGTATTGAGGTTTACTTCCTATCAATTACCTTCCATGGCTTTCTTGCTATATCAATGGTGTTCTTGAGTTTGTGAAAACACCAAGGAAGAAAAATGGGAAGAGGCATGCACTCAAGGTATTTGTGAAAACACCAAGGAAGAAAAAGGAAGAGGCATGCACTCAAGATGTTTGTAAAAACACCAACAAAGAAAAAAAGCTTGTGTGGGTGTTTGGGAGAAGTGGCTATTGTTTGAAGCTTCAATGAGAACTACAATGGGGTTTGATATGTTTTCAATGCATTAAAGGCATTGAATGTTGGTTTGCCATTATAGAAGAGCTGTGTGAGCTTGAGTGAGCCTATGAAGAATTGTATGATGTGTTGAGGCTATGTTGAAGAGAAGAAAGCATTACCAGGCTTCCTAGAGTTGCTTCAGATTCTTCCCAGAGTATGAGGAACTTACTCACAAGGGTTGTATGCCTTTCAACCCTGTATAAGCTTTATTTTATTATAACCTGTACTCAATTATTGCTAGTTTAGGTGGAGAATGAATATACCTAACTAGCTTGTGTTAAAACTGTAAGGGCATTGCTATAAGCCCAAAAATTGCATTGTTTGCTTCCCGTGGGTGCGGGTTAAGCGTTGTGTGTGCAGCAAGTGTTGAACACTGGTACTTTGGTACCTGAATTATTGGCACATTTGTGCCCTCCTAGTTTTATGCTGGGTAAACTAGGTATATGTACTTCCAACTAGGTAGACAGCTAAAAGAAGCATATTGAGTATATACAGAGCACGTAGGCATTACTCTGTGGACTAGCCATCACATACTGTGTTGGTGAACCATGTATAACTCTGTGTTGTAGATGCTTTGTAAATGTGATTATCTGTAAATTGTGAAGTGCATGGAATGGCCTGCACGATGAGTGTATACAATATGGTATGTAAGACCCGCACGCCACGAACCCGGCCTAACCTTATATTTTGTGTCGGGACCCGTCTACATATCATGGTCGAGCCAAGTGGATCAAATGTGTGAAGAAAAACCAAGACCCAATATGAAAATTTACCCAAAAATAGTCAAAATGAGGGTAGGGTCGCAGGTTTTAACAAGTAGGTCCGACCCTCCCATCTACCCTCACCATCGACCCTCAACCATGGGTCGCAGGGTCTATGAGTTGTCCGACCCTCCCATCGACCCTCGGTATTCGGGAAAAACAGCACGAACCGAAAATTAGGAAACCTTCCTAATTTCGATTGGAACCTTTCCTAAACTCAATGGGACTTATTTTGGGAGGTTTTACCCTATAAATAGGACGTTCCTAAGCCTCTTTCACTCCTTTTACAACCCTAATTGGATTGAGAGAAAGAGAAGAGAAGGAAGAGAAGAAGAGAAGGGAAACTTGAAGAAAAGGCTAAGGAAGAAGAGGAAATTCAGAGGAACTCTGAATCTCAGCAAACTTAAGGTATGAATACATTCTCCATGATTTATTTAAGACTTTAGAATGGTTTATGAAAAGGGTATGACTTAGAAGAAACCCAAATCATCCATCCATGGTTTCATTTTCATGGAAAACCATGGAGGAGATCATTAAAACCATGTAGGTGAATAAAGTATAGTTCTAAACCATAGAACATGTATAGAATGGATTGTGGAAGTAAGCCATAGGACCCAACCATGAAAGAGAGAACATAATATGATATTTTCGACTCAAACCATGGAGGGTCGCACCTAGGGTCGATGGCAGATCCGACCCTAGCATCGACCCTCAGTGTTCGGGAAGTCCAGATTTGGGAAGGGTCGCACCCAGGGTCGAACATGACTCCGACCCTACCTCCGACCCTCAGTTAACATAATGGTTTTTAAATTCAAAATTAATTCTAATTAAATTCAATCGACTTTGTTAGGTCTTCTAGCAATATAATAATGTTATAAAAGTGATTCTAAAGCATGGAAGAGGATCTACTAACAAGCTAAGGTGAGGAAACAAGACCTAAACTAATTGGTTAATAACAAATTATTTTTTTATTTCTTGAGTCCAATACCATGATTGTGATATGCGTGTGTTCTTGTAATGTGCATTCAACATGTCATCCAATATTTCTATTATTACTGTTCATGCATATTTAAATTTATCGATTATAACATGATGATGTTGATGATGGTAGGAATAGGCATGTGAATGTTTGTGTTGGGCTAGTATACATGGTGCGGGTAGGGATGGTATCAACCAGTACTTCGATGCTATTCTCATCGGGGTATATTGTGCCATGGTCTATTCAAGTCATGTCCACTAAGCAAGTGTTAGTGTGCTTGATGCGAGTGGAGCATCAGGGGGAGGACGTGACATTGTGGTTCAGCCTGGTCACTAGACTCTAGCTCTATCTCTACTCAAGTCTTGTCCAATAACATCGTCGTATCGCCATTACCTTAGCAAAACTAATATGTCGTAGGGCATCAGGGGGGGACGTGGCATTGTGGTTCAGCCTGGTCGCCAGACCCTAGCTCTATATCTATGGATGTATTGAGGGATGCTGGGGTGAGGCCTTGGATACATTGTTTGACATTAGGGTTGGTTAGTTGCGAGCCCAGTTTGCAAGCCCTCGCCAACAGGGGCTTACGTGTTGGTATGGGCAACCGGTACAGCCATGCCGTTTACATGGGGTGTATATTGTCCATGGTGGGTGCATGTGGGGCGACAGTGTCGTTTTCATTGGGCATTTCCACACACTCGTGTATAGAGGTGCGGCAGCCACCTATCCTTTCTATAGCACATTGCAAACTTATATACCAGACCAAAGATATGAATTGATTGCATGCATATGTTTGTTGCATTGTTTTGTTTTCTCACTGAGCTCAAGTTGGAGAGCTGACCCTCGTGCACACAATTCTTTTAGTTTCTGATGTTGCAGGTATTATGATTGAAAATTTTGTCAACATGTCAACATATGAACATGTGACGGCCATGGTGAGCAAGCTGTGGAGGACGAAGATGGTTCGTTAAGCGAGCGTTTCAGCGGTGGATACCTTTAGTGTTTAGTTTTCATATTTGGATATTGTAATATGTATTAAATTATGTTTTGGTTACTTGAAAATAAATGAAATATTAATTATTTATCATGATTAGACCTCAGTTCATTATCTGTAAGACTTTCGCTATTTACTTTATTACCTCTGATTAATGTGGAATGTGTTTTGGTTTATCATATGTGGGATAGCCTATTGTGAGATCCTGGTTGAACCGTTGGTTTATTGACGGTTCATCACACCGTTCCGAATGGTACAGAATTGGGGTATGACAACTTGGTATCAGAGCTCTCGTAGGCCTTACCCATTAAACCTGAGTACTTCCACTAGAGTCCATGAACTGAGTTAGGATAAATTAAAAGCTTTAATACAAACACACAATAAGCACCTGTGTTGGTTGAGACGGAACCTAAATAAGACAATAATGTACATATAAAAGGTGGAACCATATATATACACTCACACAGAAAGAGAAGACCAAAAATTATCTTAATCAACAAACAATATAGGGTATTATCTATAAGTTGGGTAGTTATCCAAGTATACAAGGATATAGTACAGTAGCAAGAAGGAAGCATCTATAAAACAGAAAAATTAAATGTCGAGTTGGTACTCACAAGATGTGGAACTCGATGTATGACAAAGGAAGGAGAAAATGGCTAGTAATGCCTAATTCCCTGCAAAGGTAAAGGGAAAGATCTCGGGCCGAATCCAACAGAGATAGTAGAATAATGGCCATACCTTAAGAATAAGAGTAACTACAAGAAGATAAAGCTACACCCCTGGGTAACATGGAGACTCAGAGTGAAATCCACTACACGCTAATCCATTAACCACTGAGCATTAAGAAGAAGATGTTGCAACTTGACCCCACCACTATCAGGGTCGAGAACGGATAATGAAAATTCATCTGAGTTGGTAATCAGATTAGAGCAAATAAGAGGAAATGAACAACCAGGCCACTCCAGCCAACCACCTGGACTACTAAGTACCTTGGTTATGGTTGTCATAAACTTGACCCAATAAAATATAAGAGCAACAACAGATGAGACCGACTATGCAAGTTGCTATGTAAATCACTACCCAAGTTATCGATGCTACATCAACACCTTCGGGTCAAACCAAGTACGGTGCCAACTAGTAGCGACACTGTACCCCAGTACATGTTAGCACAGAGTACCTACCATACAGCAAGTCCCAGTAATGCACACCCCAGTGTAGAAGTTTGGTGCACAACAAGCAGTGTATCAAGGTGGTTAACCTTATCAGCCACCAATGTATGGGATAGTTGCATCATGACAGAATGATCCGACAAGGATTGAAGAAAGTCTTCTGAAGATAATACCTCAGACATTTTCAGCAAAGGATCAAATCTATTATGGTCATATAAGTAGATAGGTTTATATAGGATACGGTGCATTATTGATTTACTCTTATGATTATAGAGGATGCACATACCAGATTTTAATTTCTCGAGCCTTGACAGGATACCTTCTTGATTTAACCTGTCAATTGGAGTTATAGATAATGTTTCTTTAGTATTAGTCCTGATTATACCAAACTGAGCCACTCTCATGATCCACAACATGAACAGAGATATGAACTGAATGAACAGTTAAATGCTTAATCATGTTGAGCGTACATCTACTGATTTATACCTGATTTATTGATGTAAGAAAATTTTCTCCAGATTATACCTGATTTACTGATATAAAAAATCTTTCTCCAAATTTTTACCTGATTTACTGATGTACGAAATCTCTTTCCAGATTTACTCCTGTAGTGCCTTGACCAATGGCATTATATATTCGATAGAACCTGTAACCATGAGGTTAAGAATTGTAAAACCTCTATTGCATGTATTTGGACCACCGTGCAACTTAACGATCTTTTGATGCCGGTTGGATTACTACAGATTTACTCCTGTTCCTTTAAACCTAGGTTCACTAGATAAAGCAAGTGTTTGCCGTCATACTAAATTGACAGAAGGAAGTGAATTGCTTTTGGATGAACATTCTGATTTATACACTCCCTGACCATTGTTGATAAAGATGTTTAGTGATAATGGAATTATTGGAAGAAAGATGATTGAATTCAAATTAGATTCTATAACCAAGAGACCTCATATGAAGTAATGGAGAATCTATTTTGTGATTTCTAAATGGGTGGATATGAGTCATGTTTATAAAAGAGTACATGAGCAAAAGTGAGAACAATCAAGAGTAACTAGGAAAGAGTAGATAGCACTCAAGTAAGTTAAAGATGGTTATATCGGTATGAATTTTGACAAAGCAGAAGATTCCTAAAAGCAAATCTAAGAGTGGATACAAGGATAAAGTCAAAAATCATGGCATTAATAGTAATCTGTTTAATACAATGAAAATTGAGTTATGCCCAATGTCGAGTGATATGATTAAGTCAAGACCAAAAGAGTTTGGCTGAATTAATGAATTTATAAGCATATATCCTTATGCTTAGAAGTAGACTTGGGATATGAAGTGACAATCACAAGATATTTTTTGAGGTATATCAGGGTAGAACAACAAGGATAAAAGAAATATAAGCTAATAAGTGCAATATGAGATTTTGACGATAGTCTTCGAGAAATCATAAGAGATAAAGGAACTAGACAAGATCCTTAGACCGTTACACCAGATTTTGCTAGTTCAAACCCTTTTTGGACTAGATGTTGTATTGGAACAATGTCCAAATCGTGTGGATGGATGAAATTTGGACGCAACCTAAATAAACTTGAGATGGTAGACTTTGACGTCATCTTGGGAATGGACTGGTAAGCTCGGCATTCTACAAACCTATTATGCGTCGAAAAGAAGCTAACATTTAAAGACAAAGAAGGAGCAGAATTTAGTTTTTTGGGAACCAAACTTCCCCGTAGACGCAAGCTCATACTCTCAGCACTAACGGCTAAGAAGTGCTTTGAGAAGGGGGCAGTTGGGTATCTAGTATCAGTGGTCGACCTAACCAAAGAAGCACCACAAATGGAAGATATTGAAGTCATGCGGGACTATCCCGACGTATTTCCAGAGGAACTACCAGGATTACCACCCGACCGAGCCACAGAGTTTGTGATAGATCTTCTACCTGGAGCCGCACCAGTATCAAAAGCACCTTATAGAATGGCTCTTACTGAACTGAAGGAACTGAAAGTGCAACTACAGGAACTACTGGACAAGGGTTATATTCGACCCAGTATATCACCATGGGGAGCACCGGTGTTATTCGTGAAGAAGAAGGATGGTAGCGTTCGATTATTCATCGACTATCTGGAGCTAAATAAACTGACAATCAAGAATCGATATCCACTACCTCGGATCGATGACTTGTTAGACCAGTTACAAGGAGCAAAGGTATTTTCTAAGATCGATCTTCGATCGGGCTATCATCAATTGAAGATTAAAGAGGGTGATATTCCTAAAACAGCTTTCAGGACCAGATACAGACATTATGAGTTCTTGGTCATGTCTTTTGGATTAACAAACGCACCAGCAACTTTTATGGAACTAATGAACTGGGTGTTTCATGACATGTTGAACACGTCGGTCGTAGTTTTCATAGATGATATTTTGGTTTATTCCAAGAATGAAGCAACTCATACAACGAATTTTAGAACAGCTTCACAACAGCTGAGAAGGGAAAAGCTTTATACCAATTCCAAGGAATATGAGACCTGATTAAATAAAATGATCTTATTAGATCACGTAGCATCATAAAAAGGAATAAAGTGGACCCTATTAAGATAGAAGTAAACATATGGTGAGAAACACCTAAAGAATATTGTGAAGATCAGAAGTTTCTTGGTTTAGCTGGTTATTACAGACGATTTTTGGAGGACCACTCTAAGATCGCAATACCTCTTACCAAGCTAACCAGGAAAGGAGATGAGTTTAATTTGACTAACAAGGGTGAAAAATATTTCTAGATTCTAAAGTAAGATTGATATCAGCTCCCATCTTGATCGTTTCGGCACAGGGAAACCTTTTACCCTATCCATTGGAGCTTTCGAATTGGATCAAGGATGCGGGTTGATGTAAGGTAATTAAGCAGTTTCATATGCTTTAAGAAAACTGAAAGAACATGAGAAGAGTACCCAACTCATGATTGGAGTAAACAGTTTTGATTCATACAATCAAGACTTGGAGACATTATTTAAACGGAGAGGAATTTTAGATTAGATCGGATTACAAGTGTTTTATTTATCTCTTCATTAAAAAGAGTTGAACATGAGGATAAGAAGATGGCTGAAATTGCTCAAGGATTAAGACTGGGATATCTAGTATCATCCAAGGAAGGCTAGTGAAGTAACTAAGACCTTAAGCAAAAAGGAAATTATAAAGTCCAAGGAAGGACCCAGTATAAATGCTGCCTTATGTTCCGCAGCAACAGTCTCAGATTTGGAAGAAAGTAACTTATAATAGAAGCTAGTGATGATCCAATTGAGCGAGAATTTATGGATGAACTTATGGAGCAATAATTCGATTACGTTGGGGCATTTAAGATCATCTCTAAATTGATGGATTAAGTAAAAGTAGAAATTTTGTTAGATCTGTATATAAGAACAATGCAAGAAGATTTAGATAAAGAAAAACCCAAACCTGACTTACTTTGGATGCGGAGATAGTACTCAGATACAGAGGCAGATTCTGAATACATGAAGATAAAGACTTGGATACTATGAAGAGGATAATGATAAGGATAATGATAAGAGTCCATTGTACTCAATATTCAGTACATACTAGAGTACCAATATGTATCATGACATGAAGATATTATTTTGGCAGAAAGGGAATGGAAGTGGTTGTGGATAGATGCATGTTTTAGTAATTGAATTATCAGCAAGTAAAGGCTGAAAGACAAAGACCAACATGGCTACAACAATAACTATCAAAGTCAGTCTGGAAGTGAAACTGTATTACAATGAACTATGTCACTGATTTTCCACTGACTCCTAGATCGATTGACGCAGTATGGGTAATTGTTGATCGCCTTATGAAGATAGCTCATTCCATTGCTATACGGCCTCGGTATGCTTTGGAGCGGCTAACTAAGCTATATATGGATAGTATTGTCAGATTGAATGGTATGCATGAGAGCTTAGTATCAGCCAGAAGCTCATGCTTTATCTTGAAATTTTGGGAGGATCTACAGAAGACAATGGGGACAAAGTTGAAGTTTAGTACCATATTTTACCTCAAACCGACGGACAGTCGGAGCGGACTATACAGATCCTAAGAGATATGCCCCGAGCTTGTGAAATTGATTTCAAGGAGCTTGAGTTGAGAAGTCACCGTGAATTGAAGTTTTTACTAAGCTATCATGTAAATGTTACCTATGAAGCATGATATGGTAGAAATGTCAAACCCCTCTATTTTGGAATAAAGTCGGGGAATAAAAAAAAATTGTAATACCTGAGTTAATTGCAGAAACCTGTCGAGTGGCAGACAAGATCAAAGAAAAGGGGCAGGATAGCTCAAGTTGTCAAAAGAGACACCAAGACCTTGAGTTCGCCATAAGTGACAAAGTGTTCTTGAAGATATCACTTATGCGTAGTTTGAAATGATTAGACAAGAAGGGAAAGTCATGTTTTATATATGTGTTGGATCTTATAAACTTTAGAGAGAAGTAGAAAAGTTGCATATCAATTAGCGTTACCGCTATCCATGTCTAGTGTGCATGATGTATTTCGTGTGTCTCTATTGAAGAAGTACATTGGAGATCCATATCAAAAGAATTGACCACGGAATCATTGGATTAAATAGGAGATTTAACTATTGAAGTGGTACCAGCCTAGTTCACTAGTTGAAAGGTACAACACCTTAAAAGCTTGGTATCAATTATACGAAGATAATCTGACGAAGACAAGACATGGAGAAGACGGCATGGAATGAAGAAGATGGGGTGTGACAAGAAGAAGATGCAATGCGGAAATAGAATTCCCACCTATTGACTCCGAAGTAAATTCAAATTTTGAGGACAAAATTTATTTTAAGGATGGGGGAGTTGTAAGATCCGTACTTTCAAATTTCGAAGACGAAATTTCTTTTAAGGGTGGTGGAGTTGCAAGACCCGCACGCCACGAACCCGGCCTAACCTTATATTTTGTGTCCCCACCCGTCTATATATCAAGGTCGAGCCAAGTGGACCAAATGTGTGAAGAAAAATCAATACCCAATATGAAAATTTACCCAAAAATAGTCAAAATGAGGGTAGGGTCGCAGGTTTTAACAGGCAGGTCCGACCCTCCCATCTACCCTCACCATCGACCCTCAACCATGGGTCGCAGGGTCTATGAGTTGTCCGACCCTCCCATCGACCCTCGGTATTCTGGAAAAACAGCACGAACCAAAAATTAGGAAACCTTCCTAATTTCGATTGGAACCTTTCCTAAACTCAATGGGACTTATTTTGGGAGGTTTTACCCTATAAATAGGACGTTCCTAAGCCTCTTTCACTCCTTTTACAACCCTAATTGGATTGAGAGAAAGAGAAGAGAAGGAAGAGAAGAAGAGAAGGGAAACTTGAAGAAAAGGCTAAGGAAGAAGAGGAAATTCAGAGGAACTCTGAATCTCAGCAAACTTAAGGTATGAATACATTCTCCATGATTTATTTAAGACTTTAGAATGGTTTATGAAAAAGGTATGACTTAGAAGAAACCCAAATCATCCATCCATGGTTTCATTTTCATGGAAAACCATGGAGGAGATCATTAAAACCATGTAGGTGAATAAAGTATAGTCCTAAACCATAGAACATATATAGAATGGATTGTGGAAATAAGCCATAGGACCCAACCATGAAAGAGAGAACGCAATATGATATTTTCGACTCAAACCATGGAGGGTCGCACCTAGGGTCGATGGCAGATCCGACCCTAGCATCGACCCTCAGTGTTCGGGAAGTCCAGATTTGGGAAGGGTCGCACCCAGGGTTGAACATGACTCCGACCCTACCTCCGACCCTCAGTTAACAGAATGGTTTTTAAATTCAGAATTAATTTTAATTAAATTCTATCGACTTTGTTAGGTCTTCTAGCAATATAATAATGTTATAAAGGTGATTCTAAAGCTTGGAAGAGGATCTACTAACAAGCTAAGGTGAGGGAACAACCTAAACTAATTGGTTAATAACAAATTATTTTTTTATTTCTTGAGTCCAATACCATGATTGTGATATGCGTGTGTGCTTGTAATGTGCATTCAACATGTCATCCAATATTTCTATTATTACTGTTCGATTATAACATGATGATGTTAATGATGGTAGGAATAGGCATGTGAATGTTTGTGTTGGGCTAGTGTACATGGTGCGGGTAGGGATGGTATCAATCAGTACTTCGATGTCGTTCTCATCGGGGTATATTGTGCCATGGTCTATTCAAGTCATGTCCACTAAGTAAGTGTTAGTGTGCTTGATGCGAGTGGAGCATCAGGGGGAGGACGTGACATTGTGGTTCAGCCTGGTCACCAGACTCTAGCTCTATCTCTACTCAAGTCTTGTCCAATAACATCGTCGTATCGCCATTACCTTAGCGGAACTAATATGTCGTAGGGCATCAGGGGGGGACGTGGCATTGTGGTTCATCCTGGTCACCAGACCCTAGCTCTATCTCTATGGATGTATTGAGGGATGTTGGGGTGAGGCCTTGGATACATTGTTTGACTTTAGGGTTGGTTAGTTGCGAGCCCAGTTTGCAAGCCCTCGCCAACAGGGGCTTACGTGTTGGTATGGGCAACCGGTACAGCCATGCTGTTTTCATGGGGTGTATATTGTCCATGGTGGGTGCATGTGGGGCGACAGTGCCGTTTTCATTTGGTGTTTCCACACACTCGTGTATAGAGGTGCGACGGCCACCTATCCTTTCTATAGCACATTGCAAACTTATATACCAGACCAAAGATATGAATTGATTGCATGCATATGTTTGTTGCATTGTTTTGTTTTCTCACTGAGCTCAAGTTGGAGAGCTGACCCTCGTGCGCATAATTCTTTTAGTTTCTGATGTTGCAGGTATTATGATTGAAAATTATGTCAACATGCCAACATATGAACATGTGACGGCTATGGTGAGCAAGCTGTGGAGGACGAAGATGGTTCGTTAAGTGAGCATTTCAGCGGTGGATACCTTTAGTGTTTAGTTTTCATATTTGGATATTGTAATATGTATTAAATTATGTTTTGGTTACTTGGAAATAAATGGAATATTAATTATTTATCATGATTAGACCTCAGTTCATTATCTGTAAGACTTCCGCTATTTACTTTATTACCTCTGATTAATGTGGAATGTGTTTTGGTTTATCATATGTGGGATAGCCTATTGTGAGATCCTGGTTGAACCATTGATTTATTGACGGTTCATCACACCGTTTCGAATGGTGCAGAATTGGGGTGTGACATGGTAGACCTAGCCACTTTGTGGTAGCAAGGTAGTTGTGCATACGACTCTGTGTATGGTAGTGTTTCAGTGACTGTGTGGTTGTGGTCAGTGAGTGCAGGATTAGCTCAAGGCAATGTCTATCTTCAAATTATTATTTGAGAAGATTTTTGAAGACACTGATTCATCCCGCCTCTCAATGTCAACATGTGATCAACAAGAGGATGGGTGGTAAACTAGTAATTGCTATTGGAGAGACATTTTATAAAGCAAAAAGAGAAAAGAAAGCAGTATGAACATTGAAGGTTAAACCCATACCTTTATTTGTTGGCTTTGCTTGATTGTAAATTTGTAACTGATTGGGTTACAATTGGTTTTTGTCAATGATTTTGTAATAATTTGATCTAAAATTATGGGATAAAAATATTGTCCGGCAGCCTGGATAGTACTAGGCAGCTTCCAAGAAGACTGGATAAAAATTTCTTACGTCATGTGCCCGACTACTATTTCTTGTTTGTGGCAACACTAGCCGGTTTCTTTGCTTAAGGTTCAGATCTCTTATTTCTCTGAACCTGCTGTACTTTTCCCTTCTGCTTACTCAATTGAAGGGCTTCATTTGCTGCTGCATACTTTTAACATCTGACTTGCAAGTCAGCCAGATTGACAGGTGTATTCTTATAGACGGATTTAAGTAACTAGGGATCTGATATTGCTACCAATAAAGTCAAATAAACCATAGCCTAGTCTAAATTCTTGATCTCAAGGACCTCGTTGTTAAAACGAGTTAAGAAGTCTCAGAGAGACTCATCTGGCTTCTACTTCACAATTAGTAGGTTGACTACTGTTTTCTTGGGTGATGTATGGGTTTGGAAGTGTTCGAAAAATCAAATACTAAGTTGATCGAAATTTCAAATGGAATAGATTAGAAGGTTGTTGACTAGAGTCTGCTAGGACCTTTTAAAGTGGATGGAAAGGCTCTGCATAAAATGGCATCAAAGTAGCCATGGAGGAGCTTGGTTGAGGAGAAATTGTCAAGGTGAAGTTAAGGGTCTGATGTCCCATTGTAGGTATCAATTTTTGGCATGGTAAAGTGCTTTGGAGGGTGAGTCTTCATGTTTCTAGTGCCAACACCATGTCGACATTGTATTCTTTTTCCTTGAGAGGGCCGAAGAACTTCCCTGTTTTCTCGATCTCGCTTAGGTGAGTCTAGAGATTTAACAACAAATGCTTCGTGCTTCTTGACTGTAGAGGGCCGCCAGACACTGAAAGTGTCTGTGGGATTGACTGATGTGTTGTGGACACCAGAGGAATGACTAGTGTAACTCCTGGTGCTGTTAGGGGTGCTGCTATTTTTGCTGCGATGGCGGTGCCTGCTACAGGTGCATTTGCTACTACCACGTTCACTGTTGCTGTAGAGGCAACCAACTCTGCTGCAACTCTTTTTGCAATCAATTTGTCCGTTGTAGCCCTTTTCGTTGCGAGTCGATCAACGACTTCTCTTTCTAACCTGTCTGTGCCCAAATGGGCTTAAACAATTGTGTGAATGCATGTGATTTCATGAGATCACTAGGAGGCTACCCTTTCACTGAGTTTCTCATGAACTGGCTGCGAGTTTATCATGAGAGGATCTTTTAATTTTGTCATGGCCAGACACCATGTGTGAATGTGAGCTCCTAGTAAAGCTGCTGTTAGAACATGTGGCACTTCCTTCACGATGGTAAATTGGTGGTATGACTGGTGTTGGGATTTGCTCCTCCCTTTTATGATGATGGTGGCTGGGATGACTTCGTCTCGATTGCTAAGATGTATGAGGTCGGCTTGTCCTCCAACTTCATGACGTGATCGATTTAGGTAAATGGCAACGACTTGATTGCCCCGATTTACTCCCGTAGGCATGACCAATTTGGAGATTTCTGCTAACTAGTAGTAAAGAGTTTGACTTGCTCTTCAATTGCAATATAATTGGGATGTGGTAGTTCCATGGATGGTGCACCTGGAATGGGTAAATTCATTGTAGTTATTCTTGTTTGAGCTTTGCCATGGCTGGTTTCTTGTCTATCCAAACTTCCTTCTTGTTGGGATGTGTTCCCATTAAGAGTGCTCCCACTTCATGTAGTCACCATTGTGATTGAGATGGGGAGAGATTGAAAGCTTGTGAATTAATGATTTTGGAAAGAACTCAAAAGAGCCCCATGGTGGGCGCCAAACTGTTAATGTTGAAAACTGGTCTAGCTGACTTATAGGCCCTATTGACTGAGTTGTATACAGTGTAACTGAGTTGATGATGTTGTATCCGAGTTGACCACGTAATAACCGACTTATCGCAATTATAACTGAGTTCAGATTATGAACCTGAAAACAAAGACAATTTCACCGAGGGGTAGATTAAGTAATCTGGTGGTCACTCCGATGCTTAAGTCAATTCTCAGAATAAGAAGTTTGAAGTATATAAAAGAATAACACTTCTTTTGTAAGTGTTGTTAGAGAATTATCCATCCATTTACCTTCGTTCTTCATTCTTTAAAGTATTTATCCATGGCCCCCCTTAGTGATTGGTGTAGGAATCTTTTCAGAGCATTGTTAGTGTCTCTTTCTTGGTTTCATTTCAGTCTGGTTTGTATCAGGGTTTGTTGTGTTCTGTGGTGCTGAGGGTTTTAGTATGGTTCGGCTAATGGTGGTGCTTACTATTTTTTGTGGAAGGGGGGGGGGGGTCTCTTTTGTTTCCATTGGCCCCCTTGTTGTCATGCTGGTATGTGGGTTTTTTCTTGGTCCCATCTTTGCAGGGACTCTGTGTAGTGTTTTCTCTTTCTGGGCTAATAAAATATCTACTTACCTAAAAAAAGTGATATAACTTGCAAGAGTGGCCCAAATTTCCCGGTTTGGTTGGAGGACGGTTGATAACTGTGTCTTTAACAGTTTACCGTTAGATGAAGATCCTACGATCATCATGGAGATAGTTGTTGGCATACAGGTCCGTTGAGTTCGGGTCATGTGCACCGATCAAGAATGGGTTTCCCACCAGAATGGGAAACCACTTATTTGAATTATCTCCTACCACGTCTATGATAAGTGTAGTAATATTGATGTCCCTGATTCCAAGGACACATGTCGCTCTGTCATTGGCTGACGGAACATGGTATTAACATATATGTTCAGAAGATGCTATTGCTATCGGGTGTTCGGAAATGATTCAAGTAATTGGGGGATCACTGTGACTATACCAAGAGACTATAGCCCTCGGTAGATTTGTTTTTTTTTTTTTTGGGTTAAAGTATAGCTCTTGGTAAATGACTTGGGTAAATCATTTTTAAATTTATTTATAAATGGGTAATTAACTCATACTTCCCCTGTATTTTATACCTATTCCACATACATCCAAAAGATTCAAACAAAAATAACTTTCCCCTTGGTTCAACCGGTTTTAAATAGAAAAGATAAATAGACTATTTTACCCTTAGGAACACTTTTACTTATTTGTTAAAATGTCCAAGTTATCCTTTCCTTTCTTATTTAAAAAGAGGAGGAAAATGAAGTTATTGTGATCGGACGAAGCTTCATCACTAGAGTTGTAGGTAGAGGAAATCTCACTTCTAGCAAATTGATCTTCGGTGGAAACTCAGGTTAGTCTTCCTTCGATCCGGTGGAAACCCAGGTTAGTCTTCCTTGGATCCAGCGAAAACTCGATGTGAGCTCTAGCAAGATTGAAGTAAAGGCGTCAGGATGTGAAAATCCAAATATAGCTGTACGCAGCTTGTTGATAGTGTGGATTTGAAGGCCAATCAGCCCTGGGAAGCTCTCTCATTGTGGATGTCTTCTGCGGTTTAGGAAATTTTTACTCCCGTATTTTCTGATAAGTGGTAGCTAGTAGATTCATGGGTGCCACCAATGCAACTCCCCCCTCTCTCTCTCTCTTTCTCTCCTCACCCCTCCCTCTGGTTCGCCCTCTCTCACAGCCCCTCTCTATGGCCCCAGACCCCCTCCCCCTTATCACTTTTGCCATGGTAAAATTTGCAAACTTCACATAAAAGCCCTTAGGTTCCCTCTGTACTGGTCCTGTGGCGGGAAAGACTATTCAGTGTCATCCAAGCTTAATCCCAATTCCAGAAAATTGATCTCCGATGGAATGTCTTCATTCGATCCTTGCTAGTTTCCAAATCATTATACCTATTTCCATTAGCAAGAGGGTACACAACTTACAGAGATGTTAAAGACGAGCAGTTCGGAATTTCGATTGGAATTTTTCCGGCCAGCTAGGAACTTCTTCTCCAATCTCAACTCCTTCAAAGAAACAGCGCCTCCAATGTCAAAAGGGATGCTTCCATTTAGTAGATTATCACTCCAAATGAGCATTAAAGCCTATTGTGCAGTACTTTTGTTGTCGTTTCTATTACCATTACCGGAAGAGCTGAGAACCTCAAATCCACAAGGAATGAAGGGTTTGGGTTTGGGTTACTGCTTGCATTGCTGCTTCTAGTGGAACCCATCTGGTTGATAATAGCTGGACTCTCTTCCATTGAACCACCAGTCCATATAATTTCACCCTCTCCACCTGCTGGTAATTTAATCTTCCTTACAACATTAAACCAATATTGTAAAGGACCAGAATTTACATGTGGCAAGTTTTATTCACCATTAATAACAAATCTAGACAAGGAAAGATCAAGCCTATTCCTATTACCAAAATCCAGTCCAAGCATTTCTTCTAGCGTATCATCTCCCATCCATCTATCCCTCCACATGTTAATTTTTTTCCCATCACCCACTATCCATCTTGATTTTTTTGCAACTCAGTCCCAAAGCTTGCGTAAACCTGTCCACACCAAAGATACACTTGCTGGTCTTCGAATCTTTCCACCTTTTGTGAAATAATAACCTTTCGTAAATTTGGCATATGTAGTTTCCTCTGATTTTATTTTCCACACCATCTTTGCAAGAAGGGATTCTCCTCCCATAATTTAATTGCCAACTCAGGTAGTCGCACCCATTGTTGGTGGTGCACAACCTGCTGCTTCAACACACCGAAATCCGGCTCTAGAATTTAACAAGATGCCCATTAATTTGAGTTACGCCCCTCTTCTACACTGACATCATATCAGACATAGATAAGAAATAAAACACAAAAAAAAAAAAAAAAAAAAAAAACTCCCCAATGATGTAATCTCAAATTTAATTTTACCCCACTGGTCTTTCGCACATTTAAAGATTGTTGGACTTTGTATTGTAATTGTTGGCTAATGAACCAACTTTGATGAGAGAGAATGAATATGGACTCCACTGGTGATGTGGACAGCACCCACACAAGAAATACGCTGATAAAAAGAAGAGAGACAAAATAGAGAGAGAGTGTGGGTCCCATTGTGGGTCCCAATGATGGTATGGCAGGAGGAGAGAGACTCTGGAGTGATGGTGTAGCAATGAAGAGAGAGAAGGAAGAGAAAGAGTAAAGAAAGAGAAGGAGGAGAGAGAATGAAGAGAGAAAATGAGTAGAGAGAAATGTGAGTGGGACCCATTGAGTTGGTGGCAGCTGACATGGCTAGCCACATGGCATAGCCACAGGCCAGCAATAGCTACCATGGCAAGCCATGCCGCACCACAAGATGGGTCGTAGGCCACCCAGGCAGCCACAACCCCGCAAGCAGGCGTGCAAGTAGGGCCGTAGGCCACCCAGGCAGCCACAACAAGCCCGCCCCTCAAGCAGCTGCACGCATGCCCCATGGCACTCCTGCAAGCCCACATGCACGCATGCACATCAGGTGCTCGACAAAAAACTAGGAGAGAGAATGTGCTCATGGCCAAAATTCTCTAAGATATGGTTATGAAGAAAACTTCGGTAGAGGCGATATTTGAATTTGTTCAGGGGCATTTTGGGCAGTTGAAATAAGGAAGATTCATGATCAACGGCTAGGATGGAGCCACGCCGCACAGATTCTCATCGGATGGTCCAGAAGAAGGCCGGCTATGGTGTATCTCTCTAGACGCGTCTTGATTCTCCCACGCGTATCTTCATTGGCTGGGCGTAACTTAAGTCCATGAGCCGCAAAGAATTAAAGCATTTTTTATTTCTCGTGATGCAAACGTACCGTGTGGGGCCATGTAGATCCAAATCTAGCGGCCCGATTTATCTCTGAATTTTCCTGACGGGATCTGACAAATCTGACGAACCAGGGCGCATCCTGCCATTTTAGTTTGATCTAACGGTCGTGTCAAAAGATCCTCTGACAGGCCAATTGGAACTCGACAACTCTCTCTGTCGTATCAGCAGAAGATTTGATTCAACGGTGAGCATATAATGTGTATTGGTGCAATTGAATCTGATCCATCGGTCATTCTTAATCCCGATCACAGTTGACATGATGAAGCTGATCTAACGGCCCATTTACTCTCCTGCTCTTTTGAGTTGATCGGACGGCCTTAATTGAAGATTCTTTGTTCCGCCAATTGGAACTCGACAACCTAGCGGTGGCGGCGCTCCAGTTTTGCGCAAGTGCACGGTTAATCCCTCTAAAGATTCCACTTTAAATGATATTAGTGGCTGAAACTATTTTGGTGATATCTCGACCATCTGATATCCAAATCAGATGGTTCAAGTTACTGAGAGCTTCTTTTTGGATTCTCTATCTAATGAGAATGAAAAACAGAGAAGTGGTTGAGCAAAAATTGAGCAGAAAAGAAGAGGGTTTTTGAGAGTGTTGCTTTTGGTGTGAGCATTCAACCACCCACCAACCTCTTCTTTGCATGTCAATGGCGCATTAAGGAGTAGTGAGAGGTTGGTGGAACTTACATTGATCATTTATGGTGGTTGTTTCCTTGTGAGAGGAAAAAAAGATGGTTGTGAACATGGGCTTGCTTGAAGAGATGAGTTTTCCCAACATTGGGAGTTGTGGGAAATTCTACTGAGCTGCTGGAAGTGTTACTCATCTTTGGACGCCTGGAACCTATGGTTGTGAGATTCTCTAACTCTTTAATTGTTCATTGCTTTTAGTACATGTATGCTAGCTTAGGTGGAATTTGTTGAATACCTAGCTAGCTTGGGACTTCATTGTAGGGTATGCTATAAGCCCCAAAACCTTTCTGTTGTTTTGTGTTTAGTGGGTGCTGGACACTGACAGTTATATCTTCCTGAACTTTGGCATCGTTATACCCTCCCAGTTATATGCTGGGAAAACATAGGATAAATATCCTTGTATTGTAAAACACTAAAGGTAGTGTATTGAGTATATACGGAGCCCATGGGGCATTACTCGTGGACTAGCCATCACACACTGTGTTGGTGAACCACGTACATCTTGTGTTGTGAATTGTTTCATTTTCTATACATTGTGAAGTGCGTGGAATGAATTGCAGGATGAGTGTGCAAATCTAGTAAACTTGACCACTGAGTGGTAGCGAGGTAGATTTGCAAACGCTTGTGTGTGTGTGTGATAGTTTGGTTCTCCATTAGTTCTAGGCAGTAGGGAAAAGTTTGAGAAAAAAATTTTATATTGATTCAACCCCCCTCTCAGTGTCAACTGAGGTTCATCAGAAATGTCTCTCAACAAAAGACCCTTCGAAAAACCCTACCAATTAGAGCCATTTGATATTTTTTTACCTGACTATCATATGCTGCCTGTGGTTTAGTAACTCTTGTTATACCTCCTTCCACCACTAGATCTGGAAGAGCAAAAAGATCCGAAATTCCTACTGTTACAGTCACAAAAGGGCACCTTCCTCTTTTTGTCTTCTCAGGTACCTTCTCATCATGTTGTTTTGTACCATTGTAAGCACCCCATTTTTGCCATCCCCAGCCAAACAGAGTCCTATTGGTGTATAGACAGCAAGAGAAGGGAGGTGAATAAAAATTTGGAAAAAGTACAGGGGAGGCGAGAGAAAACTCTCTCAAACCAACAGTCAATTAGTCCCTGTGTGCTCTCTACGATGTTCTGAGCTGAGCCAAAGTGCCCCCCAGTGTGTAGGAGTCTTGGTGAACACATTCGAAAAGATTGCGGGTCAATTCAAGGTTTAGATGTTAAGCGACGACTTCGAGGCTGATTTTGGCGGGCCCACAACAAGGTCATGGGCTGTAATCTGCATGGATGCGTAGGTTTTGGAAATACCTTTGAAATGAGACCAGAATCACTCAATTCTGATGTCAAAGGAAGAAGATATGACAATTTTAGTTTGGAAATAAGTACAAGGGGTTTTATCTGAAAAATAATAATAAATTGTCCAAGGGCCTGCATGCAAATTATCGTGAGTTTAATTATTTAAACTTCACGTCCTCATATCTTGATCATCCAACATCCAAATCCTACGATTCAAGGGCCAGTGTGCTCCATTGTCTGCCCTCTTCAAAGTAGACGTGAAAAATCCGGAGCAGAGATCTCCGAAGGATCCCATGCGGAGCCGCAAGCTGATAAGCCCGTTTAAGCTTCGTTCCTTCATAATTTTATCATCCGACGTCTAAGTCAAGTGATTCAAGCGCCAGTGTTCTTTATCTTGGATACTCTTCAAAGTGGATATGGAAAATCCAGAGCAGAGACCTCCGAAGGATCCCATGGGGAGCCTAAGCCGATAAGCCCGTTTAAGCTTAAATCCTTCATAATTTTATTATCCGACTTCCAAATTCGATGATTCAAGCTCCACTATTCTTCATTTTGGATACTCTATAAAGTGGAAGTGGAAAATCTGAGATAGAGGCCGTCGAAATATTCCGTGCGGAGTTACAAGCTGAAAGGACCCATAATAGAGAGAGAGAAGCCGGTCAAGTCCAACTCAACCCGACCCAAATCAAACCCATTTCAGTCCAAACCAGTTCAAACCCAACTCAGCCCAACCTAGATCAAGCCCAAGTTAATCCAATCCAGTCTTACCTGACCGGGCCCAGACCAGTCTAGACCGAGTCATGTCGGCCCATGTACATGTATTTCATTTATAGTTTATTTATATATATTTATTTAAACTATATTATAATATATCATATCATATATATATATATATATATATATATATAAGGAATGAGTGGGATTCCAACACGGGAAGAGAGAGAAAGGATCAGACGAGGAGAGAAGAGAGAGGAAAATACGGGAAAAGAGAGAGAGAGGATCAGACGAGGAGAAAAGAGAGAGAAACACGGGAAGAGAAAGAGAGAGGATCAGACGAAGAGAAAAGAAAGAGAAAAACACAAGAAGAGAGAGAGAGAGGATCAGAGAGGAGAGAGAGAAGCACGGGAAGAGAGAGAGAGAGAAAAAGGATCAGACGGGGAAAGAAGGAGGGAGAAGATTGGTGGAGGTCGCAGGAAGGAGGGAGAAGATTGGTGGAGGTGCTGCCACCTCCACCTCTTCTCCCTAAAACCCAACCACCTCCCATACTCCATTAAACCCACACCACCAAATCATACTCCACCTCTTCTCCCTAAAACCCAACCAACCAGCTCCAGTGCCCCATCCCTCTTTGAATGCACCCACCTTCTCCCGTCGACACCTCAAGTTACCCAGTCGAATAGCCCATGCCACCACCTAGCCATGCTACCTCCTCTATTGACCTGCAACACTCCACTGACCTGCAATACTCCACGTCACTTTACCTCCCCAGCCATGCTACCTTCTCCACTGATTTGCAACACTCCACCTCCCATAATTTGTACAGAGCACCACCACCGTGCAGACACCAGCAGTCTCCATCGAGTCCCGTTCCAACCTACTCTACCTCCCATCTTGGACCTGCGACATTCCACATTACCTTACCCCTACAGCCAGTCTACACCACCTGCATCGACACGCCAACGCCCATGTTGCAAACCACCTTGCCCCTCATCATCGCCCAACCGTTCCTAAAAATCCGTCGCCAAGCAACTCTTAACTCAACTGCTCCTCTAAAATCCAGCCCAATCCCTTACTAGTCGACACCTCACAGTAGCACCTCACAGTAGCCATCCCTCATAACTCCAGCCTCCATCATTGAGCCCCACTCCACCTCTCTTCATCCAACCTCCTGCTTCTATAAATACCCCACCGATGCTCATAAGAGAGGAGAGTTTTTGGAGGCCGGCCCTTCTATTTCCTTCGAAATCCCTGTTGCCCCCATCACCTACAACAACCATACTCATCCTCCTGCTGTTCATCATCTTTTGCCTCCTGCCCATCTCTCCCACCTATTTAGCCGAACCACACCACCACCTCCTTATTGGAATAAAACCTGCCCAACTCTTCCTCCCTCACCATCACCCAGCCGAGCATGACCATCCCCACACCTGTCCGCAACACACACCCAGCAGAGCATGACCCTCCCCACACCTGTCCGCAACTCACACCCATCCGAGCACCACCATCCCTCATAACTGTCCGCAACACATACCCAGCCGAGCACCACCATCCCCACACCTGTCTGCAACACACACCTAGTCGAGCGCGACCAACCCCACACTTGTCTGCAACTCACACCCAGCCGAGCACGACCATCCCCACACCTGTCCGTCTGCACCCCAACCGAGTATAAACTAACTTCCACACTCTGCGACTACCTTTGTCGTCAACCCGACGATCCTCGCGACATCCAGAGAAGATCATCGTCGTCAACCCTGCGATCCTCGTGACACCCTGCGAAGACCTTCATCGTCAACCCGACGATCATTGCGGCATCCTGCGAAGACCTTCGTCGTCAACCCGATGATCCTGGTGACATCCTACGAAAACATTCATCATCAACCCGACGATCCTCACGACACTCTCCGACAATCATCATCGTCAACCCGACTATCCTCGCGACATCCTGCGAAAGACCTTCGTCGTTAACTCGACGATCCTCGAGACATCCTGTGAAAACCTTCGTCGTCAACCCGATGATCCTCGCGACACTCTGCGACGATCATCGTCGTCAACCCGGCGATCCTAGCGACACCCTGTGAAGACCTTCGTCGTCAACCAGACGATCCTTGCGACATCCAACGAAGACCTTCGTCGTCAACCCAACGATCCTCGCGACATCCTGCAAAGACCTTCCTTGTCAACCCGACGATCCTTGCGACAACCTACGATGATCATCGTCGTCAACCCGATGATCCTCGCGACATCATGTTGTTCAGTCTCGCCAAAGCACATCAGGTTGGTTTCTTTTCTAGTTTACCATACTTATATGTCGAATTGTGGTTGTTTTCTTCATTTTATTATTGTATCTTCGCATACATGATGATTCTTTGATCATATGCGTTGGCTTCCACATGTGCATGTTGGGTTTGGCTCAGCCTTTCTTGTTATGAATGTGATGAGATGAAATATAGCCATTGATCTTGCATTTTGGGTGATAAAATTGATTCGATGTGCTTGAAAATTTTAATGTGATTGGTCCGACCATATTAGAACTTTAATGTGGGTGATCCAACCACATGATTAGAATTTTATGAGAATTGATCATGACCAGATAATTGGAATTTTCATGAGTTGATCATGGTCTTTAATTTGGAATTTTGATGTGATTTTAAGTAATTTGAACCATTAGATTGTCTTGATAAGTGACTTTATCGAATATGAGTGGTTGGATAATCATGATGAACTATCTAAATCATTGGATTATCTTTGGAAGTGATTTTAATCAATCTGAATGGTGGGATTGTGATCTTAAGTAATTTGAACCATTGGATTGTCTTGATAAGTGACTTTATCTAATCTGAGCGGTTGGATTGTCATGATGAGTGATCTGAACTGCTAGATTATCTTTGGGAATGGTTTAAATGAATTTGAACGGTTGGATTATGATCTTGAGGGATTTGAACCGTTGGATTTTTATTGTGAGTGATTTTGAGTGATTTAAACTTTGATCACGGATGTTTTTGATCGAATCTGAGCGGTTGGACTATCATGATGACTAATCTGAACAGCTAGATTATCTTTTCATAAGATCTAAGCCTTTGATCCTAGCTTTTTCTGATGAGATATGAATCATTGATCATGATTATAACTTGATGTGAGATCTGAGTCGTTGATCTTAGCTATTTTGATGAAATCTAAGTATTGATCATGATTATCAATGTTTTGAAGAGATCTAACAGTTAGATTGAGGATCTGATATTGTCTACATTGTTATATTCGTGCATCTACCATGTTCACTTGATGACACAATCATTTTGTGCATGCCATGCTTAGAATACTTACATTGTTAGCTTTGAGAACACTACCATGTTTGACATGCTTGTTAATACCATGCTTGAATGATATCTGTCGTCGGCAAAGAACTTACTTTTTGCTACACCCTAGTCGAACTGTCACGCATGTACACTGATAGAAAACATTTCTATGTGTGGGGACGTGCATTTAGGCACCCACATTCAGGGAAGGGTAAAAGCGAAAAAGATAAAAGTCTTAATCAAGAATCATGAAGTCTTGCTCAACAATTCCAAAATTAGGGTTTAGGTTAGAAGGGTAGCTTTAGGAGGATCCCTACCCTTCAACTCATTCCTCTAAGGTGCAGAAACCTAGATAGGTGTGACGTGAATCCAACCATAGATCATCTAGGATCATCATTCGGTCCGGCTGGACCACCCATATTCTGATCCAAGCGGGTCACCCAATGAACATCATTCCAAACTACGTGGATCCTGATTCTTAGAGCAAACCCTAAGATACGTAGGTAGTCTGGGAAGACTCCCAGATACGGTTCCACACCTCAGTCTATATCCACTGACATACTTACTCCCTGAGAGACACACCTTCCTCCCTGAGAGACACACTCTACTCCCTGAGAGACACACTCTATTCCCTGAGAGTATACATACCTCTACTCCCTGAGAGTATATACACCCTACTCCTTGAGAGACATACACCCTACTCCCTGAGAGACATACCCTACTCCCTGAGAGTATATACACCCTACTCCCTGAGAGATATAAACCCTACTCCCTAAGAGACACACCCTACTCCCTGAGAGTATATACACCCTACTCCCTGAGAGACACATCCTACTCCCTGAGAGACACACCTACTCCCTGAGAGACATACCTACTTCCGGAGAGACATACCTACTCCCTGAGAGACATATCTTACTCCCTGAGAGGCACACCCTACTCCCTGAGAGACATACACCTTACTCCCAAAAAGACACACCCTACTCCTTGAGAGACATACACCTACTCCCTAAAAGACACACTCTACTCCCTGAGAGACACACCCTACACCCTGAGAGACACACCTACTCCCCGAGAGACATACACCTACTCCCTAAGAGACATACCCTACTCCTTGAGAGACATACACCCTACTCCCTGAGAGACAGACCCTACTCCCTCAGAGACATATACCTACTCCCTGAGAGACATACACCTACTCCTTGAGAGTGCATACCTTAGTCCCTGAGACTACCCTAATCTACCCAACAACGAACTACGTTGTACTTGATTTTCAGGACCTCTGGAATACGTAGGCAACTTGGAGGACTCTCCAAGTACGGTACCACACCTTAGTCTTCTTAGGTCGTCTATATCCATATTCATATCCATATTCACTCCAATCCGCATTAGGCTACCTCTAGATTCAATCTCAATCATCATCAAGCAAAAACTTCAACTTAAACAATTGAATCTAAGGAAGCTTAATCATAATCCACATCCATAAACTTTAATCACATTCTGTTTCGAGCTACGTCTTGGACTTGATTTTCAGGATTGGAATACTTAGGCAATTTGAGATGTTTTGGACATATCAGATTTAGTCCATCACCAAACCATCTTTGGTTCAGTTCATATGTATATTATTTTCTTTGTTTTTATTTTGAGAACATATTTGGCTGAACTTAGGCTAGAATAACTTAGCAACTTGGCATAGGATCCCCCATGAGCCCTAGTCATCATGCATTGACCATGAACAATTAGAACCATAGAATCTAAGGAAAATAGAATCACATAGGAGGCCGATTTTTGGATCAAACAGTTTTGGGTGCCTAACACCTTCCCAAACTGTACTTTGAACACTTATCCATTCTCTGATAGACCAAAGCCAATATGTTGGGTCATGAGTCAATAGAAGTCTTATCTCAGGATGAGACTACATTTTAGGTCCTAGACCTTAATCTAGGTGGCGACTCCCAAATCATTTTCCGTCCATTCTATGTGGGTGGACATTTGTCCTCACAACCATCAGCTAAGCCATTCTCTGATTGAGTAATATTTCTTCTTACCGAATGGTTGGAATTAGATAATGGGGCCTTCCCCTTCTCCTTCACAGTCCAACGTCTCTGTTTTTGCAATGGCCTTCTAACCTCCTAGTTCCTTCCCATCATAGCTTGTTGCTCTTCCAGCCCAGTTACAGAGTTGTTCCGCATCTCCATAGCTGTAAGATCTTCACTCGTATTCTCAAGAATACTACCTGGAGCCACCGAAACCCTTTGAACACAGATAGGATTTAAATCAACCCCCTAGTGGCATGCCTGCATCTCCACGACATCACCTAGCACCTCACCGGTTGCCATCTGTAAAAAAACCCTAGAAGAACCACCTCCCACGTGCGATAATAAGGTTAAGAGTTCTTTGGCTCTTTCGAAATCTACTGGCAAGAATCTGCCGTGCAACTCTCTTTTTTTTTTTTTTTTTGGCTAAGAATCCTTTTTATTGATAATGAAAAAGAAAAAGAACTATAGATGCACCCTACAGGCTATGTCCCACCTTTAGCATTGCCATCAGCAAAACCATAACCTAGGGCCAAAAAAATTACATAAATCTGTATCTCGATCTGTGGGATGCTTCCCACACTACCTCTCTAGCTAAGAAATCAGAGCAACTGTGCCAAACATAGCTCCTCCTACATGAGCTGATTTTTTAGCAAGCATATCAGCAATACAATTCGAACATCTAAAGCAGTGAGTATATCTAATACGCCGGTCTTGCAACTGCATAGTGATCCTCTGCAACTCTTCAATTATCTCTCCACTCCGTTGCGTAACATTTTCCTCCATAGATCCCGGATGAGTCAATGGAGCCCAAGCATTGGTCATACAACCTTGCAGCAACCTTCCACTTACAGTATTCGACATTAGGGTTTCTTGTACGTTCACCATGTTCCTACCAATCGCCGGAACCATCCATACATCACAACTCCCCCCACATTAGGGTTCCTTGGAATAAATCTACTCCCGATATGACTAAGATTAGGAATTTCCAACTTTTCCACCGTTCTCCTATCAACATCAAAATTAGGGTTTCTGGTATCATGGATATTCAACTGAGAGTCCTCCGGCGCTCCACCAGAACCACCGGCAAAGAATACCACCATCGTCCCCAATCTTTATGAGGACTGTACTCCCCCAACACGTCTGTAGTCTCTAGCAGTTCACGACTGAAAAAAAAATAAATGTAGGCCTTAAACTAGATCCACCAATCTGAAAACCTAATCCACTCCCACGTCCATAACCCTAGTCCAAAGCCGATACTTCAGCTCCCAGCACCGACAGCAAAAAGCTGCCGGCAAACATCCTGACATCCCTCACTCACCAACCCTAACACCTTAAATTATCTAGAGCTTACAATTAGGAGTGCATAAGCCACCATAAGCGGCTGAGGGCGAACCAGCTTTGAACAGCCAGCCAAGGAGTCCCCTTCAATCCACAATTGAGTGGCTCAACTTTCAATAGCAAGATTGATTTAGCAGCTGCAAAATCAAGAATAAGCCATCCAACCTGTGTTATGACCAAGAGCTAACTAAAATCCCCTAACCCTAAGGAAAGCCCTTTGTGCGATTTCTGAATCTTCCTCCTGCTGTGTTTGCTTTCAAGGACCACTGCTATCTTATAGGACGATTAATTTTCACAAATCAAAATCATATGGTGACATACATTATAATGGGACAAAATTTTTCTACAAATTGGATAGCAGAAATTGTTCAGTTGCTTGGTTTTGTGTTAACCAATATAGAATCATGTTTCAAATTAATTTCAATTGTAAGGATATTTTAGAAAAGAGTAAAACCTAATATGGCGTTTGTGAACCTGTTTGGAAAAGAATAGATTCCAATTCAACATATACAAAATCTGAAAAAAATTCCTTCTACCCGATTTGCAAGAAATTTCATTTCATTATATAATGTAAAAAGAATTAGTATTTTTTTGCAATAATTTTTGTATTATTTGCCCATGATAATCACTCTCCTCTTACTAGTCAGATTTCATCTTGATATATCCTTTATGCTTCTCCGGCCAAGAGACGACGACATGAGAGTTGCATTCATACGGTAATATCTTTAAGAAGTCAAATCTCCCTTTTGATTTACAAGACAACCGATGGCCACCGCCGATATTAAAGTCAAAGAAGACGATTTATCTATAAGAAATTATTATAATATTAATATTTTGAATTTTATTAAGATTTAAAATATTAATTTATTGTTTTATAAATTTCTATTATCTCTTTCAACTAAGCATCTAAATAGCATATTCTTTGAAGACTAACGTTGATGGTGTCCCTTCTTTCGAAAAAGATCTTCTATAATGAGGCCATTTCTGTAGTGAGGATTCTACCCATTCAAAGTGGATTCGTGTGTATCCCGATGCATTTTGAGTGAATCGAAATACACATAAATTCACTTTGAGTGGATGAGATCCTCACTAAAGTTCACTATAGGATGGCCTCACTACAGAGGATCTCAATCCCCCTTCTTCTCCCATAAATGAAAAGGGTTCAGACGTTTAATCCATAATTAATAAGACGACAATAACAAATTGGTTTTACAATCTTACTGGTGTATATATAGATTTTAAAATAACTTTTTGAATTTCTTAGTAAACTATGAGAGTTAAGTGTAATATTTTCTGATTTTTTAGAGTTATTTTATCTTTGAAAATGATTCGCAAAGAATCCAGTTTGCACCATTACAGGTGATTACAATTTGAAAAAGAATAATTTTAACTACTATTCATCAAAGCTATCGTTCATGTCTACTGCATGTATTATATAAATGTAATACTGATTTTGATGCCTACTTTGGTGGGTCATTGATACAACAAAAAGTATTTCAATAAATCATTTTAATGTTTATTTATAATATCTCATACTTTTAGATGATATATGTAATAGATATATTAACACAGGAGCACGCCCCAACTCTCTCGTAGTGCCGATCCGAAGAGAGCTTCCACTTTCTTCTCTGAGGAGTCTGCCCAAATACCATACTCTCGTTTCGCACAGCTGCTTGTTGCCCTTACTCTCACGTTCGAGTGTTTCCTAGGGGACTGGTAAAAGGGAAAATTTCTCCCACCTCCCCTTTAGGAATCCTAAAAGGCAACGATCCCTCAACTTGACTCAAAATGTCTCCCACCTCCCTTGCTTTTGAAAATATTCATTCTCAATCAATTTGATGATGGGATTAATCATCACTAATGTTTTTAGGACAATAACACCCTCCATATTGAAAAAAAAAAGAATATTTGATTACAAATTAAAAAAAAAAATCCTTTGGGAATCGAACCCATGGCATCTTGCAGCTGAGTGCCCGCCATCGCCATTGAAAGATGCTGCCACCACCACCGTCGCTACAGGTGATGGAAAAAACAAAAACTGCCATTGAAAGTTTTGCCAAGTATGCCAAAAATGTTGAGACTAGCAACAACGTAGCAATCAAAGTCCTCGACAAGGATCATGTGCTCTATCACAAGATGGTGGAACAAGTCTCTCTCTTCCCCTCCCCTGCCCCCTTCTCTTGCTCTCTCTGTTTGTTCCAATACTGGGATTGGATTGCTCTTATAGTCAACGCAATGTCATTAGAAATAACTGAATAAAAATTATAAAAAGTGAAGTGTTTGCTGGCTTGTTCTTGCCCATTAAATTTTAAATTTGAAAAAAAAATCAACTATCCCTCATAGTAGTTTCGAAACATCACCTATCACCACCACACATTTCAAAAAACATCAACTACCACTCAAACGTTTACCACACCATTAATCAAATAGACCCATTCCGTTTAACGCCCGTTAATTGCTGATGTCATCCAAAAGAGAATTTGAGTTGAATAATAATACTCTAAAAGATATGTTGAAAGACGTTTTTACCCTCCTTCACTTAAGGAGGGTAAAACCCCAAATCTCTAAATCCTGTTTCTTCTTCTCCAGATCTACCCTCCTATTTCTTCTGAGAACAAACCCTTCTACTCCTCTTCCTTCTGAGTACAAACCCTTCTGCCCAAAGAGGAAAAAAATCTCCACCTTCTCTACTCCTCAGATCAAACGATTCTAAATTTGTAAAGCTCCCTAACTTTTTGAGTTTTTTTTTCTCTCTCTTCTATTTTGTTGCTGTGAATGAAGATTAAATGGTGATATGATTATTGGATTGAATCGATAGATCGGATGCGAGAAAAGGAAATGCATCCGTTATGTTGTATTTCGTTGGAAAGCCTTGGGATTGGAGATCGATCGCTCGAGGTTTCAGCTAGTACAAGAGGTATCTCTTCAGTTTCTGTCAGATCTGACTACAATGCAGGGAAGGAACGGGATCTGACTATAATGTCATCGGAGTTCTTTACAAATGGACCAATTACAGCAAGGATGGAGATCCTACTGGTTCTTGTTGAGAAATGGTGTTCTTTCTTACTCGAAGCGACAGCCGTCGAAGAATCTCAATCTACTTTTGACGAGTGATGAAGTTCAAGTGATCGGAGATGCTTCTACTATACGTCTTTCGCTTTTCCACAGCAGAGGGAGACGAAAGCGAGAGAAACCTATTGGTGTCATTCATGTCAAGGTAGGTGTGTTTGTGTGTCTGTAAATGAGATGTGTATATGAGGAAATCAATTTGAACAAAACACAGTAACTAGGAAGCTGGGGAGCATTGTGAGGGGAGAACGATGAAGGAGAAGAAAGAGGGGAGAATGAAAATGTGAAGAGTTATATTAGTCATTTTATTAGCTTTCAAAATTTTCTAACTAAAAACAAAAAAGGTAAAAATGTCTAACAGTGATTTCAGTCTCCTCCGTGAGTTACTTGGTGTAGTTGATGTTTTTTGAAAGGTATGGATGGTAGGTGATGTTTCGAAACTATTATGGATGGTAGCTGGTTTTTTTTCTCTTAATTATTAGTTGGAAACTCGGAGTCGGATTTATCGAAAATATTAGATGTCTGCTTTCGTTATTTCTTTCACCTGGAAATTTTAACCGTGGAGAATGGTACACGGAACCAACGTCAATACAGAAAAAAAAAATTATGCAAAATGTTTATCTTCTTGTTGTAAATCTAATCAGCATTTTGTCAAGGACCATTGATCTTGGTATGCTTTGGCTTTGTCAGATAAAAATTTCCAAGTGAAAGAACCATGACCACTCTCACCCAACTTCTTTCCGTCACCAGGGACGCAACTCCCACCTCCGGTCCTTCGACTCTGAATTGCCTCGATTCCACAGCTGACCACCCAAAAAAATGATTCCTGCTCTCCTACCTTTCATCTTGAATTTTATATTTTGTATTTTATTTGTAAAACATGGTCTCTTTTTTTCTACCCTTCCTCTTCAGGTTTGTTTTCCGACCTCCATTACCAGACTTCTACTGAAATTGAAATCATCTCTTCAAATCAATACCTAAACTTCTACTGAAATTGAAATCATCTCTTCAAATCAATACCCAAATTCTACTGAAATTAGTGTTTCTAGGCATCCTCTCGATCGCCTCCTCATTTCTACCATCATCATCGGGTGGTTTTTACTGTTGCTGCACTCAATCATTAATGCGGAAAATTGGGTCTCATTTTGAATTCATTCTTTTTATTGGTAATCTGTCAGGTATACTCTTTGGAATGCAGAGTATAGGGTTTCTCTGATGAGGAACTTCGGTTCCTTCTCATGGGTGTGGGGTTTCGGAGAGGAAATATGAGAATAGGAAAGGTAGGGATGGTGAGGTTGATGTCGATGCCTGCAGTGAATTTGCGATGGACAGAAGCGTTCCGCTAGGTTTGGGGGATTGGTCGTAGGAGATGAAGAAGACAAGGGAATTTTTGGAAATAGAAAAAAAAAACATAGGTATATTTTGAGGGTATTATTGTCCAAAAAATATTAGTGATGATAAATTTCATCATCAAATTGAATTGACGGGAGGGAGAGGAATATTTTCAAAAGCAAGGGAAGTGAGAGACATTTTGAGTGAAGTTTGGGGGTGGTTGCCTTTGAGGATTCCAGAAGGAAGGTAGGAGAAATTTTTCCTAATAGAAATTAAAATAAAATCACTTTTGTAGTCCAAAGATTCCATCACGGAATTACATGGATTGGGGAATTTCTGTTCTGCCTGCAAGTCTCGTTAATGAGCTGGTCTAATGTGCGCCAGGTCTCACCTTCTTCCATTGCCTTCCTTGAGGCCTCGCTTACCTCCTTCCCCTTTCTCCTCACTTTTTCCCCCTCCTCTCCTTCCATTAACTCTTTCACCATCTTCTCCACAATCTCTACACCCACAAACCATTGCTTGTGAGGATTTTAAGTCCCACACCCAACTCTTCCGCCAGTGTTCAAATGCTGTTTTGCCATCATTGGTGAGAATAGTTACCTGCATGTACATGTACTCTTCATGGGATTCCATCACCGTTTATATCCAGTGGGTCCCACACTCTAGAGGTGGTTTTCACACCACATCGACGGGGATGGGATCCCATGGAGAATACATGTACATGCAAGTAATGTGGACCGATTCACATATACTCTCTAATATCGAGTTCCAACAGCAGTGTCTCACAAACCCATTCACGCTCTCATGCCGGAGTATCTCTACCTGGTCCACCCAATCCCTCACCACCAATCCTCTCCCCTTCACCTGCTCTTCCAACACTTCACCCTTCGATTTAACCACCCATAAGAAGCTCACTTTGGACCTCTCCAATCCAATTGCCATCTCTCGAAGCTGCTCCTGTGCACATGTTTCTCTTTAACTATAAAAGAGAACTACAGTGTAGTTCTGTAATTCATGTAAGGAAATATATTGTCTTATCTTCTTGTATTCATTTCTCTTCAAATCCGAGTAGACCATCAGACTTGCATGTTACCACTGGATCATGCAACTCACTAGTGTGGCACTATTTGAGACTACACCTACGGACATAATTGAATACTAATTACACTATTTCTACAGCCGTGCATCATCATCATTGCTATTTTCTGTAAACACAATATTATGTACATCAATTCGCATCATCTTCGTCGAGCTGAATTTGAGTGCTGGTGATGCATTTGGGCTGCTTTGGTATCACTCCTTATCCTATCTGCATGTATGGGTAGACGAACAATCTCACCAATTTCATTTATTACCACATCCTCTGTGATATTATCTCTTATGCTTCGCATCACTAGTTCTTGATCCAGTAAGAAGCTTACATAGTGAAACACCCATATCATGTTTTACAACATCGTAGCAGAGTTGAAGATCTTGATTTTATGTACCTTCTTGTCGGTATATTGAAGTCATTTGGCACTGATTTGTCTTTTTTGATCGTAGTTGGTAAGTTCAGGTATGGAAAATATTTGGATACGAATATGTATTAATATAAAAACAGAATCAGAATTCAATACGGAAAACAATAATCTGGTATAGAAAAACTCACTAATACAGTACGCATTTAATACATATGTAATACAGTTTACTTGGGACCAAAAATACTGATATATATTCACTATATGACAGATATGTACATTATCTAATAAACAGAATAACAGCATGTAACTTATGAAAATTTTCAAAAAATACCTCACAATTGAAAACCCAATACTTTTTCTTGGTATAGAAATAAACCCAATACAATAACTAATATCTAATTGAAGTAAACATAAAAGTATGCAAAGGCAGTTAGAGCAATGCATAAAAAGTTGTTTTCTTCTTCTTTTTTTTTTTTTCTTTTTTTTTTTTTTTGTTTTTTTAGACATTTTTTATGAAAGGGAACATTTGTAATTATGTGAAGGAGGATCCTCTTGAAGTTATTAAGAAAGCTGAAGTTGCCTACGAGGAATTCCTCTTTAATTAGCAATGCTCTACATATACAAGACCAATCAACATTAGCCCGGTCATTCAAAAGCATTGTTGGATCCCTCTTTCACTAGGAATTATTAAAGTCAATACAGATGCAAGTCTTGCTGATTTTGGTGGCGGTTTGGGGTTCTAATGGTGAAGTTATTAAGGCGATTTCTATTGCTTTCTCCTTCCCCTCTGTCAAATGGGGCGAACCTTTTGCTATCAAAGCTGCTCTTCTTCAAGCTGCTGATATAGGTTTAGACTCTATTCATCTAGAATCTGATTGTCAAGAAGTCATAAAAGCCATTCAAATGGATGCATCGATGGAGAGACTTATCTATTCAGCCCATTCTTACTAATATTGCTACTCTTACTTCGTTTTTCTTGAATTGTTCATTTGCGTTTATTCCAAGGGAAGCTAATCAAATTGCTCACTCCCTTACTAGGAAGGCTCTCACATATTCAAGAGAGGTGTGTTGGTCTATTTCCTCACCTTGGCTTCATAATTTGGTGGTAAATGATGCCTTGGTTAACTCCTTCTATTCAATGAATTCTCTTTTTACCCAAAAAAAAAAATTTAGTAATGAGTGCAAATCATTTTCTAAATTATTTTAAACTAAATTATTATGAATTACAATTTCATTTAAATTTGACAGCTCAAACTCACATTTTTTTTTTTCACGAACCCATTTCGTCTCTTTGTTGGAAACCCTTTTTTGTTTTGGTTTATTTTTCGGTTTTGTACCTTCTTCTCAACGTCTCTGACAAACTTATGGCCTCTTCTCAACGTCTTTGACAAACTTGGAGGGCTACGGTTTCAATATACTGATTTGCAAGTTCATCAGTCTGTAGCCTTTGCAATTAGTGTTCTAGGATGGTTTCAGATAGGTGATGATATTGTTCACTAGAGATTGGCAAAAAAAGGTTTTACGGTATTTGTAGAAAATCAAGGATTTCATGCTTGCTTATTACTGACACTTTTGAGGTAGTTGGATATTCTGATGTAAATTTTGATAGTTGTATTGATTAGTGAAAATCTACTTTATGGTACATTTTTATGATAGCAAGATGTTCATTTCATGGAGAAGGGCAAAACAATCTATTATGATATCATCTACTATGCTGGTAGAATTTTTAATTTTATATGAAGCCACCAAGCAAGTCATTTGGTTGAAGAGTTTTATTTCTAACTTGAAGATGGTGGATTCTATTTTGAGGTCCATCATCATGTATTGTAACAATACAATTCAACAGTGTTTTTTCTTCTTCTTTTTTTGAAAAACAACAAGAAATCCAACGGTTCCAAGCATATAGAGATCAAGTATTTTCTAGTGAGAGAAAAAGTCAATCAAAGTCATATCATTGTGGAGTACATTTCAACGTAAAACATGATTGCGGATCCTTCGATGAAGGTTTTACCAATGGAAGTCTTCAAGGGACATTTTTCTCACTTGGATATCATCGAGTCTTTTGATATCATTAGTTAGTGGGAGATCTTCGATTGTATCATGATGATATTTATTTATGATTGGTTACATTGCCTATGATTTGTTTGGGCACAATTATTAAAATTCGTGCTTGTGTTTGCTTTGACATTTATTTCATTGCTAATTTACGTGCTTGTTTATTTATATGACATGTTAAAGTTATAAGGCTCTGAGCCAAAAAAAAAATAGTATTAATCTATAACAGTGCCGATGCCAAAGTCTTGGTTAATATCAAAGTTTGTTGCGTATAAAGTTTTCAAGGTAACTGGATTGAAGGTAATTCAAACAAAGATTTAGACTCACACGAGAAATATGTTTTCATGTATTTATCTCAAAGCGGTTTATGCTGTAAAATAAACTTTTGTTTGTAACTAACAAAAAGTTATACACCGTATATTGAGGTGTATTTTTTACTGTTGTTCCACACTAATAGGCTTGATGGTGAATCAAAATAGGTGATGATTTATTGTGTAATTGAATTTCATGGTCACATTGATTGATGAATGTTTTTGTAATTAAATTAGCCCAAGTGGAAGACTGTTGAATATTATCTTAGTGGGCTTAATTAATTACTGGGGCCATTGAATAGTGGGAATCCATGTCACTAGGTTGACCGGTCTGGTTTGATTCGCCACAAGATAGGGATAGACAATCCTAGTCATTGTGGGATTGTAGTAGGGTTGTGACAGTATTATAAATACTAGGTCATGGGTCCGTGCAGCCTCAGTCATTTTAATTCTCTCTATGCTTTCATACGCATAGAGAAGCAACAGAATTCCTCTGAGGGCTGTGGAAAATTGTAATCAAAGCTTCTATATATGGTGGAAATCAATCTTCTACACATAAGGTATTTCTTTATTATTATGTTTACTTCTTGGTTCCATTGTGTTCTAGGTAACTGTGTAGACAATAAATCTAACACTTCAGTATTGTAATTATTTCTTATATTACATTGGAACTGCAATTCAATGTGAGTTGTCAAGAAGTTCAAATTCACGAAATAAAGTAGAAGTGCAACAGGCATGAATGCAAAGTAATCATCCAAAAGTTCAACAGAAATTGAATTTTGAACAATGTACTACTACCTCGTAGTCAATTTATTTAGTTGGGATTAAACGTTGTTGTTGTTGTTGTATCTATAACATATTTTTTTATGACATATATCACTTTTTTATTTTGATCAAATAAAATATTTTCTTAGAATACAGAATAAGAGGAAAGGAACGTTAATGGTAGAGTGCCTTCTAGAAGAACCAAAACAGTGATGCCATTAAACAACTGAACCCAAGTAAGTTCAACTAAGCCTTACCAATGCTGCAGAGCAGGAACCTCAAGAATTCCTATTGGAGCTTCCTCAGACACTCCGTACCCTCAACCCAAAACAAAAGTCATTGAGGAAGACATGCAGTAGTGCCTTGAAACAAGTCTTCCCCTATCTCTGCCATTGCCCTAGTAGCAGATCCTCTGGACCTCAGATTATACTGAACCTTTCCTCTCAAGAAATCAACTGAGTAGGAAAGAATTCTTCCCATCAGACTTTACACTAGTTCAGTTGTTCAGTACCGTGATAGTAACAAAGATTCATTATGTATTGCACTTTTATTTTCATTATTAAAATATAAATACAAGATAACTAATAATTAGGAAAATTAAAAAAAATATATTGGAAGATTGTCCTTCATAAGGATAGACCTAGTTGATTAAAATAGAAGATGGAGTGAAAATCCCTAGAGACTGTAAGATCAGGGATGGATCTGCATAAAAACATTTCAAAACCAGTTGACTTGGCTGGATTTACGAGGGAGTCAATTGTATAAAACCATAAAGGTCTTTGGAACCCCCGGCCCCCCCCCCCCCCCCCCCCCCCCAAGGGGCCCAAAAAGCCACCCCCCAAACGCGGGGGAGGGGGGAGGGAGGGTTTTTTCTTTTAAATAGTTCTGCGACAAATTTAATATGAGCATTAACTGCTGAAAGGATTTCTAATTAGTGGGTAGCTTTATTTTACATTGGTCATCTATGTGAGGAAAGTAAAGAGCTTATATGGCCATTTTTCATTTTCAGAAATACCCTATATTCTGATGACAGAACTTTCAAAAGATAACATAAACAAGTACTGTTATTTACCCAACAGGAGGGACTCGGCTCGTCTCAAGTTCGAAATGAATTTGAGATTTGTCAGTGTTGGTCATTCAGTCGACATTTGTCATTCCACCCAATCTAATGGTATGAGAATTATTGAGTTATATATTACATTTTTGTACAATAACTCTCATACAGTTGGATTAGGCAAAGTGATAGGTGTCGACCATCCAGTCGACACTGACAAGTCTCAAGTTCATTCCGAACTTGAGACGAGCCAAATCCCAACAGAAGTTAGTGTACAGTATGTGGCTATGTGCTGCTATTCATGAAACCCCGTTTCGACATTTATGCTCGCCATTAGTTCAAATCACAAAAAAAAAAAAAAAAAAAAAAAAAAAGGATGTTCAGGGCACCAATTAGAAACAAAATATCAAACTTATAATGTACCATACTTTTGAACGGGTACTTGTTCACTTAAGCTTCCTGACTTGCAGAGTGAGGAAGGGACAGTACTGTATGCTGGATCAATGTGCCTACCATTTTGTCATGTAACATCAGATAGTTAAACATAACAACTCTCCCTTGTACTTCAATGCAGAAACTACATAACTGAGTGAAGATGGTACATTTGCTAGGTTCTCGTTCTACCTTCCTATAATGTAGAAGAATAATTTATCATAAGCTCTTAACTACAAGTAAGGCATGTGCCATGAGGTTGCACGAGGACCCTACTATCCAAGGCTCACAACAAGAGAACAGTTGCTCATTGGTTGTCACTAGAAAAATTATTTTGTATGGATCTTTAACCCTACTTGTCAAAGCTACACAAAAGAATTTGACAGAAGTGATGGCTAATTTCAATTACAGCTATCCTCTTGGGTGAACCTATGGAATGAGAGGGACCCATCTGAGTATTACTTCAATTAGGAGATATGCTTTGACCTCACCAATAATCTCTGCAAGAACACAAACCACCTTTAAAATGATGGAATCTATTAGCATCCCTCAAGATGATCTCTCGCCCTGTAATTTTTGCTATCAATTTCATTACTGAATGGCAATCCCCACACACTCGAAGGTTCTTCATGACTCGGATGGGCATTCCTTCAGGCACCCTCAACAGCCCAAATGCAACAGCAAGCTTCTCACTGTGGTAACCTAAGTTATGCACCTTCTGTTCCTCATCTACATCATGCAGTACAAAGCTACCATCTGGAGAATACCCAGCCGCCCTTAATAACCCAGACAATTTCTCCAACATTCCAACAATGGCCCCATGCTCAGCATGCTCCACACTATCTCCCCCAGTAAACATGTGCACCTTGTTCTCAACCTCAATCCAGCTACAGCCAGGTGACTTGCTTATGTTCCTGGCCTTCATCACTTTTCTTAGATCCACCACATCTTCCCATCTTCCCTTCGAAGCATAAATATTGGATAGCAAAATATAAGGCCCAGCATTTTTGGGCTCAAGCAACAAAAGTTTCTTTGCTGCTACTTCAGCCAACTCTAAGTTCTTGTGTGTCCTACATGCACCTAATAAAGCACCCCAAACAACTGCATCAGCTTCGATCGTCATCTTTTCAATCAAATTCATTGCCTCATTTATATGGCCAGCTCGACCAAGCAGATCAACTATACAAGCATAATGTTCAGCCGTTGGCTCAACAGAATAATTCAATCTCATTGACTCAAAAAGCTCCAACCCTTCCTTGACCTTTCCGGTGTAACTACATGCAGAAAGAACTCCAACAAATGTAACATCATCAGCTGCCATGCCCAAGGAACACATTTCATGAAATACTTGTAGAGCTTCCTCTCCTAAACCATGTTGGGCATAACCAGTAATCATAGAATTCCACATAACAATATCCTTTGGAGAACACCTATCAAACACTTGTCTTGCCTTAACAAGATCACCACACTTAACATACATTGTGATCAAGGCTGAAGCGACAAATACATCCAAGTCAAACTGTGATTTTACCACCGTAGCATGAATTTGCCTACCATGAGCAAGAATTGCGAGGCTGGCACACACAGAAAGAACACTAATCAAAGAAGGGAAATTTGGCTTAATTCCTGCTCTTTGCATTAGAGGAAACATGTTGAGTGCTTCCAATTGAAGCCCATTTCTTTCGTACCCCTTAATCATTGCACTCCAGGTCCCATCATCCTTTTCCCTCATTCTGTCAAATACACACCTTGCTTCAGTTACATTCCCACTCTGGCCCAATCCAAGGATCATTGCATTACAAGAAATTATGGACTTCTCAGGCATTCTTTCAAAAATCTCCACCGCTTCTTTGATCCGACCAGATTGGGTGTAACCAGTAAGCATCGCTGTCCAAGAAATCTCATTCTTTTCAGGCATTACTTCAAAAAGCTTTCTTGCAATATCTACCTGAAGATTCTGTGCATAACCTGATATCATAGTCGTCCAGGTGATTACATTTCGACGTGGCATGACATCAAAGAGCTCACGAGCTTCAGCCAAATGGCCTCCTTGGCAATACCCTGAAATCATATTAGTCCAGGTGACCACATCCTTGACTGGCATTCCATCAAAAAGCCGACGTGCATCATCAATCCGATGATCTTGAATGAGCCCACCCAACATGACAGTCCAAGAGACAACATTCTTTTCGGGCATTTGCCTAAAGAGGGATTCAGCCTCCACGATTACACCTTCCTGCACATACCCTCTAACCATAGAAGTCCAGGAAACAACATTCCGTTCAGGCATTGCATCAAAAATTCTACGTGCTTCCCTGGTCATTCCATTTTTCACATACCCAGAAATCATACCATTCCATGAAGCCATATTCCTGTCAGGCATTCTGTCAAACAGACTCCGGGCTTCTTGTGGTAGCTTATTTTGGAAATATGCAGCAATGATAGAATTCCAAGAAATAATGCTTTTATCAGACATTTCATCAAACACTCTTCGGGCATTTTCAACGTGGCCAAGTCGTGCATAGCGAGAAATCTGAGTATTGGCATAGAGTACAGCACCAGTGCAAAAAGGTCGACAACGGATCACAGAGAACAGCATCTAGGAACCAAAATTAAGGTACCCAAATGCGAAACAAGGCAGGCTCTTTCAGTGTGGGCTATTTCCGAAGAGGACTTGCAAAATCATAATGATTACTTAGTGAATTAAGCTCTTCAAGCTTGATTACCAGGTTTGAATCAGAACTAGTATCCTATAACCAAACCCTGCAGCAATCTGAATCACAAGTATAGACTGCCGGGTTACTTTTTTGTTTACCTTGATTGGTAAAAATTCTACTCTTTGGAAGTATGGTGGTGACTACACTTGTTACTGTCTTCTTTAGAACAGAATGACATCTGGTATATACATCCTCCTCTTCTCAATTTCTTATGTCCCATTTAACAGGCCAGAAATTTATTCCAAGCACCCAGCTCCTATTTATGTGATACACACTGGAGGTCGATTTGCTCAGCCAGGTTCTGATCGTTGATCACCCTATAATCTGCAAAACAGTAAATTTTCAACAACTCAGCATGCACATAAGCTAGTCCAAAAAAGTCAAATAAAAATTCAATCTTTCCAAAACTCTGGGATTTGATAACCAATCCTATCTTTCTCTTAAAAATAATAAATAATGTGTCCAATGGATTTGCAGAAAATTAATTCAAATTCACTAAACTGTTCGTTGAAGAGGGAGACCTGAAGGCTGAAGCTACCTTAACAAATGGATCCGAGATAGGAGGTGTCAAAACATAGACCGCAACGGTTAAATCAATTTGAAACTTTCCTTTCTTTTTTTTTCTTTTTTTGGGTAAAAATCAATTTGACCCAATTGAAAAAAAAATGGTAAGTGGATTGAATATTTAATAAATCATCAGGTCACCGTCTTGCAAGATTTATTAGTCAGTCATTCTTAATATTGAGCAGAAAATCATCATGAACTAACCATATAAACTAACCAAATAATGAAACCGGCCTAAATTGATTTAGACCGATTGATTAAAGTCCCTTAAGTGCCATTGTGCCTCTCTTAAGTGTTTATGCTTTTTTATTTTTATATAACTTGTGTCTCTCTAATATATTTTTTTTTCAGTTAATATAGGACTAGTTTTTTATACTCCATACATTCTCTTTCTTTGTTGTCTCCATGATTTTATTAGTCTCACATCGACTAATGACTAAAGGTTAAAAAGAATGAAAGCCTATAATCAAAAGCCTTTGGTTGTGTTGGTTATGTATCAATTAGAAATCGATGATTTAATCTTTCAAAATCGAACAAATTGGTATGAGCCTGATCATAGACGATTGGTATGAGACCAATTACACCGTTTGCAGCTTGTTTGATAGCCCGATTATAAACCGGTAATCAATTGACCGAATGAATATAAGTAGAATTGGTATAGGATATGTGAACAGACTTAGAAGTTATCATGCTAAGTTTTATGTTCTTGTTTATATGCCTTCTATTACATGATATGGATGTTGCAGAGTAGGACATGAAGTTTCAATGTCTAGCACTCAAAACTAACCGGCTACGACCCAACTTAAAGGTGGGTGGGTACAAAAAGGCCAAAAATGTTCATCTGTTCAAATATCTCTTAAGTATGGACAAGAAGAATGTATTGGGAGAAGGATGTCGTTGTCTACGTGGGAGAGGATCTATACATTAGATATATATTGAAATCTTATACGTTAGCAGGGACAATAGGAGTACAAGAAAGATCGATAACCAATCACTTGCAAGAAAAAAAAAAAAAAAAAAAAGACCTGAATTTTAAGAAAGAGATAGAAACAGAAATAAACACAACTAGTATTTACTTCCTTTTCTTTTGTTTTATTTATTATTTGATGTACACAATCCAATAACAATGTAAACCAAAAGTTTTTTTTTTTTTTGAACTCCTCTGTTTCCCAATTTCCTGACCACATGTATTTCTTGTCCACACAAAAATTTCGAGCTCAATTCATTTTCAATTTTGGGTACGAACCGTGAATAAACCTATAAGTGTTCACAAAAGCTTGGTTCGATTGAATTCTGGATCATCCTACTAAAGTAGGGTTTCATTCCTTTTTTATTTTTTCTCATAAAAAAGCTCCTTTAAGCTGTTCCATTTATTAGCAAGCACTACAGTGGGGAGGGTCAAGAAAAAATAAAAAAAAAATGGCAAAATGATAGTGTTTGGTGCTGTAAACCATGAGAAAGACTTTTCTTTCTTCTTTCCTTTTTCGAAATGGTTAAAGTGGGCCTTGAGCCAATTTGGTATTACATGCCTTTCCTCTCTCCGCATCTGAACAGTAAAACCATGACCATGTATGTGTACGGCCGTGCACAACTAAACATGTAGCCTTTTCTTTTGATCATATCTATCAATCTGTCCAGTGAGACTTTGATGACTACAGCTATTTAGAGTCGCATGGGAGGAAGAGAGGAGCGCGTGGGGGGTGGGTGCACAAAACATGTAACCTTTACTTTTGATCATATCCATCTATCAAGGAGACTTTTGATGAGGGGGGGGGACACGCCTTGTTTCAGCCATGCCAGAAACAGAAATTATGGTGGTTTCAGCCGAGATTTCAACGAAACCTGGTAAAAATAACATATGGTTTCGGATCTGGTTTCGATGGCCAAAAAACATGCTTTTTCAGTTCAATTTTTTTCTGTAATGCAATTTTTACCTCTGTAACATATCTACTTAATCATTTGCACAAAAACATCATAATTGGTAAATTTATGTCCACAAACTCGACAATATAACATGGTAACATATGCAATAATTGAAAAGGGTAGTAAATTAAAAACAAAAACAGATATTGAAAAAAACAGTGAGTGTCTCTATTGGAGCTACACATTTAATGATCATTGTTTGATCACCTTGTTCAGTTGCATCTAAAACTCATTTTCCTTGGCAACATAGAAGTGAGATGTTCCTCAAATCCTCAACATTGTTTTTTCTTTTGGGTGAATAAAGAAATGTTAAAAACACTAAAACATTAGTAATGTTTTTCAATCCTAGTGGGGTTGCAGTCTTCCAGATGCTCTACCGTCATTAACCAAAACCTCTAGAGTACCCTTTCAAGAAGAGGATTTGCTTAGGAGGCAAGAAGCTATAGTGTTAGTTTAAAAACTCCATCAAGGTCACTGAAAAAAATGCAAACAACCCCCAAAAAATGCAAACAACCCCCCCCCCCCCCCCCCCCCCCCCCACAACACAAAAAAGAAAAAAAAAAAGATATATTAAAGGACATACTATTGCATAGACAGGGGAGAATGGAATGAAAGCAAAATAAATTATAATTTATTTTCCCTTCAATGGAATCTCTGAAAACCTTAATTACATTTTTCAACCAAATTAAAAGACCAAAATATGACAAAAGAATATGCTTAAATTATATACTTCTATTAGTATGGCAAATCTTTGCCTCAATTGCTTACACTGAAATCCTTGTGTATTAATCCAAGCCCTAAGACTAAAAAGAAGAAACCTAACAACAAAACGAACTTGAGGGCTCTTTTTTTTTTTTTTTTTGGGGGGGGGGGGGGGTAGGGTTGCTATGGCTTGTTTCTGGTTTGTTACAGACAAAGAAAACCAACCACAACAAGACCAATCTCTTCCAGAACAATGTAGGGATTAATCCAATACCCTGTGAAGAACCACAACAAGACCAATTTTCTTCTGGAACAAAGAAAACCAACCACAACACCAAAACGAACTTTTCTCTATGATTTATCTAATAATAAGTCTTGAACCTCCAAAATTAATCCGTACAAAACTGATGATAAAAATCAATTTCCTGTAAAGCAATACTCCCCGTCACCAAAAACTAATCCAATACCCCTGTGAAGAACGTCTAGATGCTCCTACATAAATATCACATGACAAAGAAAACTCGTCATGAGTTTTACGGATTCAAATCCTCTCCTCCCAGTGATTCGGGAGGAGGGGGACGCCCCCGTTGGATGGCTGACACGTGGGGCTCGGGTGAATCCGAGCCCTCCATCCAAGCCGACACCCCCTGTTGGCTCGGATTCACCCGAACCCCACGTGTCGGCCATCCGACTGGAGCGTCCCCCCTCCTCCCGAATCACTAGGAGGAGGATGTGAATTCGAGTTTTACACTGTTGAAGAAGAACCATTGCAGCAATCAATGTAGACAAAATCAGAAACTTATTTCTTTTTTTCTCAAAGAATTATTGTGAAAACAAAAACTATACTATCTCTTTATTCTTTCGCAAACAAAAAAAATTAAAGAGAACCATTGAAGTTTCTGTAACTGAGAGTGAGACTGATTCATGCTTCTTTTTTTAGGTAAATAAGACTGATTCATGCTTACCAAAAAAAATTGTACACTGACCTTGAAGCTTGAAGAAACCCTAACCTTCAACTTTAAAATCTTCAAAGAGATGTCGTAAATCCTGTAATGGGATTGAATGGTGCTTACAATGGAGGGAAATAGAAGAAAACAAGCAGAATGAGTGGAAGAATGAAGGTAAAGAGGGGAAGAATGAAGGAAACTCACCTGTTTCGGCACTCTCGGACAAAAAGGAGGCAAAAACAGTTGAGATCGACTGGTTTCGTCGAAACGACGCTTTTAAATAGCCTCAACCCTAATTGATTCAATTTTGGTTCGAACAGGTTTCGGTCAAAACTGAAATTTCGGACCGAATTTGGATAATTCCTGTACCGACATGCCATATCGTTTTGGATTTCATAAAAAATGAAATATTTCAGCCGAAATCCGAAATTTCGGCCAAAAGTCTGAACTATGCTTTAAGTACATGCGTTGACACTTGTACACCAAGCTCCTAACGTTAAGTTCATTCTGTTTAAGTAACTGTAAATTTCCTAAATACATGAGATTCACTTTGGAAAAAGCAAACTCTAGGAAGCCATTCACACCAACTGCGTATAGCTCGTTCAAACGAAATCTCCTATCCCATGACTGTATAGCTCGTTCAAAAGAAATCTCCTATCTGAATCCAACTCCTATCCATTTACTTTTTGAGGTATAAAAAGAGTAGAGTTGAACAAAACAAGTAACAAAGAAACTACAAAAAGATCATGAAAAGAAACTACAATATAAAGGTCTACATAAAGTTGTATCCTTCTAATCTATCTTCAATAGTTATTTCTTTGTTCGCAGTTTATTTTTTGAACCATGAGAAGTTCCATTTGTACTTTTATCTGTCTCTTATTTGCATTGCGTACAGTCATTTATTAGAAAAAGATTACAATAAGATCATGGAAAGAAACTACAGATCAAATCATTGAACAAGGCAAGGAACGAAAAATTAGTCTCCCATTTATATGAATTGTACTCCCCCACCCCCTTCTTCCCTTCCATGACGTTGAATTGTACCCCTATGGAACCCAACAAATCAAATCAGGGAACTAAAGTAGGTTCTTTCTTCAAGAAATTCTGAAACAAGAACCTGGCAACAAGAACACTTGCAGCTTAAGGCCTTAATGAATCATTTATTGTTCTTGCAATATTCCACAGTATCAGCATTTATTAATATTAATTTTTTAAAACTCATGAATTTCAAGACTTCCTTACACTTCTATATGGTTCATTAATCAAAATATTCTGCCCAACATTTCAGAGCAATATAAATGGGAGACCAATTTATATAAATGGGAGACCAATTTTGTTGCAGAAAGATGATCAGGTCATGAATTGAAACCCACTGTCTATCCATGTTCAATTTAGCCAACCTGAAATTTGAAGCTTTTTATATCATTAAAACTCTGTTTAGAATCATAGCATTGAAGTATTGTTGTCTGATTCTTCTTGAATGAAGTTCCCTTCTACATCTTTACCAAAAAAATCAAAGAGTACCAAATCAGTTCATGGATATTAGACTTTTTGAATAAAGTTCAAAACAATTCCATGCTTCGACTTTAGAATACCTTATTTAATCGTGGGTTCAATTTATTTAAAGTTGCTTCACTTAGCTCAAAGAGCACATAACTATGATTACAGACCAACCTTAAATTGAGTGACTTTCAACCACGTAAAATTATGTGTTAAACTTTCAAGCTTCTGATTTACTGCTAAAATATGTCTACATTATTGCAGCCAGTAGCCAACAAACCAAAGGTAAGAACAAAACTTATTTCAAACAAAAATAGAAAGTTGCATCTCTTTCTCCTTTTGTTTTTTACCTCTTTATTCTAGATCTGGGTTTTTTTTTTTTTTTTTTTTTTTTGGGGGGGGTGGTTGGACTCTTCAATTGGGAATTGGTGGCCAATAGAAGCCTGACTGATGACTGCTGATTAGATACTATGACTTCCCAGAAATCTTCCTCACATTATTTTTCTGTTACAACCAGACTTGTGGCCACTAGAATAGGACTGCAATTTTGTGATTTAGGAGATTTAAAGTCTCCTAATGACATGTCAAGTTCCAATCCAAACCAAGTTGACCAAGTAGCATAACCAAAGAGTCAGAAAAATCAAGAACTACAAGAGGTTACATAGAACCTGCTTCTCTGAATAGATAGGCAATTCCAAAATCACCTGTATACATTACTCTATATGAATCTTCCACACAAGCATAAAAAGCTTATTTTTAGTACTGAACCCAGAAAATTAACTAACCCAAAAAACAATGGATATCCTGCTTCTAGGCCTAGAGGACCCCCAAAATTCTTAATTATAATAGAAGTACTACTACTTTCTTCCCTCCATCCTTTCTTCCCTATAGAAGAACCCCTCCTAAAAATAACTTTCATCTCAAGAGTCCTTTATACTATATTCCACCTTAGCCATTATCGAACAGAACAATGTAGCAGTCAAATGGGGAATTCACAGAACCCACAAGGCCACAAAAGCATGAATGAATTGGTACAGATTGTATTATATGTATATTTTTTTCAAAAGGAAATTTGGAATGGAACCCAGCACACAAATGCAACTTGGAAAAGCTATAAAAAAAAATAAAAAAATAAAAAAAGAAAAAAAAATCTTTACTATTTATTCCTTACTGTAACTCCATGGGATTAAGGAATCTAGTTATAGTAACTGCATGTTTCATTACAGACCTCAGGTGTCATTCTGATGCTAACATCTCCCATATTTGGATTTGATTGCAAAAATTGCACCAAATCCCCTGCACCTCTGCTTTTCTAAGCTCAACGAGCAATTGAAAATGCAGGAAAAGACCTATTGGATGTATAGCATATAGGTCACTGAGCCATAAAACACCAAAGAGAGAGTTTTAGAAATTGCATTAACAAAAAACAAAGATTGGTATTTCAATAGAAGCTGCAGAGAAAAACAACTCATACCCATTTGCATCCCAGGATTAAAAAGGAAAATATAAACAAAAGCTCAACCTGCAATTGAGTTGAGTGAATTGAATAATCAAGAAAACAGAAAACAAAACACCTTCATACACATTGAGTTCTTTCTGGCCATGGCAAACCGATATTAAGAGACTATGAAGAAAAAATAAAAAATAAAAAACCAACCGAAGAGCTCTCGGAGCTTACATCTATTCACTACAAAATCAGAGCTTTTCCCCCTGATTCAATGCATCAGAATAAAAACAGATTCATTGAAATATGTATCAAACCAAATCAGAAATCTAAGAAAAGAAATTACAGAAACCAAACAAAAATCAAACCTCCAGATTAGTATGTAGCAATGGAGAAGAGGATGGGAAGAGAAAACATATCTCAGTTAGTGAAATCGACGGCGATGGCAACGAAGTAACGACGGCGAGGGAGGCTCCTCTTCACGCTTGGGTGCAGGTACTAAATCTGCATATGCAAGGTGTGCGAGAAGGAGGAAAAAGGGTTCTACTACATACCTGATTTGAGGAAGGAAATCCACAACCGACGGAGAGAACCGCAGAGACAACAGGCATTAGCAATGTAGCCTGAGAGATTGAGAATCGGAAGAGTCGCCGGCAACTGGGATGATTAGGATGAGAGCAGACGAGATCGAGCCAGAGAGAAAAAGAAACGAAGGAGAAGAGCACTGAAATGAAACTTAGGGCACGCGAGGGAGATTTATGGCTATGGAGTAGACGACGGCAACGGCAACGGCGACGGCGAAGACGACGGCGAAGACGACGGCAACGGCAACGGCGACGGCGACGGCGAAGACGACGGCGACGGCAACGTCAAAGGCGCGGCGACGGCGACGGCGACGGCGACGGCGACGGTGGCTGAGACGACATCGAGAACAAGAGTTGCAGCCGAGAGCGAGTGGGAGAGAAAATATGGGAAATTCAAGATACCGCGGGGGAATGGGAAGTAAATCGTGGGGAGTGGAGTGAAGAACTATATCCTACGACTGCGTTTCACGATACAAGCGGTCGTAATATAGCACCATATAGCTCCATAGCTGCGCTTCTAAACGGATTTACATCCTCTCCTCCCAGTGGTTGTAGGAGACAGTGGCAATCTATCCCGGATGGTTGCGACATGTCGACTTCAACGTGAGTCTCGGATTCATCGAGAGCCACGTCGCAACGATCCAGGATAGGTTGTCACTGTCCCCCACAACCACTGGGAGGAGAGTATGCAGATCCCTTGTAAACAAATGCATCTCGGATCCACATCCTCTCCTCCTAGAGGTTCGGGAGGAGGGGATGCCCCCATTGGATGGTTGACACGTGGGGTTCGAATGAATCTGAGCCCTCTATCTGAACGGACATCCCTTGTAAGCTCAACTTGTCTGCTCAGATGGAGGACTTGGATTCACCCGAACCCCACATGTCGACCATCTAAAGAGGACGTCCCCCTTCTCCCGAATCTCTGGGAGAAGAGGATTTGAATCCACCTTTATAAACACTAAAATAATACAATACCCTACCTTCTATCAGCACCGGAAATAGGTGTGTGTGTAATGATCAATAGCTGCGTTTGATTAGAAACACCCTAAATGATATGTAAATTCAAGTCCTCTCATGCTGGCATGAGCAAATTCAGTGGTTGTCATCCACTATGCATGTATATCAATACATCAGTATGTGCGTATAGTAAACTACAGCCACTGGATTTCTTCATGTCGGCACGAGAGGTGTGGCTTTCTTCATGTCGGCACGAGAGGCATGAGAGGATTTATTTCTATGATCTATCATTGGATTTGGATCATCTTCTGTTTACGTTAGAACAGGATGACATCTAGTCTCCATTGGATGTCCGACATCTGGATGACCTTTCATCCGACGATATAGATTCATTGGTGCATAAATAAGCTATCGTGAGACGAGATGCAAAATAACAAACCATTTTTTTGAAATCCCTTTTGTACAACACGATTGTAAATAAACCGCGAAACTGAATTTTGAGAAGGAGCGCTGGAATTTGAGAGAGCTTCTTCCTCTTCTTTTAGATTCAAGATCAGAAGGAAAACACGCCGTCATTGAAATTGCGAGAACAAAGCAAACAACAAGAAAATCTAGAGGAGGAAAGGCTCCTCGCAAGCAGCTTGCAATCAAGGCAACTCGAAAGTCCACTCCGGTGACCGGAGGAGTGAAGAAACCGCACCGATTTAGACCTGCAACGGTGGCTCTTCAAGAAATCAGAAAGCATTAAAAAAGTACAGAATTGCTGATCCAAAAGCTTTCCTTCCAAAGACTCGTTTGTGGGATCGCTCAGGACTTCAAGACCAACCTCCGATATTAGAGCAATGCCGTTTCTACTTTCCAAGAGGCTGTTGAGGCTTACCTTGTGGGTCTTTTTGAGGATACTAATTTGTGTGCCATTTATTCCAAGAGAGTCACTATTATGCCCAAGGATATTCAACTAGCTCGTAGGATCCATGGTGAAAGGGCTTAGTGGTGGTGGATTGTGGGTTCTTTTGTATCTGTTTCTTCTTGGACTTCTTGGACTTCTATAGTTGATGTAAATTTGTGGGTCTTAGAAGTTGAAATGTTTAGGGTTTTGGGTTTCTGAGTTTGGAATTGGGATCTGTGGTGCATTTGTAACCAAACTCTTGGTAAGCAAAATGTATTTTAGATTTGCAGTAGATCCTTGAGAAATGGAGATTAGGAGATGGTTTCTATTGCACTTTGAATTATAATTGTTGGCAAATCAGACTAAGTTTGATGAGAGAGTGTGTCTATGGGCCCAACTGGTGATGTGGCATAGTTTGATGGGATCATTGGCATCGCGTCGTCATCATATGCAATATTACACGAAGAGGATGAAGAGAGAGAAAGAGGAGATAGAAATTGGTGGGTGGGACCCACCGTGCCAAGGTGGCATGCCGCGGCGGCACCAGCCACATGGCCAGCTGAATGGCACAACCATAGGCCGACACTAGCAGTAGTGCTATGCACCAGGCACACTGCCCAAGCCGCAAGGCATAGCAGCATGCTAGGCACACTGCCTAGGCCGCAAGGCATAGCAGCATACCCCACAGGTAGTCCACAGGCCCATAGCCGCGCACATGGCATGGGCGCGCATGGCATGGCCGCCCCCTACAATGTTGCTTGCCAATTGTTCGATGAAAATCCTTAAGAGAGAGTCTATTTTGGCTTAGAGAGAAGATCTCTCGTGTAGATTTATGTTCTACAGGTTTTATTGAATGACAAACCAGTTACAGAGGTCATTAAAAGGTTTGTTCAAGGGTGTTTTGGGTACCTAAGAAGGTCAAGATGCAAGATAAGCGGCGAAGATGAAGCCACAAAGCTTAGATCCGCTTTGAATGGCCTAGATAAAGGCAGGCTCAAGTGTGTTGCGTCAGTTCCGTCTAGATTCCGTCGCGAGCACCTTCATTGGCCTAACACAACTTAAAGGTGTGCATCGCATCGCATGAAGACTGGTCTATGATTCCATGTGGCGCATGCGTAGTGCGACGGTGAGAAGATGCAGATCGAATGATCGTCAGTCTCTCCGATGTTCGATGACGTGGTATATGCAGATCTGACGGTCAAGACTGTTTGCCCCCTTTTTAAGAATATCTGACGATTGAAAGAGAAGATCCTGGATCCTCCAATCGGAACTCGACAGCGCAGGCTGTCTTGTAGGCACGGGTGCTGATTCAGTGCGGCGCGGGCTCATGGAAATGACTCCAAAGATTCCATTTAGAATGTTATGGTTAGCCGAACTTCGAACCGCCATATCTCCTTCATCTTAGCTCGGAATCGGACAGTTCAAGTTGCACCAAGTCCAAAATTCGATGCTCTATCAATTGGGCAGTGTTGGAGTCATAAAAACAAAGAGAGAAAAAAAAACAGCATTTTGAAGAGATACAGAAGGTTTTCTAGGGTTTTATGCCTTGTGGGAGTGATCAATCAACAACTACCTCATGTTTGCTCATCAATGGAGTGTTGAATCCCTGTGAGAGGTTGGTAGAATTTTTATTTTTCTAATCATGGTGATTATGGGTTGTGTGGAAGAGATTGGAAGCCTATGAGCAAGGTGTGCTCTGTGAATCACTTTCTACCATCATTGAAGGTTGTTAAAGAATTCTCAAAGCAGTGTGGAGCTCCAAAAATCATTGCTGACCATTCGAGAACATCGATTGTGAGATTTTCTCATTCCCTATATTTTTAATGTTTTCTATGCATTGTATGATAGCATAGGTGAAAAGAAAAAGTATAATACCTATCTAGTCTGTGGGTTTCATTGTAGGGCAAATTCTATAAGTCCCAAAATTATTCTATTTGTATTGTGTTCAGTGGGTGCTGGACACTGGCTATTAAGCCTGATTCTTGGCGTTGTTATGCCCTCTCAGTTTTATACTGAAAAAACCTAGGGTTAGTATCCTTGTTTGTAAGAGACTAAAAGTTGAGTATTAAGTAAATACGGAGCCCGTTGGGCTTTACTTCATGGACTAGCCATCACACACTATAGTGGTGAACCACGTAATATCTCTATGTTCCTTGTTTTTACTTTTTGGTATATTTTGGAGTGTGTGGAATGGCTTGCAGGGTGGGTGTGCAAATCTGATAGACTTGGCCACTGAGTGGTAGCGAGGTAGATTTGCATGGGCTTGTGTGTATATGAAAAAATAGATATCCATCAGCTCTGGGCAGTAGTGAATTTATCAGGAAAAAGTTTCAGACACTGATTTACCCCCCCTCCCTCTCAGTGTCATATCAAGTTCATCAGTTTCTTGGACTTGTTTTCTACTTCTAATGGATTTGTGAAACAATGTATTCACATTGATTGGTTGCTAATGAATTAATGGTCTTTAACCATCTTAATGGATTGAATTTGCTGCAAATAGTATGTTTTTCTCATGTAAATTTGTGGCTTTCTAATGATGAAATAGTTAAGGTTTTGGATTTGTGAACTTCCTGAGTTTCGTGTCAGGGAATGTGGTATGTTTTGCTCATGTAAATTTGTGGCTTTCTAATGATGAAATAGTTAAGGTTTTGGATTTGTGAACTTCTTGAGTTTCGTGTCAGGGAATGTGGATGCAATTGTAGGCAAATCAAGAGTAATTAAAATGTGATTTTCTTAGAGCTCTTATCTATTTTCCCTTGTTGAACTTATTTTGACTCTAATTTTATATGAGTTTTTGAGATGGTGAGCATTTGGGAATTCTTTGGCTGAGACATAACTCTTGAGGATTGAAGATTTAAGATGATTTCTGGGTCTTTTGTTTCTTCTTCAGTTCCTCAGAGGATCCTGCTTCTCTGTAGCACTTGGTAACCCTACAAAGGTGGCAGTGACTGGTGAATGGATACCATGGGTAATGCTAGAATATCCAATGTTGTATCCGATGGTTGTGTGATAATTTAAGTAACTTAAGGACTTGGTTGTAGGCTACACCGAATAAAAAATTAGTGATGATTCATGTAACTTAAGGATTTGGTTGTGGGTTCCATCAAAAATAGAAATTGAAGAAGGTTTCCATCTCAAATTGATTCAGTGAAAATGGTTTCTTTCTCAAATTGATTCAGCGAAGAAGTTTAAAAAGGTTTTCTTCTCAAAGCCATTTGAAACCCCAATGTCAAATTGATTCCGCGAAGACGTTTCCTCCTCAAAGCATTTCAAACCCCAAATTGATTCAATGGCGAGGAAATCTGAAATCCAAGAATTTTTTTCCCAAACCTATCAAATCCTACCTGAAACACTATATTGTGATGGTCAAAGAGAAACTATTTCTCTGTTGAGAACTCCAGCCAACCTTCCTCTTGTGACTCTATTATGCAATTTTAGTTGTCTGCAACTTGAAGACTTTTCGGGTGATCACATCTACATATGGAATAAAATGACAAACGTAATCTCTATTGCTTCATATCGTAGACACTAACTGAAGAATTGATGCAAACTTTGGTCATACACATTGGAGTCATAATTGATTCCAATTACAATTCATATTTTGTCTACCATAGACACTAACTGAAGATGGACCTAAAACGACTTGAGTTCACAACTACTAATGAACAGAGTAAACTTTTTAGATTCCAATTACAATTCACATTTTATCAACATGCCATAAGGAACAATAGCCTGTTTAACAAAATAACCAAAAAGAGTAACATCCATGCCTTTCAACTTAATTCTATCTAGCATTTTCCCTTCATTGTTAGTGGCCAAAGTTCTTTACAAAAATAAACATGTACTGGTTTAGCACACTTACAAAAGGGAGTGTGAGCATTACATTTCAAAAACTTCCTGCCCACACAAATTACATTTGATTAAGAAATTAATTAAGAAATTGCATAACCAAAAACTTGCTAACCCTTTCATTTAAGATCTCACAATCTCAACTTGACTCTCAGAATCTCTCAATTCACCTCTCTTCTTGATCTCTATGGAGCTGCTGCCACGGGAATGGAAAAGACATAAATAATCAAGAAAAATAGCTAACAATTTCATATTATATAAGAACAAAGATTAGTAAAGCCAATACTAATAGATCTTCACACAAGGAAAGATAAAATTAAGATGAGATCGCCACACAAGGAAAGATAAAAGAGAACTACAAAACTGATCACAGTCCATTTAGAAGCATGTTTGCAACATCTTCATCCTCGGAAAAAAAATCTGGAAATCTCAATATCTTAAGAGCCTAGGCGACCAAGGGTGACACCTCGAAAAATAAGTCTCTATGATTATCAATCCAACCAAGTGAACCTAATGCAGAACTTGTTGGCCTTCGTATTGTAATTGTTGGCAAAATGGGCTAACTGGGCCAAGTCTGATGAGAGAGAGTGTATGCGGGCCCCACAGGTGATGTGGCAATGTCTCAAGTGATATGGCAGTGATACAGGCGATGTGGTAGTGTTTATGATGTTGTGGCATACTCAGAAGAGAGAGAAAACCAAGAGAGAGAAAGAGGAGAGGAAAATTGAGGAGAGAGAAAATTGATGGTGAGACCGACCATGCCGATGTGGCCTGCCAGCACCAAGAGAGAGAAAGAGGAGAGAGAAAATTAATGGTGGGACCCATCATGTCGATGTGGCCTGCCACCATGGCAGCCAGCCCCGCAGCCAAGGCCAGTGGGGCCATGCCGCATGCCACGGCCGAGGCCAACAGCAGCAGCCAGCCCCATAGCCATGGCTAGCAGGGCCAAGCCAAGCACGGCTAGCAGCAGCAACACGCAAGCCGCAACAAGGCATGCCGCAAACCATGGCCGCCGCACATGCTGGCTCGCAGCGCGCAAGCCCATGGCCTTCCCCCCACAAGCCACAATACCCCCCATGTGTTTGGTTGATTTCCAGGAGAGAGAAAACCTCTTCGAAAATCAAACTCTGTAGACTTTTAACACTTTTAAAACCGGTTACAGAGGCCATTTGGTCATGTTCTCAGGGGCATTTTGGGGCTTTAAGATGAAAAGGATTCAAGATTATCGGCTTCAATGGAAACACAGAGACCAGATCCGAATCCAATGGATCATAAATTGGCGGTATCTAGTGTTGTGCGGCGGTAGCGTCAGGATCCACCTGCGCACACTCTGATTGGCTAGGCGCAAGATATAAGAGTGTGTCGTGTTTCATGGTGATGGCACCTTGAACCAGCGTGGTGCACATACGGTACATCGGCATGATAGATCCCGATCGAATAGTTTTGATTAGCGTCGATCTTCGATGACGTAATCAAGACAATCGGAAAGACCAGATACAATCCCGCTTTTTCACTGCAGATCCAACGGCCATTTGGAGAGATGCTCGAATCGGCCAATACGAACTCGACACCGTGCCTACCATGTCAACGGCGGCGCGGCTTCGGTACTTCGCGGGTGCATGATAAGGTTTAAAAGATGTCATTTCTTATAATTTGGTTGGCCGAAAGTATTTTGGCCATATCTTGGCCAACCAATATCCAAATCGGATGGTTCAAGTTGCTCTGAGCTTATTTTTGAAATGCCTATCTATTGAGACTGGTTGGGTCTTCGGGTGTTGTGAAGAAAAATCGAAAGAAGGGAAAAACAAGCAAGAAGAGGGAGTTTTAGGTTTTTTGGAGCTTTGAATGTTTAACTAACCTCTCCATATCTGATTTATTGTGTTCTAAATGCTAATGAGAGGTTGGTAGAACCTTTATTGCATATCAATGGTGGTTGTAGGGTTGTGAGAGAGAATGATGCCTGTTTGTAAAGAGATGCTTGGATAATCGAGTTTTGCTAATGGTGGATGTTGTTGAAGCTTATTGAAAGTAGTGTAGAGCTCCAAAGATGCTGTCGGCCACTTAGAAGCGTTGGTTGTGAGACTCTCTTACCTCTTTTGTTGTCTATTGATTCAATACTATGTATGCTAGAGTATGTCAAAATGTTTGAAATGCCTATCTAGTTTGGGAGTCTATTGTATGCTAGCCTAGATTGTAAATGTTAAATACTTAGCTAGTTTGGGTTTCATTGTAAGGCAGTGTTATAAGCCCCAAATCTTCTATTTTGTATTGTGTTCAGTGGGTGCTGGACACTAGTAATCATAGCCTGAACCTTGGCATTGTCATGCCCTCTCAGTTCTATGCTGAGAAAACACAGGGTGAATATCTTGTCTTGTAAAGGACTAAAAGTTGAGTATTGAGGAGATACAGAGCCCATTGGGCATTACTCCGTGGATCAGCCATCACACACTGTGGTGGTGAACCACATAACCCTTCTGTGTTGTGAAATATTTTATTTCTGTATTTTTTGAAGTGCATGGAATGAACTGCAGGATGGGTATGCAAATCTGGTAGACTTGACCACTAAGTGGTAGCGAGGTAGATTTGCATACACTTGTGTATGTGATAGTCTGGTTCATCATCAACGCTGGGCAACAAGGAAAAGTTAGGAAAAAAGTTTTCACACTAATTTACCCCCCCTCTCAGTGTCATCCTAGGTCCATCAGACCTCGAAACCATAGCCCGAATCAGGATATGAGGTTATAGAAATCCTTTATGGATGCGACAAAATAGGGTAATCTGCGAATAGGATCGATAGAAAAAATAGGGTAATTTTAAATGCAGAACAGTAAAGAACAAAACTAATATCGAAAGAAAAACATTAGCATGATTTATGTTACGCAGACATGGGAAATTCTAGGGTTTAAGGAGAAACTTATAAAGTTGAGAAACCCAAGTCTAAACTATTATTTTGGTCAAGTACTCTAGGGACATAGATCTATAAATCCAAGTCAAAGAAAATGCTTGCTTCAACAGAACATAGCATACAGTTTGTTGGTAAATTGAGTAGTTTTCTGAAATTTTGAATAAGATATGGTTGTAATAGAAAAGGGTAAACTTAGTACATAGACCAAGAACAAAAATAGTGTATTTGAGTTATAGAAAACCAGAAAACATAATAAGAAAAGAAAATTAAATGATTCAAATTAGAAACGACAAGAAGAAATTTGATAAAAAAAAATGTCTAGCGGGAAATAAGAATAGATCAATTTCACAATATGAAGAGAACTTCCAGACCAGAACTTGATACAGTGCATCATAATAAGCTATAATTAGAACAAAAGATAGAAAGGGGGTTGAATTGGGAATATGTGAAACCTGCACTTAAGGACTAAAGATCAATTGAGAAGATAGAGAGCTTTGTATTCATCAAAGCATGCCACCAGTACATGCATCTATTAACAAACAACATATTTAACACTTTAAACAATCAACTTGCTCAAAGACAATCAGAATCTAAGAATAAAACAACTTGATCAGTAAAGCAACTCAGATCAGTAAAATATAAATGTTTCACCTACCAATATTTTGAGACAGTTGCATAGCTATATTTAAGGCTTGGGAAGAGAACAACGTAAGTGGGGAACCTTCCAAAGATGACTGTACAAAACCCAGTAAGCATGTGATGATTAGTAATGGAAATAAATCTTAAGAACCTGAATATAGGAATAATATATATGAAACCATTACCATTAAATATGACGTAAAAGAATGATTGGTCTCCATTGGTTGAGAACCTTCCAAAGATGTGCACAGAAGGGTACTTTAAGAACCTCTTGGTTTAACTTTCTTATTTTTCTTTTGGTTCTCTACCCAATTTTTATGTCGTTTCCCACTTGCTTTACGGCCTACTTTTTTCTTTAGACCTTTTGCAGTAGCCATATTACTTTGCTCACTTCTCACAACTGGGACCTGAACATTAATACCAATATATTAAAGTTGTACACACAACTCATTAACAACCTAGTTAACAAGTGAATAACCCTCTGCAAAGTTAGAAGCATGTGTCGCTAATTTCACCAGTTTTGGACAAAGAAGTTTGTACCGTTCTTTGCAATCCAAATGTACTTCTTTAACTTGATTCCTCTGACTGTCTTCCACTATTATGTTCCTTGTTGTCCTTGTCCATCTCTTTAAAATATAGACAGGAGGTATATATTTGATATCTTCTACATGTTATAAAATCTTTATTGCATGACAACATAAAATGTCAAATGTCTCAAATAGTCTACAACTATATTCTACTATTGAATCAGATGGTTTAGACAACACCTTAAATTCTCCTTCTTCATCATTTAAAGCAACAAAGAACTTACGTATGTCAATAATTTCATTCTTATCATTTATGTAACATGCACTAACCATTACATACTACTTATAGAGCATCTCAAATATTTTTGGGGTATATATTTCTGCAGCCTGTTTCATTAGGTTGCTCCTAGTAAAAAATTCTAGGTAATTTGTCTCTAGCCTCAGACTCAGCCTTCAACTCATTCTCACACTTATCATTAAGCATCCTATCAAAATGCTTAAAAAACTAAACCATATCCAAACTAGGTCTCAAGTAATCCTTCAAATCCCCATTAAAATTTTCACTAAGCTGTATACTCATACCTATGGTAAAAGTTTTTTTATGTAACACTTGACCATTTCTCTTTCAGTCTATAAATACAATGTAACCATGAATCATCTATTACAAGGTATTTAGTTATCATCTTCTCCCAGACCATTTCAAAATCTAACTCCTCCTCATAATGAAACATGCATGTCTTAAAATCCTTCAGAAAAGTGGATCCATCTTTGATCATGTTTCCTAAGTTTTAATAACATTTTGCATAATGTGCCAATAGCACAATCCATGCCATGTGGACGGAAACACCTGGGATATTGCCTTCGCCATTGTAGCATCCTGATCAGTAAATAAGGTTATCAGCATCTTCTAACTATAAGCTTCAAGGAATGCTTGAAAGAACCATTTGAATGATACAATGGTCTCATCATATAACAATGCAGTCCCAAATACTACAAGCCCTCTATGATGGTTGATGCCTGAAAACACACCAAATGGCCTATCCTCTTTGTTGGTGGAAAAGGTAGTACCAAATGCTACTACATCACCAAATAGTGCGTAATCTATTCTCATCCTATGATCAAACCAAAAAATGTTAGTCATCTGTTTATCAGCGTCCAATTGTATTGAATAAGTAAATGATGGATTGGAACAAGATTGATCCTCAAAGTACTTCAACACACTTCCGCTTCACCATAAGCAAAATCACACTGTCGCTTATTCTGGAAATAATTCTTAACATCTACCGGGTGTACCCAAGGTTTTGTCCCTCACCTGCTTGCCTACCCATGTAATCAAATGTGGACTTAGGTCTTATTCCAGAATTATGTGCCAAATCAATCCCCAACTCCTGTACATTTGATATCTTTCACTGTGAACGTATATAATGTAAGGTGGCTAGTAGGTGGGGAAGATGATCATGCTCTTTAATAAAATCAAAACATTTGTATCGTCCATATATTGAATTTCCATTCTTGCAAGACATTTAGTACTTGTCTCTGCTCGAGGGTTAATTGTATTACCATAATGTTTGTCTGTTTTCCTTAAACCAGATTTACTACAAAGAAATCGCCTTAAAGTTAAAACTAACTTGGTCTTATCCTCTGCTTTTCTCCAACAATAGTATTCTCTCCTAACACTGAAACCCTATGTCTCCCATATTTCATTGTAGAAATAATATGCTTTCTCTTCCGAATCAAACGTCAATCCGACTCAAAGTGTATCATTGACATCTTTTCCAATGTCTTGCTGTAAGCACCCCATTTTTGCCATCCCTAGTTGAACGAAGTCTTATTGGAGTGTAGACAACAAAGTGGGAGAGGTGAGAGAAAGTTTAGAAAGTACAGGGGAGGCGAGTGAAACTCTCTAAAAAATAATAGTCGATTAGCCTCGGCATGCCCTCTATAATGTTTTGAGAATAACTGAAATGATCCCTAGTGTCCAGGAGCCTAAGTAAACACATATGGTAAGTTGGTGAATCCCAATGTAAGGTTTGGATTTTGGCTGTGACTTTGAGACTGTTTTCGATGGGCCCCATAGTAAGGAAATGGGATACAACCTGCATGAATATGTAGTCTTGAAAATACCTTTGAAATGAGACTAGAATCGCTCAATCCGATGTCAAATGAAGAAGATATGTCGATTTTAGTCTGAGAATAAGAATAAAGGTATTTTTTGAAAATTAATAATAAATATCCAAGGGCCTACATGTAAATTATCGTAAGTTTAATTATTTAAACATTATCTTCTCATATTTTTCTCATCCCACGTCCAAACAAAGTGGTTCCAGTGCCATTATGCCTCATTTTTGGTACTCTACAAAGTGGATGTGGAAAATCTAGAGCAGAGGTCTCCTAAGATCCCATATGGAGCCGCAAGCCTATATGCCCGCTTAAACTTCAATTCTTCATAATTTTATTATCCGACATACAAGTCAGGTGATTCAAGTCTCAATATGTTCCATTTTTGGTGCTCTACAAAGTGGACACGAAGGATTTTAGGTAGAGGTCTCCGAGGCATCCCATGTAGAGTAGCTAGCCGAATTATCTTAAATTGGCATGTTTAAACTTCAGAAATTCATAAGTTGGCCATTTAACGTCAAAATGAGGTGGTTCAAACTCTAATATTTCTCATTTTTAGTGTTCTACAAAGTGAATATAGAAAATTTAGGACAGAGGCTGTAGAAAGATTCCATGCGGAATTACAGTTGAAATGGCCTATGAAATGATAGATAGGGAAAAATCAATCTTGGCCCAACCCAACTCAACCCATATTAGTTTAACTTAGTCCAACCCAACTTAGTCCAACTCAGCCCAGCCCAGACCAGTCCAATTCGAAATGGTTTTGTCACACCCCAATTCTGAACCAACTAGAATGGTGTGATGAATCGTCTATGATCCAACGGTTCAACCAGGATCTCAAATAGGCCGTGTCTATTTGATTAAACCAGATACAATCACAACCATAATCAGAGTAAATAAACAATAACGGAAGTCTTTAATATTAATGAACTGAGTATCTAAAAGTGATAACATAATTAATAATCTAATTATCTCCAAATGACTAAAGACATAAAATAAAATTAATTAATTAATCAATTACATGTCCCGATAATCCAACAACTAAATCTAATAAAAAACACATGAGTTGCACTCGTACGATGAATCATGCAACTCCACCACCATAGCTTCCATGTCTATTGCAGCAACATGCTCGTACATTGGTGCATTCATATAATCATATACAGTAGGACCTACATCATCAACTAAAAATATTCGACGTCAAAAGGGTGAGCACACATCATGGCTCAGTGGGCAAACAAAACAATGCAACAAACATATGCATGCATTCAAGTCTGGCTCATAAGTTTGCAATGTACAATAGAAAGGATTGATGGCCGCCGCACCTCTATACACGAGTGTGTGAAGCTGCCCAATGGATCAAACACTATTGTCATCCCACATGCACCCATCATGGAATAGAGATAGAGCTAAAGTGCCCGGATCAAACATCGCATAACACTTCCCCTGATGCGCTACCCATACCAACACGTAAGCCCCTATTGGCGAGGGCTTGCAAATTGGGCTTACAACTAACCAATCCTAATGTCAAACAGTGTATACAATGCCTCACCCCAGCATCCCTCAATACGTTTATAGAGATAGAGCTAAGGCCCCTCAGCAGAGTCAGAGACTACACGGTCCGAGACCACCTCCCCTGATGCCCTACGACGTAATAGTTCTGCTAAGGTAATGGCGATACGACGATGTTAGTGGACAAGACTTAAGTAGAGATAGAGCTAGAGTCTGGTGACCAGGATGAACCACAATGTCATGTCCCTCCCCCTGATGCTCCACTCGCATCAAGTACGCTAACCACACACATACATTCACATGTTTATTCCTAGCATCATCATTATCATCATGTTATAAATATACAGAATTAAATATGCATGAGCAGTAATAACAAGAATATTGGATGACATGTGAAATGCGCATTACAAGCATACAAGCATAGAATCATTCATGGCATTAGACTCAATAAGTAAAAATAGTTTATTATTAACCAATTAATTTAGGTCTTGTTCCCTCACCTTTGGTCAATGGTAGTTCCTCGTTCAAGCTTTGTAAATCACTTTTAGACCACTTAAAACCTAATAATTTTATAGATTTTAAATTAGAATTTATTTTCAATAATTCAGACTAACAGAAACTGAGTGGTCACAGGTGTGGCAGCACATGTGGTCTCAGTTTCTGCGACCACAGGGTGTGTGGTTGCAAGGTGTGGTCGCATACCATGCGGCCACATATGCAACCACACCCTCCCTGGAACTTCCCGAGGGCATGTGGTCGATCATGTGTCTCTCGTGTGGTCGCATATCATGCGACCACACCCTCCCTGGACTTCCTGAGGGTGTGTGGTCGGATATATGTGTCTCGTGTGGTCGCATATCATGTGATCACACATGTGATGGTTGACTTTTCACTCCCAACTCCATTCCTTCATGTTTTGATTCCTTGGCTTATCATCATGATCCTTCCTATGATTTTTCTAAGGCTCAAAATTAATAGTTTTACACAATCCATTATCCTAATAGATTCCTTCCATGGATCTCTTAGAATTTATCCATGGATTGATGATTGGGGTCTTACTTTGAATCCCTATCTCCTTCATGATCTATTCTAGGCATTCAATTGATATGGGGAATATTTTCATACCTTAAACTTGTTGAAGATTCAGAGTTCTCTTAGAATTTCTTCCTCTTAGTCTTCCTCTTCAATTCTCCTTCTCTTCCTCCTCTTCTCTTTCTCTCTCTTTCAGTTTGAGTTCTAAAAGGATGAAAGAGGTTAAGGGACGTCCTATATATAGAGAAAAACCCTCCATATAAAGTCCTACTTAGATTAGGAAAGAACCCCCTTCAGATTAGAAAGGTTTCCTAATCACGGAGTCTAACTGGGTTCGTGTGGTCGCAGGTGTGGTAGCAGAATCCGTCGACCGCACAGTTAAAAAATTGCAACCACACGACCCAGATTTCTATGATCGCTTTAATCTGAGGTGTAGTCGACCACACCTGTTTAGGTATGCGACCACACACTTTTAATTGACTGTTTTTTGGTTCAATTTCATACCTGGTCTTGTGGTTTCTTCACGCACTTGGTCTGTTTGGCCCGACCATGATAGGAAGACCTGATTCAAGGTGGTAAGACCGGTTAGTTTGATATGGGTCTTACAGGTTCAGTCCATGTGCATTTAATTTATGTATATATTATGCATATCATATATATTATGTATATGATTGTATCTATATTTTATTATATGTATATTTTATATATATAGATACATGTATACATTAAAGGAGCTAGAATCCAAGAAGGGAAGTGGGTTCTAAATAAAATAAAATAAAAAGAAGAAAAAAATCAAAAAAAGGAAAGGGAAGACCGAATAGAGAGAGAGAGAGAGAGAGAGAGAGAGAGAGAGAGAGAGAGAGAGAGTCGGTGGGGAAACTTGGAAAGAAAAAAAAGGAAAAAAAAACTCAGAAAAAAGAGGAAAGAATAAAGAGAGAGATCGTGAAAGTCAGAAAAAGAGGAAAGAGATTAAGAATTTGGAAAGAAGAGAAAATCTGAGATTGAGATCAATAGGAAAAAATCAAAAGAAGGAAAGAATTAGAATCCGAGAGATTGAGAGAGATTGACCGATAAAATCTTGGAAAGAATGAAAAAAAATAAAAATAGAAAGACTGAGATAAGGGAGGATCCGATTAAGAGGAGAAGAAATCTGGAGAAGAAATTAAGAAGGAAAGATTAAGAATGGCAAGAGAGAGGTGGAAAAAGGAAAATAAGAAAAGAGGGAAGTCGGTGAGAGAAAAGGAGAAAGGTCGGTGGACTCTAAAGGAGGAAAAACAGAAAAAATCAGAGGAGAGGAGAAAGAAAAGAGGAGAAAATCAGAGTGGAGAAGAAAGAGAATGGAAAAGAAAATCAGAGAGCGAAAAGAAGAGGAGGACATCTGCAGGGAGGGAACCTAGCTCTGCGAACTCAGGTAAGTTCCGGTTTTCTTTACTTTTCAAACCTGTAATCGCCTGCGATTCCACTGTCACCTACTGTCGATCTTACCTGCAACTACCATCAAACTCACTTACAGCAAACACTACTCAACTAGATCAACCACAACGCTGTAATTAACCGATTTAATCTCCTATTACTAACTCCAAAATAGATCCCACTTCAACCTCCCTCCAGCCATCAGAAACCCACCATCAAACCTGGTACAAATGCCCATCACAGTACTTATAGCCCACCTTAATCACCCACTTGTTGCCTTCAACGCCTGTCCACCTCTTTTTGCCACATACTTGAAAACCACTTGGCTTTAAATCCCACAAGCCACCGCAGCACCAATCAGCCACCTGGTTTAACAAACCACTCACAATACCACCACCATATCACTACCCATTTGCATTACAAGCCAAACAACCCGTGGCCATCTCCCACCTCTGCATGCATCCTTCACCAAATCTGATGTCACAATCGAACCGATCCCTGAAGTCTAAACTAATCTCCCGCCCAATCTGAACCTTTATTCTTGGATTTATTTGATGATGAATTGAATGAATAAATCAGAACCATTGATGTTGAATATATTTTTACCATGATTATTGTTTAAATATGAGCCATTGAATAATTGATTTTTTATCATATGATGTTATAAAATTAATCTTGGAATTTATGTGATGAAATTAAAATTGATCCAATCATATGAATTTTAATATGAAGAAATTAATCCGATTATAGCATTGTGATGAAATTGAAATTGATCCGATTATAGAAATATGAGTGAAATTTAATATGATAAAATTGATCTGATTATGACATTTTGAAAATTGATTGATCCCATATTCTTAGAATTTTTATGAAATTGATCCGATTGTAGAAATATGATGAAATTGATCTGATTGTGAAAATTAAAATTGATCCCCTATGCTTGAAATTATGATATAAATAAAATTGGACCATTGATCTTTGAGTTTGATGAGATTGGATTATAACCATTGATCTTGGATTTTTAATATGAATAAAACATGACCTTTGATTTAAGATTTTTAATGTGAATGAAATCTAGACAATTGATGATTGAATTCAATGTGATTAAAAATATGGCCATGTGATGTTGAATTTTTACATGATTAAATCTTGACCATTGATCTTGGAATTTGATGTGATTAAAATCTAGCCATTGATCTAAAGTTTCTAATATGATTAATTTTGAGCCATTGGAAGATTGATTTTTATTTGGATCATGAGAGAATATTAATAGTGAGCCATTGGATGATTAATTTTAATTTAAATTTTATAATGAAATGAATCTAGTCATTGATCATGAGTGATATGAAATATAAACCATTAGATCTTGATCATGAGTATTTTATATGAATCTGAACCATTAGATTGATATCATGAGTGATATAAATGAATCTGGACCATCAGATTATCTTGATGATTGATGTAAATGAATTTAAATCGTTGGATCTTTATTGTGAATTATTTTGAGTGATCTGAATGATTAGATTATCATCTTGAGTAATTTAAACCGTTGGATTACCTTTTTGAGTGATTTAATTGAATTTGAATGGTTAGATTGATCTCATGAATGTTTTAAGTGAATCTGAACCATTGATCAAACATGATCTTGATTACATTAATGATGATCGATTACATCAAATCTGAGTAGTCGATCAAATATGATCTTGGTCACATTGTTGATGATCGATACTTGATTAATGCTCTCATATGTTTGTTATCATATTGATTCATATGCTTCTTGCTATATTTGAAATGCCAATGCTTTATTGCTATACTTGAAATGAAGTATGTTGTTTGTTGTCATATTTGAATGATATTTATTGTTGCCAATAATTTAATTTTTCCAACACCCTAGTCGAACTGTCATATCTGTACACCTAGAAGACATATTAGGTGTGGAGACGTTCATGTAGACGTTACATTCATGGGAAGGGTAAGAATGAAAATGATAAATTTTAATCAAGAGATATGAAGTTTAGCCCAACACATGCCAAATTAGAATTTTAGGTCAAGGGTAGCTTTAGGACGATCCCTACCCCTTAGCTCATTTCCCCTAGGCTATAGAACTAGGTAAGTGTGATGTGAATCGAACCATAGAGCATTTAGGTTCCACCCTGCTATTGAAAGAAGAACATGAATGAATGAATCCACATTCCGAACTATGCGGATCCTGATTTATAAGGCAGCACCCTAAGATACGTAGGCATTTTGGAGAGATTCTCAAACACAGTTCCACAACCTCTATTCTAAGTCATACTTCTGGTTCTCTCGGACTGTACGCACTTATCCTGTACCTGTGGTTCACACGAACTGTACATTCTTTAGGTTCTCTCGAATCTGTAACTGTGGTTTACTCCAACTGTACACTGTTTAAGTTCTCTTGAATCTGTACCTGTGGTTCACTCAAACTGTACATCCCTTAGGTTTACTTGAATCTGTACCTATGGTCCACTCGAACTGTACACCCCTTAGGTTCTCTTGAATCTGTACCTGTGGTTCACTCGAACTGTACACCCTTTAGGTTCTCTCGAACCTGTACCTGTAGTTCACTCGAACTGTAGACCCTTTAGGTTCTCTCGAATCTGTACTTGTGGTTCACTCGAACTGTACACCATTTAGGTTCTCTTGAATCTGTACCTGTAGTTCACTCGAACTGTACACCCCTTTAGGTTCTCTCGAATCTGTACCTGTGGTTCACTCGAACTGTACACCCTTTAGGTTCTCTTGAATCTGTACCTGTAGTTCACTCGAACTGTACACCCCTTAGGTTCTCTAGAATCTATACCTGTGGTTCACTTGAACTGTACATACTTTAAGTTCTCTCGAATCTATACCTGTGGTTCACTTAAACTGTACACCCTTAGATTTTCTTGAATCTATACCTGTGGTTCACTCGAACTGTACACCCCTTTGGTTCTCTTGAATCTGTACCTTTGGTTTACTCGAATTGTACACCCCATTAGTTCTTTTGAATCTGTACCTGTGGTTCACTCGAACTGTAGACCCTTTAGGTTCACTCGGATTTGTACCTGTGGTTCACTAGAACTGCACACCCCTTAGGTTCTCTTGAATCTATACCTGTGGTTCACTCGAACTGTACACCCTTTATGTTCACTTGAATCTGTACATGTGGTTCACTCGAACTGTACACCCTTTAGGTTCTCTTAAATATATACCTGTGGTTCACTCGAACTGTACAACCCTTAGGTTCTCTTGAATCTGTACATGTGGTTCACTCGAACTGTACACCCTTTAGGTTCTCTCAAATATGTACATGTGGTTCACTCGAACTGTACACCTTTTAGGTTCTCTTGAATCTGTACCTGTGGTTCACTCGTCCACCCTTTAGGTTCTCTTGAATATGTACCTGTGGTTCACTCGAACTATACACCCCTTAGGTTCTCTCAAATCTATACCTATGGTTCACTTGAACTGTACATCTTTCAGGTTCTCTCGAATCTATACCTATGGTTCACTCGAACTGTACAACCTTAGGTTCTCTTGAATCTGTACATGTGGTTCACTCGAACTGTACACCCCTTTTGTTCTCTTGAAGCTGTACCTGTGGTTCACTCGAACTGTACACCCTTTAGGTTCTCTAGAATCTGTACATGTGGTTCACTTGAACTATACATCCCTTAGATTTACTTGAATTTGTACCTGTGGTTCACTCAATCTGTACATCCTTTAGGTTCTCTCGAATCTATATCTATGATTCACTCGAACTGTACACTCTTTAGGTTCTCTCGAATATGTACCTGTGGTTTACTCAAACTGTACATCCTTTAGATTCACTCAAATCTGTACCTGTGGTTTACTCGGACTGTACACCCTTAGATTCCAAACCCGTACATATAGTCCACTTGGACTATACACACTTAGGTCCCAAAATCATACCTTTGATGCACTTGGGTTGTATGCAATTTAGCCTTCTTTCATCTTCTTTAGGATATCCATATCTATCCATCACCCATCACAACGAACTATGTTGTACCTGATTTTCAGGACCTTTGAAATACGTAGGCAACTTGGAGGACCTCTCCAAGTACGGTACCACATCTTAGTATCCTATGGTCCTCCATATCCATATCCATTTCATATCCATTGTCCATCTTCACTTTAACCCACAATAAGCTATCTCTAGATTCAAATCTCAATCATTATCAAGCATAAACTTCAACTTAAACAATTGAATCTAAGAAAGCTTAAGCATAAACTACATCCATAAACCTTAATTACATTCCGTTCGAATTACGTTATAAACTTGATTTTCAGGATTGGAATACGTAGGTAATTTGAGATGTCTAGGACATCTCAGATTCAGTCCATCACTGAACCATCTTCGGTTTAGTTTACTATATATTACTTTGCTTGTTTATTTATCTTTGAGAATATGTTTGGCTAAACCTAGGTTAAAAGAATTTAACAACTTGGCATAGGATCCCCCATGAACCCTAGTCATCATCCATTGGCCATGAATAGTTAGAACCATAGAGTGTAAGGAAAGTAAAATCATATAGGAGGCCAATTTTTGGATCGGGCAGTTTCTAACACCTTCCCAAACTGTACCTTGAACGCTTATCCATTCTCTGATAGATCAAAACCAATATATTGGGTTAAATGAGTCAATAGAAATTTTGTCTCATGATGAGACTACATTTTTATAGGTCCTAGACCTTTATCTAGGTGGTGACTCCAAATTATTTTTTTCGTCCATCAGCGATGGGTGAAAAAGACCATTTTGTCCTCACACTTGCTCTCCCGTTGTATTCTCTCCTTGAGGTGTAACCTTAACATTTTCTCCATTACCTTCATCTACCATCTTTTTCTCTCCTTTGTGCAAAAGATAATGATTAAATAAAATTATTAGGTTAAAGCAACAAAAATAAAATAATGCCACAAATAACAATCAAGCAAGTAAAGAAAGACTCAAACATCAATCCGACTCAAGGTGTATCCTCGACATCTTCTCCAATGTCCTGCTCTCCCATTGTATTCTCTCCTTGAGGTGTATCCTTAACATTTTCTCCCTTGCCTTTATCTACCATCTTTTTCTCTCCTCTGTGCAAAGGATAATGATTAAATAAAATGATTAGGTTAAAGCAACAAAAATAAAATAATGCCACAAATAACAATTAGGCAAGTAAAGAAAGGCGGAGTCTTAATACTAAAAACATATTCATATTTTAGAAGAATGATAAACAACTCAGTTTAATCTCAAAAACAGTCTTAAAGCTAATAAAGAAGATGTGAACAAATAGAAAAAAGAAAACTGAGTCACTACAAAAATATCACATTAGAGAGCATTCTGAATCACCACAAAAGCAAAGGCAAAAGGTAACTCCATTTATCAATTTCCTGACTAGTGTTGTATCATCTTACAAACTTATATATAAGATACTCAAAAGTGGTATCATACTTTGCCACAATGACTCCATAATCCACCAAACTACAGGTGATGTATACCAGGCTACAAAATTCCCATAATAAAGAGAAGGGGACATAATTAATGTCTAAGGGGAAGGGCTAATAGAATACTATTTTGAGTAATATATATATATATATATATATATATATATATATATGTTTCAATCTTGCTTCACTACATTATTCATCTACTGCCTTCTTTCTAACTATAAAAATTACCTAGACTTGATTTTACTCAAATTAAGGAATGTAGGATAACTATTTTGAGTAGGCAATATAAAAACAAGCCATACATTGTCCTCATCACATAAAAAATTACATTAAAAAAAAAAACCACCGTCACCACCAACTTTCTAGCTATTGCCTTCTTCTCGGCCCAGCAACAATTATATCATGGGTACCTGGCTTTCTTCTCTTACTCTATATGTGGGAATCCAAAAATTTCTAACATCACAAAAATTCCAATATTATGAGAAAAATAGGCAACAGGAAACTGTAAACTTCCATGCTAAATAGGATAAAAGCTCGAATATCTCAGGAGTCAAGAATATGAAATCTAGGGAGCACAAATAATCTGCATTCCCACAAAGGGAAAGAATCAAACTTACCGATGAAGCTTTCTAAAACTCAGCAGAAGAGGTCCGAAAAAGAATGGTATATTTTTTGCAATTTACTGAGGAGTCTACATAAGAATGGTACACTACTTTATGCAACCTGTTCAGCAGAGAACAAAGAAGAAAAGTGTGAGAAGGAGAAGAAGAAGAAGAAGATTTGAGAAGAAGAACAAAGTGTGAGAACGAGAGAAGATTTACAGCTCATTTGGTGGAATCCTTGGTCGATGATCGCTAGTCGCTGGTTAGGGATGAACTCAGTTTCGACGACAGCATATTTCCGTCCTGATCTTGAATCCGAAAGAAGAGGAAGAAGCTCTCTCGGATTCCAGCGCTCCTTTTCAAAACTCTATATTGTGGTTTATTTCCATTCATATTTTACAAAAGGGATTTCAAAATAATGGTTTGTTATTCTGCATCTTGTCTCACAGTAGCTTATTTATGCACCAACAAATCTACATCGTCGGATGAGGTCGTCCAGATGTTGGACATCCAATGAAAACTGGATGTCATCCTGTTCCAACGTGAACAAGAGACGATCCAAGTCATCTGTGGTGCTTTTATTTCAAAATGCCGCTATAAACATTCACATAAATGCCACCATAACCCACATTCTTGTAACGGTTTACATGTCTTCTTCACATTTCAAATATTTTCATGGTATCAAAGCTTTGAAGCCTAACCACATTTTTTTTTTATCTTCCATTTCTTCCCCTACAATGACTTCCTCTGACAATACTTCAAACCCCAACACTGGTGCTACCTCTGTTCCTACTAATCCCACTACTCCTACAGCTTAATCATCTCTGATTATCTTTAATATAACCAACCTTATCCCTATTAAACTGTCTTTTACCAATTACTTAATATGGAAGTCATTATTTGAGCCCATTCTTTGGCCATAAACTGATGCACCTCCTTGATGGCACTACATCTATCACTGCAAACTCCCTGTGGTATGAGAAGGATCAGATGATTTTCTCATGGATAAATACCACCCTCAGTGAATCCACCCTTCTATATATCGATGGAGTGGGACTTACTAAATAACGGTATGCCTCCACCACCCCAGCTCATATTATGTCATTTAAAGGACAACTAAGTCGCCTAAAAAAAGGCTTCCTCTCGATGTATGACTTCATTCAGCAGTTCAAGAGTCTCTCTGATCAGCTCTCAGCCTGTGGTTCTCTTGTCAATGACAACGATCTTATATTGCTTGTTCTCGATGGTCTGCCACCATCCTATTGATAGTTCTGCTCATCTGTTTGAATCTGTGCCCGTAGTACTATGCTCACTCTTGACGAGCTTCACACACTCCTCATTTGTGAGGAACTTGCAGTGGCCAAGGCCTCTTCTATAGATCATACCATCGCTCTGGATGCCTTTCGGCCTCCCAAAAGTACTTCTACTGGCCAAGGCTGATCTTTATCCTCTAGAAGATGCACCAACACCTATGGCAAAGCTGGTCACAATTATCAATGCCCACCCAATGCCGGGGGTCTTCTTCCCTCGCCTACTATACCTCCACATGTAGGTGAGCAATCCTGTTATTGTCCTCAATGCTAGATTTTTCATAAGATGGACTATTATCATTAAACGGACTACACATACTACGGTTGCCATCCTCCAGTGAAGCTAGCTACTATGGTCTCTTCTACCATACCTAACAATCATACCTGGTATTCTGATACTAGTGCCTCTCATCATTTAACACCTGATCTCGATAACCTCCAAAATTCAAACCCATATGATGGCAATGAATTTGTGCAAGTGGATAATGGACAAGGTCTGACAATCTCTAATGTTGGATCCACTATAATTCCATCCTCCCCATCACCTCTCCATTTACGAAATATTTTACACTTTCTTAATGCTTCCACCAATTTACTTTCTATTCAAAAATTTTGCTCTGACAATTATTGTGAGTTTTCTTTTGATAAATCTGGTTATTGTGTGAAACAAGATCAGCGAGACGACTCTTTACCAAGGGCCTATTGAGAATGGACTCTATCCCTTCCAGTTGCCATCGTCATCCTCATCTCGTCCTCCACAAGCCTTCTTCAGCTCCTCAGTCTCTCCTACTCGATGGCATGCAAGACTCGGTCACCTGTCCTCCATCATCCAACATTCTATCTTTCGTTCTATGTCATATGCAAATAAACAACAGCTTGGTTTATTCACCAATCCCAATGCACCCCTACTACTATGTCTCTAGCTCCCTCACACTCTCCCACTAATCCCCTTCCTCCTATCACCGACCTTACCCCACCTTTACACTCTCCCACTAATCCCCTTCCTCCTACCACCGACCCTACCCCACCCTTCCAATTCAATGATCCACCTACGACATCTCCAGCCCAACCCCCTCCCTCCATTATACCACCGCCCACTTCAACTTCCTCCCATTCCATGGAAACCCAGTCCAAATCTAGCACATCCAAAATGTAGGTCTTTTCTCATACCCTCCATCCCCTTCCCACAGTTCTTACAACCTCACTTACATCTAAACCTACGAGTTTTTCCTAGGCCTTCAAGTCGACTCGTTGGCCCCAAGCTATGGTCCAAGAATTTAATGCCTTACAACAACAAGAGACTTGGACCTTGTTCCATTACTACCTTCCATGAATGTCATCACTTGCAAATGGGTTTATTAGATCAAGCGAAACTTTTGATGGTACTGTAAATCGTTACAAGGCACGTCTTGGCATTGACTTTGTGGAGACCTTTAGCCGGCTTGTAAAGCCGACCACCATCCAAACTATTTTGTCACTTGTAGTCACTAATAACTAGCAGCTACAACAATTGGATATTGAATGTACCTTCTTACATGGTGATTTACAGGAAACCATTTACATGGCTCAACCATAGGGATATGTTGACCCTCTAAAACCCAATTAGGTTTGTCTTATGAAGAAAGGCATTTATGGTCTTTGTGAGGCTCCTCGAGCTTGGTATGAAAATTTACTTTTAGTTTGGTGGATTAAGGATTTACGGTATCTCAGTCTGATCCTTCTTTATTTATCATCAGAGTTCAGTTATTATTTATCTCTTATTGTATGTGAACGATATTATTATCATCGACGATCATTCACAGGCTATATCTCATTTGATCTCCTTCCTCGGTCGAAATTTCAAGATGAAGAATCTTAGATAGATCTCTCATTTTCTCGGGATTCATATTACTCATGATTCCACTAGTTTGTACTTAGATCATTCAAAATAAATCATGGACATGTTACACCAAGCCAATATGACTTATTGTAAACTGGTACCAATCCGATTGTCTCACAAAAATTGGGCATGGATTATAGTCATCCATTACAAGATTGTACTCAGTACAGAAGCTTCGTAGGGATTCTACAGTGCATAAACTTCACTCGTCCAGACGTATCTTTTGCAATTAATCAAGTGTTAATTCTTAAAGGCTCCAACCGATACTCACTTTGCAGCTGTAAAATGTATTTTACGTTTTCTTAAAGGCACTATCACCATTGGTTTGTGTTTCCGACCTGGACCATGTTGGTCTTCGTATTGTAATTGTTGGCAACATGGGCTAACTAGGCCAAGTTTGATGAGAGAGAGTGTCTGCGGGCCCCACAGGCGATATGGCAGTGATATAGGCGATATGGCAATGATACAGGCGATATGGCAATGATACAGGCGATATGGTAGTGATACAGGCAATATGTTTATAATGGTGTCGCATTTGTCGCATTCTTAGAAGAGAGAGAAAATCAAGAGAGAGAAAGAGGAGAGAGAAAATTGATGGTGGGACCCACAATGCCGAGGTGGCACGCCACCATGGCCGCCCAAGGCCAGCAGGCCAAGCCAAGCTCGGCCAGCAGCAGCAACAGCAGCATGCAACATGCCATGCCGCAAGCCGGAGCAAGGCATGCCACATGCCGTGGCCACCGCGCATGTTGGCGGGCATGGCATGTCCCGTGCGCTGGCTTCCTCCCTCCCGCATGCAACATACCCTCCAGTTGTTCGACGGATTTCTAGGAGAGAGAAAATATCTCTGGAAATCCACCCTGTAGAAGTTTTAACAAATTCATTGAATGGTTACAAAGGCCATTCAAATACATTCCAGGGGTATTTTGAGAAATGAATATTGAAGAAAATGCGAAATTCGTGGCCAAGAGAGAGCCACGTATGCAAAATTCCATCAAACGGATAGAAAAATGGCGGGCTCAGGTGTGGCGTAGAAGTAGCATTGGGATTCTTACGCGCGTACTTTGATTGGGTCGGCGCAAGTTAAAACCGTGTTCCGCAGTGCATGGTGACGGAACCTTGATTCTATGTGGCGCGCGTACGGTATGACGACGGCCTTGATCTCAATCCAACGGAATAAATCTCAGCCGATCAAACCTGACATGATCTGACCAGATCCATCGGCTGTTAGTCAATCCCGCTTCTTTCCAGATATCCAACGGCTGACTTTCGAAGATGCTGTCTTCGCCAATCTCGGATCGACAGCATCTCTGACTCTGTCAGCGAAGGCGGCGATTCGGTGTAGCGCCAGTACTCAGTCAGCTTTGAAATGATTCTATTTATTATAATTTGGTTGGCTGATCTTGTTTTGGCCATATATTGGATTTCCAAATCGGATGGTTCAAGTTGCTCTCGACTCAGTTTTGGATTTCCTATCTATTGGGGACGAGTTGGAGGTCGGGAGAAGTGCTGAAAAAACAAAATAGGAGGAAGAGAAGGAAAAAGGGGTTTTTTGAAGTTGTTGGAGCTTTGAATGTCTATCCAACCTCTCCATCTCTGATTCATGGTGTTCCAAATGCTAATGAGAGGTTGGTAGAACCTTTGTTGCACATGAATGGTGGTTGTTCAGTGGTGAGAGAGAGAATGATGCATGTATGCAAAGAAATGCTTGGAGCATCAAGTTTAGCTAATGGTGGATGTTGTTGAAGCTTATTGAGAGCAGTATGAAGCTCCAAAGTTGTTGTCGGCCACTTGAAAGCCTCGGTTGTGAGATTTTCTCAACTCCGTTGTTATTTATTGATTCAATGCCATGTATGCTAGAGTAGGTTGAGATATTTAAATGCCTGCTTAGTATGGGAGTTTGTTGTATGCTAGCTTAGGCGAAAAGAATAACGAATGCCTTGCTAGTCTGGGTTTTATTGTAGGGCATCACTATAAGCCCCAAAATATATCATTTTGATTTGTGTTCAGTGGGTCTTTGGACACCGGCCGGTATAGCCTTTGAACCTTGGCGATGTTTGCCCTCTCGGTTTATCTTTGGGAAAACATAGGGTGAATATCCTTGTCCAGTGAAGGACTAAAAGTTGAGTATTGAGTAAATACAGAGCCCATTGGGCATTACTCCGTAGATTAGCCATCACACACTGTGGTGGTGAACCACGTAACCCTTCTGTGTTGTGGAATGCTTTATTTCTGTATTTTGTGAAGTGCATGGAATGAACTGCAGGATGGGTGTCCAAATCTGGTAGACCTGGCCACTGAGTGGTAGCGAGGTAGATTTGCATACGCTTGTATATTTGTAACAGTCTGGTTCATCATCAACGCTGGGCAGTAAGGAAAAACCATGGAAAAAGTTTTCACACTGATTCACCCCCCCCTCTCAGTGTCATCCAAGGTCAATCAATTGGTATCAGAGCACCAGGCTCAGTGACAGCTAAATCAGCATCTGAGAGATCAGAGGGCAACTATGACACCAAGGGAAGGTTCTCATAAACCTCCATTGTTTGATGGTACAGACTTTATGTTTTGGAAAAGGAGAATGGAGATTTATATGGAATCACTTGGATTCGATGTTTGGGCTGCAGTTGAAATTGGCTATACTCCACATGATACACGTACTCCTAGTGTTACAGACAAGAAGAATTTTGAGAACAACAGAAAGGCACCCAATGCCATTCAAGGTGGTCTGACCAACAGTGAATTTTCTAAAGTCATGGATTGCAAGACTGCAAAGGAGGTCTGGGACAGACTAATTAACATTTATGAAAGTGACAAGAAAATCAAGAAAGTGAAGCTGCAAACATTCAGGGCTCAGTTTGAAAACTTGAAAATGAATGAGGATGAAACTGTTGATCAGTATATGAATAGAGTCAATGAAGTAGTCAACTCTATTGGAGGACTTGGTGAAGACTTACAAGGATCCATTATTTGTCAGAAGATTTTGAGGTCTCTCACACCCAAGTTTGAATCAAAAGTCTCAGCTCTTGAAGAGACTAAGGATTTGGATGAAGTCACCATAGATGAGATACATGGAGCATTAACAGCTTTTGAGATGAGAGTAGACCCTGGAACTACTGTTGACAAGCAAGTAGCATTCAAGGCAATGAAGAAACTCAAGATTTCTGAAAAACCAAATGAGGAAAAAAGTGAAGATGAAGCCACAACTCATTTCACTAGAAAATTAAAGAAGGGTACAGGAAGATACAAGAACAAACTCCCTTTCAAATGTTTCAATTGTGGCAAGGTTGGACATTTTGCTGCAAAATGCCCAAGGAAGAGTAAGATTGACAGTGATGATGAAGATGAAAGCAAATACAAATCCAAGGCAAAGAAAAATTACAGCTTCAAAAAGAACAAGTAAAATAAAAAAGTTTCATTTCCAAGAGAGTAAGTGAAACCTCAAATGATGAATCAGATGATGTCTCAGATGATAAGCCCAGTGAGGTCTTGTTCATGGTTTTCATTGAAGAACATGAAGGGAACAAAGGTGAAGAATTTACTTCAAAAATTCATGATGAAGGTAAAATTGTGGACTCTATCTCAAGTGGTAATGAAGAAAGAAACAATGAAGATACATGTTCAAGCAGTGATGAAGAAGGTGAGATAAACTTTGAGGAAGAATTTGTTGCAGCCATGAAGGAACTCAAGAAGGAAAGAAAGAATAACAAGCTTGCCTCACAGGAATCCAAAAAACAAAAACAAGTGAATCAAGAATTGAGAGCTCAAGATGAAGAGTCCAAGAAAGCTGTTGAAAATATCAATGCTCAACTTAAATAGGCATCTGTAGACTACTCCAGGGTATTGAATGAGAATGCAAGTTTGAAAGTTCAACTTGAAGAACAACTCCCTATGGTTGATCGATTTGAAGAATTTGAGAATGAGTTTACACTTCTAAAGACAAAAGTAGCTGAGTATGAAAAGGAAGAGCTTGAGAGACAACAAAAATTAGTTCAAAATGAGAAATCGAGTAACTCTACTCCAGTGCATCCTAGTAGTAGCAGGCTTGATAGGATCATCAATGCTCAAAGACCTTCCCACATTAAGTTTGGCCTTGGTTTTGATAAAGGAGAGACATCAAAGAATGCCAACTCAAAGGGAAAAGGTCCCATATCCTTTGTGAAGGAAAATAGAAAGGGTAAGGACTCTATAGTTAATTGTCAAGGAGAAAACAAAACCCCTCTCCCTAAGACTAACTATGCAAGGCCAAGACAAAATACATGGCAAGGCAGGAGAGTGGAGCATGACAACTTCTATAAAGAAAACTATCCCCAGTGCACCACAGAGACAGATGAGGTACATGGAAACTGCAAGGCCAAGACCTCATTTTCAGTGATACTGCTATAGATGTAACAACTTTGGACATAAGATTGCTACCTGTAAATTCAACATGAGAGATGTCAAATTTGAGAGTAGAAATCAATTTTCTCCCCTTGAAGAGAATTTTGTTGAGTGTTACAACTGTCACAACTTTGGGCATGTAGCAAGGAACTGTAGAACCATCTTTTCCCCTATGCCACATTTACAGAGACAGCATAGCAGAACAAGAAGAGATGCACCAAAGCAGAAACATGTTGAGAAGACACCATCACAGAAGAGAGTTTGGGTTCAGAGGGACAAAACAGAAAAAAACAGCTCTTTGGTTGTGCATATAGCTTTTAAGGCACAAGACAGCGCTACACCATGGATTCTTGACAGTGGGTGTTCAAGTCACATGACTGGAGATAGTAAAAGACTTCTAAAGCTTCAGCATTATGAAGGAGGTTCAGTTAAGTTTGGCAACAATGATGGTGCCAAGATAGTTGAAAAGGGAAGCATCAGTCTCAATAATGGAAATATAACATCCCATGATGTCCTCTATGTTTCAGGTTTGAAACATAACTTATTGAGTATCAGCCAGATTTGTGATAGGGGTCACAAAGTGATTTTTAATGATCAAGGATGTGAGATCCGAATGTCTGACAGTGGAAAGTTGATGGCATCAAGAAAGAGAACTTATAGAAATCTCTATATTTTGTTTGAAGATTTTGAAGAGAATTGTATGATGAGTCAAGAAGAGGAAACATGGCTATGGCATAGAAGATTGGGACATATTGGCTTTGAAAATCTATAAAAAATATCTAACAAGAATGCTGTAAGAGACATTCCTTCATTGAAGAAGCCCTCCAATGATATCTGTGCATCTTTTCAGAAGGGGAAGCAGACAAGAACATCATTTAAACCTAAGGAGTACCACACTACTCAACCATTGGAGATAGTTCATACAGATTTATGTGGGCCAATGAGGACACAGAGCATTACAGGGGAGAGGTACTTCATTCTGTTTATAAATGACTACTCTAGAATGACTTGGGTAATGTTTTTGAAACATAAATCAGAGGCTCTAGCTAGATTCAAGATCTTCAAAACTCAAGTTGAAAATGAGACAGGGAAGAAAATCAAGTGTTTAAGATCTGATAGGGGAGGAGAGTACACCTGGATAGACTTTGCAGAGTATTGTTCTGAGAATGACATCAAGAGACAGACTTCAGCTCCTAAAACACCACAACAAAATGGTGTTGCAGAAAGAAAGAATGGAACTATTCAAGAGATGGCCAGGACTATGTTAACTGAAAATGACATGGGGAATAAATTCTGGAGAGAAGCAGTGCATACAGCAATATATGTTCAGATAGGTATATGTTGAGGCCACATAAAGACAAGACTCCCTATGAATTATGGTTTGGTAAGAAGGCCACAGAAAAACACTTCAAGGTGTTTGGAAGTAAGTGTTATATCAAAAACACCAGCCATAATCTAGGAAAGTTTGATGATAGGGCTGATGAAGGAATATTTCTTGGCTACTCTACCTCCAGCAAAGCTTACATATGTTACAACAAGAGACTTGGAAAAATTATTGAAAGTGCAGATGTGAGAGTTGATGAGCACAAGAATTCTCCTACAGGGTCATATAATGAGGTTCTTATCTTTGAAGACCTGGATAGTGAGCAGAATGACAATGAAACAGAAAAGGAGCAGGATGTTACAAATGTGCTAAGACAAAGAGTTGTGGTTGAGACAGAAGAAAGAGAAGAGCAGTCAGATTCTGAGACAGACAGGCAGAATGGAAGTGGCTCAAGCAGAGTAAGAAAGAACCATCCTGAAAAGTTAATTCTTGGTGATCCCTCAGCTGGAATGCAAACAAGGAAGGTGAGAAAAGCAAAATAGATGTTCTCTCTCTTATCTCACATTAAACCCAAATCAGTTGCAGAAGCATGTGAAGATGCTAGTTGGCTCAAGGCAATGAATGAGGAGTTGAACCAGATAAAGAAAAATAAAACTTGGGAATTAGTGCCAAAGCCTGCAGATAAGAATGCCATAGGCACTAAATGGGTCTATAGAAACAAACTCAATGAAGATGGTAAAGTTATAAGAAACAAGGCCAGATTAGTTTGTAAAGGATATGCTTAAGTTAAGGGCATTGACTTTGAAGAAACATTAATTTGCTCCTGTTGCTAGGTTGGAAGCGATCAGAATGTTTCTTGCATTTGCTGTACACAAAAACTTCAAGGTTTACCAGATGGATGTCAAGTCAGCCTTCTTCAATGGTGACTTGGAAGAAGAGGTGTATATAGAGCAACCAGAAGGATTCCAAGTGAGTGAAGACCCTACACTTGTTTGTAGACTGAAAAAAGCATTGTATGGGTTAAAGCAAGCACCGAGAGCGTGGTATTCAAGGCTGGACACTTATCTCTGTCAGTTGGGTTTCAAGAAGGGACTGGTAGATAGCAACCTGTATGTGAAATCTGTTGATGGTAGTCAGACAGTTGTGGTAGTGTATGTAGACGACATCATTTTTGCAGGCCACAAGGATGAGTCATGTAAGGATTTTGCTCAGAGAATGCAGGATGAGTTTGAAATGTCCATGATTGGTGAACTTTCTTATTTTTTGGGTTTGCAGATCAGTCAGTTGAAGGATGGATTCTTTTTATTTCAGACCAAGTATGTGAAAGAGATGTTGAAAAAGTTCACAATGGAGGATTGCACACCAGTGAGCACACCTATGATGACTAGTTGCAAGTTGAGCAAAGATGATGACTCTCCACCAGTTGACCACACTATGTATAGGTCAATGATTAGACGTCTGCTCTACTTGACTGCTACAAGGCCAGATATTCTACAGTCTGTATACATGGTAGCTAGATTTCAAGCTGGCCCAAAGGAGACACATGTGGTAGCTGTGAAGAGGATCTTCAGATACCTGAAGGGGACAATGGAGTATGGTCTCTGGTATGCAAAAAACAAGGATTTGGTATTGCCATCCTACTCAGATGCAGATTGGGCAGGTTGTGTTGATGATAGGAAGAGCACTAGTGGAGGTGCCTTCTATCTTGGTAGAAATTTGGTGGCTTGGCATAGTAAAAAGCAAGAGTCAGTCTCATTGTCTACAGCAGAGGCAGAATATATTACAGCCACCTCTTGTTGCACACAAGTTTTGTAGATGAAGCAAATGTTGAAGGATTTAGGCATTGAGTCAGACAAGCCTATTTCAATGTTCTGTGACAACACTAGTGCTATAAATATCTCCAAGAACCCAGTCATGCACTCTAGGACGAAGCACATAGCCATTCGGTATCATTTCTTGAGAGAAAAGGTGACAGAAGGAGAAGTTCAGTTGGAGTTCATTCCTACATTAGAGCAGACGACAGATATCTTCACAAAACCACTTCCTAGGGAACAATTTGTGTATTTGAGATAGAAGATGGGAGTGGTTATCCTCCCCAAGCACTGAGGAGCTTGGTGTGAGGGGGAGCAATGTGTAATTGATATATTCTCCTTGCTCCCTATGTTGGACTCAGGGGGAGTCATTTGATATATATTTTTTTGTGTTGATGTGGTGTGGAGTTAATGTTTTTGGAATGCCCATAGGATTGGAAAGATGCGGTGGGCACTCCTATGTGGCCGATCCCTTTGTTCTTGTTGTCAAAGGGGGAGAAAGATCTCCTGGTGGATTGAGTAGTTGCCAACAATTTCAAAGGGGGAAATTGTTGGCCTTCGTATTGTAATTATTGGCAATATGGGCTAACTAGGTCAAGTTTGATGAGAGAGAGTATCTGCGGGCCCCACAGGCGATATGGTAGTGATATAGGTGATATGACAATGATACAGGCGATATGGCAATGATATAGGCGATATGGCAGTGATATAGGCAATATGTTTATAATGTGTCGCATTTGTCGCATTCTTAGAAGAGAGAGAAAATCAAAAGAGAGAAAGAGGAGAGAGAAAATTGATGGTGGGATCCACAATGCCGAGGTGGCATGCCACCATGGCCGCCAGCCCCGCAGCCAAGGCCAGCAGGCCAAGCTAAGCTCAGCCAACAGCAGCAACAGCAGCATGCAACATGCCATGCCGCAAGCCGCAGCAAGGCATGCCACATGCCGTGGCCGCCGCGCATGTGGCGCGCATGGCATGTCCCGCGCGCTGGCTTCCTCCCTCCCGTACGCAACATACCCTCCAGTTGTTCGACGGATTTCCAGGAGAGAGAAAACCTCTCTGGAAATCCACCCTATAAAAGTTTTAACAAATTCATTGAATGGTTACAGAGGCCATTCAAATACATTCCAGGGGTATTTTGGGAAATGAATATTGAAGAAAATGCGAAATCCGTGCCAAGAGAGAGCCACGTATGCAAAATTCCATCGAACGGATGGAAAAATGGCGGGCTCAGGTGTGGCGCAGAAGTAGCGTCGGGATTCTTGCGCGCGTACTCTGATTGGGTCGGCGCAAGTTAAAACCGTGTTCCGCAGTGCATGGTGACGGAACCTTGATTCTATGTGGCGCGCGTACGGTACGACGGCGGCCTTGATCTCAATCCAACGGCATAAATCTCAGCCAATCAAACATGACGTGATCTGACTAGATCCGTCGGCTGTTAGTCAATCCCGCTTCTTTCCAGATATCCAACGGCCGACTTTTGAAGATGCTGTCTCCCCTAATCGCGGATCGACAGCATCTCTGACTCTGTCAGCGAAGGCGGCGATTCATTGTAGCGCTAGTACTCAATCAGCTTTGAAATGATTCTATTTATTATAATCTGGTTGGCCGATCTTGTTTTGGCCATATCTTGGCCATCCGATATCCAAATCGGATGGTTCAAGTTGCTCTCGACTCAGTTTTGGATTTCCTATCTATTGGGGACGAGTTGGAGGTCGGGAGAAGTGCTGAAAAAATGAAATAGGAGGAAGAGAAGGAAAAAGGGGGTTTTTGAAGTTGTTGGAGCTTTGAATGTCTATCCAACCTCTCCATCTCTGATTCATGGTGTTCCAAATGCTAATGAGAGGTTGGTAGAACCTTTGTTGCGCATGAATGGTGGTTGTTCGGTGGTGAGAGAGAGAATGATGCATGTATGCAAAGAAATGCGTGGAGCATCAAGTCTAGCTAATGGTGGATGTTGTTGAAGCTTATTGAGAGCAGTGTGGAGCTCCAAAATTGCTATCGACCACTTGAAAGCCTCGGTTGTGAGATTTTCTCAACTCCGTTGTTATTTATTGATTCATTGCCATGTATGCTAGAGTAGATTGAGATATTTAAATGCCTGCTTAGTATGGGAGTTTGTTGTATGCTAGCTTAGGCGAAAAGAATATTGAATGCCTTGCTAGTCTGGGTTTTATTGTAGGACATCACTATAAGCCCCAAAATATATCATTTTGATTTGTGTTCAGTGGGTGCTGGACACTGGCTGGTATAACCTGAACCTTGGCAGTGTTTTCCCTCTCAGTTTTATGCTGGGAAAACACAAGGTGAATATCCTTGTCCTGTGAAGGACTAAAAGTTGAATATTGAGTAAATACAGAGCCCATTGGGCATTACTCCGTGGATTAACTATCATACACTGTGGTGGTGAACCACGTAACCCTTCTGTGTTGTGGAATGCTTTATTTTTGTATTTTATGAAGTGCGTTGAATGAACTGCAGGATGGGTGTGCAAATCTGGTAGACCTGGCCACTAAGTGGTAGCAAGGTAGATTTGCATACGCTTGTATGTTTGTAACAGTCTGGTTCATCATCAATGCTGGGCAATAAGGAAAAACCAAGGAAAAAGTTTTCACACTGATTCACCCCCCCCCCTCTCAGTGTCATCCAATGTCTATCAGACCAATGGAACTCATAGCATTTTGTGATGCTGACTAGGCCGGATGCCCAGTTGATCGGCACTCTATTGGTAGTTTCTATGTTTTTCTTGGAATCAATCCAATTGCATGGAGTGCTAAAAAGCAAGCAACAGTGGCTCGCTCCTCTTTCGAAGCCTAATATCGTTGTCTTTCCCAAACTTCTGCTGAGCTGGTTTGGTTATATTTGTGCCCTCTTCCGTGAGCTTCATTGCCTGATCGCAACTACTCACGTATTATGGTGCAATAATTTCTCCGCCATATCTCTCGCATTCAATCCCATTCTCCTCGCATGTACGAAGCACGTAGCTATGGATTTTCATTTCATTCGGGAACTCGTTGGCATGAAGCTGTTAGATATTAAATATGTATCCAGCAAGGATCAACTGGCTGATTTGTTTACCAAGGGCCTATCTTCAATTCAACTACAATATCTCCAGTCCAAGCTTCGGTTGCGGATGACACCACTCAGCCTGTGTGGTTTTTTTTTTTTTTTGGAGGGGGGTCTGATAAACCATGTAACAACTTAAGTGCATGTGCTGACACTTGTACACCAAGCTCCTAACGTTAAGTTCATTCTATTTAAGTAATTATAAATTTTCCTAAATACATGGGATTCACTTTTATCCCATACACATGTAAATCTTTATAAGAAGCAAGTCGCTCTTTAATGAAATTATCGAGACTTCTGAGTCCACATGTCTTCTTCACATTTCAAACATTTTAGGGAATAGTGCTTTAAGGCAACAATATGAGGCAGAAGAATCAAACCCATGATATCCGAAATACCTCCACTCAACTTGCATGCCGGACACCAATGGAGCACTTGTAAACACCATGAGAAGTCTAATGCCAAAGCAAAGTAAGAAGTTGAGATACCTTTGAAGTATAACATTTATAGAACATTTATTTTTATTTTTATCTTATTGGATAGATAACTTTTTTTTTTTTGGTAGAATTTTGGATAGATAAAATGTATAGGACATTACATTGACATACCATTACAAAACAGTACTTATTGGTTACAGTAAGAAGGACCAGGATCATTACAAACCAAATCAATCCAGTTCATGGAATAAGAACCAAATTAAATCCTCCATATATATAGCTTTACAAAAATTCAAAATTTTCCTTCCAACTCAGCTTTTCTATTGGATGGCTCCAATGCATGGCATGCTCTGCAGGTAGACATGAAAGACCGGAAGAATCTCTGACCGAACCATGAGCTCCTTTTGTTCTTGTTCTTCACTTGTTTCTTGGATCTTAGCTCTTCTGGCACAAGAATCTCAGCTCTTTTTCGCCGGGGTACCGAAGCAGTGGGTGTCAAGATTGGTGCCGGAGCTATTAACTGCCACCTTTGATTAGACACCTGAGATTGCAGCCTAATAGACTTATTCGAATGGTTTCTTGTAATAGGAATCCTTCCTGTGGCAATTTCATCTGAAGTTTCTGCACCCAAAAATCTCTTCTCGATATTCTCACTAGAACTTGTTCTTCCACTACTGCAACTGCTGCTCCTGCTGTTGCTGCAAGATGACAGTAATGAATCCTTGCTACCGATGCTGCTGGTGCGGCTACTGACATGAGAACGACCAATCCTTGCATTCTTAACCGATTCAGATGGGAATGCATGAGGTAGAAGGCGACCATTGAAGAACAAAACATCAGCTGGTGAGTTCTTGCTGGGATCATTAGTAGGGGAGCTTGGTGTAACACAACCAAACTCAAAATCAGAGTCTTGATTATGGGAATCATCATCTGTTGGTGATTCCTGATCTTGATCTTGGCTAGCCATGCTAATGAAAGAGAAATTGTCACCAGAATCTGAGTCTTCGTTCTTTGCAATAACATCATCCTGGAGATCCCCCATTGAATTGGGTGACTGAATTGATCGTACAAGGAGGTAATCAAGAACTTATTTATGCAATCTCAAGGAGCTGGTATGGAGGAGTTTAAAAGGATATGTTTGCTTTGCTCCCCTAAAAGGGGGAATAGTTGAATGATCATGTGGGCTCCTGCTCAGTCCATCTTGACCATCTGGGTGGTCTGAATCATTTGCTCTTAACTTGCCAACTTAACATCATTAGATGCATACTTGCTTATTTTTGTAGTAAAACATGATAACTGTTTGTCCTTAAAAAAATTTAAATTGTATCTTGTAATGTATAATTTAATCTTTCTGGATCACCTTCTGATCTGATTAAGCATAAACCCAATATCAGCCTCCCCAAATTAAGAATCTCAATCTCGAGATTCGATGCCCAACAACTTGATCATCAGATGGTAGGTACCTTGAAAATCTTTGTATCTTTTCTTCAGAAACCCCTAAAACAATCCTCTAAATTCTAATTCTTTTTTACAGGTGCAGAGAGAAACTCTTGATATCTTTTGGCAACTTTTCTTTGTCTTTAAGACAACTTTTCCCTGCAATACAAAGCAAGAAGTGTATATAATATCCATAATAATTTCTTGTACACTTTGCTTCGATTTTAAAAATGAAAAGGTACATGACCAAAACAATAACATATGGCTTTCATTGGTCTTCCACAAGAGCCAGTAATCATGGAATCAAATATCTTTCTTTAGGTCCTGAAGACAAGAGAATAGTTACAGGAATTTTTGCTTTATTAAGGAGTAATTAATCTATTGATATTGGATGGAGCATCTTTGATTAGTGCCAAATCTGAGGACAGTAAGGCTTCTTGTGAACAGTTTTGTAAGTTCTCCTTGTTACCCATTAAGGTCATGTGTAGGTCCACTTGTCTATCTTATCACATGATACTCTCTAGGGAGTATGGGACAGCAGGCTTACACTTAATACTCACCCTTTTGCATATCAAGAAATTCATTGTTTACTGTGACAAACCCATCCACCTCATGAGAAGATTGAGAAGTCAGGTTTGGTTGATCCCCATCATCTAGATACTTGACGATAATGATACTCTAGAAACATATTATCAAATAGTATATCTCACTGTTGTAACCTTCAATGAGAATGTATGACTGTAAAAAAATTGGAGGGTCTTGATTAAACAATAGGATTTATTTTAGGTGTGGAAGCTCTAGATAATCAGTGAAGCCCATCAAAGTACATGCCATGGTCACCTTAAGTCATGTCAACTCAATTCATAGAGCATTTCAAAGGTCCTTGGCAGGTATAATTTTAGTTTGAGCAGCTGTGACAAGTAATGTCCTTGTTAATCATCAAAAAGACTTATGATTGCTTCAGTATTGATTTTGCTCAAGGATGCAATTTTTTTACTCAGCAATAATAGTATTTTCCTTTTTTCCTTTTTCCTTTTTTGGGAGAGGTGGAGGGGTAAGATGTGATAACTCAGTGACAACATTATGACCATAGTTTCATAGATTACTATTGAGACTGTTATAAATGATTTGATAGTGAAACTTTTAATTTTCTAGATACTAATGACCTATGGGTTGTAGTTCTGAGCCCATCTAATCTAGCTCACAGAAGCCTAGCCTGCTGCCTGACTAATCAACAAGCTGTTATCAGGTTTTGGCCTGCTAATTTGATTGTTGAATGGGCTGGACCCATTATGGGTTCTGAACCTCATGGGCTAGGGCGCCCCGGCCCTGAGATCACAGCCTAAACCTTGCCATGCAACAACTGCTGTCATTGGCATAAAAAAATCAAGGTTATTTATTGTGGAGTAGGGATGCAGATATGCATGTTGGCTTATATATATTTACCATATAGAGTTGTTAGTGTTCAAATCAAGTGGACATGCGATCCTCATCTAGTCATGGATTAATTTTCAATCCAATCTAACCTTACATAATTCTTTGCAAATTATTTTTAAATTTTCAAAATTTTTTTGAGGTCATGGTATTTTTTTAATCTCTATCACGTAAGGTGCACCTTTGATATCAATCATCTGCGGAGCAAATGAAAAATCCTTCTACAAGATCACGTCATGTTATGGAGTTTGCAAGTAGGTATGGTATGTGTTCTTGGAATATATTATTAGAAATGCATTCTTAAAATGAAGAATGCATTCTTTATTTGGGGAATCGTTGTAGCACAGTGGTGACTACCAACCTATACGTTTGGTGTATGTCCAGAAAGATCAAGTGATTGACTCTCCTAACCCCGATCGATGGCGGCATGCCACCAACTTTCTCCATCCCTTCTCCAATCCCCTATCTCCCACTTCCTACCCATAGGCCCTACTGGCCGTCCAATCCCTCTTTGGGCCAAAGAAAAAATATCTACATATGATTTAGGGGAGTGAGATCCTTCTATGGGCTGTGGATATAGGCTATGTCCAAAGTCCTTATTTTATTGGTGAAAATTTTCTTCACCCTGTTGAACACGATGGACGAAAACCGTGGGATTGTATAATTAAATGATCATATCCATTTATAGAACAAATTCTCATTTATACCCCCTATTATTCCTAAATCCCAATCTAACACCCACCAAAGCCCAGTGTGAAGATTTGGACATGGAGCTTTGATCAAATTATATGGGCGTTGTCTCAATTCTCAACTCAAGCTCACATAGGTACATTTGGACATGAAATTCTAATGAAAGTTTGAAAAGCCCGTAATGTTGGAAACCATTGAACCTTAAAATTTAAGGCAAAAGTTTTTCTGATCTATGGATCAACTATCACACTTCATGGTCTAGAGTTATCCACCCTCAAAAATACACAAATCTTAACTCTTATATATGAATCCTGTAATTGCGCCCTTCCCTTCCCTACTCCTTCGATTTCTTTGGTTTTCAGATAATAGAACCTCTCCACTTGTTTTAATGACTAACTTCATTTGCCCACATGATAAAAAACCATGATGCATGGACTAAAAAAAAAAAAAAAAGGGTTTCACAATGTATGTGTGTAAGAATCTACCACACTGAACCAATGGAGGCATATGAAATGGTATTACCAATAAGAGCCTACATGATTAAAAGGAGAGAGAAAGTGTCACATTAAGAGTGGGCATGGAATTTGGGAATTGATCCCCACATTGACAGCAATGAATCTTTTTCCCTAACATCAAAAGCAATATTTATTTTGTCAAACTATGCATTTGAATTGGAGCTTAAACATGTAAATTTGAAACCTTAGACCATGTATAAATGTCAAGAAAAGAAAAGAAAAAACATAATAAGATAAAAATTATGAAGTGGAAGATGGATTTATGTGTCTATCTCTCTCATTCATTGTAAATAAATTTTTTTTTTTCTTTTCTTGACATCCAAACATAGTCATTGGGTCTGTTTATATTCAATATTCCAATTTCATCTCCAATTTAAGCAAATGTGATTTTTAATTCTATGGCAAAATTTGCAATTAAGGGTCTACGTTAAGGATATTAAAAATTAACCAAAACCAATTATTGAATCGAATTAAGCCATTTAAATTGAAAGAGTAAAATCGATTATTAAACAGTTCAATTCTGGTTTCAAGAATGAGACCGTTTAAAACCAATGGTTTGGAACTGTTAAAACCGATTTAATCCTTACTTTAAACCTTAAGCATTGAAGATTTATTTGTAGATATAAAATAAAATTATAAACCATAAGCCTACCTTTATAACTCCTGAGTCCTAACAGTGGAAATAAATTAAAACTACTTTAATGCTCTTTTCCCATACCTTCTCCCTCCTCCCTTCTCTCACTCCTCCTTTGTTCTTAACTCTCTCTCTCCCTCTATGTTTCACTCTCGCTCTCGTCCTCTCCTCCATAAAATCGTTTTTAACTGATAATCGAAAATGATTATTAATCAATTTTGATAAGCAATTTAAAGTTATTTAATAAATGAATTGATTTTAACTTTACCTCATTTACACGGAATCGAACCATTATATCGAAACCATACCGTTTTAACACCCTCAGTTTTTCTGTTTTATCCTCAAAATCTTTGGTCGAATATTCAGATTCTAAATTAACAAGTTAAATACACGACACTGTGTCTAGCATGGTCACATGGTGGGTTCTCCTCCAATTAATGTAAGATATTTTTATGGACTAAATTAATTATATTGGTTCAGTAGGAGTCTAGTTACAGGTAAATCGATTTAAGTATGATTAGAGATGGACCAACCTGGTCCACTGTGGGACTGGTCCAGGGTTGGGGGTGGTATTATAAATACCAATGGTTAGAGTCCCCACAGCCACGGTGTTATTTTCTTCTCCTGTTCCCATACGCAGAGAGAAGGTCAAGGGATCCCGATAGGCTGTGGAAGACTTTGATCCAAGCATTTCAAGCATTCAAATCAAAGGAAAATGGTCAAAAATCAATCTACAGCAAGAGGTATGTGCCTAATCATCTCTTTTCAATACCCATTGTATTCTAGTAATCTGTGTGGTGTGTTCGTTAGGGTTCATGGAAAATCCCATGGGAAAACTCAAAGAGGATCTATAAAAATCTTACAGTGGTATCAGAGCCTCCTACACAGATCTAGAATCGATGAGAAAGTATTGTTAAATCTTTATGTTTGATTGGATTGGAAAAAGGAGAGATTTTTCTCCCAAAATTCTCTATGAACCTGTCTAGGGTTTGTACCATTGAAAATTTTTTCGGACCATTAAAAAGAAAAATAAGTCATACAGAATTGTAGGCCTCGGAGAGACGGAGCCGGCGACATAAAGTAGGTCACCGGAAGCTACCTGACGCGCTCTCACGCACCGCCTGAAAAAGCGCGTGAAATCCACGCGCCGGTGGCAATTAAAAAAAAAAAAAAGGTGAAAATGAAAAGTAGGGCTGACGTCACCTGGTCCGCCCCGTTCTGGACCGAGCTGATCTGGGCCAGTCTAGGATCGATCCAGGGCCCAGACCAGCCCGGCCAACCCAAAGGGGATCCGTGAGTCCGAACCAATTACCCGAACGGTTGACCCGGGAGTTTAACTCGACGACAAAAAAAAAAAAATGCCCCCGGTAACCCGACCCGAGGAACCCGAATACATGACTCGGTAACCCGGATACTGACCCGAATTTTGACCCGAGAATTTGACCCACCGACCCGGAAAATGGACCCGAGAACCCGACTGGATGGGTTGGTTGGACCGGAGGTTGAACCGTCGATTTACGGTTCGATTAAAGGTCCAGACCGATTGGTTTGGCCTGGATTAAGCATTTAAAAAAAAAAAGAAGGGTTTTAATTTCTAGGTTTGGTCCGCCCATAACGGAGCCCGGTTAGACCGAACCGAACCCGGATGAACCGACTAGAACCGGTTCAGGATGCAAGAATGCATAAGCCAACTTTGATTGGCGATTGTGAGAGCTAGGAGCGTCTGATGCGGTTTTTTGTGTTGGGTTCGTATTTTAATGCTATACAGTTTGGTACATAGTTTGACACAGTTGGGTGATTTGAGAAATTTAGTTTTGATTAAAAGGTGCTCTAAATTAATCCGATTTTATAGTTTTCTACTTATTTATCAGTTATTTTTGTACCAGATACTTGTAAAAGGTTATGTGTGCATGATATTTTATTTATTGACCCACAATGTGCTGCAAAGTAGGGTTTGAGGATATCATTATGGAATTGGATGGAACCCACCAAAATGGTACACCTAGTTTCATCATGATGTCTTCAAATTCAAAGTTCATGTATTTGTAAATGCTTGTGTAAGGGCGATGTACACCCAAAGGTGGCATTGTCAAGTTTTGATCAAATTAAAGTTTATGGGTATCATGTGAAGATTGGGTGGAATCCACCAAAGTGGTACATTCAGTTCCATCATGGTGATCATCAAACCCCAAATTTGTGCATTTACATATACAATAAAGGATATATTTTAGAAAAAATTTCATCTACACCCCATCAAAGATCCTTAACATCATCTATACCCACAAGAATGCCGAAACATCACCTAGGTCCACTAACTTTGGCTGTGGTAATCATAGAAGTCCACTCCGTCAGTTGATTGCCGTTAGATGCTGACGTCAGGTGGATTGAAATTTTTCACGGACAAGAATACCCTTTTTGTAGGGTGAAAATACCAATATACCCTTCTGATAATTGTTTCGAAACGTCCTCTATTTCGAACTGTTTCACTTCGAAACAGTAAGTGAAACAGTAGAACTTGAGACTTCACATTTTCCTTCTCGACGAGGACGACAAGGACGAAACCCTACCTCTACTCGACGAGGACGAGGACTACGAAGTTCAGAGTTTTCTTCTTTGCCGTCAACGGTGCCTTCATCTTCCCCGACCACGGTTATTACTGCAACAAAGGTAGGTAAATCGGGCAATCCTCTGCAACCCTACCTCTACTTCACGAGGATGATGAAGACCGACATGAAAAGACTATTCCCCACAATTTCTTCTTCATTAGGTATGAAACCACTCATTTCGTTCAATCCCTTCTTCCCCACAAATTCTCCTTTTGCGACTACCAGGGGGATAGTTTTTCCCCAATATTCCATGGGGTATGAAACGAAACCCTAACCTGATAGTTGAATCTGGAATGCAAAAAATTGCGGAAAAATTGAGGAATAGTTTTAGTTCGATATCCTTGTCTATATATACTCTATTGAAGAAACATTGAATGGATGATCTTGATTTTTTATTTACAATTTTACATCCACAGTGTAATAGTGGTCCTACACTGTCGACAGGTGAGCCCTACAGCCTTTCGTTGTCGACCTCTGGTTTGGGAGCTCTTCTCAACGAACCAAGATGGTAGATCTGGTTTGGGAGCACTTCTCAACGAACCCAGAGAAGGTTGGGTGATTCGGGACCTCTTCTCAACGCAAATGGGATGCTGCCGTCGGAGTAGGGAGGATGCTTGGGTGATTCAGTAGCTCTTCTCAACGCAGAGAAGACTAGAGCTTGAGTGAGAATGAACGAGAGAGTAAAAATTCACAGCAGGGATAAGTAACATTTGAAGGCTAAATTCGTAAATGAACATAAATTTTCTTTTTTAAAATTTTTATTTGAGGGGTAAAATTGTATTTCAATAATTTTAATGATTTTCATCAGTTAAGTGGACCTAGGTGATGTTTCGACATTCTTGTGGGTGTAGATGATGTTAAGGATCTTTGATGGGGTGTAGATGAAATTTTTTCTATATTTTAATACACTGCTCTCCATGGTGTGAAAAGCAGCTAAGAAAGACAGTGTTAACCCAAAGGTGGCATTGTCAAAATTAAAAATAAGTTCATGCACATGAGTTGAAAGGGTTTTGACTTTAGGGGGTCTCATTATCCCAAAGGTGGTGGGATTTTGGAGAGTCATTATTCTTTCACAGTTATTGCACAGAAACTGAGAAGATCACTGCATGTTTATCCCAAAGGAGAATGTGTAGTTGGTTAACGCTTGAAAAATGATATTTATTTGCATGAAAGGTTTATATGGTTAATGCAAGTAAAGGGTATGTGTATGCGTCTTCAGTTGTTTGATACTGTATTTAAACTCATACATTGATGTGTTCATCCAAGTATGACTGTCCCAAAGAATGTTTTGATATCTATCTTTTTCTCTTCCTGGGACAAAGAATAAAATTTATTATGAAAATGTTGGAGACTAGTCTAGGATCGTTTGACCTAGATGTATCTTTCATTGTAGTTTACATAAGTTGTGAGGTATTCTACTATTGAGGTTATGTGTAACAGTATTAAGATGAGAAATATTGTGAAGGGATTATCTAAGAAAAATCCAAAGGATAAGAATAATATTTTAGAGAGGGTCGGAAGATAGTTTATTAACCTATCTCTCTAGTACCAGTTATGCTGAAAATGGTAATATGATGAAGTATTTTTGGGAGCTATCAACTATCACTGAAAAGCCCAAGGACAATGAGACCAATGTAATTGATATATTTAATTTTTCATTCCTTGCTAGAAAATATATTCAGATCTAGGTGGCTTACATTACCAAAGGGGAGAAATAGCTAGTGATAAGATTGTTATTGGGTAACTCCAAGGTGGATTACTCAAAGATGGGTAGATTAATCAAAGATAGGTGGTTTGACTAAATATTGTTAAGCTGATAAGCATATCTAGAAAATGATAACAATTCTAGGACTCCCAAGGTATTTGGGGTAGCAGGGTCTTGAAGACTGTTGGCTTGAATATTGTAAAGTTTTTCTTACATTCAAATGTTTTTTCTGCTCTTGATTTTACTTCGTTTTATGTTTATTGTTTGACTTAACATATTGTTCCCATATTAAAATGTAATGATATTATTTGAAATATCAGAATGTAAAGTTTTTCTTTTCAATTAAATTGAAAGAAATTATGCTTATGATGTTGTAAGGTAAATGACTGCATGTAATGTTGATCGTATTTGTTATGTGATGTGGTGAATTATTTTTCATGTTTGACTGTGTAATCTTAGGTTTGACTAGTTGTACCAGTCATAGTTGATCTCTAGGGCAATGTAGAGACAGGTTAAAAAAGTTTTCTTGGAATGGTTGAAAAAGTTTTGTCTGTGGGTGTCTTTAGATTCTCTTAGTCAATGGGAGTGTATAGATCTACTTGGTTAGTGGGAGATTTGGTAATTGATGATTTATCTGTAATTGATTGTTCTGCCTGTGATTTAATGGACATGATTATTGGTGAGCATTTATTGCTTGTATGTATTTTTGATTATTTAAGACATGTCAAAATTGTAAGGCGGTATTTAACCAAAGAATGTGGTATTTAGCCAAAGAAGGCGGTAAGCCAAAGTATGATATTAGTCCAAACTGGAGACGGTTTGCCTATATAAGTTGGATAATATCAAAGTGCGTTGACCTATAAGGATTTTAAGGTAACGGGATCGTGGTAATTCGATCATTGGACTTAAGTATTCATCTCAAAGTGATTTATGTCATTAAGTAGACCTCTGTATGTGACTGACAGAAGGGGGTACACCGGATGTGTAGGAGTACTTTCCGCTGTTGTTCGACATTGGTAGGCTTGATGACTAGATCAAAGTAAAGGATGATTTTGGTGTAATTAGATTCCATGGTTACATTGGATCAATGGTGAATTTATAATTAATATAGCCCAAGTGGGAGATTGTAAGATATTTTTATGGGCTAAATTAATTATAAGGTTAGTTGGTTCAGTGGGAGTCTAGTTACAGGTAAACCGGTTTAAGTATGATTAGAGATGGACCAACCTGATCCACTGTGGGACTGATCCAGGGTTGGGGGTGGTATTATAAATACCAATGGTTAAGAGTCCCCACAGCCACGCTGTTATTTTCTTCTCCTATTCCCATACGCAGAGAGAAGGTCAAGGGATCCCGACAGGCTGTGGAAGACTTTGATCCAAGCATTCAAATCAAAGGAAAACGGTCAGAAATCAATCTGCAGCAAGAGGTATGTGTCTAATCATCTCTTTTCAATACCCATTGTATTATAGTAATTTGTGTGGTGTGTTCGTTAGGGTTCATGGGAAATCCCATAGGAAAACCCAAAGAGGATCTATTAAGATTAACTCTGGAGTATTTTAAAGGTGGCGAATTCTCGGTGTTACAAATAAAAAAGAAGTGGAAGGATAGCATTTTGTTAATTTCTTGAAGGTGTTCTTTGGAACCACACGATCATGAATTTCATCCCACCAACTAATATATTTAAAATTATTTATTTAATTTTTTTATGTGAGTATTGGACAAATGTCTTTTCTTAATAGGCAATATATGACTACCAATGACATGTCTGAATGGTCAATAGAAATATTTTATGAGAAAAAACATGATTTTTGGGACTTATCTTTCAGAGATGATCATTAGTGGTGTCTTTTCTTCTCTTATTTAAAGAAAGAAAGTTTAGCCTATTTCTAAAATGGGGTTCTCAGGTTTCAATCTCACCTTATTTAAAGTATTTCAAGTTAACTTTGTTTTATAATGATTTAGTACAATTCCAACATACTTGAACAAGTGCATCAAATGAATGCACGTTTATTGTCGGAAAACTAGATTGCTTTCTCTTGGAGCCATTTTTGTATAATAAACCTAGTTGCAACATAGGGGCAAAAACTAACTTTAGAACAGTGTCAATTGTGGTACAATTCAACCTTGAACATCATCTTGATTGTTTCTTTTTATAGACTTCATCAATAGATTATTGAATGCGACAAACAATTCTCATTTCAAATTATATCCTTATGTTTACAACAATTACATATTGGAGATAATTCAACAAAAGAATAGGAGGGTAGTTCTTCCAGCTCAACGAATTCCATTTCTAGGTCAAAAGATTATTGTAACAACCAAAGTGACCTTTAATGCCAAACGAAGCCATTATTGTTGGTTAGTACAAGAAGAACAAGAAAGTGTACAAGAAGAACAGGAAAACCCAGCAAACCCACACAGTGAGAACCCGAAATCCAACTGAACTCCCAAGAATGGAGGGGAAAAAAAAAGTGAAATCCATAAACCAATCAGTTCCCCATGTTAGACTTTTTGGTTTCCTCCGATACCTTATTCGCGCTTTAATTTGAGTCTTTCAGCCCACTAGAGATCCCCTTTCGTTCTCTCTACGTATGGGAATAGAGAGGAATAATACAACTTAGACTGCAAGGACCCTGAACCAAATATTTATAATATATACTATCCCCAACACTAAACCACCCCCACAATGGATCAGATTGGTTTATCTCGAACCCATGACGAACTAAACCCAAATCGATCAAACCCATAATGCAAATTCCCACTAGCTAATGGGCCAGTAATTAATCAAGCACACTAAGATAACATCTTACAATCTCCCACTTGAGCTAGATTAATTACAAAACCACTATGATCAGTATGGTCATGGAATTCCATTACACAATATTTCGTCACAAAATTTGATCCAGCTATCAAGCCTATCAGTGTCAAATAACAGCAAAAAATAAATCTCAATATATAGCGTACAACTTTCTACCAGTTACAGATAAAGGTCTATTTGATAGCATAAACCGCGTTGAGTTAAATGTATGAGTTCAAAACTATGATCGAATTACCCACGATCCAATTGCCTTGAAACCTCACAGGCAAACAACTTTGATATTAACATACACACTGGTAGACCACCTCATAAGTTAGTATCACACTTTGACTTATTGCCTTTGAATCTTGGTTAAATGCCACTTCATAACTCTGACATGTCATAAGAGTAAGCATACTAACAACAAACATTATAGGAAAAACAACAATAACTGTGTCCATAAAAATCACAGGCAAAAATAAACAAAAACTATGACTACCACTAACCGAACATATATTAAAAACCCCCACTGACAAAACCTTTTAACTTTTGCCAAGTGAGCTATCTTAATTGTCTCCATTCTACCCTAGATTTCACACAATCATTATAGATGACAAGAGAATAACTAAATTAACAAAATACTTTCATTTACAACTTTATCTAAATAATGTCTCTTCAAAAGGTATAATGTTGAGTTTTCTAAAACCAGGTAAATAATTGAATGTAAAAGTTAAACAAACAACCAAAGTTAATCAAAAGGTTTAATCAAAAGGTAAACAACTAAAGATAATGAAAAACGAGTTCGGATCACTTGCATGTATATGTACTCTCCATGGAATTCCATCACTGTTGAAGTGGTGTGGGACCCATTAGATATAGACGATGATGGAATCCCAAGAAGGATACAAGCACATGCAGGTGAACTATTCTCATGAAAAACTAACTATTCATACGGCTTCAACTACAACTTGAACTTAAGTCATCATCACTAGGCAGCCTCTTGCTCTAAATCTCAGATTTCTCCTTCTCCAACCAAGCTTATCTAGCCTTCCACTCTCTCTTCATATGTCTCTTTTTGTGGCACCAAAAACATTTCGCATTACTTAGGTCCTTTGATCTTTATCAAAAGGTTTTGAACTCTCTTTCTTGACTAATTGTTTATTTTTCCTTTGGGGTCTAACCCCATCATTTCCTTTACCCCTATCACCATTTGTATAATGACTTGGGGTATTGATGTTATCAACCTTTCTTTTCTCTAATCTTCCTTCTTTCTGTGTACAGATGGAGATTAGCTTATCCAAGTTTTAATTTTCCTCTTGAGATTATAAGCTACCTGAATTTGATAGTACTCTTCAACTAGGGAAGACAAAGCACAATGAATCACAAATTCATCATCTAAAGCAAGCTCCAAAGTCTTGAGTTTTTTTAGCAGTAGCTGAAAGTTCCATAAAATGTTCTCTAATACTTTTACTACCATCAAACCTTGCACTAATGAGTTTGGTCATTAGAATGCTTCTCTACCCTATCACAGAATCAAATTTTGCCTTGATTTCTTGTAGATACTCTTTTGTAGTTTCCTTCATTTGAACACCATCACGCATGACCTCAGGAATGGATTGCCTCATGATCAAAGTAATTTCTTGTTAGTAGTTTCCCATTTTTCCAATTTAGAATTTCAGCTAGAGTACTAGTGTCAGTGAGAGCAACGTGTCTTTCTCCTTTAATTGCTAATCTAAGTTAAGCAAACCTAGATAAGCTTTTATTTGTTCATACTATATTTTAAAATTTGTCATAAATAGACGGGGAATAATATTGTATTTTATTTAGTTTTTAAAGTTAAGTTTCAAAAATAAAAGTTGTTTTGTTTTTGTCTTTTATGGTATATGGTTTGAGAGGAAGTTGAGGTGGAGCTAGTAAGGATGGAACCCAAGACTTCTTGGATTATGATACAAGCATGGTTTGTTTCGTTCCTTAATCCCACATGGGAAGTGAAAGAGACTTTAGGGTACCTTCTATATAGTTTTGAGACTTTAGGGTCCCACATGGAAACTATAAGGGATAGGGTAATTTGAATGAAAGACTCCATCCTCCCTTGTGTTCAGGTCGGTTTTGGGTTGTTTTTCACATTCGCGCATGTGCGGGCCTAGCCGAGCCTGGCGTGGCGTGGTGTAGGTGTGCTCAAGACATATTTTTTGTGAGCTGATAAAGTTTTGGTTTGAGTTGGGTCAGATACATTTTATCCCCGTTTGACCCAAACCAAACCGGATTCATTGATTGAATAGGTATAACTATTCAAAGAGACACACTCTTACCAAATGAATTCGATCTGAATGCTTGGATTGGGATCAATCAATCTAAGCCATTGAGATCCTAAGGCACATCTATTCAATGGAACAGATCCTTTGGAAAAAAGTGCGATCTCAATGCTTGGATTAGAATCAGACAATCCAAGCTGTTAGATCATAGAGAGATGCATCTGTTCAATGGAACAGATCCATTGGTAAGGGTTATGATTTGAATCCTCAGATCAAGATCTTACGATCTGAGCTGTTGGAATGAAAGGACATACCTACGTCTAAGAAAGCCTTGAAAGGGCATATCATACTCTATAAATAGGGAAGGGTGGAGCCTCCATTATGAATGATTTTATGATATTAATGCTCTCTCTCTCTCTCTCTCTCTCTCTCTCTCTCACACACACACACACACACACACACACACACACACACACACACACACACACACACATAGCCTATACTATATATTGTCCCCCTATCGAATTTACTTTTGATTTTCCATAAAAAAAATCCATTTTTTCCCATTATCAATCATCTGCATTTGCCTTAGCACCACTCTGAAGTACTCGAAGGGGTGCATTATACTAGTGCAGGTTTAAAGCGGGAAGTTGAAACTGCTTTATCTTGGAACCAGATTTGCAAACAACCTGGTTGCACCATTGGGAGCAAATTCTATCTTTAGGACAGTATCGATTGTGATATGACCCAGCTTCAAATTCATTATCTTGAATGTCTCTTGTAGTCTCCATCATCAAAATATAACTCTTTTAAGATACAGATAAGTGACTTCTCATATAAGGTTACACTACAAATAGAAAACTATATACTCCTAGCAAACTTATTGGTGAAAGCAATAGAAAGAGATATCAATATTTAGGGATATAAAATAGGTTGGATGGCTCAAAGCCTTCTTATGGGTCGGTTCCTTGCCTAAACATCAAAAAAAGTATAATAACTAAAAAACCATAGGCCATATGTACTAAGGGAAGGATGGCCTTAAGAAAACATGGCCCCACAACGTTTGTATTAGCCCTCTCCCTATCGGTCAAGCGGGTCCTCGTCCGCTTTAAGGTTAGTCAAGGGCTAAACGCCCCCTTTCTCTAAACGTAAATCCCAAGGTAACCACAAAGAGGCGAAGAAATTGATTTATCGTTCCATTTCAATCTAGTCAAGACAGGGAGAACTAACTAATGTCTAGTTTGCTTTTCTCAATTGAAATACCCATAAATGGTATTTTTCATAGAAACAATATTCTTGCATATTTTGATACCCACGATATAGAAAAAACAATTCGGGAATTACTAAATCTGGGACTATAGAGGTGCATTCAATCATCAAAAAAGAGGATTTGATTGAGTATCGAAGAGCAAAAGAATTTAGGCCTAAATGCAAAATGGAAACAAAAGTAGATCACTTTTTTTTTCTTTCCCGAGGTCTATTAATTTATTTTGAGCAAGAGCTAGAGATTCCCGAATAGGTCAACCGTTCAAATTGCTGCTGAATCCATGAGCAGGCAAGAGACAACCTGGCAAACTGAAACATCTTAGTAGCCAGAGGAAAAGAAAGCAAAAATGATTCCCGTAGTAGTGGCGATCGAAATGGGAGCAATCTAAACTGTGAAAATGGGGTTGTAGGAGAGCAATACAAGTAAAGATCTGCCCTATTTTTCTTTGTGCATATAAGACAAATGATCCCAATATCACTTCTTTTTGCTATGACTTCCTTTTTTCAATTCAATTCTTGTCTTCCGCCAAAATTCGATGTAGTCATCATATTATATTACTCAATTAATTGGCAACAGATTGAGATCTATAAAATTCTATAAAATAAATAGGAGTCATTTATGGTAATCGTACATATACATATATTACCAATTGGATTTTCTGAACAGAGTCTGGAAACCTCAGTTTATTGATCCAACCAAACCAATCTCGATGAACTATATGTGGAGCAATTCGGCCCAAATTGATACCGACTCCTCAGAATTTGGTAACTTCAACTCCTTTTACAATCACTTATGAATCATTTTTTGGCTTGCACTTCGTATCTCAAGTTTCGGATCAAACCAATCCCTTGACACAAATAGTTCATGGGCGAAATTGAGTTATTTAAGTCTTGGAGGATTGACCGGGCGAACTCTAGTTTTTGGATATGAGATGTCCATCCTAGTCATTATGGATGTATTTGCCGAATTGACACATCGAAAATAATCAATGTTGGACTTATTGGATCCTTAGCAATTCATGAGAGGATTAGCCATTGGGGGGTCTCTAGAAAGCCCGTTTTATGAAATATCTAAGAGATCCAAAGAGGTATAAATGCTTTATCTATCACCAAGTAGAGATGAAAAATCATTATTGATGATCCAAGACCATATATATTGACAGATAGAACTTCCATTTATTTGCTGAATAGATCAATGGACCAAAAAATTTATAACTATACTTACAAAAATAAAAAAAAATACTAGGAAAGGCCCACATATGACAAAGATTTTTGTTGCCATCAAAACAAAATAAGTTTCATTCTTATTAACATAGGAACTCGAAGTAGAAGGAATGGTATGATCCACGCATATTGATATGTATATTACATAAGAAAATCAAACTTTTTTATTCTTAATAATTATTTTTTTATTAGCGAGCTCTTATCTCTCTTATTTCTTTTGGAAAGAGTCCGAAAAATCAAGATATGAAAAGTCAATCTTTTTTTTTTCAATTTTAAATTCTTCTTATATTTTCGCAATATTTCAAATATTTAGTTCAAATCAAGAAATTGCAATTGCTCAAATTATATGACCAAGTCGCTAGTGAAAAGTTACTACTTAACTTAGTTATTAATCTTTAAGATATTTAGAAAGAGAAAGAATGCAAAAATTTCAGTAATTTTATTAATACTATTACGATAACTAATTTACAATAGCTTTCGCCCCTAGGCTAGGGTGGTCTACGATCACAGAACAACAAAAATAAGGTTTTTGTGCCCAATTATTAGTAAGCTGATCGTAGAGCACCATTGCTCGTTAATGATCTACGGCCAACCTTTTCTTGCAGCTGATCTACAACCACCGTTATATAGGTTGGTTTACGATCAGCTTTTCTTGCTTGGCGTGTATCAATAGGTAATGTTTCTCCAATACCCAACCAAAGAGCTACTGCGGTACCGATTAAAAAGACGGTAACATTGACCTATACGTGACCCGAGGAGAGTATTTTCGAGTCAACATGGTGTAAGCATCCCATTTTTGTCATCCCCAACCAAACAAAGCTGTCACACCCCACTAACCAGAATGGTGTGATGAACCGTCAATAAACCAACGGTTCACCCAGGATCTCGTATAGGTCGTACCCATCATATCAAACTACACACACATTTCATATTAATAATCAGAGGTAATAAACAAATAAGCAGAAGTCTTACAGATAATGAACTGAGAGTCTAACAGTGATAAATAAGTATTTAATCCAATAATCTCCAAACCACATGACATAAAAATAAATAATCAATTACATATCTGATGTTCAAATTATAACTAAACTTAAGCAAAAACACATTGGTTACACTCACATGATGAATCATGCGCATCTTCTCCTGCTTTTACGTCCATCGCAGCAACGTACCCATATGTTGGCGCATTCATATATTCTTCAACAGTAGGACCTGTATCATCAACTAAAAATACTCGACGTCAAAAGGGTGAGCACACATCATGGCTCAATGAGCAAACAAAACAATACAACAAACATATGCATGCATTCAATTCATATCTTTGGTCTGGTTTTTAAGTTTACAATATGCAATAGAAAGGTTTGGTGGCCGCCGCACCTTTATACATAAGTGTGTGAACCCGCCCAAGGGATCAAACACCATTTCCGTCCCACATGCACCCACCATGGAATAGAGATAGAGCTAAAGTATCTAGATCAAACACTGCCAACACTTCCCCTGATGTCCTACCTATACCAACACGTAAGCCCCTATTGGTGAGGGCTTGCAAACTGGGCTCGCAACTAACCAATCCTAATGCCAAACAGTATGTCCAAGGCCTCACCCCAACATCCCTCAATACGTCCATAGAGATAGAGCTAAGGCCCCCTAACAGAGTCAGAGACCACACGGTCCGAGACCACCTCCCTTGATACCCTACGACGTAATAGTTCTCCTAAGGTAATGGCGATACAACAATGTTACTGAACAAGACTTGAGTAGAGATAGAGCTAGAGTCTAGTGATGAGGTCGAAGACCACCATGCCATGTCCTTCCTCTGATGCTCCACTCGCATCCAATACACCAACCACACACATACATTCACATGTCTATTCCTAGCATCATCAACATCATCATCATGTTATAAATAAACGGAATTAAATATGCATGAACAGTAATAGCAGGAATATTGGATGACATGTGAGATGCACATTACAAGCATACAAGCATAGAATCAATCATGGCATTGGACTCAATAAAAATAAACAGTTTGTTATTAACCAATTAGTTTAAGTCTTGTTTTCTCACCTGTTAGCAATACTCGATCTCCTTCAAAGCCTTGAAATTCTCTTTGAATTGATTTAACTACCTAAAAGTTATATGAATTTAAATTAGGGTTCATATGTGACATGTTACAGTAGTCAGAAATTAGGGTTTATATGTGACATGTTACAGTAGTCAAAAATTGAAACAGTGCACTGATAAGTGTCTGATTGGTCCTATGGTCTCATACTGTATCGACCTTACTGCCTACGGTCGATACCCTACGATCGCATATGGTGCGACCGTAGCTGCGACCATATGGTTTCTAAAATCTTTCCGAATGCCTATGGTCAATCCTCTAGTCATGCTGGTCATGCTATGGTCGACCGTAGCTGCGACCTTGAGAATTCTAATCACAGACTACATGCAATTCGAGTTCTTCCTGGGTCAATTCTTCTGATCTTCAATGGGGTTTATTCTAAGATTATCCTATGGCCATCATTAGTAGTTTCTTATCAACCCTAATCATCAAATTCACTCCTCATGGTTCTCCATGGGATTTTCTCAAGGAAATCACATAGATCATAATAGGTTGATATTGCCTATCTTCCATAGAAGTCTTATTCCTTAGAGTTTACATATCTAGAGATTCGTTTCATACCTTTGCCTGTGATAGAGAGCCAATCTCTTCTCAGCAAATTCCTCTCCTTAGCTTTTTCTTCTTCTCCTTCTCTTCCTTCTCTTCCGTCTCTTTCTCTAGGGTTTACTAATGTTCTAAAAGAGTGAAAAAGGGCTGAGAGACATCCTTTATATAGAGGAAAACTCTCCATATAGAGTCATCTTTCAATTAGGAAAGCAATCCCTTAGTTTAGGAAAGTTTCCAAAACTCAGAGTCTGATCTAGGGTTTCACGATCGATCATATGGTCTCATAAACCATCGACCGTAGGGTCGAAATCATCGACCGTGGGGTTCTGGATTTGAGATTTTTGTTCCCTTCCTTATGCTCGACCATACCTACCCAGGTATGCGACCTTAGGTATGTTCTCAGTGTTTTTAACTCGATTCTCATACCTAGTTTGTGATCTATCTTCACACGCTCGATCCACTTGGTCCAGGAATGATGGGAAGACTTGGCACGACACTGTTAGACCAAGTTAGTGGAGTGCGGGTCTTACAAAAGCTTTACTAGCCAACAAGAGAGGGGAGGTGAATGGAAATTTGAAAACGTACAAGGGGGGTGAGTGAAACTCTCTCAAATCGACATTTAATCGATCCTTGTGTGCTCTCTATAGTATTCTGAGCAGAGCCAAGGTGCCCCCCAGTGTGCAGGAGTCTTGGTGAACACATTCGAAAAGGTTGTGGGTTAATTCAAGGTTGGGAAGTTAAGTGGCAACTTCGAGGCTGATTTTAGGGGCCCCACAGCAAGGTCATGGGCTGTAATCTGCATGGATGTGTAGATCATGGAATTATCTTCGAAACGAGACAAGAATCACTCAATTCTGATGTCAAACGAAGAAGGTATCGCGATTTTAGTGGGATTAAAAATGTCTTATTAAATCCAGGGGTTTTTCTGTAAATTATCATAAATTAAGGATTTATTGGGTAAATTATCATGATTTAAATCTATCAGACTTCATTTGACCATATCTTGATCATCTGACGTCCAAATCCGACGATTCAAGCGCCACTGTGCTCCATTGTCCGTCCTCTTCAAAGTTGACGTAGAAAATTCTGGGCAGAGGCCGCCAACGGGTCCCATGCAAAGTTGCTAGCCGGATTATCATCAAAACTTCAATTCTTCATCTTTTGGTCATCCGACGTCCAAATTAGGTGATTCAAAAACCAATGTTCTTCATTTTTAGTACTCTTCAAATTAGACATAGAAAATCTGGGGCAGAAGTCACTAAAGGATTCCATGCAGAGTAGCGATCCGAAATGGCTTATGAAATGACAGAGAGAGAAAGGAAAGCCATTCTCAACCCGACCTGGTTTAACCCAAGTTAGTCCAATCCAGTCAACCTAGACCAGCCTTGCCTGACCCAACCCAAACAGGTCCGAACCGAGTCGGGTCAGCCCATGTATGGTATGTATATGTACTTATATGATTAATAATATATATATATATATATATATATATATATATATGTCTTATATATATTATATTATATATATTACTTATATTATATTATTATATATTTTTATATACATAAGGAGGGGGGAATCCGATAAAGAGAGAGGAAGAGGGAGACACATACAAAGAGAGGGAGAAAAGAGAGAATCCGATAGAGAGAGGAAGAGGGAGACACGTAGAGAGAAGAAGAAAAAAGAGAATACGGTAGAGAAAGAGAGAGAAAGAGAGAAAGAGTAAGAGGTGGGGGTGATGTTCCCATGCTGTCCACACCTAGCCAACGTACACCATCAGCTCCATACTTACCCAGCCGACCAGTCCCCTGTACACCACTGCTCCATGCAACCTAGCACATCACCCTCAGTCGACGACCCTTATCTTTGCAACACTCCTCCTTATCCACCACCTCCACACTCACCTGATCCAGCTGCCCAAGCCAACAACCTGTTACACTCCACCCCCCAACCCTCATTAAACCCACGAAATTTCAGACTCCAACCATGCCCAAACCAACAACCTTACACTCCATCTCCCATCCCTCATAAAATCCCCTAGCCATGCTCAATCGATACAGCACTCCACCTCCATCTTCTATAAAACAGCAAGTTCCCATTGCTCAAAAGGGGAGGGGAAAAGAGGCCGATAGAGAGGTGGACCTGAGAGAAAAGAGAAAGGGAGAGGAAGCTGGAGGATAGAGGAAGAAGAGAAAATAGAAGAAAAGATAGAAGATCTAAGGAAGAAGAAGAAGAGAGCAGCAAGAGGAGGAGGTGCGTTGCACTCACGTAAGCTCTCCCATTCTTTTTATTTCTATGTTTTTTATCACACCTGCGATACCCCAGCCATGCTACTATCCTTCTGCAGTACTACACAACCACCTCTTCATCTGCCTCTACTACAAACCCCATAACCAGACCCTGATCCCCACAACCGTAACCTGTAGCAGCCTCCAACCTCTCAAAACCACCACTTTAACTTTCTAAACCAACCAATCCAACACTGCCCAAGCAACCTGTCAACACCACCAACATCCACATGCTATCCTCACCATCTGTCTACCCGTAGCACTCTCTTGTACCAAACCCAAAACCCCACTTTGACCAACACTTGTACATGCAAGATGGCCACCACTTGGCTATCCACCTTGCACACCTGTCCAGCGACACCCTAAAACCCCTAGATCTGATTCAAAATTGTTCCCACATACATCAATCACCACAATCGCTACTTGTCAACACCTCCATCTCACATCCATGCTACACTCTCATGCACAACATCCACCATAACCGAACCAGTTCTACAACCCTACATATACGTGGCCGAAATCCACTGCTACCAATTCTCTCTCCTTATTGATCTGAATTATGATTGTGAGATTTTGATGCAACTGAGCCATTATTGGATTTTAATTTCATGGTATTGATGTGTGAAATCAGACCACTGATCATGACTATTTAATGTTTATTTTGAACCATTGATCATGTTTATTGAGAACCACTAATCTTAATATTGTAATGTGATGAAAATCAAGCCATTGATCTTGGAATTTTATATGGATGAAAATCAAGCCATTGATCCGACCATGATTTTATGTAATTGATCCAACCATGATCTGAATTTAATGTGATTGATCCCACTATATGATTGGAATTTTAATGAATTGATTATGACCATATGATTGAATTTTAATGAGATTGATTATGGCCATTGATTTGAAATTTTGAGGTGATTAAAATTGGACCATCAATCTTGGGAGTGTTTTAATCAATCTAAACTATTGGATGATATGATGATGTAATTATAATCAATTTGAATGGTTAGATTATCATGATAAGCGATTTAAACCGTTAGATTATCTTTGGGAGTGATTTGAATGAATCTAAATGATTAGATTATCATCAGGAGTGATTTAAACCATTAAATTTTAATCATAATGTGTTTTAGATGAATTTGAACCATTGGATTGACATTACGAGTGATCTGAGCCATTGATTTCCTAATCTGAACATAATTGTAACTTGATGTGAGATCCAAGCCATTGATCTTTGCTGTTTTGATGAAATCTGATTTGTTGATCATAATTGTCAGTGTTTTGAAGAGATCTAACCATTAGATTGAGGATCTAATTTGATAAATTGTTGATGTGAGAGATTCTTTGAATCCAGAATGTTGATCGAGGATCTGATTTGACACATTAAAGTATACTTTGTTGGAGAATAATACATGAGATGCCAAGTTGCTATACTTGTTCACATACTTTCTTGGTATATTGTTCACATGCTTTCTTGTCATATCTGAGATGATACATGTTGATATGTTACTTGCCTTGTTTGAATAATTTCTATTGTTGGCATTAACTTACTTTCTGCAATACCCTAATTAAATTGCTATGCTTGTATACCTAGCAGACATATTAGGTGTGGGGATGTGCATGTAGGCACCTACCTTCATGGGAAGGGTAAGAATGAAATAATGATAAATCTTAATCAAGAATCATAAAGCTTAGCCCAACACATTCCAAATCAGGATTTTAAGTTAAGGATAGCTTTAGGACGATCCCTACCCCTCAGCTCATTTTCTCTAGGGTACAGAGACCTACTGTAAGACCCGCACGCCACGAACCCGGTCTAACTTTATGTTTTCGTGTCATGACCGGTCTTCCCATCATAATCGACTCAAGTGAACCAATTATATGAAGAAACCACAATATGAGGTAAGTCACAAGTCAAATTTAGTTTTTGTGATTGACTGGTTAAGTTTGTATGGAAGCAAACAGTCAAAAACTAAAAACTAGAAAATTTTGGACCTATGGTGGCATGTTTGGGGGCTACGGTCGCACCTATGGTCGACCGTAGTGAGACCATGGGACCTATGGTCGCATGTTTTGGTGGTACGGTCGACGGTTTATGCGACCGTAGGAACCCAAAACCGACTCCATGTTTAGGAAACTTTCCTAATTTGAAGATGACTCTTTCCTAATTGAAAGAGGACTCTATATGGAGATTTTTCCTCTATATAAGGGACGTTCCTTAGCCTCTCTCACTCTTTTAGAATCCAAATTAAAACTCTAAACCTAAGAGAGAAACAGAGAAAGGAAGAGAAAAAGAAGGAGATTTGAAGAAAAAGGCTGAGAGGAATTGTCACACCCTAATTCTGCACTATTCAGAATGGTGTGATGAATCGCTAATAAACCAACGGTTCAACCAGGATCTCTAATAGGATGTGTCCTTTTAAATTAAACCATACACATCCACAATCATAATCAGAATAAATACACAATAGCGGAAGTCTTAATATTAAATAAACTGAGGAATCTAACTGTGATAATCATAAATAAAATATCAAATTATGTCGTATTAACCAAGACATAAGTAAATAAAATATCAATTACATTTCCTTAATAGTTCAAATAAAAATCTAATCGAAAACGCATGAGTTGTACTCGCATGAGGAGTCATGCTTCTCCACTATGTCTTCAGCCTCTATCGCAGCCACGTGTCCGTACACAGAAGCATTCATATAATCTTCCACAGTGGTACCTGCATCATCAACTAAAAATATTCGACGTCGAAAGGGTGAGCACACATCACGGCTCAGTGAGCAAACAAAACAATGCAACAAACATATGCATGCATTCAATTCATATCTGTAGTCTGGTATATAAGTTTGTAATGTGTTATAGAAAGGTTCGGTGGTCGCCTCACCTCTATACACGAGTGTATGAAACCGCCCAATGAAAACGGCATTGTCGACCCCACATGCACCCACTATGATATAATATACCCCCATGAAAATGGCATGACAGTACCGATTGCATCATACCAACACGTAAGCCCCTGCTGGCGAGGGCTTGCAAACTAGGCTCGCAACTAACCAATCCTAATGTCAATCAGTGTATCCAAGGCCTCACCCCAGCATCCCTCAATACATCCATAAAGATAGAGCTAAGGCTCCCCGGCAGAGTCGAAGACTACACGGTCCGAGACCACCTCCCCTGATAAGGTAATGGCGATACGACGATGTCAGTGGACAAGACTTGTATAGAGATATGGCACAATATACCCAATGAAAACGGCATTGAAGTGCCGGTTGATACCATCCCCTATCCGCATCAAGTACACCAACAAACATAAACATTCACATGCCTATTCCTATCATCATCATCATCATCATCATGTTATACACAATGAAATTAAATATGCATGAACAGTAATAATAGAAATATTGGATGACATGTTGAATGCACATTACAAGCATACACGCATAGAATCAGTCATGGCATTGGACTCAAGAAATAAATAGTTTATTATTAGCCAATTAGTTTAGGTCTTGTTCCCTCACCTTTGCTTGAGTGTAGATCCTCTTTCAAGCTTTAAGAATCACTTTTATATCAATAGAAAAATCTAACAAGTCGATAGATTTTAATTAGAATTCATTCCGATAATTTTAAGCTTGCTGTTAAGCGAGGGTCGCAGGACGGGTCGCAGGTAGGGTAGCAGTTTTCTACGACCCCCAGGGTGTATGGTCGATGCCAGGGTCGGATGTTCCATCGACCTTGGGTGCGACCACTGCCTCCCTGGACTTCCCGAAAGCTGGGGGTCGATCTTGTGGTCTGGTAGGGTAGATCCCCAATCGACCCCACGTGCGACCCCACGTGGTTTGAGTCGACCTTTTCATCCTACAGTCCATTCTTTCATGTTTGGGTCCTATGGCTTACTTCCACCATCCATTCTATACTTGTTCTATGGCTTAAAACTCCAGGTTACTTTCTAACTTTGCCTACCATGATTTCTTCCATTGATTTCATTGAAATCTTCCCATGGATGGATGATTTGGGTTTCTCCTAGATCATACCCTCTTTATGAACTATTCTAAGGTCTTAAATCGCTAATGGAAACATACCCATACCTTAGGTTTGCTGAGATTCAGACGTTTCTCTGAATTCTTCTCTTTAGTCTTCTTCTCCAACTTTCCTTTTCTTCTCCTTCTCTTCTCTTTCTCTCACTTTCAATTAGGGTTTCAAAAGAAGTGAAAGAGGCTAAGGGACATCATATTTATAGAGGAGAATCTCCCAAAATAAGTCCCATTGAGATTAGGAAAGAATCCCCTTGAAATTTGGAAAGTTTCTTATTTACGGTTTCTGTCGGCAATGAGGGGTTCGATGAGGGGGTCGGAGATCCTGTCGACCCTCAGGTCTAAATTGTCTGACCCTCGGTCAAAATTTCAGGGGTCTGACTCCCTAATGAGGGGGTCCGACCCTGCCTATTTGGGTATGCGACCCTGCCCCCTATTTTACTATTTTTGGGTCAGTTTAATACCTGGTCTCGCTATTTCCTTCACGCACTTGGTCCATTTGGCTCGACCATGATCGGTAGACCTGGTACAAGGTGGTAAGATCGGTTAGTTCGATACGGGTCTTAGACTCCCCCTACTTATAAAAATTTCGTCCTCAAAATTTGTACATACCTTCCGAGTCGAATAGATGAGGGTATTGCTTTCGCATAGCATTCTCTTCTTCCCATGTGATTTCTTCTATATCTCTGCTTCTCCAGGTGATCTTAACATAATAAATGTCACGATTGCGTAGTCGTTGCACCTTTCGGCTAGTGATTTTAGTTGGTGCTACTTCAAATGTCAAATCATCAGTCAAATCAGGTAGATCTACTGTCAAAACGTGCGTTGGATCTCTGACATACTTCTTCAACAAGGAGATATGAAATACATCATGCACACTTGACATAAATGGTGGTAGTGCTAACTGGTAAGCCACTTTTCCACGTTTAGCTAGAATCTCATATGGTCCGACATATCTCGGACTTAGTTTCCCTTTCTATCCGAACCGTTTCAAACCGCGCATAGGTGACACTTTGAGGAATACCTTATCACCTACGGCGAATACAAGATCTCGGCGTATAGTATCTGCATATTGCTCCTGACGATTCTGAGTCGTTCTTACTCTTTCATTGATAATGTCGACTACTCGACATGTCTCTTCAACAAATTCCGGTCCAACAATACTACATTCTGCAATTTTATTCCAAAACAAAGGAGTTCGACACTTCCTGCCATACAGTGCTTCATAGGGTGACATCTGTATAGTAGCCTGATAGCTATTGTTATAAGCGAACTCAATCAGTGGTAACTTTTCATCCCATAATCCTTTAAAATCAATTACACAAGCTCGGAGCATGTCTTCTAGAATCTGAATGATGCGCTCCGATTGTCCGTCTGTTTGAGGATGAAATGCAGTACTGAACTTCAATGTTGTACCCATAGCCTTCTGCAATCCTTCCCAAAACTTTGAAGTAAATCGTGGATCTCTGTCAGACACAATGCTTTCAGGTACACCTTGTAATCTGACAATATAATCCACATACAACTTAGCTAACCTCTCCAGTGTATACTGAGGTCGTATAGCTATAAATCGATCCGTTTTAGTCAGTCGGTCTACAATCACCCAAACTGCATCAACTACTCGGGGAGTCAATGGTAACCCTATGACGAAGTCCATAGTGATGCAGTCCCATTTCCATGCCGGTTCTAGTAACGGCTATAACAGTCCTGCTGGTCTTTGTCGTTCAGCTTTCACCTTCTGACAATTTAGGCATTGAGACACGAACTTGGCTATATCTGCTTTCATTCCTCTCTACCAATATAATTTCTTTAGGTCATGATACATTTTTGTACTTCCAGGGTGTATCGAATAGGCGGTGGTATGGGCTTCCTTCATTAGTTGGTGTCTAATGTCCAAACTTTCTGTTTCAGGTACACATATTCTTCCTTTGTACTTCAGTACCTTTTCATCATCTAAGGTGAACTCAGGAATAGTCCTACCTTTTTCGATGTCTTCTTATACTGTTCTTAGATAAGAGTCTGATTTAATAGCTGTTTCACCTCATCAAGTATATCAGGTACAATCTTCAATGTGGCGAACATATTTGCAAACCGATGGATAAATCCTTGGTTGGTTGATTCACCCGGTGCATCTATCACAAACTGCTCATTACCGTAATTGAATACTTTTCCGATGGTACACAGTGCAGCAGTGGTGCTAACCTCCCCTTGAGATTTTATCATTGTCTTTCTACTCAGCGCGTCAGCAACCACATTAGCTTTTCTCGGATGATACTGGATATCACAATCATAGTCTTTCAATAGTTCCAGTCATCTTCTTTGTCTCATATTCAACTCTTTCTGATTAAAGAGGTAAGTAAGACTCTTATGATCTGATTTAATCTGAAATTTCTCTCCATACAAGTAATGTCTCCATATTTTGATAGCATGTACTACTGTCGCTAATTCCAAATCATGAGTGGGATAGTTCTTCTCATGTGTCTTCAATTGTCCTGAGGCATAAGCAATTACTTGTTCTCCTTGCATAAGTACACATCCTAATCCCAATCCTGACGCATCAGTATATAAAATAAATGGCTGTCCTGGAACCGGAATGGTCAAGATTGGAGCAGATATCAATCTAACCTTCAATGTTTAGAAACTCTTCTCGCATTTATCAGTCCAAACAAACTTTTTGCCCTTCTTAGTCAAACTGGTGAGAGGTACGATAATTCAAGAATAGTCTTCTACAAATCGTCGATAATACCCAGCTAGACCTAAGAAACTTCTAATTTCTGCAATGCTCTTCGGTGCTTCCCACTTCACAATAGCTTCGATCTTGCTAGGATCCACTTTAATTCCTTCAGCGGATACAACATGGCCTAGAAAAGCGACTTCCCTTAGCCAAAACTCACACTTTATAAATTTGGCGTAGAGCTTCTCCTTCTGTAATCGCTGCAGAGCGGCGTTTAGATTTTTAATATGAGTTTTCTTGTCCTTGGAGTAGACCAATATATCATCGATGAATACAATAACCAACGTATCCAACATATCGTGGAATACTCAATTCATAAGTTCCATAAAGGTTGCTGGTGCGTTCGTCAATCCAAAAGACATGACCAAAAATTCATAATGTTCATATCTGGTCCTGAATGCTGTCTTGGGAATATCACCGTCCTTAATCTTCAACTGATGGTAGCCTGACCGAAGATCGATCTTGGAGAACACTTTGGCACCTTGCAACTGATCGAACAAGTCATCGATTCGAGGCAATGGGTATCGATTCTTGATTGTTAGTTTATTTAGTTCTCGGTAGTCTATACACAATCGAACACTACCGTCCTTCTTCTTCACGAATAATAATGGCGCTCCCCATGGTGATATGCTAGGTCGGATGTAACCCTTGTCCAGTAGTTCTTATAGTTGTACTTTTAATTCCTTCAGTTTAGTAGGAGCCATTCGATAAGGTGCTTTAGATACTGGTGCGGCTCCGGGTATCAGATCTATAACAAACTCTGTAACGCAGTCGGGTGGTAGTCCTGGTAGTTCTTCAGGAAATACATCTGGATAGTCACGCACAACATCAATATCCTCCATTCGTGGTGCTTTCTTGGTAAGATCGACCACAGATACTAGATACTCAACTGCTCCTTTCTCAAGGCACTTCCTAGCCTTTAATGCAGAGAGTATGAGCTTTCGTTTACGGAGAAGTTTGGTTCCCGCAAAACTGAACTCTGCCCCTTCCTTGTCTTTAAATGTCAGCTTCTTTTCAGCACATAATAGGTTTGCAGAATGCCGAGCTAACCAGTCCATTCCCAAGATGACGTCAAAGTCTGCCATCTCAAGTTGAATCAAAATTGCATCCAAAGTCTTTCGTCAATAAGAACTGGACATGGTCCATAACTTTTTTCTAATTCCACTTATAATCCCATAGGCGATTGTACAAGCAGTTTGTAGTCTAAGGATTTGAGGGGTAGATTTAGCTTCTTTTCAAATGACAGAGATATAAAAGAATGAGTAGCTCCTGAATCAAAGAGTACTCTGGCGGGAATGCCATTAATAGGTACGATACCTGTGATTTGTTTTGATTTAGTCTACATGCTCACATAATGTAACACAAAATGATAAGATTCAGGTCATACATGTGACCACATTAGGTGATGCGGCAGCATCCTCAGATGTAACCGCATAAACTCTGCCTTGTTGTAGTTGCTTCTTGGGCTTAGTACACTCTCTTGCGACATGCCCTACTTGATTGTAGTTAAAACATCTTATTCCTTCACCATTTTGCTTTGGTTATGGTGGGACTGCTGAAGTGGTCTTGGCTGCAGCATTGAAGCCTTGAGTACGGAAAGGTTTGAATACCTTGGTGTTCCCTCCATTGTAAGAATTTCCATTTGGCCTTTTGGTTCCCCTATTTTGAGCAAAGTATCTCTCTTTCTGGCTCGACTCTATCACTCGAGCAATTTGTACAGCTTCATTGTAGATTTTCTTCTCAAGTCCCAGAACATGTTCACGTATGCTTCCCCTAAGTCCCATGACGAACTTTCGGGTCTTTGTATCTTCCACTTGCATACTGACTGGTGCAAAGAAAAACAGCTCCTCATAACGCTGTTGATATGCATCGACCGTCATCTGTCCCTGATATAAACTCAGGAACTCCTTCTCCATGGAATCTCTGAAACTCCTAGGAAAATACTTCTCAAAGAATGCCTCCTTATATATATCCCAAGTCAATTGGGTGTGCTTTGTCATCAGATACGTCCGTGTGGACTGCCACCAGTGGTGTGCATCGCCTTTCAGCATAAATGTTGCACACAATACTTTCTCTTCTTCATTCACTGTCATCATCGTGAAGTTTCTCTCCATCTCATCGATCCAGTGTGCTGGCCACAACGGATCAGCTGGCTTACCACTATACTCCTTGGGCTTCATCTTCAGAAAATACTCCACCAGCCTGGAGTGGTCTAGTTGATGAGGGACATAAGCCCCATACATAGGTGGTTGGTATTGATATCTACCTGGAGCTACTTCAGGGTTTTGTACTTGAGCCTGCATGATGGGAGTCTGAGGTGTGTGGGGTACTGTGTTACTTCCCCCTGGTATTGTGCTTGCCTATCCTGCTGGCATCGGTGTCGTTTGTGCAGCTGAAAAAGCCATGCCTATGGCAGCTTGCATAGTAGCTTGTACCTGTTGTATTTGCTACAGCTGTTGTGCCAAATTCATTACGGCTGTAGCCAGGTCTGTAGGTGGAGCTGGCAGATTTGTAGGATTTGTCTGCCCATTAACTACGGACGGTGCCGTGTTCTGATTCTCCTATGTTTCAGGGTGTATATGGCTGTCTTCCTCCACAGGTGGTGGTGGTGGAATAGAGTTATGGCTTTGTCTGGTCACTCTGCGTCCAACCATTATCTGTGCTGGTAGTGGTGATGCCTGAAAATCATAGAATACGTGAGACAATCATTATATACTTCACTCTCATATTTAAATTCACTAGTCAATGATATTTTCAAAATTTTCAGATCATTCTGTCAAAAAATACTGTATTTTCCATCGCAGGGTCGATGGTGAGGGTCGATGGATGTCCGACCCTAGGGTATGCGACCCTGAGAATCACTGATACTTACCGAGAGCCGAGGGTCGATGGTGGGGGTCGATGGATGTCCGACCCTGGGATCGACCCCTAATTCTCTGTCAGATCACCGAGATGCTAGGGTCAATGAGGGGGTCGGAGGGAGGGTCAGATGTTTTGGTCGAATTCTCCGACCTTAGGACTAAAAATCAGGTTTTTAATCCCGATTATGAATCCATTTCTCATTCTTTCTCCTCCTTTTCGACTTGGCTCGTTCCTCTGAGTTGCTACAGTGACAACTCCGGCCCATTGGTGATTTTTGCTTCTCTTTTCGACGTCTACTCCTCTTCTACAGGTATGTTCTCTACGGTTTCATGTTTTTAGGGTTTCTTAACTAGGTTTTGCTTGTTTATATCGTTTTCTTCCAATTAAACTTTTTCCAACCGTAAAAATTCAATTTTTATAGGGGGCTTTTGTTGTTGGTGACTCAATGGATGAAAGCCCTAAAAAATATTTGAGTTTCATCGGTTGGTTATTGAGAAACTTGAAATTTCCCATTTTTGCCCTAATTTGTCGAGATTTTTGAATTTCTCAAAATTTCTTCAAATTCAATCTCCTTAGATAAAATTTCCAACTGTTTAAGTCTTACATGATCGTTTAGAATCTATATAAGTCCTCCTGCCCACGTGTATGGGTGAAAAGTGAGGCTTTTGACCAATTTATGCCGTTATAATGTCGAAATTTTTAAGTTTTTCATCTTTACTAAGCCAGTATCTGTTTTTCTTTGTTTTTTACAGATAGTATGGCTCATACCAAAGTACCCAGGGTTCATGACCCAGTCCGCTTCCGTTCTAACGAGGCTGAGGCACAGTATGCCCACTACGCTCGTAAGAAGGTAGAGGGAGGTCGTCGGGTGGACTTGGCTAGCCTGGCCTTGTTTGATGTGGAGAAGGCTTTTGGTGACATGGGCTGGCTTCTTGTGATCACCTACGACGCCTGTACTTGTCCAGATTTGGTGAGACATTTTTATTGCAATCTCCAAGTGGTGGGGGATTACAATGATACTGAGAGGGGTGGAGAGCTCAGGATCACTAGCTACGTCAAGGGAGTCCAGTTTTCCTTTGATTATCGGCAGCTAGCGGACTTCTTGGGCATTTCATACGACGGCCCCTTGGTGTTCTGTTCTCCCGGAGAGCCCCAGTTCTTTTCCTTGAAGATAAGGGCTGAGATTGACCGTTAGCTCATCAGAGAGGATCGCTGGGAGATGAAAACGATCTACCTACGTCCAGAGCCTCGGGTGTACTGTAAGATCATTCAGCACAACCTGATACCTCAGAGTGGGCACTACGAGAGGATCTCCCAGTTGACCCAGTTCTTGTTGTACTGTATCTGCACTAGGCAACCTGTCTGCCTTTCTTATATCATTATGCGGACGATGATCAGTGCCACATTGCCCGGTTATGTTGGCAACCTGCCTTATGGACGCATGATCACTACACTGCTTACCCGCCTGGGTGTTGATTTGGTGGATGAGAGGATTCAGGAGAAATCCTTCTCATCACCTCTGGATTGGGAGGCTATCTGTAAGATGGGCATGCGGGATGCTCAGGTCAGCGACGATGAGAGGAACGCTCTGGTGCGTTCGCATACTCGAGTGGAGATGGCTGACGCTGAGGCAGCAGCAGCAGCCGCTGGAGCAGGGGTTCATGGGGGTGATGCTATGGATGATGATCGTTTATACATGGATGTGGATTCCATACTTCCTCCATCACCTACACATACTACGGGAGCTGGTCCTTCTTATGCAGTTGGTCCTTCACACCCACCTTCTGATGACATGATGGGGATACTGCGTGAGATTAGAGAGGCTCAGTGCATGTCTGATCTGAGGGTGGGAGAGCTTCTAGATGCTCAGTGCATGTCGGATTTGAGGGTGGGAGAGCTTCTAGATGCTCAGCGCGTAACTGATCAGCGGGTGGCTAATCTCACAGCTAGTCTTCAGACGACCCAGACTCAGATAGCTTGGTTGACTAGAGTCTATGCTGAGGATTATGATAAAGAACGCGAGGCACCGCCTCCCCCATTACCTCCAGCTTCTTGATGTATTTTCTTTTTATTTTTCTTTTTGTACTTCAGAGTAACTGTCCGGGTTGTGGACTGTACTCTGCTTTAGACTTGTATATATATACGTTTGTTCTTCCTTCGAGTGTATATAAATTTGTTTCTCATTTAATAGATGCATTATTCTCTTTCAATTTTGTCTCAAACAACACAGATGCTTATGGTGTGTTATTATTACAGCTTTTAAATTTTTATCCTATCTCAGTTCACAACTTTTGTGGTAGTATACTGGTTTAAAAGATAGGGCCTGAGAGCTCTAATACCAAGTTGTCACACCCCAATTCTGCACTATTCAGAATGGTGTGATGAACCACTAATAAACCAATGGTTCAACCAGGATCTCTAATAGGTTGTGTCCTTTTAAATTAAATCATACACATCCACAACCATAATCAGAATAAATACACAATAGCGGAAGTCTTAATATTAAATAAACTGAGGAATCTAATTGTGATAATCATAAATAAAATATCAAATTATTTTGTATTAACCGAGACATAAGTAAATAAAATATCAATTATATTTCCTTAATAGTTCAAATAAAAATCTAATAAAAAATGCATGAGTTGTACTCGCATGAGGAGTCATGCGTCTCCGCTATGTCTTCAGCCTCCATCGCAGCCACATGTCCATACACAGAAGCATTCATATAATCTTCCACAGTGGTACCTGCATCATCAACTAAAATTCGACGTCGAAAGGGTGAGCACACATCACGGATCAATGAGCAAACAAAACAATGCAACAAACATATGCATGCATTCAATTCATATCTGTGGTCTGGTATATAAGTTTGCAATGTGCTATAGAAAGGTTCGGTGGCCGCCTCACCTCTATACACGAGTGTGTGAAACCTCCCAATGAAAATGGCACTGTCGACCCCACATGCTCCCACTATGATACAATATACCCCCATGAAAATGGCATGGCAGTACCGGTTGCATCATACCAACACGTAAGCCCCTACTAGCGAGGGCTTGCAAACTGGACTCGCAACTAACCAATCCTAATGTCAATCAGTGTATCCAAGGCCTCACCCCAGCATCCCTCAATACATCCATAGAGATAGAGCTAAGGCCCCCCGGTAGAGTCGAAGACTACACGGTCCGAGACCACCTCCCCTGATACCCTACGACGTAATAGTTCTGCTAAGGTAATGACGATACGACGATGTCAGTGGACAAGACTTGTATAGAGATATGACACAATATACCCAATGAAAACGGCATTGAAGTACCGGTTGATACCATCCCCTATCCGCATCAAGTACACCAACAAACATAAACATTCACATGCCTATTCCTATCATCATCATCATCATCATCATGTTATAAACAATGAAATTAAATATGCATGAACAGTAATAATAGAAATATTGGATGACATGTTGAATGCACATTACAAGCATACACGCATAGAATCAGTCATGGCATTGGACTCAAGAAATAAATAATTTATTATTAGCCAATTAGTTTAGGTCTTGTTCCCTTACCTTTGCTTGAGTGTAGATCCTCTTTCAAGCTTTAAGAATCACTTTTATATCAATAGAAAAACCTAACAAGTCGATAGATTTTAATTAGAATTCATTCCGATAATTTTAAGCTTGCTGTTAAGCGAGGGTCGCAGGACAGGTCGCAGGTAGGGTAGCAATTTTCTGCGACCTCCAGGGTGTAGGGTCGATGCCAGGGTCGGATGTTCCATCGACCCTGGGTGCAACCACCGCTTCCCTGGACTTCCCGAAAGCTGGGGGTCGATCTTGTGGTCTGGTAGGGTCGATCCCCAATCGACTCTACGTGCGACCCCACGTGGTTTGAGTCGACCTTTTCATCCTACAGTCCATTATTTCATGTTTGGGTCCTATGACTTACTTCCACCATCCATTCCATGCTTGTTCTATGGCTGAAAACTCCAAGTTACTTCCTTACTTTGCCTACCATGATTCCTTCCATGGATTTCATTGAAATCTTCCCATAAATGGATGATTTGGGTTTCTCCTAGATCATACCCTCTTCATGAACTATTCTAAGGTCTTAAATCGTTAATGGAAACATACCCATACCTTAGGTTTGCTGAGATTCAGAGGTTTCTCTGAATTCTTCTCTTTAGTCTTCTTCTCCAACTTTCCTTCTCTTCTCCTTCTCTTCTCTTTCTCTCACTTTCAATTAGGGTTTCAAAAGGAGTGAAAGAGGTTAAGGGACGTCCTACTTATAGAGGAGAACCTCCCAAAATAAGTCTTATTGAGATTAGAAAAGAATCCCCTTGAAATTTGGAAAGATTCCTATTTACGGTTTCTGTCGGCAATGAGGGGGTCGATGAGGGGGTCGGAGATCCCGTCGACCCTCAGTCTAAATTGTCCGACCCTCGATCAAAATTTTAGGGGTCTGACTCCCTAATGAGGGGGGTCCGACCCTGCCTATTTGGGTATGCGACCCTGCCCCCAATTTTACTGTTTTTGGGTCAGTTTAATACCTGGTCTCGCTATTTCCTTCACGCACTTGGTCCATTTGGCTCGAACATGATAGGTAGACCTGGTACAAGGTGGTAAGACCGGTTAGTTCGATACGGGTCTTACAGGAAGGTTTGTAGAGAAGAGTTCTATCTTTCTACAACAAGCTTTAAGGTATGGACTTGACTCTATAGGATAAATTACATAGGATAGGTTCCTTTCCATCAAATTGATGTGTTGAATCTAATGTAACGATTTCGGTTATGGAATTTCTAAGCAAAACCATAGAGAATAGGTTAGGGTTAACGGATGAGGGATAAACTAAGAATATTGGCCTTAGAATGATCATTAGGGAGGACCCCATTGATGATCCAAGAATAGGAACTCATGTGGGAAGTAAAAATCAACCAAACTACGTATGGTCGCAGCTATGGTCAACCATAGGATGAGAAAGTATCGACTACAGCCATTCGGGAAGAATTCTAGAAACATATGGTCGCAGCTACGGTCTCATGTAATGCGACCATAGGGTATCGACTGTAGGTCCCACGGTGGCATATATTGCTACCATAGCATCGACCATAGCATCGACCATAGAAAAACAGCAAGCATATTTTAAGACCAAACAAGATTTTTGACTACTGTAACTTGGTAAACTTGAACCCTAACTTACATACATTAATTTTTTAGGATCATAACAGATTCAAAGTGACTTCCAAAGCTTAGGAGAGGAACAAACATCGATCAAAGGTGAGGGAACAAGACCTAAACTAATTGGTTAATAACAAACTATTTATTTTTATTGAGTCCAATGACATGATTGATTCTATGCTTGTATGCTTGTAATGTGCATCTCACATGTCATCCAACATTCTTGCTATTACTGTTCATGCATATTTAATTCTATTTATTTATAACATGATAATGATGATGATGATGTTAGGAATAGACATGTGAATGTATGTGTGTGGTTGATGTGTTGGATGGGAGTAGAGCATCAGGGGAAGGACGTGGCATGGTGGTCTTTGACCTCGTCACCAGACTCTAGCTCTATCTCTACTCAAGTCTTGCCACTAACATCGTCGTATCGCCATTACCTTAGCAGAACTATTACGTTGTAAGGCATCAGGGGAGGTGGTCTCGGACCGTGTGGTCTCTGACTCTGTCGGGGGGCCTTAGCTCTATCTCTGTGGACGTATTGGGGGATGTTGGGGTGAGGCCTTGGATACACTGTTTGGCATTAGGATTGGTTAGTTGCGAGCCCAGTTTGTAAGCCCTCGCCAATAGGGGCTTACGTGTTGGTATGGGTAGGGCATTAGGGGAAGTGTTGGTGGTGTTTGATCCAGACACTTTAGCTCTATCTCTATTCCATGGTGAGTGCATGTGGGACGGCAATGATTTCTGATCCATTGGGTGGATTTACACACTCGTGTATAGAGGTGCGGTGGCCACCAAACCTTTCTATAGCACATTGCAAACTTAAAAATCAGACCAAAGATATAAATTGAATGCATGCATATGTTTGTTGTATTGTTTTGTTCACTCACTGAGCTCAAGTTGGAGAGCTGACCCTCGCGCACTCAATTATTTTTAGTTTCTAATGTTGCAGGTATTACGGTTGAAGATTATGTCGACACGCCAATATATGAACAGGTGGCGACTATGGATGAGAAAGCTGTGGAGGACTATTATGATTCGTTAAGCGAGCGTTTCAACTATGGATACGCTTAGTGTTTAACTTTCGTATTTGGATATTTGTAATATGTATTAAAATATGTTTTGGTTACTTGAAGATAACTGGAATATTAATTATTTATCATGATTAAACCTCAGTTCATTATTAATAAGACTTCTGCTATTTACTTTATTATCTCTGATTAATGTGGAATGTGTTTTGGTTTAACATGGTTGGTATAGCCTATACAAGATCCTGATTGAACCGTTGATTTATTGACGGTTCATCACAGCATTCTGGTTAGTCCAGAATTGGGGTGTGACACCTTCATAGGTGTGATGTGAATCCAACCATAGAGCATTTAGATTCCACACCCTAATCTTGAAAGAACACATGAATGAATGACTGAATCTTCTGAACTACGCGGATCCTAATTCTTGGGGCAAACCTTAAGATACGTAGGTAGTTTGGGACATTCCCAGATATGGTTCCACACCCTTTTGTCTAGAGGGACAGATTCCCGAAGACATACTTAGACCTTTGTCTAGAGGGATAGATTCCGAAGACATACTCAGACTTTGTTTAGAGAGATAAATTCCCAAAGGCATACTCAGACCCTGTCTAGAGGGATAGATTCCTGAAGGCATACTCAGATCATGTCCAAAGGGATAGATTCCTGAATATGTACTCAGACCATTGTCTAGAGGGATAGATTCCCAAAGTCATACCCAGATCCTGTCCAGAGGGATCGATTTTTGAAGGCATATTTTCCCAAAAGATGTACTCAGACCTTTGTCCAGAAGGATAGATTCCCAAAGGCATACCCAGATCCTGTCCGGAGGGATAGATTTTCGAAGGCCTACCCAAATCTTGTCTAGAGGGATAAATTCCCAATGATACATTCTTAGTTCCTTTAGGTTATTCATATCTACCATCATCCAATTCCATATCTATCATCCATATCCATATCCCCAATCTACTCAACAACGAACTACGTTGTACCTGATTTCCAAGACCTCTGGAATACCTAGACAACTTGGAGGACTCTCCAAGTATGATACCATATCTTAGTATCTTTAGGTTTTCCATATCCATATCCATATCCATATTCATTTCAATCCACATAAGCTGTAAGACCCGCACTCTGAAAATCCGGTCTAACCTTGGTTTTGTGTCGTGGCAGGTCTTCCGATCATCACCGAGCCAGACGGGACAAGCGGATAACAAACAGGTACGAAATCGGACCGAAGTCGACCAATTATACCTGATTTTAGGTATACCGGTCGATGGTACCGGTCTTGGTACCGGTCGACCGGTATGGCCTGCACAGCTATGTGTGGGAATTTGAAAATTGGTCTCTACGGGTCCCGCTTTCCTGATTTCGAATCCTAGAAGTTTCCTAATCCTAGTAGGGTTACTAAACCCTATTTCTAGCCTATAAATACACCCTTAAGCCTCCTCAAATCCTTTCCATTGTCTCTCACAAACCCTAGAGAAGAGAAAGAGCTTGGAAAGGAGAAGGAGCTAGGAAGAAGAAGGAGGTGCCGCCATTACCGTTTGACGAAGCTCACGCTACGCCTGTCAATGGTAAGTGCTTGAATCCATCTTCTTATTCTGTGTTAGTTGTGTGGGTGGATCAATACCATGCAAAGTAGGTATTGATCTAAAATCCTAAATTGACCAATAAACCCTAAGTTGCCGTCAAACCCTAGATTTGAGTTTCGAGATGATATTCATCGAAACGAGACTTGAATGAGTTGGGGATAACTCTAACTCAAAGCCTAGACTTATAATGGATAGGAGAAACCCTGAAAATCCATGGAGGATGATCGACGGCAGTCGAAAAATCATGTATGGTCTTCCGGAGACATACCGGTCGACTATACCGGTTGCACATAGTGCGACCGGTATGTTGCGACCGCTACCTCTCGGGAGGTTGTCTGTGGGGGACCGACTGATCATACCGGTCGCCAGTCTTTCCCACAGAGCTGCGACCGGTATATGCCACCGGTCAGCTCTGTGAGGGTAGTTTGTGATCTTTGTTGGTTTCCGACCAACATGAAACCTTAAACAATATATTCTACTGGAACCCTAATAATATTGTAGGACTTTGTGACTTATCGTTTGTATCTTGCGACGAGCAAGTCAACGAACGAGCGTCGGGTAAGGGAATCTGACCTAAACCTAATAACTAATGGACAGTAAATCGTTGTTAATCATTGAATATCTATAATGTGGTGTTTGTGCATATTCACATGTCATCCTTTACTTTCAATTATTATTACTGTTCATGCATTGATAGGATGTGATTGTTAGGCATGTGATTGTTTTCGTTGGTGTGTGGAGTGGGGCATGGGCCTGGGATCGCTCTTCACACTGGCACCTTTTGTAGTATTCTATCTTAACATGCTTGGTACGGGTGGGGTATCAGGGGAAGGTCGTGGTACGGTGGTCTCCGATATTGATGTTGTCCCGGCCATCGTTGTGTGGTACTGAGGATTCCGAGTCGACGCTGGCTTGTCCACGATGCTTTAGCTCTATCTCTATGCCGTAGGGAGTTATGTTGGGGTAGGGTCTACCTGCGTATTGTTTCTATCCTAGTGGGTTAGTTGCGGATAGGGTATCAGGGGGAGGTGAGGTATGGTGGTCTCCGACCCGGCCTGCACGCTCTAGCTCTATCTCTATGCCGTAGACGGCTGTGCTGGGATAGAGCATACATTGTTGACATATAGGATTGGTTAGTTGCGAGCCCAGTTTGCGAGCCCTGGCCAGTAGGGGCTTAGGTACTGGTATGGGTAGAGTATCAGGGGAGGTGCGGGTATACCTTAGCTCTATCTCTATTCCATGATGGGTGCATGTGGGTTGGTGGTAGTGTGATTTACTGTGCAACGCCACACACTCGTGTATAGAGGTGCGGGGGCCACCAAACCTTTCTATAGCACATTGCAAACTTAAACCAGACCACAGCATAAAATGATTGTTACTCATGCATCATATTGTGAAACTGTCTGATTGTCTTACTGAGCTGTGTTGTGAGCTCACCCTTTGTGTACACATTGTTTTTAGATGTTGATGCAGGATACACTGTGGACGATTATGTGAACGCTCCGGCGTATGGAGGTGTAGCTGCACTGGATGTACAAGCAGGGGAGGACGAGCATGATGCTTCATGCGAGTGCCCTTTCTGCGTGTACCTGTGATGGATTTCTATTATTTGTTTCAGTTATTTTTGCTTGGTATTAAGAGATGTAAGAGATTATTATTTTATGTGTTTGAATTTGAATAATGGGATGTTTATTTAAATTATCAATAGATACTCAGTTCATTCTATTTAAAGTCTTCCGCTGTATATTTATATTCTGATTGTGGTTATGTGTAATGGTTTGTATGGGTGGACACGGCCTATTCGAGATCCTGGTGTGAACCGTTGGTTCGATGACGGTTCACTCACACCGTTCTGGTTGGATCAGAATTGGGGTGTGACATAGGCTATCTAGATTCAATCTCAATCATCTATCAAGCATAAACTTCAACTTGAACATTGAATCTAATGAAGCTTAATCATAATCCATATCCCATAAACTTTAATCACATTCTGTTCGAACTACGTTATGGACTTGATTTATAGGATTGGAATACGCAGGCAATCTTGAAATAGACGTCTAAGATTCAGTCCATCATCGAACCATCTTTGGTTTGGTGCACTGTATATTATTTTATTTATTTTTAGAACATGCTTGGATAAACCCTAGGTTAGAAGAACTTAACAACTTGGCATATGATCCCCATGAGCTCTAGTCATCATCCATTGACCATGAACAGTCAGAACCATAGAGTCTAAGGAAAGTAGAATCACGTAGGAGGTTGATTTTTGGATCGGACAACTTTGGGTGCCTAACACCTTCCCAAAGTGTACCTCAAACGCTTATCCATTCTTTGATAGATCAAAATCGATATACATTAGGTCATGAGTCAATAGAAGTCTTATCCTATTATGAGACTACATTTTAGGTCCTAGACCTTAATCTAGGTAGCGACTCCAAATCATTATCGTCCATCAACGTGGGTGGACATAGATCAAAGGCGAAAGCCGATGATCAAGATTTGTCCTCACACATGGCTTGACTTGGGGGGGGCTACCGAGTTAACTCGGCTAGGGTTTCCGGGACACACGTAGACTTTTTTTTTTGCATGTCGCCGCGTCCGACATTTGGTGACGACGATTTTATACCACCGTAGTCGTCTTGTTGAGACCTTTCAATTTTATATGTTTTGTAACAACTTTCGGAGATTGGAAAAATTCAACAACGAAAGAATCTTTGACAGTTGCATTCGAAACAAGGAGAAAAATCTCAATCTCAGATTCAACTAGCTAGGATATGTCTTTACATTCATTAATAATCAATCTTAAGTCTGTATGAAAAGCTTTGATACCAACTGTTAGACTTTTCTATGTTTAAGGTTTCAATTAAACCATGACAATCTATACAGAAACCCTAGAATACAGTGGAAATAATAAAGAAATGATTGACTGAGACATACTTGTGCATTGAATATTGATTCCTGCTGATTCCTTTTTTGTGTTTTGATTTGAGTCTTCCGCAGCCCATCGGAGATCCATTTTCATTCTCTTTAATATGAGAGCAAAGAGAGGAATAATAGAACTTGGACTGCAATGACCTTGAACCAAATATTTATAATACTATTCCAAAACTTGGAAATAATAAAGAAATGATTGACTGAGACATACTTGTGCATTGAATATTGATTCCTGTCGATTCCTTTTTTGTGTTTTGATTTGAGTCTTCCGTAGCCCATTGGAGATCCATTTTCATTCTCTTTAATATGAGAGCAAAGAGAGGAATAATAGAACTTGGACTGCAATGACCTTGAACCAAATATTTATAATACTATTCCAAAACTTGGATCATCCCTATAATGGACCAGGTTAGTTTATCTCTAACCTTTGACAAAGTAGAGCAAAACCAATCAAATCAATAATGCAAACCTCCAGTAACCAATGAGCCCGATAATTAATCAAGCCCACTAAGATAATATCTTACACCCCAACCATATATAGATTCTCTCTTGCGCAAATTAGAGACTTGATGCAAAGCCCAAAGCACAGAAAAACACAAACAAACTGTAAAGTAGAGTGACTCAAGAAAAGATCGTTTGTAGTGTTGCCATGTAGCACTACAGATCCTGACTGTTGTGAATGGATCAATTACAAACTCATGTGTCTTGGTACACTCTCAACGGTAAGGATTAGCATTGCTACATAGTAGTGCTATCGACGAGCCCCTCCCGACTAGAAAAAAATCGCCTGTAACACTGCCGTGTACCTGCTCTAGAGAGAGTCTGGATTAACATATTTTTTTGGGTTAATAGCTGAATTAACATATTAGTAATACAGATCTTCTCGTGTCATTAGGCAACAACAAGAGGAAGAGGGTGCTGCTCAGTTTACATGGGTAGCTTATCTGTTAAGTGGTTAAAATAAATTGAGGTCTTCTTCCCTATAAAGTCTCCCCTTTTGTTTTAAAAAATGTGTGTTTGAACAATTACAAAGTTTACCAAAAGAAACAAAAAGATTAGTCGATCACAGAGGTGATGATGTATCGTGCATGTGATCTGTGGAGTAAAATATGAGAGAGAGAAAGGTCGTCGGCAAAAACGCGTCTGGCCCTGCCCAGAACAGGGAAGGAAAGGAGCATGGAGGAAGAGAAGATAATGCTGATTTTTCAATTTCTTTCCACAACCACCGCTGCTATCTCACGTGTCTTGCGCTCGCTTGCTCGCCACGTATTTAAACACTTGTCTCTCCTTCCCAACTTTCCATCTCTCTCTCTCTCTCTCTCTCTCTCTCTCTCTCTGCGTCTTCTCTCTCGACCTACTAGCTTTTTGTCGGAACTTGGCTTCACATACAAGGAATCATGACCGGAAAAGAGATCCTCCACAAGATAAAGGTAAGTTGCGCTCCTCCCCTTTCTATATCTCTTCGTTTTTGTTTCCGATTTTTCTTACAAATTTTGAACCAAATCTGGACGTCCCTTCTCCCTGATTTGAAGGCTAATCTGGGTTTTGCTCCCAAATGGGAATTGACAGAGCGTTAATTTACCCTACTGGGGAGATATATATGCTAGATCGGCTTCCTTTAAGCTGGACCTTAACTTCAAATGCTTTAGGTTCTTATTGATTTACCAGTAAAAATGAGTTGCACAGTGAGATCTTCCTATAGATGGAGAATTTGTCATCTTTTTCCCGTTCCTGATATCTAGATTGCGATAAACAACCGATTTATGGGCAAATTGGGTCTCATTCATTCATAAACGAACGCGAATTACCAATAATCTGCTGTTAAATTAATGAAAATTGTATTTAAGCGTCTGTGGTTTATTTCAATAGGGGTAAATTAGTGGGAAATTGGTACTATTTTGAAGTCCTTGCCCCTAACCAACGGCAGATGGATGAACAAAGCATTCCACTTGGTCTTTCTTCTGTCACTTCGTACTTTGTTATCCCATAGTACCACAGATTAGTGAGGGTTCACTCATGGTTAAATGTGTCTCGTCTCCTATGAATTAATGGTAATTGTTGAGGAGGATCAAATCTTAATGCTAGGATGACATCTCATTTCTTTCGTTGGATTGCATCGTACGATTTAATTTTACTCTGTTCTTGAGTTTCTAGATTATTGATTGTGTTTGTTGTAATCCTGGAACACCAAATGTCACGGTCCATCTTAGTGTTTGGTGGTGGACGTGCCTTATTTTGTTTTCTAGATCTATCTTTGATGTTGTAATCTGGGATCCACCTTTGGTGGTCTAGTGGTGTTCGGACATCTAGCCTTGTTTTGTCTGGCCCAATCTTTTAATGGAGTTTGTTTGTGTTCTCCTTTCTGGTTTAATAAAATATCTACTTATCCAGGAATCATTATAAGATAAGATACTTTCTGAGACCGCCATAATAGGTAATTTGTCGATCAAGCTTAATAGATACTAGGTTGCTGATGTTGGCCAATAGATTGAGTGTCGATCCAAGGGATGGGGCAGTGGTCAGAGGAGCAGCAGCAGGGGTTGAAGAAGATGTCGACATATTGAGAGCAAGGAAATGATGATGTTGGTCAATTGCTGGCTCATGATACCATAAAAGACTGGATAACTTTAAGTTAGAAAGGCTTATCTTTCTATTCACATGAGTTTGAATTTATATAGAAAATTGGAGTTGATATTCTCCTTGACATTAGCTATATGGTTCCTTGACATTAGGTAACCATTGTATGAGAGATGTACACGTATGTATGAGAGGATGCAATGAGACTCGGTCTTTGTGGATTGACTGAGTAGCTGGTAACACATGCTGTGGGATGAGATAAGTGATGACTTGATGACTCATGAGAGACCTTACGGGTCCTTAGGCTGGATATTATTCTATTGGTTATTGGTCATGTTGCCATGACCTGCTCCCAATGATTTTTTTGCTACTGGCCAACTTCAGCCCATGAGGTTCCCGTCTACATAGCTATGCACAGGAGGAGTTGAATCTTGTCGAGGTTTTGTGGTAGTATAGGTGAAAGGTGACCCCCATGTAGATATGCTTAAGAACAAGAATGTTTTTATATAGTTGGAAAAGAGGGGAATATTGATGAGAATGAATTTGTAACGCAAGATGGAAGTGGTTAAATGCGTATAGAATGTCGTTTGATCAGTGCCACTAGGAAATAGAATGAGGGGAAGTTGACTGAGAAAAGGGTATGCCATTCACAAAGAAGACCTGTGAGTGGACTAGTGAGAGAGTAAATGATTTATAGGGTGCAAATTAAAGGAGGTGTCAAGAGGACGAGGAAGGCCTGAAGTAAAATTGGTTGTGATGGTAGAAAAAAATGCATGGCGACATTATTTAGTAGAAGATATTAAGTAGGTATCAAGAGGACAAGAAAAGGCCCAAAGTAAAATCGGTTGTGATGGTAAAGACTGGTAGTGACATGATTTAGCAGAAGATATGGCCATATGGCCCTAGAAAATAGTCTAATATTTAACAGGATTCATATAGCTTATCTCTTGTAGAATTGGAGGAGGGGTCCAATTGAGCAGAGTTGAGTTGACTATACCAGTAACTTTCTTGTGTTTTCAAAAGTTGTTAATGAAGCATTCTCACATTTTCATGTAACCAATGACTGCCTCTTTTCTTTTGGCCTTTTTTCCATGTTTGTGTGTTTTGTGATTTTTTGGCAGTTTGCTTGTGCGTAAGTGACAGGGTGATAACATGCCTTGTCAAAGCATGGTTTGACAACTTTGTTGAGCATTTTGCTATCAGAAAGATTAACTTCCATTCTTCAGTAGGTCTTATGAAAGTATTGACTTAATGCTTGATGTAGGCCAAAGCTGGTTTTGGTTCATCGTCATCTGATACAGGGAAAGGGAAGAGCAAAGTATCCAAACACATTACACATGGTTACCACTTGGTCAAGGGAAAATCAAATCATGACATGGAAGATTATGTTGTTGCGGAGTTCAAGAAAGAACATGACAACGAATTGGGTTTATTTGCAATATTTGATGGCCATGCAGGTCATGATGTTGCAGGCTATCTGCAGTCCCATCTTTTTGATAATATTCTGAAAGAGGTAATAGATGCATATGCCATTGTATGCTTCTTCTTTTTTTAATTAACGAATATAGTGTCCTATCAATTGCACTTTGTTGTTCATCCTGAGTGGACATCTTCAATTGATCTCACTGTCACTTGTCTTGCTGCAAGCAGCCTGACTTTTGGACAGAAACAGAGGCTGCGATCAGAAGGGCATACTGTATAACCGATTCGACAATTCTAGAGAAAACAAAAGATTTGGGAAGAGGAGGTTCAACTGCAGTCACGGCAATATTGATCAATGGTCAGGTACTGTTCATAGCAAATGTTGGAGATTCTCGAGCTGTCATATGCAAGAATGGTAAGGCCATACAGCTATCAGTTGATCATGAACCAAGCAAGGAGAAGAATAGCATTGAAAACAAGGGAGGTTTTGTATCCAACTTTCCAGGTAAGTAGAATTAGGTTAATTGTCAATGAGCCAAACTAGGCCTTTATTTTCAGTCTTTACCCCGCTGTATGCATTAAACATTATGTTGTTAGTGTTGATACAATGAATTCTTGGAAAATAAGATAAGACTTTAGTTAGTATTGGGAATAGTTTCACATTGCTAATGAGATTGGAATATTGGGGTCTTATATATGGAGAGTTCCTCCACTTACTAGTTCGAACTTTTGGGTTGAAAACTTGACATGGTATCAGAGCTACAGCTTCCCTCTCATATTAACCCTAAAAAGAATGGTAAGTCGCTGAAAGAAGGACATCAGATGCATAAAAGAGGGACTATGGTTACCTAAAGAGGGACGGTCACCCAAAAGAGAGACTTTATGTCACCCCTAAAGAGGGATTAGTTGCCCAAAAAGAAGGACGGTCCCCCAAAAAAGGGACTTTATGTCACCCCTAAAGACGGATCAGTCACATGAAAAAGAGGAACCAGTCACCTGAAAAGTGTCATGTATTGCCACATATATTACCACATATACGCCACCTAATGGTGAGGTTACTTGTGAGGGAGAGTATTGGGAATAGTCCAACATTGCTGATGAGATTGGAATCTTGGGGTCTTATATATAGAGAGTCCCTCCACTTACTAGTTCGAATTTTTGAGTTGGAAACTTGACAGATAGTACAATGAACAAATTCGGTACCTTCTCCATAGATTTTACTATCTAGCCTCATCCTGATTTTTGTTTAGGAATACAATTTACATTTTGGGTTTTCTGTCGTTGGTGCTTTATCTTGTTTATAGTCAATCTCAGGATTACTAGATGGTTCCAGGTGATGTCCCACGAGTGGATGGACAGCTGGCGGTGGCAAGGGCGTTTGGCGATAAAAGCTTGAAGCGACACCTCAGCTCTGAACCAGATGTAACAGTGGAGGTGATTGATGATGATACAGAGTTTGCCATCTTGGCAAGTGATGGATTATGGAAGGTTTGATCTCATCTCAATGCTATCTGCCCCATTGTTTGCACATATGAAATGCTTCAGACATAAAGAGTTGGATTTTGTCCTCCTTGTCTTGCTTCTGGCTTTGCATTTCTATCTTCTTGCATTTATAGGCCGTGGTTTGAGTCTTAATGGTTGTCTCTTGGTCTTTCCCCCAGGTTATGTCGAATCAAGAAGCTGTTGACTCCATCAGACACATAAAGGATGCTCTGGAAGCAGCTAAGCACCTGACGGAGGAGGCTCTTACAAGGAAAAGCTCAGATGACATTTCCTGCATAGTTTTGAAGTTCCACTGAACCATTTTTTGGCTGTGTTTATGTACTTCCTTCACAATTAATATGGATCTAAAAGTCTGCTGTATGCTGTTTTTTTGTTAGTAGTATAGTTGTAGTTTGCAGAGGTTGCAACAGTGCTTGTAAATATAGATGCATTTCAGCTAATACAGACCTGCTTGAACAACCAACATATTTCCAATCAGTAACTGATGCTTTGTTGAATTAATTTGACCTGAGTTTGTGTCTGATCACATTTGCTTAGTTGACAGTCAAACTGGGTTTACTGATATTTATTTATGCGATATTGGTTTGCTGATAGTTTGATTGCACCTGACCATGTGTGTTACGTCAATGGATTCGTTTTTCATAGGTTAACTGAAAAAACACAATGGATTGGTGGATCAGGGATTCAGGCATGGACTAGGCATTTCAGTTGGCCTTCTTAAGTTTTCAAAAACAAATTCTCTTATTAGACAGGTTGGGAAGAGATTGGGGTTTTATTGGATTCACATTCCTATCGTTGGAGTGACTCCAGTCGTGATCTAACATCTAGAGTTCACTCAGTGTACGTATCAATACATCGATATGTGTACTAGTTGAACCCCAGCCGTTAGATCACAACTGGATAATAAGAGATTATCTTTTTTCAATTTTATCTCTCTAACAAGAGAGAGAGATTCCAAAAATTACAGTAAAAGATATCCTCTCCTATCAGTCAGCCTGCTAGCCGAAAATCAATTGGGCTAGGATGCTCGGCATGCATATCAATACATCCCAGTCTTTCCAATGTTTGCGAGCTGGCCAACAGGGAAGGATTCAGTTCCGAAAATTACCTTAACAAATGGATAATATAATCGAACACAGTCTCATCCATTACTACCTCATTGGTGGATTGAACCCAAATGCCCAATGGGTGTTCTGAAGAACCAAGGTTTTCTCCAAAGGGTAATATAATCAGTGTATGAGACGGTCCAGGACAATTCCTATACTATACCTACCGATCCATTTATGATACATGAATAGGAGAAAAATCTGTATTAAACCCCTTACCTTTGGTTGATTTCCTTCGCCAAGGGGGTAAAATTGTCCGAACCATTTTATTTAGTCTCAAGTCTGGCTGGAATAATATTCTACCATTAGCAACTCGTTTATTTTCATTTCAAACCTATCCAAACACATGAAGGGTATTAAAGTAATTTGATATGTAAAAGACCTATGAATTAAACAAAAGACACGCGCTTACAAGCAGTGCACACCAAACAACCCCCTATCGGACCCTCAGATATAGCCGTTAGAATTCCGCTCCCTTTCTAGAGAGTCGCTTCTCCGAATAAGTACAGAGTCGTTACTTGTTAGTGCGGTTCATTCTTCTTATTTTCAAATTTTTGACCGTTGGAATCACAACGTTAATGCTATACCTGTCTCTCGCGCAACCTAAATCGAATTACTTAAAAAAGCTGACCGATTATCTCCCCATCTGTTTCGCTCTTCTTGCCCGTTGTGGTTATCAGTAGTCGAACGACCTTCTCACACTCACTGTAAATCGTTCCAAGGACTACTAGGTTAAGAACTACTCAACCATCATCAGTGACAATGGAAGATATTAACACCATGATTGACGAGACCTACGAGTTTTCTGCGCCTCGGTATTTCGATTTCGTCATTGGCGAATCCAACGAAGAGAGGAGAAGAGCAGAAGACTGGTTCGAGACTGCTCTCAGCTATGCTCCCTCGCGTACGTTTTTCTTGTTCTTGAATTTCTTGCTTGGTTTCTTTGCAGACTGGATCGAACCATGTTTTTGGGGTTCACTAGGGCGTGGATCGAAACGTTTGATCTATTTGAAGATTCGATTTCTTCTCCTTTCAATAATAGGTATATGTTTTAATTTGATGCAGCTTTCATGCCAAGAATCAGGACTGGTAGATCTGTTCACTTAGAAACCCTCTGCAATTTCAGCGATGCAGAACAACTGCAGAAGGTATATTCGTTTATTAATAAAAGTTTCAAATTTCACCGAAAAAATAAGCTATTTGGATATGGAAGTTTCTGAAGACGCACTCCTAGTAAGAATGACTGACTAAAAATCTGTAAACGATCCCTTTCATGGTTGCAGGCTTCAGGATCTTCGGAAACCTCAACTAGATCTCATATAACGGAAGCTGCTAGTTTGGCAACATCAGACAACACTATAAGGTGGATATATATTAAATCTTGCATGCATTAGGTTAAAAACTCTTCCCTCCCTTCTTTTTCTTGCTGACAAAAAATTGTGACCTATCCTGCAGACTAGAGTCCGAGGTAGTCTCTTTGCAAACGACAAAGCAAGAAGAAAATAGGAAAAGCCCTGTTGAAGAGGTATATTCTCACTCATTCACCCTCTGTTCGCCTAAAGTTCACCTTTTTCTTTTCCGCTTGGATTGAAACATAATCCCCAATTTTTGCTTTTACTGAGCGATTGCCTTCAACCAGGTCTCTCTTTCTAAGCAGTCCTCCGAAGACCTATCCATGCAACAGAAGGAAAGGTTTGTTCATTGTTGTAGCCCAACCTTGCTCAACCAAAAGTTCATAATGGTTCCTAATATTAAATAATGTAATCTTCTGTTGGGTCCAGTGTTTTGGTTGCTAGTGGTGAAATTTCAATTGTGAAGATTGGGAAACCAAGAGTGGAGGCTACTTCATCTGAGGTCCCTGTCATTTCAAGTATGTGTCATAATCCTGGTTCATCTTTTACCCCCAATTTAGCTATACATCCTCCAATCTTTTGATAGAAATTCATCTACCAACCATTGTCTTCTACAGCAGGTACAGAAACTTGTACACCAAAACCGCAGATAATCCCAAGAAAGGAAGGAACCGCACCTACCAATATAACAAAGAATCAGAAAGCTAAGAAGATAACTAGTCTTGTAAAGAACCCATCTGCTTTAAAGCCCAAAAATCTTTCTGAGTTGTCCAAAGCTAGAAGTGGAAAACCCACCAGTCGTGAAAGGTATTGTCATTCTACCTTCCTTCTTGGTGGTAGCCATCCCCCTTTCTTGTATTTTTGTTGCTTATACTTCCAAATGCTACAAAACTAACTAATTTCTTGTCTCCAACTTTTTAGTGTGAAAACTACAAAGAAGGCAGTTGCAGCTCCAGACTTTGCCCAAGAAAACCAAGCAATTAAGAGACAGAAGCTGGACGGTGGAAAAACTAGACAGGTTATCATTGTGACTATTCATTAGTCTCCTTAGAAGAAGTTCATTGGTTTTCTGTGCCTGATGTGGATTCTCTTTTGACAATTTGCAATACCTAGATTCTCAATATCAAAACCCAGAATTTACCCCACAAATCTAGACCTGCTTCGAATGGTGGTGGTATCAATTTATTCTCTTCAACAGCAAAAACTCGCATAGAGGACAGAAAGGTTTGCCTCCGAGCCAAATTCTTATAGCTGACTGGGAATTGAAATTGATGCGAGATCAAATATTCACTTGGTTGTTTATTCCCCACTGACTTGATTAAACATGTAATTCATTTTGAAGGTTTATGTCCGGGAACCAGCTGCTCCATTCGTTTCAATGGCAGAAATGGTTAAGAAGTTCCAGTCCAATACTAGAGAGATAGGACTGACACATGGCTACAACTCGATCTCACATGTAAAGATCTATCATTTCATTGCTTTTACTTATGGGTGTGGATCTATTCCTTATGAAAGTGAAATCTGATGGGTTGGTACTGTTTCAGGATTCTTGTGCTTCAATTGCACAAAGAAAGCCAAAACTTACTCTGACTAGGCCCAAGGAACCTGAATTCGAAACAGCAAATCGGCTTCGTCCTTTCAGGGTGAAGAGTACTGCTGAACTTGAAGAGGAGATGATGGCAAAAATCCCAAAGTTCAAGGCCCGGCCATTAAACAAGAAGGTCTGCTGCTTAGTGAAAAGAAAATAGTATTAATGTTCTTTCTTCTTTTGTCATCTATTGCACTCATATAGTTTTTTTACTGTACATTCAAGATTCTTGAAGCTCCAACATTGCCTGCATTGCCAAGAAGCGTCCCCCAGCAACCTGAATTTCAGGTAATTTCTTTCAAAAAGTTAGAATGGAATTTTGGTCAGGAGATAAAGAGTTGTTATACTGAAAAGAGTTTCAATTTTTTTAGGAATTTCATTTAAAGACATCGGAGAGAGCAAACCAGCATGCTGAAACAGCATCAGTTATTTCCACGACTGAATCTTACTGTCAGGTGAGTCCTTTTTTTACTTATATCCTTTCCTCTATCTCAATCATCTAGCTTTCCTGTAAGTTTGTTTTATTTACTGGGATTAATGCTTGTTTAACAGAATCAAGGGAAACCATATAACAAGTTAACCGAGCCTAGAACTCCTCGTCTTGAGACATTACTCCGAGCTCGTCCACCCAAGTACGTATTCTTGAATTTTGAAGATTTATCCTTCTGTTAAGTTAGTTTTTCTTTTTCTAATTGAAATTATATATTATTTAAAGAAGAAATGTTGACTACCGAAGTAATTCCTGCTGAAGTACTGATAATTGTTCTTACAGGGTAAAGAGTTCACAGGAATTAGAGCAAGAGGAGCTTGCCAAAATGCCCAAATTTAAGGCTCGGCCACTCAACAAGAAGGTATTCGATTGCTTTCTATCTGTGTAAAATTTTATCTTTTTTTTTTTTTTTTTTTTTTTTTTTTTTTTTTTGTCACCATTACTTCTATGTAACACTTCATATTTGCTTTAGATATTTGAGAGCAAAGGGGGCCTAGGAATATTCTGCAATCAGAAACGCGATGTAACAAAACCTCAAGAGTTCCATTTTGCTACAGATGAAAGGATTCCACCTCAAGCTTCAGTTGTTGACCTGTTTGACAAGGTAGGTAGTTATAACATGGAAAATAATATCTCTTCTGCTGCACTTTAAACTCTGGATTGTGGAATTCATTTAATTGTTTCTTGTTATGTTCTTTCAGCTTTCTTTGACTTCAGAACCTCGTCATGAGCTTTGTCAAATTCCAAGGGTCACCACACCAAATCCTTTCCATCTCCACACAGAAGTATATCACATCACCCTCTCTTCCTAATCAACTTTCACGCCCTGGCTTGAATTCGATTTACATTATTACTTACCTGTTTTCTCTTCTGCATTCTAGGAAAGAGGAGAAGAGAAAGAGAAGAAATTTTTTCTGGAAGTGTTACAGAAACAGTGGGAGGAGGAGAAGGCCAGGGTTCCAAAAGCTACGCCATATCCTTACACAACTGACTATCCAGTGGTAAGGAAGGAGTAGCATTTCTGTGTCCTTCCAATTATTGCTATCACAGAAAGAGTAGCTTGAGCAGCATGTGCTTCTTGTGCAGGTACCACCGAAGCCAGAGCCTAAAAAATGCACCGAACCAGAACCATTCCAATTGGAGAGTCTTGCAAGGCATCAAGAAGAAGTACAGAGGGAACTGGAAGAAAGGCAGAGAAAGGAGAAGGAAGAGGCTCAAATGAGAATCTTCAAGGCACAGCCAATATTGAAAGAGTAAGATTGATGATATCAATTCTAACTTTTATGATGATATATCTCTACTCTAACTTCTAAGCTTCCTGCATAACACACCAGAGAAATTCTAAATGATTCTACTGTCTTTCTGTGCAGTGACCCGATTCCACTTCCTGAGAAGGCAAGAAAGCCCCTCACACAGGTTCAGGAGTTTGAACTCCAAGTTGATCACCGGGCTATAGAAAGATCAGAGTTCGATAAACAGGTAAGTTATCTTGTTCTGAAGAGTCCTCCAAGTTGTGCAAATAAAGTACCTAAAGCTGTAAACCTTGGGCTCATCTAAAATTGATTTGTAGATCAAAGAGAAGGAAATGAAGTACAAGAGGTACAGGGAAGAGTATGAGTCTGCTAAGATGGTAATGCCTGTGATCCTGCCTTTCACTTTCTTTGTACTTGACAACCATGGTCTTTTTATTCTTTCATGTCTAATTAATGTCTGCGTGTTTTTGTAGATGGAGGAAGAGAAGGCATTGAAACAGTTGAGGAGGACAATGGTTCCTCATGCAAGACCACTGCCCAATTTCAACAATCCTTTCCATCCACAGAAGTAAGCAGCTACTACCTAATATGTTTACAATACTAATCTTCATTTTGCCGCTGTAACAAGTTTTATGGATGATTTATATATTTCTATATTGATTACGGGTGTGGTGGTGAACACAGGTCATGTAAGGAAACAACAAAAGCCAAGTCCCCTAACCTGCGTGTTCTCCAGAGAAAAGAGAGGAAAAGGATGACGATGGTTAATGCTGCTGTATCAAGTGCAGCTTCAAATCTGAGGTGATAGGATCTGTAAGCTGTTCAAAATTTCTTGGACCCAACTGGTGTTGTAAGCTGTTCAAAATTACTTGAACCCCAATTGGTGTTGTAATTACTGTAGTGATATTCATTCATTCTTAAGGTCTCATCATGTGTGATTCTTTGTCCATGCCCAGATAAGTTTGTTGTTATCTGTCTAGTTCATTTCATTCAATGACACAGACCTACTCTCTCTCTCTCTCTCACTAGGCAACTCCACAAGCTGGTCCTGGCTATAGAAATAAAACTAAAACCACAGTCGTCTCCCCCCCTGAAAAAAAAAAAAAAAAAAAAAAGGGCAGCCGCCTGATCTCATTGGGCCGTTTCAGCCCCCCATCAGCCCCCAAATATGTTCTCTTAAGTTAAGGATGCTGACTTTGTCATTGATCAAACAATGTGAATTTGGAGGAATAACAATTTGATTTATGGGAATTAGAATCTCTAACAAGTACAGCCATCCAAAATATCTCTCTATCAGTTTTGTTAATATCGCCTCGGGTAGAAAGGAAGTCGACTCGAAAAGGAGAATGTGGGAGACCTCGGTGGGGTATCAACTGGAGAGGCACCCGTCCTTGTTGCGATAAGTGATACCTGACGGCAGGACTCATCATCTAAGGGAGATGAACTGTGAAGGTGTAACATAAGGTGTGGAAATGAAGAAAACATTGAGGAAACAAATCGTGAGACCCTGGGTAGTGATTGTTTACAGATGCTTGGCTTATGAGCCATCGAAGGTAACATACGGATGCTTGACTTATGACCTTGGGTCGGTAGGGCTTTCCAGCCTCAAGCAAACATTGAGGAAGGATTTGACTGAGCAAACAGCCAGGAAACAAACTCGTGAGACCCTCCCAGGTAGTGTGTGGATGCTTGGCTTACGGGTAGGATTCTCGGGCTTTTGATTGGAGCCATCACCAAGGCAGGTTAAATAAATGATCAATGAATTTTTGTTCATACATCTCCAAGAGGAGGGTTAAAATCATGGATACACAAAGTAGAAAGCAGAAAACCCCTTGTAACTGTAATTTCCGATCACCATCAGTAATTTTAAATCCCAAATCAAACTAGAGGACGGAGTGAACAAAACATATTACCATCATTCGAAAACAAGATAATGAAACAAAATATCAACTCCATGAGAATTCAATTGAAAAACTCTCTTCGTACCAATTCAAAGTCATAGCATCGTAAACAAGATCCATTGTCATTAAATGGTTTATAATCGGTTTAACGATCCCATCCGATACAATACGTTGTATAAGAGGGTGAAACCAAAACTGAATTGATTAATTAAACGGTGTCAAAATCGAAACCAGAACCAATTATTAATGGGTTTTTAAACGGTTTTTCATTAATCAATTTTGACTATGGATTATAAATGGTCTAATGCATCGGTTTTGGGTCTCCCTATGCTGTTTAGGGGTTGAGACAAAATGAGGTGTCTACACCCCTTATTTAGTCGATTCTCATTCTATATTATGAATGCCATACTGGAAAAAAATATATTATATATTATAAATGCTTTCTCTAATTCAAAAATATGTTTATAAGAGTACGTTCTTAGAATACATACCGAAGGCAACCTAGCAAAGAGTAATAAATGGATTGAAGGCGATAGATAACATTCTCATTCTACAATCTAAATCAAGGAATCAAGGAGGTATCCTTGTTATCTCTTGTAAATAGAACCAACACTAATCCTCAAATATCACCCGATCACTAGATCAGATTCTTCATTCGTCTTCTAAAATGTACAATGAAGGATGGCATCCTCGTAATTATCTCAAATATATAAAACAACTCTAATCATAAAAATATAAAAAAAACTCGATTAATGAACTTGGATTCCGAACACCTTGATACAACTAGACAAATCCCAAGCCACTTTGACAGAGTTTAGTGTATATGAAAAAATATATCCAATTATTAATGGTGAATTACACTTGAGGTACCTAATATTTAAGAAAATGACATTTAAGGTATCTCAAGTTTCAAAAATGACTTTTAGGGTCCCTTTTAATTTATTTTTGTTTACATATCAGACATATAATCTATTTTACCCTTCCACCTCATCTTCTATTTATTGACTCCACCTCATCTTCTAATTTGTAGACTCTACCTCATGCTCACTCTCTGCCCTCACACCATTTACAGCCACCATCATACAACCCACGCCTACCCCCCACCCCCCCAGCAACTCCCACCCCACACCTCTCCCTCGTCCTCGCCCTCTATTATTATGTCATAAATTACAATAACATTAATAATGTTTTCATGGCATCATAAAAAAAGTTTCTTGAAATTATTAAGGACGATGTTTTTCTCACGAAGTGGAAACGAGAATCAAATAATTAGCACTTAAATAAGTTTTATTAAGGGGTCTTTTTGAATGTGACAAGGGTTGTTATATCATTTAGCTATAACCAATTCTCCCTTTAATGTAGATTTATTGAATCATCATGAAAACCTCAATATATATAGTATTTCATTTGAAAATTAGTGCAAATCTAACTGTAAAAAGACCTTAGTCAAACCATGATGGAACGTAACATAGACTTTGATAAAAATTGTGACAATCTATATGAAGGATTTGCAACGATAAAAGTATGTGGAGGGGTAGGTAGAGAGAAGAGGGAGAGGAGTGGAAGGGGATTGCAACTTCCAGAGTGATAGTAGAGAGGCAGGTAGAGAGAGAAGAGGGAGGGTGTGCCACGGGAGGGGGAGGCAAGGGAAGAGAAGGTGAGCAGATGCTGCGAGAAGATGAGTTGGAGCGAGAAGAAAGTTGTGGATAGAAAGAAAGACTGACAACCGCTGATAATTTAGAGATTAAAAAATATCAGGGGGAAAAAAGAAGGGTAAGTTTGCTGTTTGGAGAAATCTGAAAAAAAAAATTAGTATGATTAGGGGAATTTGAGTACCTCTAATACTGGGGAATTTTATAAATTTTCCCTTGAAAATAAGATGGAAAAGGAAAACTTACGCCTCTATACATCATAGGCCTAAATTAGCACACATTTTTTTTTTATCAATTAATCTATCATTTCACAAATTTTGTTTGAATTTGACGGTAAATTTCTTAAATCTCACTTTGCTTTATTATTAATCATCCTTACGAATTTAGAGATTTTAATTGTCATCACTTAAAATCATTTCAGCGATGGTATTTTAATTCCCGTCGCCTAAAATCATTTTAGTCGACGAGATATCTCGTCGCCTAACCTTCATTTAGCTGACTGAATTTTAATTACTATTGCCTAAATTAATTTTAGTCAAGGGGATCTAAGTTCCTGTTGCCTAACCTTCATTTTAGCCAACAGTATTTTAATTCCCGTCGCCTAAAATAATTTTACCAAACGGTATTTTAATTCTCATCGCCTAACCTTCATTCAAATGACTCTTGAAATGTTGGACACTTAAGCAAAAAGAAACTTAGGAATATTTTTTTTTTATAAATAGATATTTTATTGAATTAAAAAGGAGAACACAATAAATTGGACCCTCACGAGAGACCGACACAAAAACACACAAAAGACCAACAACAACAACAATAGGGACGAAATTATCACATAACTGAGGCCCAACAAAAAAAAAAAAAAAAAAAAAAAATTCATTAAACCACAGACTCCTTTTTTTAACGTCTCAGAGACGATAGGAATCGACTATGGGATACTTCCCAGGAAAGCCAAAGAAGCAGAACTTTGGAATATTACTTTTGTACAACAGCACTACATGACAACATGTGTGTTTATTCACTCTGTTCTCGGAGTCTTTGTATGTCCTCAAGACAGTTTGGTACTCCTCAGCGATGCTTGCTCCGGGTATCATCGCTGTAAAGCCTGCAACTCATCATCCAATATATTAATTAGTGGTAAGAATTAACAATACAATAGAATAACAATAGCAAAAAAGAAAAAAAAATATATATCAAACCCACAAACAACACAATGATTTTTAAGTGGTTCACTCCAAATGGAATAGATCCATGACAATGCGATCAATCACGATCAATCACAGTTTACACTATTCCAATGATGAAATTAAACCCTTACCAATCTCATTATCTTACTTACATAAAGAGAAACCATAAACCCCTAAAAGTACAAAACTTGCCTAGTACTACAACTCCCTGCAGAAAAAATGAGGTCAGGGATGTAGCCCCCTTTCAAGCAAAGGGCACCCACCCCCTACAATCCCTGCCCACTCAGAGGTGAATGGGACCGTCTAATATACGTGGTAGAGTGAATAGTAGTTCCTGACATAAGTGAAGATACTATCAAATATATAAAATCAATTATTAGAATAGTCTATGTACGTACCAGTCGTAAACAGTGGGGGTGTTGGGTTGGGGCTTGTCGAAAACCGCAGCTCCGATGGTTTTGGTGGCGAGGTTACTCCCTGGGTGGAACACACTCCTCCACACGTTCTCTTTCCTAGTAGACAATGGTGTCGTCGGCGGTGTCCCCGGGGTTGGTGGAGTCGTAGGGCTTGCTGGCATCGACAGCGAATTGCTTCCTTCTCCCCCAACTACGTATATATGTATCCCAGTTTATAATTAAAAGAACAACAGGAAGAAGAAGATAATAGCAGACAAAACAAATTAAGTTACAGAACTGAAAAAGGATTGAATACCTCTAAGGTTCAAGGGCCTGGTAGTCATGAGCTTCCTCAGCTTTTCCTGGCCCTCATATGGGTGAGGCCCAGCCACAACTTCGTCCCAAAAATTTTCTAACAAAACCATATTTTCTGATACTCTCTCTCTCTCTCTCTCTCTCTCTCTCTCTCTCTCTCTCTCTCTCTCTCTTTGCTTTGATCCTTAAGGCGAGGGCTTGGCTCAAGCTCTTGCTCTTGCTTGCTATAAATAGTGGAGGTTGGTGCTTAAGGTTACTCCCTAAACATCTATCTGGAGAAGAGAATCATGAAAATCTTTATAAAAAATAGATGACGATGTGGTGGATAAAGTTGAGTGAGTCCCCCCCAATGAGATGATAATTTTTTTTTTTTTTTTTTTGGGTAGAAATGAGATGATACACAATACCTTAGTAACTTTGAGGATTGCATGATAAATGCTTCCATCCTCCTATGGTGACATTGTCCTTTTTATTTTAATTTAAATTTTGATATTTTCTTCTAGACTTTCTAGACTTTTTTTTTTTTTTTTTGGATATATAGATTCGAAGAAGATATTTTTTTTTGGATAGAATTTCAAGAAGAATTAAAGTCATTATTTTTTTGAGGTTTGGATCTTTACAAAGGAGTGATCTATAATTCTATATTTCTCCCGCACTTAAGGTTGCAAAGGGATTCAATTAATAACAGTTTAATCAACTAAATGGAAGTTTATCTAAAAAATATTAATAATAAATAAAAATCTTACCCAATAGAATGATTCTTTCTCATGCCGGTGTGTTTCAGCCCAAATATCGTTTGAAAGTCTTACTGGTGGTGACGTAATCCCAATTGCAGAAAAGATATGAAGCTAACGCACCGATCGAACATCACTTCGATTTGATTTGATCAAGGTATCAGTATCTGACATGTTGTAGGTCATCCACATCCTCTCTTTCAAGAGTTTTTGGAGGAGAGGTGGCGCCCTCATTGGATGGACGATACTTGGGGCTCAGGTGAATCCGAGTCCTTTATTCAAACCGACACTGAAGGGACTGGGGTGTCGGCTAGGATGGAGGGCTCGGATTCATCCAGCTCCAAGTGTGGTCCATCCAATAAGAGACACATCTCTCCTCCAGAAACTCTTAGAAAAAAGATTTGAATCCAAGATTTGAATCCATGTTAAAATCGATTCAATACCAATACATGTTTACAGTAAATGAATGACTGATAAAGGAAATAAGAAAAGAACATCATTCTCATGCAATTTGAGAGAGCCCCAACAATTTATGGTCCAGACAAAAATAAAGAAAAGGGCCAATGTCATCATCGTCAGTCAGAGTAGGACAAAAGCACTTGTCACGCCTTAAGGGATTCAAATCGTCTCATCCCTGAGATTCAGGAGGCGTGGCGGCAACCCCACTGGATGGTTGCCATGTGGGGGTCGGATGAATCTAACCCCTCCGTTCGAGCCGACACTCTCTTGTCGGCTCGGCTTGTCGGCTCAAAAGGAGGGGTCGGATTCATCCGACCTCCACATGGCGACCATCCAGTGGGGTCGCCGCCACGCCTCCCGAATCTCAGGGATGAGACGATACTACTGGGAGTATGCCTTGATGTCAAGCGGAACCTCTGTTACCAAGAAAAAAAAAATGACCTTTCAATCTTATCCGGTACATCGTTGCCCATATTTTATAAAGATTATTATGATTCCCTTGTCCATGGAAGAAAGATATGAGAGATGTTTATACCGGTAGGTATCTATTGAAATCGACCTCAAAAAGAAGGTAATCGTACAATTCAATGATTTTATATGGTTCTAGGTTCTCTATATATATTCACACTGAGATGAGATCTATTTCACTATCAATGAAGAATAGAGTTATAACAATCTTCCTCACATTTCTCTTCTATTAATTAATAAAGAAAATCATCGTTATATATTTATATCAAACCCTATGGACTCTTAATAGTCATTTGGAATTAACCCACTAATTCATACGATGGAATACAAGATATCCAATCCTAATAGTATCCTTTTTATTTTAAAACACCAACCTCATAAAGAGTATTAAAGGATCTCAAAAGAAGAGAGGAAAAAAAAAAAATCAGAAATTAAGGTTTTGCTAGAAAAATTATGGGACCATGTTGTGGGTGGGGTGATCAGGCCTGAACAAAATGAGGAAGGTCACCACTAAGCCCTTGAACTGTAGAGGTACTCAACCCTTTCCTTTTAGTACTTACATTCTCATTCTACAATCTAAAACCAGGGAATCAAGGAGGTATCCTTGTTAATATGTAGATTGTAGAGTATTGTACATCAAGGGTGGCATCCTTGTAATTATCTTGCGTATCTAAAACAGTTCTTTGTCATCACAATATATATATATATATATATATATATATATATATATATATATATATTCAGTTAGGAGCCTCTCAACAGGTCAAGTCCAACAAAAATTAATATTTTCCCAATCCAATATAAGAGGTTGACCGAGGACTTATTCGACTATATATGTTGATGCATGATGTCATCAGTCTTGAATTTTTCATTACTTTTATTTCACTTTACAACTTCTACTAAGACTGAAATTTGATATATGAATAAAGGAATTTAGGATCTACTAATTCACAAAATTTTAGCTCCATAAACCTAATAGGAATTGATGCAAGCCAAATAAAATCATAGCTTTTGTGTTGATTAAGAAAGCTTTTACCCTAATTTTTTTAGGAGGGCTTTTAGAAATTTGCATCGAGATTGAACTTGGATTCCTAACATCTAAATCCAACTAAGACAAATCCCAACCCATTTTCACCAAGTTTAGGAGGAAATAGGAGTAGGTGTATCTGATAGTGTTTAGTGAAATTCATATATGTAAAAATACATCGAAATATTGAGTTGAAGGTTGAGAAGGATGAGACGGAAGTGAAAAATAGAAAACATGTCTGATTTTTTTTTTTTTTTTATCAAAATCAGTTCATAATGTAACCCATTTAGTGTTTTTGAAACTTGAGGTACCGTGAGTGATATGCATAGATGTTATCGTCCAACTGATAACCTATGCGTGGCATGTGGACACCCCCTCCCCCAAAAAAATTCAAGGGCAGTCTCGCCCTTATTATGTTTCGGGGATAAATCTGAACATCACTATTCCTACAAGGGTACATCCGACAACTAAGTCAAATATTATGGGTATAATCGTCTTCTATGACTTTGGAGCTGTACTACTGCAAGGCGCATGGGACCCGCACCCTATCCCTATAAATATGCCCATTTACCGATGCTACGTCAGATTCACATATTAACTTTGATAATCATATACCTCATCCCATTTGCTCTTTTTCTATTGTTCAATCCCCTTTTTTTTTTACTGTCAACAGCTTGTGTTTGACATAAGCATCGGAGTGTACCCTCGGACCCCAAGTTTGTTACTCTTGTGCTCAGCTTTTGTCATTAATTTGCAGACTAGCTCCCATATTGAGGTCCGACCTTGGACTGAGAGCTCAGATCACATATATAACAACACCATAAGAAATTGAAGTTGAGATTCACTCAACTTCTGATTTCATGCAAGGCAATTTGAATTTGAATTAAAAAATTTGAAAACCCTTAAAACTCTCTGCATTATCTCTTATAACTAATATCTTCTTTCTCTTGTATAACAGGACTTTTACTTATCCCTAAGCTTTTCCAATTATACATGTAACGTAAATAAAACAAGTTATAAATACAATACAATCTCAATGATCAAATTAAAGAGAAATATTCAGACAATAACCTTTCTTTCATCACCCTCACCAGCAAATGTTCTTTTATAAAACATTGGCTGCCTCAAGAGTAATTATAATTTAGTAATTTTCAAATATTCAATTTTTTTTTCTGACTTATTTCATAACTCACATTAATTGTAAATTTTTGCCATATTTTTTTTAAGGAGTTTCTGGATGACACCTCTGTAGCTATATTTAGAACACACATATAACCTACTTTTGATTATTGCCCTTGTCTTATTCTAAAAAGATCTTTTAGTCAGAGAAAAAAAAAGAGTTTTCAAAATAATTTATAAGTGACTTGCTTAAACATTTTTAAAGTAAAAATGTGAAAAATAGATTTCATTTCATTGGTAAAAAAACATAAGTATGTTACACTAAGGCTTTCTTTGGTATAGTTTATATTTATGTTTATACTATGACAAATCATTTATGAGAATAAATTATGACTCATAAATAAAAATCGTTTAATATCACTAGACATAAAGAAGTAATAATGGATTATCACAATAATTATAAACACCTTCTAATCTATTTGTGGATTTTAGATTATATTAATTTATTTTAAATATAAATAAATATCGTAAATCATACCAAATAACTACATATGTAATAATATATTATATAATTAATTCTATAATACATACAAAAGAGAGCCTAAGATGGTAAATAAAAATTAATACATATTTTTTGACACCTTAATAAATATTATTAAGTGGATTCAACTGATATCTCACCTTAACGCCAACCAATTGTGAACTGTTTGTGACTAGATCTGGCAAGACAACCAACTTGTGACCTGTCCTTGATTGGACCTACCAAGACAGGATTCCACCTTATCCTCTCATACTATTCTCTTCTATTTTTGTTGTCAATCAAATTAAAGAGGAAATTTTTACAGTTTTACTAAAATATACATCATTTGGAAGATGGAGCAAATAGAGTAAAAACCAATGCATTCACAAAAATCTATGGATAACATTAATAAGGAAGATATGGTAAAAAAATATGGTTGAGTCATGTGAAACAAATTAAAGATTAATATTTCAACAGTGAAAAGTGACACAATCCAAATTAAAGATTCTCAATTGAATTTGTTAACAAGCTTGTTGTCCACTGATTAATGGAACTCCCTCTACTTGCTCATCCCAATGACATAGATGACACGTGTGTTAATCTTTTAGTGGGGATTCAAATCCCAATCTTTTAGATAATATCTTCTCTTTCATCTCTTGTCTTGAGAGTTAAAACGAGAATGACAATTAAATGGTGTTGGATTCATAATCAGCACAAATATGTTTTAAAAAATTCTGAACTTAAACAGGGCAGTAAAAAATGATCAAGGAAAGATATTTAATTAATATGATAAAATGAGGAGAATTAATTAATAATTAATCAACTAAACCATGGTTTTAGCTAAAAAAAATTAATAAATAAGCAGCCGATCCAATGGTCTCTTCTTTTCTTTTTTTTTTTAATTTTTTTTTATTTCAGCGTGTTTCAGCCCATATATCCACTTAAACTCTTAAGACAGTGACGACAATTTTGATTAATTAAGTTCTAAATCCCGGTATCAGATATAGTATCAATCATGTCTAAAATAGATTCAAATCAGATTTTACATGATTGAATCAATGACCCGATACGTATTGAATCATGGTCCCAGAGAGGATGAGGAACTAACTTTTGCACTGATACACCAAATAAAAATAAAAAATCACACCGATCAAATGATGTGACATGGCTTTCCTGCTTAGTTGGGTATTTTCACTGAAGTAACATGATTTAATTGTGCATAAAAAAAAACATAATTTAATTTATGGGAATTAAAATCTCAAATAGGGAGCTATACCCCTTAAAATAATTACTCTCAACTACAATGCAGTGATCTATTGGTTAAGATTCTCAACTCAATTATGTTAAAATTTGGCAAGAGATTTTCCCCACACTTGCAGCATGGGAACCCTCTCCCTTATACAAACTAAATAAATAATATTTAAATAGTTAAAAAATGGAGTTACATAATTTCAGAAAAGGAAAATGCTAGACACATCATAGAGCCCTCTAGCTCACATTCTCTCTCCTTCCCGACTCTGTTTTGCAGCAAACTATAATACCACCCTTTCTGGTACCCCATTGGTTGGGTGTGGCTATTCCATTACATGTTGTTGGCAACCATTCCCTCCCATGCTTATTACTCAGCTATTGAAGTAGACCTTCATATTTTGATCATCTCTTTTTTTCCTTGCGAGGGGGTGGTCAGATGATTAAAATTTTGTGAAATGGTTTTAATATCATTGGAGTTTGTCCCATGGTAAAATAAAATTTAAAAAAAATCCAAACTTAAAGACGATGCAAAGTAGTGATCAGAATTCTATAGACGTGCATAGATATAAATGAAAATGTTTGCCAATACAATGACGATTATTTAATTGAATAGACTCGGACATTCTATCCAACTGCTAGAATAACGACATTATCTGTTCAGATACAAAACAATAATGGAAGGTGTGAAACCAAATACATTTAGGAACCATTTGAGGTGGATTTTCATCATGGTTCCAGGTATGGGTATCGGATTGATGGATTCGTATCGATTTTTTTGTGATCCATTCTTGATTTGTTTCTTGTTTAATATTATTATATTCAGCACGTATTAAAGAGATATTTAGTAATTAATAAGACAGGAGAACTTTGTCGCGCAAGTTTATCAATCTACAGGATTAGAGTCAGATATCATGAGGTATTATTATTGGAGGGACCACCTCTACCTTATCCGCCACATCGTCGCCTATTTTTTATAGTCATGATTACCTCCTTCCTCGGGTAGAACTAGAACCAGAGTGATGTTTACTTGAGTATCCTGCTTATTTTAAGCACCATCCTCCACTATTTATAGCAGTGCAAGAGCAAGTCTTGCATTCAAGAAAGGATCAAACGGGTGAGAGACAGAAAGAGAGAGAGAGTCAGACAATATGGTTTTGCTAGAAAACTTCTGGGACGAAGTTGTGGCTGGGCCTCATCCTGATCATCAGGGGAGGAAGTTCACCATCTCTCCCTTGAACCTTGCAGGTACTCAACCCAGTTTTTTGCAGTTGTATAACTTAATTTGCTTTGTCTGCAATTATCTTCTTGTTATTTTTGTTGATGTTTTCATTATGATCTATGTAGAAGCGAAAGGAGAGGGAAGCAGTTCGTTGTCGACACCACCGACGCCGGGGACGCCGACAACACCGTCGTCTGGTAAGAAAGAGAACGTGTGGAGGAGTGTGTTCAACCCAGGGAGCAACCTCGCCACCAAAACCATCGGAGCTGCTGTCTTCGATAAGCCCCAACCTAACACCCCTACTGTTTACGACTGGTACGTACATACGTTGTATCAGATGGGATGTGACCCGTTTTTACTGTATTTGATACTATTATGTATACGTATTAATATATATTGGGTTATGTACCATGATGATTTGCAGGCTTTACAGCGATGAGACCCGGAGCAAGCATCGTTGAGGGCTGAACTGGCTTGAGGATAGAGAGAGACTGTGAGTGGAGTGAATAAACGAATACATGAAAACTGTAAAAGTCATGTAGTGCTTTATATACTACTATATAAATACCCTGTCTTTATATATATATAATTTAAGGTTCTTTGTGCTCAGGTATTAGTGTGTATGTAAGTTAGGGTGTGCGCTTCGACGGTTAATTTGAAGAGTCATTCTATGAAATCTATGGTTATCTACTACTTCGTTTTGTTGTCAATTTGTGATCGATTGATGGATTATGAAGAGGATTAATAAAGAAAAGTGAGATTAGGAATAAGAAATGGGTTGAAGATAGTGATGGTTGCCATTCTCATTCTACAATCTACATCCTCCTTGTTATCTCTTGCAAATCAGGTTGGTTGTCTTTGCCCATAATGACAACAACACAAAGTCCTTGGCCCATATGGGTTTAATGCTCGATTTTTTCAAGAAAGCATAGAACATCATAGGGGAAGAAGTTTCTATAGCTATCTAGGGATTCTTTTTCCATACGTAGTTGTGGAGATTCATAAACTCTACCTTCCTATGCTTCATCCCAAAATCAGATTCTCGAAACCTTTGAGGACTTCGGTCCCATTTCATTGTGCAATCTCATATATAAATTCATCACCAAGATTCTGGCTAACCGGATACAAAAAGTAGTTGGTTTTCTGGTCTCCTCAAACCAATCAGCTTTCATCAAAGGCTATTCCACAGCCGAGAACATTCTCATGTGTTTTAAGATCATCAAAGGTATAAGAAGGAAGGTTTGTTATCCCATTTGTGTTCTCAAAGTAGACCTCAAGTGGTCCTTCATTTTGGCAGTTTTCAGGAAAATGGGATTTTTCTATTATTGGATGGATTAAAGTATATCTGGAAACTGCTATGTTTTCGATTCTTGTAAATGGTTCCCTTGCTGGCTACCTTAAAAGAGGTGGAAAAATCCGGCAAAGAGATATCATTTAGCGCTGTCATTGCTCATATTTGGCAAGAAAGGAATGCAAGAATATTTGGAAACAAATCCCACTCTAAAGAGGTCATGGTTCAGTATATCAAGGCAAATGTTTGGCAAGAAAGGAATGCAAGAATATTTGGAAACAAATCCCACTCTAAGGAGGTCACGGTTCAGCATATCAAGGCTAATGTTTTAGCTAGATGTAAAATCATTTCTTTCAAAAGACTTCTAATAGAAGGGTCTTCATCTCTTCCAACCAACGCTTTTATGTTCCTTAAGTCTGTTGCGGGATTCCGGTTGTGTTGGTTTTCTCTTTGGGGTAGGCCGGTTTGTGGATGAGACCCTTTTGTGTTTTGTTTGGATTGTATCTTTTGGATTCACATCCTCTCCCGCCTGAGATTCGGCATGAAAGTCGGCAGCCCGGATGGATGGCTGACACCTGGCTCTCGGGTGAATCCAGCCCTCCATTCGAGCCAACACCCCTGTCGGCTCAGTTTGTCGGCTAGGGTGTCAGCTTAGATGGAGGGCTCGGATTCACCCAGGAGTCAGGTGTCGGCCATCCATCCGGGCCGCCAACTTTCCTGCCGAATCTTAGGCTGGAGAGGATTTCTTTCCATATCTTTTGGTTTTCGATTTCCTCTTTGAGTATTTCAACCTGTTTGAGTTATCTTTTCTGAGTTAATAAAATATCTACCTATAAAAGAAATAAAAAATAAAAAATAAAAAAAGAAAAAAGAATACTCATCATCAAATATAATATTTACCCCATCATCAGATTAGATTCTTAATTAATAGCATGTGCAGTTATGTGCTATTAGAGGTTAACCCTAACTCGAGGATTTTTTTTTTATTTTTTTTTATGTAAAACAAAATGGAAACTAAAAAAATTCATCAAAAACTACACCTTGGATCGTGCTCAGGGATTCTAATCTTGCTTTCGAACCATATCTAGTGTCGGTTATATTCAAGTGCCCAGGATTGGTCGTTGGTAAGGGTGTCAACGGGCCGGTTCGGGCCGATTTCGGTCTGAGCTTAATCGGTGTTGGATTTTATAAGCCCAACCCAAAACATGTCCATTAAGAGATCGGGCTGGGTTGGGCTACGCTGGACACAATAACTATCGAGCTGCTCCGGTGTCGGTTTGTTATTGGGCTGCGCTTATTGAGGTGATTTCGGGCTGGCTCGGTCCGGACCGGGCTTATCAAGCTTATGGGGCTATTTTATATGTAAGATATATAGTCTATTTTATTAATTCTATCTATAAAATTAGCATCATTCATTCTATATGCATGTAATTCAGTAAATTATAACAATTAACATACTCTTTTCAACTATAGATTCATATAATCTTTCAGATCAAGAAGTAAACTATAACAGTGTAATATAATCCATCATATTTAAAACCATTAAAATTAAGAAACTGGGCCCGGATGGACCTTACCGGTGTTTGGGTTAGGTATTATTGGTTCGGGCTAGTCCGAGCTTCTTAACGGGCTGGTCCGGTCTAGTTTCGGTTTTAGCTGAAACGGTATCGGGCTTTACAAGCCGAGACCGAAACCTGTCCATTAAGGTTCTATCCGGGCTGGGTTCGGGTTATATCGGGCCGGCTTGGTCCGTGCTATCGGGCCGGGCCCATTTTTGACACCCTTAGTCGTTGGAGATCATGATCTGGATCGGGCCGCATCAAATTCCATCTGGCTAATCCTACCGTTTGACCCATGGTTTTGGCACGTACAGTTGAGGAATCCGCCTATTTATTATATAAATTAAAAAACAAAAACAAAAAGTTGGATCTAGGGTTAAGGAATCGATCTCCACCATTGTGTAATCAATATTGGATCAATCCATTTGTATCAGTTTTGACCATGTTAGTGATAAGCACAACAACTGTAAAGTTGATCCTTAAAGTTGATCCTTAGCCACATCAACTTGTACATGTGGTGGGTCTTAGTTATAAAATGTATTAGAACGAGTCTCAATTTTCAAATGTTTAGCGAGTCTCAGTTTTCAAATGCATTCCAATTGGATTCAAATCGTCGCTTGTTGGGGCATCAACAGGCGACCCAGCTGACTTGATGGCTGATATGTGGCAGAGGGAAAATTTGAAGTTCATCATAAACCCTTTGGTAGGATACATTATAGTGAATCGATTTTACCTAAACAAATACCCTCTTTCTCCAACGATTTCATTCTACGTAGTCCTCTCCTTGGATCTCGACCTGTAACTACTATGAGGCCTTGGATCTTCTCTTTCTTCTCAAACTCCCTTTCTTCTTCTTCTTCTCCTGCTTCCCAGACCCTTCTTCTCAAACTCCCTTTGTTCTTCTTCTCAAACACCCTTTCTTGGAAATCTTCTCAAACCCCATTTGGTGATAGACAATACCATCGACCTATGTAAATCGCCAGCATTTGGTGATAGAGGACCCTCTGTAAATCGCCGGCATTTGGTGACAGCTATTGCATTTTGGGTCAATTCTAGCAACATCATCCTCTGCTTTTGAGATAATTCAATTCTCTCTCCATTTACACCGCACACTTTTCCCTTTCCTTCGTCCTCCTAGAGCTGCGCAGTTTGGTTATCCTGATTACTTTTCCTTAGATCCTGCAACTGAGTTTGATTCCCTCTTTTACACACTGGTAGCTTGCCTCTTTAAACCTTCCCCTTCTTGTCTGACTTCTCATTGTCTAGCACTTTAGGCTCTCTTTGGTTTGTATTATATAATGTATTATATAATATATTATAAAATTTATGATTGTTTGGTATGATTTATAATGTCTATTTATAATTAAAATAAATTAATATAATTCATTATCTACAAATAGGTGAGTAACTGTTTATCATTATTAGAATAATCTATTAGGTGATTGTTTATATTTCTCATTATATAATGTATTATGTTTAGTGGTACCAAACGGTCATTATTTATTATTCATAATCTATTATCATAATTCATTTGTCACAAATAGCTCATAATACATTATATAATACAAACCAAAGAGAGCCTTAGTTTAGTTTTAATGGCCTGGAAAAATCAGAAAGAATTATACCTAACTTAACTCCAAAAAATAAACAAGGCATAATATAGCACATTGGAATTTTCAAATCAATTTCATTCTTTGTATCACAACATTCTTCCTCATAAAAATCTTCATTTACTGGATCAGAGTCCCAGACCTCCAGAACCCCAGATGTGGAATTGTAGATTGAGAAAAATAGGGAGGTAACCGGCTCAACAGTCATGGCAAATCTGCGGACAAACAAGCTTGAAATTTGGAAGAGCATCATAATAAAAGTATGTAAAACTAGAATCTTCCTTCTCCCTCCTCAATTGATGGTGTTGTGTTGTCAGTTTTGTCACACAGAGATTCCCCATCTCCTAATTTTTTATTTAGCCGTTGGAACTTTCAGGATCTTCCATCTGTGAGTGCTCAACCATGGGATTCAGATAAGGTTCGAGAAGAAGAAGAAGAAAGGGAGTTTGAGAAGAAGGGTCTAGGAAGAAGGAGAAGAAGAAGAAGAAAGGGAGTTTGAGAAGAATGGTCTAAGAAGGAGAAGAAGGGTTTCTGCAAGGGAATCCAAAGAAGAATCTTCCCCGTTTCCTCTGTTCCTTCTTTAGCTTACGGCAGCAGCGGCAATGGTGACTCCTTAGCCTCACGGTAGTTGTGGGTCGAGATCCAAAGGGAGGAGAGGACTTCGCAGAATGAAATCGCTGGAGAAAGAGGGTATTTGTTCAAGTGAAATCAACTCACAAGGGGTTTATGACAAACGTCAAATGTTGCCTCTGCCATGTGTCGCCCATCAGGTCCAGTCAGCCCGGTCGTCTGTTGATACCTCAACAGGCAACGATTTGAATCCATTTCAACCATTCTTAGTTCCTGTAATATCTTAGGAGTCCAAGCTCCTATAAACTCTAAGTTGATATACTGTATATTGTCTATATTTTGTAATATTTATCAAATGAAATGCAAGCTGAATAGTTGAGCAACACGTGTTCTCTTTAGTTGGTTAAAGTTATTTCATGGTATCACAACCCTATCTGGACTATTAGGGGTGTCAACGGGCCGATTTGGGCTGATTTCTGTCCAGGTCAACTCGGTCTTGAGCTTTTAAGGGACAGCCCAAAATATGCCCAATAAGAGATTCAGGTAAGGCTGGTCTACATGGTACACATGTACCTATTACTGCCCAACCTGAGAGCGGACAGCTAATACGTCAACCTTCATTCTCTTAAGGTTAATAGGCCAAGACCAGCCTTACCCGAATCTTAGGTTGAAGCATTATTGGACTCTATTAGATTAATGGACTCTATTAGGCCATTATTGGGCTGGTACGGTTTTGGTCTGATTGGTCCTGTTTGGTTGGGGCTTATCAATTGTTTCGGTTCGGTTTCAGCTTTTCATCAGGCTCTAAAAACACAATCCAAATCCTATCCATATCCAATATGGTTCGATTTTGTTTAGATCCGGACCAATTGGGTTGATTCGGTTTCGGTTTTCTGTTTTGGCCCAATTTTGACACTCCTATGGACTATCATTTCTTGTTATCTGTCCTTCCATTTTTTTTTTCCCAAAATGATAACCTCTTCTACCTCCTCTACCCTGACTCCTATGACTAACTCACAATTTCCCTCAACCTTCAATCATTCTCTACCTCTTAAACTCGATCATACCATCTACTATGGTGATCCCACTTCTGCTACTTTAACATTATCACAATCTTAAAGGCTACGTTGACAACACACCACCTTTTCTCTCCCATTTGCTCACTACTACACCACCTCCAACAGCTACTGAAAGCTCTGCACTGATACCCACCATTTACTCAAATCCCAAATTTATCAAATGGCAGTAGCAAGACTAGCTTCTCCTTGGCTGGACTCTGTAACCCTAATTGCTCCAATTCTTTCTCAAGTTGTTTGGGTTGAGTCTTCGTCTGCTGCTTGGACATCTCGTGAGCGATCTTTGCTTCTACATCAAAGGCACATATCATGCAACTTCGCCTTTAACTCCAAACCACAAAGAAGAACACTAGTTCTGTTACGGATTATTTTCACACCACAAACGAAATTGCAAAAAAAAAAAACTCTTTGCAACCACTCAACCTATTTCAGATGACGATCTTGTTATTCATATCTTATCTAGTCTTGGTTCTGACTTTGAATCCTTCATCACCTCTTTCAGCATTCATACTGAGTCTCTATCCTTAGATGACCTATATGCTTCCATGTGTTTTGTACGTACGTTAAAGATGGGGTTAGTAGTGAGATACATTGTTGTCACACCCCAAATTTAGACTAACCAGTGGTGTAAGACCCGTATCGAACTAACCCGATCTTACCACCTTGAACCAGGTCTACCCATCATGGTCGAGCCAAATGGATCAAGTGCATGAGGGAGATCACGATCCCAGGTATTAAACTGACCCAAAAACACTAAAATAAGGGGGAGGGTCGCCTACCCAGCAAGGCAGGGTCGGACCCCCCCAGTATAAAATTCAGACCCTGAGTTTTTAACCGGGGGTCGGACATTTTAGAACCAAGGGTCGACGGGATCTCCGACCCCCTCATCGACCCCCAGTCTGCCGACAGAAACTGTGAATTAGGAACTTTTCAAATTTCAATGGGATTCTTTTCTAATCTCAATGGGACTTATTTTAGGAGTTTCTACTCTATAAATAGGACGTCCCTAAGCCTCTTTCACTCCTTTAAGAACCCTAATTGGATTGAGAGAAAGAGAAGAGAAGGAGAAGAGAAAGAGAAGAGAAGGAAAGTGGAGAAGAAGATCAAAGAGAAGGCTTCAGAGAAACAAGTCTAATTCTCAGGTATGGATACTATCTCCATGTAGTTCTACAGACCTTAGAATAGATAGTGAAGAGGGAATGATCTAGGAGAAACCCAAATCATCCATCCATGGTTAGGTTTTCATGGAAAACCAAGGGGAAGAATCATAGAAACCAGGTAGGGGAATAAACTATGGTTCTAAGCCATAGAACATGTATGTAATGGATTGTAGAAGCAAGCCATAGGACCCAAACACGAAGGAAGGGATTGTAGGATGAAAAATTGACTAAACCCACAGGGGATCGCATGGGGGGTCGATGGCCAATCGACCCTACCAGACCCTAACAATCGACCCCCAGTGTTCGGAAAGTCCAGAATCTGGGTGGTAGCACCCAGGGTCGATGGAACCTCCGACCCTGGCATCGACCCCCAGTTAATAGCATGCTTTTTAAAATCAGAATTAATTCTAATTAAATTCTATCGACTTGATTAGGTCTTCTAGTGATATAATATCGATATATAGTTGATTCTTAAAGCTTGAAAGAGGATCTACGATCAAGTAAAGGTGAGGGAACAATTACTAAACTAATTGGTTAATAATAAACTGTTTTATCTTGAGTCCAATGCCATGATTAATTCTATGCGTGTATGTATGAGGACAAATGTCCACCCACGCTGAAATGGACGGTGAATGATTTGGAGTCGCCACCTAGATTAAGGTCTAGGACCTAAAATGTAGCCTCATCCTAAGATAAGACTTCTATTGACTCATGACCCAACATATCGACTTTGGTCCATCAGAGAACGGGTAAGCGTTCAAAGTACAGTTTGGGAAGGTGTTAGGCACCCAAAACTGCCCGATCCGAAAATCGGCCTCCTATGTGACTCTACTTTCCTTAGACTCTATGGTTCTGACTGTTCATGGTCGATGGATGATGACTAGGGCTCATGGGGGATCCTATGCCAAGTTGTTGAGTTCTTCTAGCCTAAGTTTAGCCAAACATGTTCTCAAAGTAAGAAAAAACAAACAAAATAATGTACAATGAACCGAACCAAAGATGGTGGTTCGGTGATGGACTGAATCTGAGATGTCCAAAACGTCTCAAATTGCCTACGTATTCCAATCCTGGAAATCAAATCCAAAAACGTAGTTCGAAACAGAAAGTGATTAAGGTTTATGGATATGGATTATGATTAAGCTTTCTTAGATTCAATTTATTCAAGTTGAAGTTTATGCTTGATGATGAGTGAGACTGAATCTAGAGATAGCCTAAATGGATCGAAATGAACGAGGATATGGATACAGATATGGATATGGGGGACCTAAGGATACTAAGATGGGGTACCGTACTTGGAGAGTCCTCCAAGTTTCCTACGTATTCCAGAGGTCCTGAAAATCAGGTACAATGTAGTTCGTTGCATGGGTTGTACTCTCAGGGAGTAAGGTGTGGCTCTCAGGGAGTAGAGTGTAAGATAGTCTCGCAAGACTAAGGTGCGTACTCGCAAGCACGACTTCAAGATAGAGCCTCGCAAGGCTAAGGGGGGTGCGTGCTCGCAAGCACGACTTCAAGATAGAGCCTCACAAGGCTAAGGGTGCGTACTCGCAAGTACGGCTTCAAGATAGAGCCTTGCAAGGCTAAGGGGGTGCATGCTCACAAGCACGACTTCGGGATTGAGCCTCGCAAGGCTAAGGGTGCGTACTCGCAAGTACGGCTTGAGGATAGAGCCTCGCAAGGCTAAGGGTGCGTACTCACAAGCACGACTTCGGGATTGAGCCTCGCAAGGCTAAGGGTGCGTACTTACAAGTACGACTTCATGATAGAGCCTCGCAAGGCTAAGGGTGCGTACTCGCAAGCACGGCTTCGGGATTGAGCCTCGCAAGGCTAAGGGTGCGTACTCGCAAGTACGACCTCATGATAGAGGGAGTTGGATTTGTACTCTCAGGGAGTAGGGTTGTACTCTCAGGGAGTAGGGTTGTACTCTCAGGGAGTTGGATTTGTACTCTCATGGAGTAAGGTTGTACTCTCAGGGAGTTGGATTTGTACTCTCAGGGAGTAAGGTTGTACTCTCAGGGAGTTGGATTTGTACTCTCAGGGAGTAAGGTTTGTATTCTCAAGGAGTGATGTTTGTACTCTCAGGGAGTAAGGTTTGTACTCTCAGGGAGTAAGGTTTGGACTCTCAGGGAGTAAGGTTTGTACTCTCAGGGAGTAGGGTTTGTACTCTCAGGGAGTGATGTTTGTACTCTCAAGGAGTGATGTATGAGGGCACATTGATTGATGTGTGGAACCGTATATGGGAGTTTCCCAGACTACCTACGTATCTCAGGGTATTGACCTGAGAATCAGGATCCGTGTAGTTTGAAATGGCACTGTTCATTGGGTGACCCACTTGGGTCAGAATATGGGCGGTCCAGCCGGACCGAATGATAATCTTAGATGATCTGTGGTTGGATTCAACACTACACCTATCTAGATTCTGCATCCTAGGGGAAATGAACTGAGGGGTAGGGATCGTCCTAAACTACCCTTGTCACTTACAACCCTGATTTTGGAATTGTTGGGCTAGGCTTCATGATTCTTGATTAAGAATTTTATCATTTTTCTATTATTACCCTTCCCATAAATGTGGGTGCCTACATGCACATCCCCACACCTAGGATTGTCTTCTATCAGTGTACATGCACGACAGTTCGACTAGGGTGTAGCGAAAAGTAAGTTCTTGCCGACATAAACATCATTCAAGCATAGCATACAGCAGCAGATCAGCATGGCAGTGTGCACAAAGCTAACATTGTAAGCATTCCAAACATGGTAGTGCATATAATCAAGGGAACATGATAGATGCATGGATATAACAACATAGACAATATCAGATCCTCAATCTAACGGTTATATCTCTTCAAAAATGATGATCATGATCAACACTTAGATTTCATCAAAGCAGCCAAGATCAACGGCTCAGATCTCATCAAATAGCTATAATCATGATCAATGACTCATATCTCATCAAAATAGCTATGATCTATGGCTTAGATCTCCTATCATGATCAGACTAAGAAATCAATAGCTCAGATTCGTCTAAATCAATTATGATCCAGATTCAACAGTTTATATCACTCAAAATTTCCACGATGACAATCCAACGGTTTAAATCACTCAAGATCATAATTCAACCGTTTAGATTCATCAAAAACACTCATGATCAAGATTTAATGGTTTAGATTCACCAAAATCACTTACGATGACAATCCAACGGTTCAAATTACTTAATATCATAATCCAACCATTCAGATTCATCAAAAATACTCATGATCAAGATTTAACGGTTTAGATTCACCAAAATCACTTACGATGACAATCCAACGGTTCAAATCACTTAAGATCATAATCCAACCATTCAGATTCATTTAAATCATTCCCAAAGATAATCTAACTGTCCAGATTGCTCATCATGATAATCCGACCGCTCAGATTTATTAAAAGCAATTCCAAAGACCATCTAACGGTTCAGATTGTCAAGATCACAATACAACCATTCAGATTGATTAACATCACTTCCAAAGATAATCCAATGGTTTGAATTAATTAAAATCACATCGAAATTTCAGATCAATGACTATGATCAAATCATGAAAATTCTAATTATATGGTCATGATCAATTCTCAGAAAATTCAGATCATGTGGTTGGATCAACCACACTAAAATTTTAATCATATGGTCGAATCAAATCACACTAATTTCAATCTCATGGTCGGATCAAATTTTCATTACATAAATCAGATCTATGACATTAAAACACATGGCTGGAATGGTTGTGATGACTGATCAATGGTGTAAGAGATGATGGGATCAAGTGGTTGTGATGTGAATCATGTGGTAATGGGATCACACAATTGTGATGTGAATCCTGTGATGGTGGGATCAATGGGATCAGATTTAATCATAATCATTCATAAATCAATGGGATCAGATTTAACTAAAATCAAATTAATCACAATGAAGATCGAATTTAACATCAATGGACCAGATCTGATTAAAATAATACACATGGTATCAAAGATTAAATACAAAAAATGTACACAATATGCAGATACCAATCAAGAAAAATGCAAGAAATCAAGAATAAAACAAATGAAACAAACTAGTTACATATAAACCGAGAAGAAGAAGAGAAACTAACCTGGTTCGAGGCGTTGACGACGGCCGTCGTATGACGTCACGAGATTATCGAACGCCGACGATGGCTGCTCCTTCAAATCTTATTCTTCTTTTTTTTTTTTCCTATTTCTCTTTCTTTTTTTTTTTTTTTGGACGAGTAGCAGTGAGCAGCGGCTGTGCTGCTCACTGCTGCTTCTTTCTTCCAAGGCAGCGGCAACAGTGCCGCTACTTTCTTCCTCTTCTGCCTCTCTTTTTTTTTTTTCACTCCATGGACCAGCAGCAGAGCTGTTGCTCCTTTTTTCCTCCACGGCAGCGGCGGCTCTGCTGCTGCTGCTTTCTTCCCCTTCTCTCTGCCTCTCTCTCTTTCTTCTCCCTTCTCTGTTTTTTTTTTTTTCCTTTCTGGTTGCCTCTCTCAGCCAACCTCCTCCTCCTCCTCCTCCTCTGGATTAGTGAACTGGGGGGGTTTTTATAGGAGAAGATCAAAACAGGGGTGGCTACGGTTGGGGTTTCAGGCGGGTGGCTCAAGGTGGCAGGTGGCGGTGAGGGAGGGGCATGGAGAAGATGGGGTAGGTGGTGATGTGTCGATGAGAGGTGAAGATAGGGGAGTGGGTTGGGCTCAAGGAGGAGGTGGCGGTGAGGGGTGATGTGAAGGGGAAGAGGCTGGCGGTGAGGGGTGTTGTTCGTTGGGCTCAAGGAGAGGAGGAGGTGGCGGTGTTTGGGGGAAATGGGTATGGGGAAGGTGGAGGTGGCAGCACCTCCATCTTTCCCTCCCTTTCTCTCCTTCCGTTCTCTCTCTCTTTCTCCCTCTCTCTCTTCCCATTCTCTCTCTCTCTTCCTCTCTATCTCTCCCTCTCTCTCTTCCCATTCTCTCTCTCTCCCTCTCCCTTATCGGGTTCTTCCTTTTATTCGGATTCATGGCCGAATATATATATATATATATATATATATATATATATATATATATATATATATATATATATATATATATAAAATATTATAATAATATAATATATAAAAATATATATAATATAACATATAAAATATATATTATATAATATATAAATGTATATATATAACACCTACATAAAGTGCATACACATGGGCCGACCCGACTCGATTTGGGCCGGTTTGGGTTGGGTCAGGTTGGACTGGTTGAGTTCGACGGGATTGGACTAAATTGGGCTTGAGCTGGGTTGGGCTGAGTAAGAATGGACTGGATCGATTTCTCTCTCTATTATGGATCTTCTCAGCTTGCAATTCCGCATGAAAAATTTCAACGGCCTCTGTCTCAGATTTTCCACGTCCACTTTGAAGAGGACGGACAAAGGAGCACACTGGTGCTTGAATCGTCGGATTTAGATGTCAAATGAACAAAATATGAAGAATTAAAGCTTTGACGATAATTCGGCTAGCAACTTTGCATGGGACCCACAAGCGACTTCTGCCCAAAATTCTTTACGTCCACTTTGAAGAGCGACGGACAATGGAGCACAGTGGCGCTTGAATCGCCTGATTCGGACTTCGGATGATCAAGATATAAAGAATTGGAGTTTCGACGATAATCCTACAGGCAACTTTGCATGGGACCCGCTGGCGGCTTCTGCCCAAAATTCCTTACGTCCATTTTGAAGAGGACTGGCAATGGAGCACAGTGGCACTTGAATCGTCTAATTCGAACTTCGGATGATCAAGATATGAAGAATGAAGTCCGATCGATTTAAATCACGATAAGTTGCCCAATAAATCCTTAATTTATGATAATTTACAGAAAAACCCTTGGATTTAATAAGTCAATTTCAATCCGACTAAAATCGCGACATCTTCTTCGTTTGATATCGGAATTGAGTGATTCTGGTATCATTTCGAAGGTATTTCCATGACCTTGCTGTATGGTCCGCCAAAATCAGCTTTGAAATCTCCGTTTAGCGTCCAAACCTTGAATTGACCCGCAACCCTTCTGAATATGCCACCAAGACTCTTGTACATTGGGGACAATATGGCTCAGCCCACAATACCATAGAGAGCATAGAGGAATTGATCGACTATTGGTTTGAGAGAGTTTCACTCGCCTCCCCTGTACTTTTTAAATTTTCATCCCCCTCCGCTCTCTTACTGCCTATACACCAATAAAGTTCTATTTGGCTGGGGAGGGCAAAAATGGGGTGCTTACAGTATGCTTGTTATGTGCATTCAACATGTCATCCAATATTTCTATTATTACTGTTCATGCATATTTAAATTATTGGTTATAACATGATGATGATGATGAGGATAGGAATAGGCATATGAATGTATGTGTGTGGTTGGTGTGCTTGATGCGAGCGAGTATCAGGGGGGGTGTCATAGGGCCGGGCCTCAGCACTCTAGCTCTATCTCTAACTCAAGTCTTGTCTACTGACATCGTCGTATAGCCATTACCTTAACAGAACTATTACGTCGTAGGGCATGAGGGGAGGTGTCTCGGACCATGTAATCTCTGACTCTACCGAGGGGCCTTAGCCCTATCTCTATGGACGTATTGAGGGATGCTGGGGTGAGGCTTTGGATACACTGATTGGCATTAGGATTGGTTAGTTGCGAGCCCAATTTGCGAGCCCTCGCTAGCAGGGGCTTACGTGTTGGTATGGTCAATGGGTACAACAATAAACGTAACATTTCCGTGTACATTGTCCATGATGGGTGCATATGGGACGACAATAAACGTTACCTTTGGGCGGCTTCACACACTCGTGTATAGAGGTGCGGCGTCAATAAACGTAACCTTTGGCCACCTATCCTTTCTATAGCACATTACAAACTTATTTACCAGACCAAAGATATGAATTGAATGCATGCATATGTTTGTTGCATTGTTTTGTTTGCTCACTGAGCCATGATGTGTGCTCACCTTCTCGACGTCGAATATTTTTAGTTGACGATGCAGGTACTACGGTTGAAGATTATATTAGTGCTCCGGTGTATGCGCGTGTTGCTGCAAGGGAAGCCGAAGACTTAGTGGATACGCATGACTCCTCATGCGAGTGCAACTTATGCGTATTCTATTAGAATTTTATTTGAAATTATAAAGGGATGTAATTGATATTCTATTTATTTATGTCTCAGCTGATATAACAATAACTGGATATTTTAATTATGATTATTACAGTTAGAGTTCTCGGTTCATTTACTATAAGACTTCCGCTATTGTATATTTATTCTGATTATGGTTGTGGATGTGCATGGATTTATTTTTAATGGATATAGCCTATTAGAGATCCTGGTTGAGCCGTTGGTTTATTAGCGGTTCATCACACTGTTCTGAATGATGCAGAATTGGGGTGTGACAACTTGGTATCAGAGCATCTCAGGCCTTGTTTGTGAAACCGTATACTTCCACAAAAAGTCATAAACTGAGATAGGATAAAAATTTAAAATATGTAATAATAACACACCATAAGCATCTGTGTTGTTTGAGACTAAACTGAAAGAGAATAATGCATCTATTAAATGAGAAACAATTTAAATACAACCAAAAGGAAGAACAAATGTTTATATATATATGATTAAAAGCAGAGTACAGTCCACAGTACAGACAGTTACTCTGAAGTACAAAAAGAAAAATAAAAGAAGTACATCAAGAAGCTGGAGGTGATGGGGGAGGCGGTGCCTCACGGTCTTTATCATAGTCCTCAGCGTAGACTCTAGTCAACCAAGCTATCTGAGTCTGGGTTGTCTGGAGACTAGCTGTGAGATCAGCCACCCGCTGGTCAGTCACACGCTGAGCATCCCTCAGCTCTCTCATCCGCTGATCCGATATGTGCTGAGCAGTTAGAAGCTCTCCCACCCGCTGGTCCGACACACACTGAGCAACCAGAAGCTCTCCCACCCACTGATCGAACAAGTGCTAAGCCAGAGAAGCTCTCCCATTCTCAAGTCAGACATATGCTGAACCTCTCGTATCTCGTGCAATATCTTCATTATGTCATCAGAAGGAGAATACGAAGGACCAGCTGAAGAAGACGGACCAGCTCCAGTAGCATGAGTAGGTGATGGAGGAGGTATGGCATCTACATCCATGTATAGCCGATCGTCATCATCCCCATGAACCCCTGCTCTAGCGGCTGCTGCTGTTGCCTCAGTGTCAGCCATCTCCACTCGAGTGCGAGGGCATACCATCACGTTCCTCTCCTCATCGTTGACCTGGGCATCCCGCATGCCCATCTTGCAAATAGCCTCCCAATCCAGAGGCGATGAGAAGGATTTCTCCTGAATCTTCTCATCCAACAAATCCACCCCCAGGCGGGTAAGCAATGTAGTGATCATGCGTCCATAAGGAAGGTTGCCAGTGTGACTGGGCAACGTGGCACTGATCATCGTCTGCATGATGATATAGGGAAGGTAGACGGGCTGCCGATAATCGAATGAAACATCAACCCCCTTGATGTAACTGGTGATCCAAAGCTCACCACCCCTCTCAACATCATTGTAATCTCCCACCACCTGGAGATTACAGTAGAACTGACGTACCAAGTCAGGACAGGTACAGGCATCATAGGTGATGACAGGGAGCCATCCCATATCACCAAAGGCCCCCTCCACATTGAACAAGGCTAAGCTAGCCAAGTCCACTTTGCGGCCTCCCTCTACCTTCTTGCAAGCATAGTGGGCATATTGTGTCTTAGCTTCATTGGAACCGAACCGAAGACGGTCGCACCCTGGGTACCTTGGTATGAGCCATAGTATCTGCAAATAAGAAAGAAAAATAAATAATGGCTTAGTAGAGAGTTAAAAAAAAAAAAAAACCCCAAAATTTCGACATAATAACGACGTAAATTGGGCAAAAGCCTCACTTTTCACCCATACACGTGGGCAGAAGGACTTACATAGATCCTAAACTATCCAGTGGGACTCATACAGTCAAAAATTTTAACTAATTAGATTGAATTGTAAGAAATTTCATGAAATTCAAAATCTCGACAAAATTAGGGCAAAAAGTGTAAATTTCGAGTTTCTCGATAACCAACTGATGAAACTCAAATATTTTTTATCGTTCCTCGAGTCACCAACAATAAAAGTCCCCAATAAAAATCAAATTTTTACGATTGAAAAAAATTTAATTTGAAAAATACAAGATAAACGAGCAAAAACCTAGGTAAAGAAACCTAAAAACATGAAAAGGTAGAAGACATACCTGTAGCGGAGGTGTAGACAACGAAACAAGGAGTGCAAACCACCAACGGACTGGAGTTTTCACTGTAGCAACTCAGAGGGACGAGTCGAGTCGAAGCAGAGAGGAAAGAATGGGAAATGGACTTTGAATCGGAACTTAAAAATCAGATTTTTGGTCCGGGGGTCGAAAAATTCGATTAAAACAATCGACCCACCCATCGACCCCCGCATCGATCCTCGGCTCTCGGGAATCTGACAGAGAACCAGGGGTCGCACCCTGGGTCGGACATCCTCCGACCCCCCCCATCGACCCCCGGTTCTCGGGAAGAATGGGTGATTTCTCAGGGTCGCAGACTGAGGGTCGGACATCCATCGACTCCCACCATCGACCCTGCAGTGAAAACACAGCATTTTCGACAGAATGATCTGAAAATTTTGAAATTTGTATTTGTTAGTGGTTTTAAAATATGAGAATGAAGTATTTAATGATTGTCTCTCGTGTTCAATGATTTTCAGGAAATCCCACTATCAGATTAATTAATGGCGGGACACAGAGTAACCAGACAAAGCCGTAATTCTATTCCACCACCACCACCTGTGGGGTAAGATAACCAGACACAACCGAAAACACACGGGAACATGAACAAGGCACCGTCCGTCATAAATGGGCAGACAAATCATACAAATCTGCCAGCTCCACCTATAGACTTGGCCACAGTCGTAATGAACTTGGCCCAACAGCTGCAACAAATGCAACAGGCACAAGCTACGATACAAGCTGTAATAGGCATAACTCTTCCAGCTGCACAAACACCTCCAATGCCAGCTGGACAGGCAAGCACAGTACCAGGGGGGAGTAACACAGTACCCCACGCACCTCAGACTCCTATCATGCAGGCTCAAGTACCAAATTCTGAGATAGCTCAAGGTGGATATCAATACCAACCACCTATGTATGGAGCGTATGTCCCGCAGCCACTAGATCACTCCAGACTGGTGGAGCATTTTCTGAAACTGAAGCCCAAAGAGTTTAATGGCAAGCCAGCAGATCCTTTATGGCCGGCACACTGGGTTGACGAAATAGAAAGAAACTTTATGATGATGACATTAAATGAAGAAGAAAAAGTGTTGTGCGCCATCTTTATGCTGAAAGGAGATGCACACCATTGGTGGAGGTCTACCAGGACATATTTACTTACAAAGCACGCCCAACTAACTTGGGATATTTATAAAGAGGCGTTCTTTGAGAAGTACTTTCCGAGAAGTTTCAGAGATTCTATGGAAAGAGAGTTCCTGAGTTTATATCAGGGGCAGATGACCGTGGATGCGTACCAACAGCGTTATGAAGAGGTGTTCTTCTTTGCACCCACTAGTATGCAAGAGGAAAACACCAAGACCCGAAGGTTTGTCATGGGACTTAGGGGAAGCATCCGTGAGCACGTTCTGGGACATGAAAAGAAAATCTATAATGAAGCAGCACAAATTGCTCGAGTTATAGAATCAAGCCAGAAGGAGAGCTATTTCATGCAAAACAGAGGCATAAAAAGGTCAGTTGGAAATTCTTATAATGGAGGGAATAACAAGACATTCAAACCCTTCCGTGCTCAAGGCTTTACCACTGCAACCAAGACTACTCCCGTAGTTTAACAGCAACACAAGTCAATTACTGAAGGGATAAAATATTTTAACTGCAATCAAGTAGGACATATAGCAAGGGAATGTCCTAAGCCCAAGAAGCAGCTACATCAATGACGAGTTTACGCGGTTACATCAGAGGATGTTGTCGCATCGCCTGATGTGGTCACAGGTATGACTTACATTTTTAGTTAGTTGTATTACATTATATGAGTATGTAGACTAAACCAAACAAATCACAGGTATCGTACCTATTAATGGCATTCTTGTCAGAGTACTCTTTGATTCAGGAGCTACTCATTCCTTTATATCTGTGACATTTGGAAAGAAGCTAAATCTACCCTATAAATCCTTAGACTACAAACTACTTGTACGATCACCTATGGGATTAGAAGTGGAGTTAGAAAAAGGTTATGGACCATGTCCAGTTCTTATTGATGAAAAGACCTTGGATGGCACCTTGATCCAACTTGAGATGGCAAACTTTGACGTCATCTTGAGAATGGACTGGTTAGTTCGGCATTCTACAAACCTATTGTGTGCCGAAAAGAACCTGACACTTAAAGACAAGGAAGGAGCAGAGTTCAGTTTTTTGGGAACCAAACTTCCCCGTAAACGAAAGCTCATACTCTCGGCACTAAAGGCTAAGAAGTGCCTTGAGAAAGGAGCAGTCGGGTATTTAGTATCTGTGGTCGACCTTACCAAGGAAACACCACGAATGGAAGATATTGATGTCGTGCGTGACTATCCAGACATATTTCTTGAAGAACTACTAGGATTACCACCCGACCGAGCTACAGAGTTTGTTATAGATCTTATACCTGGAGCCGCACCAGTATCGAAAGCACCTTATCGAATGGCTCCTACTGAACTGAAGGAATTGAAAGTACAACTACAAGAACTATTGGACAAGGGTTATATTCGCCCTAGTATATCGCCATGGGGAGCGCCAGTATTATTCGTGAAGAAGAAGGACGGTAGTGTTCGCTTGTACATAGACTACCAAGAACTGAATAAACTGACAATCAAGAATCGGTATCCATTGTCTCGGATCGATGACATATTTGATCAGTTGCAAGGTGCCAAAGTGTTCTCCAAGATCGATCTTCGGTCAGGCTACCATCAGTTGAAGATTAAGGATGGTGATATTCCCAAAACAGCATTCAGGACCAGATATGGACATTATGAATTTTTGGTCATGTCTTTTGGATTGACAAACGCACCAGCAACCTTTATGGAACTTATGAACCAGGTTTTCCACGATATGTTGGATACGTTGGTTATTGTATTCATTGATGATATACTAGTCTACTCCAAAGACGAGGAAACTCATGTTAAGAATCTAAACGCCGCTCTACAGCGACTACGGAAGGAAAAGCTTTATGCCAAATTTACAAAGTGTGAGTTTTGGCTAAAGGAAGTCGCATTTCTTGGCCATGTAGTATCCGCTAAAGGAATTAAAGTGGATCCCAGCAAGATCGAGGCTATTGTAAAGTGGGAAGCACCAAAGAACGTTGCAAAAATTAGAAGTTTTCTGGGTCTAGCTAGCTGGATATTATCGACGATTTGTGGAAGACTATTCCCGAATTGCCATACCTCTCACTAGCTTAACTAAGAAGGGAGAGAAATTTGTTTGGACGGATAAATGCGAGAAGAGTTTCCAAACCTTGAAGGCTAGATTGATATCAGCTCCAATCTTGACCATCTCAATTCCAGGACAACCATTTATCTTGTACACCGATGCATCCGGACTGGGATTAGGATGCGTACTTATGCAAGGAGAACAAGTAATTGCTTATGCCTCAAGACAACTGAAGACACATGAAAAGAACTACCCCACTCATGATTTGGAATTAGCGACAGTTGTACATGCTGTCAAAATATGGAGACATTATCTGTACGAGGAGAAGTTTCAGATTAAATCAGACCATAAAAGTCTTACTTATCTATTTAATCAGAAGGAGCTGAATATGAGAAAAAGAATATGGCTGGAACTATTGAAAGACTATGATTGTGATATCCAGTATCATTCGGGGAAAGCTAATGTAGTAGCCGATGCGTTGAGTAGAAAGACAATGATAAAATCTCAGGGAGAGGTTAGCACAACCGCCGCAATGTGTACTACCAGAAAGGTATTCAAGCACGGTAATGAGCAGTTTGTGATAGATGTACCAGATGGATCAGCCAACCAAGGATTTATTCATGGGTTTTCAAATATGTTCGTCGCATTGAAGATTATACCGGATATAGTTGATGAAGTGAAGACAGCTATCAAATCAGACCCTTACCTAAGAACGGTACAAGAGGACATCGAAAAAGGTAAAACTAACCCTGAGTTCACCTTGGACGAAGAAAAGGTACTGAAGTACAAAGGAATAATATGTGTACCCGAAACAGAAAGCTTGGACTTTAGACACCGATTGATGAAAGAAGCCCATACCACCATCTATTCGATACATCCTGGAAGTACAAAAATGTATCATGATCTAAAGAAATTATATTGGTGGAGAAGAATGAAAGGAGATGTAGCTAAGTTCGTGTCTCAATGCCTAAATTGTCAGAAAGTAAAGGCTGAACAACAAAAACCGGCAGGACTGTTACAGCCATTACCGGAACCAGCATGGAAATGAGACTGCATCACTATGGACTTCATCACGGGATTACCATTGACTCCTCGAGTAGTTGATGCTGTTTGGGTGATTGTAGACCGCCTGACTAAAACAGCTCGCTTTATACCTATACGACCTTAGTATACACTGGAGAGGTTAGCTAAGCTGTATGTGGATAACATTGTGCAATTACACGGTGTACCTGAAAGCATTGTGTCCTATAGAGATCCACGATTTACTTCAAAATTTTGGGAAGGATTGCAAAAGGCTATGGGTACAACATTGAAGTTTAGTACTGCATTCCACCCACAGACAGATGGATAGTCAAAGCGTACAATTCAGATTCTAGAAGATATGCTTCGAGCATGTGTAATTGATTTTAAAGGATCATGGGATGAAAAGTTACCACTGATGGAGTTCGCTTATAATAATAGCTATCAGGCTACTATACAGATGTCACCCTATGAAGCACTGTATGGCAGAAAGTGTCGAACTCCCTTGTTTTGGAATGAAGTTGGGGAACGTAGTATTGTTGGATCGGAATTTGTTGAAGAGACTTGTCGAGTGGTCGACATTATCAAAGAAAGAGTGAAAACAGCTCAGAATCGTCAGAAGCAATATGCCGATACCCGATGCCGAGACCTTGAGTTCGTCGTGGGTGATAAAGTATTCTTAAAAGTATCGCCTATGCGAGGGTTAAAACAGTTCGGACAGAAAGGGAAACCTGCAACTCATCATCCAATATATTAATTAGTGGTAAGAATTAACAATACAATAGAATAACAATAGCAAAAAAGAAAAAAAAAATATCAAACACACAAACAACACAATGATTTTTAAGTGGTTCACTCCAAATGGAATAGATCCATGACAATGCGATCAATCACGATCAATCACAATTTACACTATTCCAATGATGAAATTAAACCCTTACCAATCTCATTATCTTACATAAAGAGAAACCATAAACCCCTAAAAGTACAAAACTTGCCTAGTACTACAACTCCCTTCAGAAAAAATGGGGTCAGGGATGTAGCCCCCTTTCAAGCAAAGGGCACCCACCCCCTACAATCCCTGCCCACTCAAAGGTGAATGGGACCGTCTAATATACGTGGTAGAGTGAATAGTAGTTCCTGAAATAAGTTAAGATACCATCAAATATATAAAATCAATTATTAGAATAGTCTATGTACGTACCAGTCGTAAACAGTGGGGGTGTTGGGTTGGGGCTTGTCGAAAACCGCAGCTCCGATGGTTTTGGTGGCGAGGTTACTCCCTGGGTGGAACACACTCCTCCACACGTTCTCTTTCCTAGTAGACAATGGTGTCATCGGCGGTGTCCCCGGGGTTGGTGGAGTCGTAGGGCTTGCTGGCATCGACAGCGAATTGCTTCCTTCTCCCCCAACTACGTATATATGTATCCCAGTTTATAATTAAAAGAACAACAGGAAGAAGAAGATAATAGCAGACAAAACAAATTAAGTTACAGAACTGAAAAAGGATTGAATACCTCTAAGGTTCAAGGGCCTGGTAGTCATGAGCTTCCTCAGCTTTTCCTGGCCCTCATATGGGTGAGGCCCAGCCACAACTTCGTCCCAAAAATTTTCTAACAAAACCATATTTTCTGATACTCTATCTCTCTCTCTCTCTCTCTTTGCTTTGATCCTTAAGGCGAGGGCTTGGCTCAAGCTCTTGCTCTTGCTTGCTATAAATAGTGGAGGTTGGTGCTTAAGGTTACTCCCTAAACATATATCTGGAGAAGAGAATCATGAAAATCTTTATAAAAAATAGATGACGATGTGGTGGATAAAGTTGAGTGACTCCCCCCCAATGAGATGATAATTTTTTTTTTTTTTTGGTAGAAATGAGATGATACACAATACCTTAGTAACTTTGAGGATTGCATGATAAATGCTTCCATCCTCCTATGGTGACATTGTCCTTTTTATTTTAATTTAAATTTTGATATTTTCTTCTAGACTTTCTAGACCTTTTTTTTTTTTGGATATATAGATTCGAAGAAGATTTTTTTTTTTGGATAGAATTTCAAGAAGAATTAAAGTCATTATTTTTTTGAGGTTTGGATCTTTACAAAGGAGTGATCTATAATTCTATATTTCTCCTTCACTTAAGGTTGCAAAAGGATTCAATTAATAACAGTTTAATCAACTAAATGGAAGTTTATCTAAAAAATATTAATAATAAATAAAAATCTTACCCAATAGAATGATTCTTTCTCATGCCGGTGTGTTTCAGCCCAAATATCGTTTGAAAGTTTTATTGGTGGTGGCGTAATGCCAATTGCAGAAAAGATATGAAGCTAACTCACCGATCGAACATCACTTCGATTTGATCAAGGTATCAGTATCCGACATGTTGTAGGTCATCCACATCCTCTCCTTTAAGAGTTTTTGGAGGAGAGGTGGCGCCCTCATTGGATAGACGATACTTGAAGCTCAGGTGAATCCGAGTCCTTTATTCAAACTGATACTGAACGAACTGGGATGTCGACTAGGATGGAGGGTTCGGATTCATCCAATTCCAGGTGTCGTCTATCCAATAAGAGACACATCTCTCCTCCAGAAACTCTTGGAAAAAAGATTTGAATCCAAGATTTGAATCCATGTTAAAATTGATTCAATACCAATACATGTTTACAGTAAATGAATGACTGATAAAGGAAATAAGAAAAGAACTCGTTCTCATGCAATTTGAGAGAGCCCCAACAATTTATGGTCCAGACAAAAATAAAGAAAAAGGCCAATGTCATCATCGTCAGTCAGAGTAGGACAAAAGCACTTGTCACGCCTCAAGCTACTGGGAGTGTGCCTTGATGTCAAGCGGAACCTCTCTTACCAAGAAAAAAAAAATGACCTTTCAATCTTATCCGGTTCATCGTTGCCCATATTTTATAAAGATTATTATGATTCCCTTGTCCATGGAAGAAAGATATGAGAGATGTTTATACCGGTAGGTATCTATTGAGATCGACCTCAAATACGATGTAGAAAAATAAGCGAAATAAAAAAGAAGGTAATCGTATAATTCAATGATTTTATATGGTTCTAGGTTTTCTATATATATTCACACTGAAATGAGATCTATTTCACTATCAATGAAGAATAGAATTATATCTAACCCTATGGACTCTTAATAGTCCTTCGGAATTAACCCACTAACTCATACGATGGAATACAAGACATTCAATCCTAATAGCATCCTTTTATTTTAAAGCACCAACCTCCTAAAGAGTATTAAAGGATCTCAAAAGAAGAGAGGGAAAAAAAAAATTCAGAAATTAAGGTTTTGCTAGAAAAATTATGGGACCATGTTGTGGCAGGGGTGATCAGGCCTGAACAAAATGAGGGAGGTCCCCACTAAGCCCTTGAACTTTAGAGGTACTCAACCCTTTCCTTTTAGTACTGTTACATTCTCATTCTACAATCTAAAACCAGGGAATCAAGGAGGTATCCTTGTTAATATGTAGATTGTAGAGTATAATGTACATCAAGGGTGGCATCCTTGTAATTATCTTGCGTATCTAAAACAGTTCTTTGTCATCACAATTATATATATATATATTCAGTTAGGGCCCTCTCAACAGGTCAAGTCCAACAAAAATTAATATTTTCCAAATCCAATATAAGAGGTTGACCGAGGACTTATTCGACTATATATGTTGATGCATGATGTCATCAGTCTTGAATTTTTCGTTACTTTTATTTTACACCTTACAACTTCTACTAAGACTGAAATTTGATATATGAATAAAGGAATTTAGGATCTACTAATTCACAAAATTTTAGCTCCATAAACCTATCTCATGATAGGAATTGATGCAAGCCAAATAAAATCATAGGTTTTGTGTTGATTAAGAAAGCTTTTACCCTAATTTGTTTAGGAGGGCTTTTAGAAATTTGCATTGAGATTGAACTTGGATTCCTAAAATCTAAATCCAACTAAGACAAATCCCAACCCATTTTCACCAAGTTTAGGAGAAAATAGGAGTAGGAGTTTCTGATAGTGTTTAGTGAAATTCATATATGTAAAAATACATCGAAATATTGAGTTGAAGGTTGAGAAGGATGAGACGGAAGTGAAAAATAGAAAACATGTCTGATTTTTTTTTTTTTTTTTTTTTTTTTTTATCAGAATCAGTTCATAATGTAACCCATTGAGTGTTTTTGAAACTTGAGGTACCATGATTGATATGCATAGATGTTATCGTCCAATTGACAACCTGCGCGTGGCATGTGGACACCCCCTCCCCCAAAAAATTTCAAGGGCAGTCTCGCCCTTATTATGTTTTGAGGATAAATCTGAACATGCATCACTATTCCTACAAGGGTACATCCGACAACTAAGTCAAATATTATGGGTATAATCGTCTTCTATGACTCTGGAGCTGTACTACTGCAATGGTGCATGGGACTCGCACCCTATCCCTATAAATATGCCAATTTATCGAATGCTACGTCAGATTCACATATTAACTTTGATAGTCATATACCTCATCCCATTTGCTCTTTTTCTATTGTTCAACCTCCTTTTTTTTTTTACTGTCAACAGCTTGTATTTGACCTAAGCATCGGAGTGTACCCTCGGACCCCAAGTTTGTTACTCTTGTGCTCAGCTTTTGTCATTTGCAGACTAGCTCCCATATTGAGGTCCAACCTTGGACTAAGAGCTCACATCACATCTATAACAACACCTAAGAAATCGAAGTTGAGATTCACTCAACTTCTGATTTCATGCAAGGCAATTTGAATTTGAATTGAATTAAAAAAATTTGAAAACCCTTAAAGCTCTCCGCATTATCTCTTATAAGTAATATCTTCTTTCTCTTGTATGACGGGACTTTTACTTATCCTTAAGCTTTTCCAATTATACATGTAACGTAAATAAAACAAGCTATAAATACAATACAATCCCAATGATCAAATTAAAGAGAAATATTCAGACAATAACCTTTCTTTCACCACCCTCACCAGCAAATGTTGTTTTATAAAACATTGGCTGCCTCAAGAGTAATTATAATTTAGTAATTTTCAAATATTCAATTTTTTTTTCTGACTTATTTCATAACTCACATTAATTGCAAATTTTTGCCATATTTTTTTTAAGGAGTTTTTGGATGACACCTCTGTAGCTATATTTAGAACACACATATAACCTACTTTTGATTATTGCCCTTGTCTTATTCTAAAAAGATCTTTTAGTCACAGAAAAAAAAAGAGTTTTCAAAATAATTTATAAGTGACTTGGCTTAAACATTTTTAGATTAAAAATGTGAAAAATATATTTCATTTCATTGGCAAAAAAAACATAAATATGTTACACTAAGGCTTTCTTTGGTATAATTTATATTTATGTTTATATTATGACAAATCATTTATGAGAATAAATTATAACTCATAAATAAAAACCGTTTAATATCACTAGACATAAAGAAGTAATAATGGATTATCACAATAATTATAAACACCTTCTAATCTATTTGTGGATTTTAGATTATATTAATTTATTTTAAATACAAATAAATATCGTAAATCATACCAAATAACTACATATGTCATAATATATTATATAATTAATTCTATAATACATACCAAAGAAAGCCTAAGATGATAAATAAAAATTAATACATATTTTTTGACACCTTAATAAATATTATTAAGTGGATTCAACTGAAATCTCACCTTAATGCCAACCAATTGTGAACTGTTTGTGACTAGATTTGGTAAGACAACCAACTTGTGACCTGTCCTTGATTGGACCTACCAAGACAGGATTCCACCTTATCCTCTCATACTATTCTCTTCTATTTTTGTTGTCAATCAAATTAAAGGAAATTTTTACAGTTTTACTAAAATATACATCATTTGAAAGATGAAGCAAGTATAGTAAAAACCAATGCATTCACAAAAATCTATGGATAACATTAATAAGGAAGATATGGTAAAAAAAATATGGTTGAGTCATGTGCAACAAATTAAAGATTAATATTTCAACAGTGAAAAGTGACACAATCCAAATTAAAGATTCTCAATTGAAGTTGTTAACAAGCTTGTTGTCCACTGATTAATGGAACTCCCTCTACTTGCTTATCCCAATGCCATAGATGACACGTGTGTTAATCTTTAGTGGGGATTCAAATCCCAATCTTTTAGATAATATCTTCTCTTTCATCTCTTGTCTTGAGAGTTAAAACGAGAATGACAATTAAATGGTGTTGGATTCATAATCAGTACAAATATGTTTTAAAAAATTCTGAACTTAAACAGGGCAGTAAAAAATGATCAAGGAAAGATATTTAATTAATATGATAAAATGAGGAGAATTAATTAATAATTAATCAACTAAACCATGGTTTTAGCTAAAAAAAATTAATAAATAAGCAGCCGATCCCATGGTCTCTTCTTTTTCTTTTTTTTTTAATTTTTTTTATTTCAGCGTGTTTCAGCCCATATATCCACTTAAACTCTTAAGATCTTAAGATAGTAACAATAATTTTGATTAATTAAGTTCTAAATCCTGGTATCAGATATAGTATCAATCATGTCTAAAATAGATTCAAATCAGATTTTACATGATTGAATCAATGACCTGATACGTACTGAATCATGGTCCCAGAGAGGATGAGGAACTAACTTTTGCACCGATACACCAAATAAAAATAAAAAATCACACCGATCAAATGATGTGACATGGCTTTCCTGCTTAGTTGGGTATTTTCACTGAAATAACATGATTTAATTGTGCATAAAAAAAACATAATTTAATTTATGGGAATTAAAATCTCAAATAGGGAGCTATACCCCTTAAAATAATTACTCTCAACTACAATGCAGTGATCTATTTGTTAAGATTCTCAACTCAATTATGTTAAAATTTGGCAAGAGATTTTCCCCACACTTGCAGCATGGGGAACCCTCTCCCTTATGCAAACTAAATAAATAATATTTAAATAGTTAAAAAATGGAGTTACATAATTTCAGAAAAGGAAAATGCTAGACACATCATAGAGCCCTCTAGCTCACATTCTCTCTCCTTCCCGCGACTCTGTTTTGCAGCAAACTATAATACCACCCTTTCTGGTACCCCGGCCATTGGTTGGGTGTGGCTATTCCATTACATGTTGTTGGCAACCATTCCCTCCCATGCTTATTACTCAGCTATTGAAGTAGACCTTCATATTTTGATCATCTCGTTTTTTTCCTTGCGAGGGGGTGGTCAGATGATTAAAATTTTGTGAAATGGTTTTAATATCATTGGAGTTTGTCCCATGGTAAAATAAAATTTTAAAAAAATCCAAACTTAAAGAGGATGCAAAGTAGTGATCAGAATTCTATAGACGTGCATAGATATAAATGAAAATGTTTGCCAATACAATGACGATTGTTTAATTGAATAAACTCGGACATTCTATCCAACTGCTAGAATAACGACATTATCTGTTCAGATACAAAACAATAATGGAAGGTGTGAAACCAAATACATTTAGGAACCATTTGAGGTGGATTTTCATCATGGTTCCAGGTATGGGTATCGGATTGATGGATTCGTATCGATTTTTTTGTGATCCATTCTTGATTTGTTTCTTGTTTAATATTATTATATTCAGCACGTATTAAAGAGATATTTAGTAATTAATAAGACAGGAGAACTTTGTCGCGCAAGTTTATCAATCTACAGGATTAGAGTCAGATATCATGAGGTTATTATTGGAGGGACCACCTCTACCTTATCCGCCACATCGTCGCCTATTTTTTATAGTCATGATTACCTCCTTCCTCGGGTAGAACTAGAACCAGAGTGATGTTTACTTGAGTATCCTGCTTATTTTAAGCACCATCCTCCACTATTTATAGCAGTGCAAGAGCAAGTCTTGCATTCAAGAAAGGATCAAAGGGGTGAGAGAGAGAGAGAGAGTCAGACAATATGGTTTTGCTAGAAAACTTCTGGGACGAAGTTGTGGCTGGGCCTCATCCTGATCATCAGGGGAGGAAGTTCACCATCTCTACGTTGAACCTTGCAGGTACTCAACCCAGTTTTTTGCAGTTGTATAACTTAATTTGGCTTTGTCTGCAATTATCTTCTTGTTATTTTTGTTGTTGTTTTCATTATGATCTACGTAGAAGCGAAAGGAGAGGGAAGCAGTTCGTTGTCGACACCACCGACGCCGGGGACGCCGACAACACCGTCGTCTGGTAAGAAAGAGAACGTGTGGAGGAGTGTCTTCAACCCAGGGAGCAACCTCGCCACCAAAACCATCGGAGCTGCTGTCTTCGATAAGCCCCAACCTAACACCCCTACTGTTTACGACTGGTACGTACATACGTTGTATCAGATGGGATGTGACCCGTTTTTACTGTATTTGATACTATTATATATACGTATTAATATATATTGGGTTATGTACCATGATGATTTGCAGGCTTTACAGCGATGAGACCCGGAGCAAGCATCGTTGAGGGCTGAACTGGCTTGAGGATAGAGAGAGACTGTGAGTGGAGTGAATAAACGAATACATGAAAACTGTAAAAGTCATGTAGTGCTTTATATACTACTATATAAATACCCTGTCTTTATATATATATAATTTAAGGTTCTTTGTGCTCAGGTATTAGTGTGTATGTAAGTTAGGGTGTGCGCTTCGACGGTTAATTTGAAGAGTCATTCTATGAAATCTATGGTTATCTACTACTTCGTTTTGTTGTCAATTTGTGATCGATTGATGGATTATGAAGAGGATTAATAAAGAAAAGTGAGATTAGGAATAAGAAATGGGTTGAAGATAGTGATGGTTGCCATTCTCATTCTACAATCTACATCCTCCTTGTTATCTCTTGCAAATCAGGTTGGTTGTCTTTGCCCATAATGACAACAACACAAAGTCCTTGGCCCATATGGGTTTAATGCTCGATTTTTTCAAGAAAGCATAGAACGTCATAGGGGAAGAAGTTTCTATAGCTATCTAGGGGTTCTTTTTCCATACGTATTTGCGGAGATTCATAAACTCTACCTTCTTATGCTTCATCCCAAAATCAGATTCTCGAAACCTTTGAGGACTTCGGGCCCATTTCATTGTGCAATCTCATATATAAATTCATCACCAAGATTCTGGCTAACCGGATACAAAAAGTAGTTGGTTTTCTGGTCTCCTCAAACCAATCAGCTTTCATCAAAGGCTATTCCATAGCCGAGAACATTCTCATGTGTTTTAAGATCGTCAAAGGTATAAGAAGGAAGGTTTGTTCTCCCATTTGTGTTTTCAAGGTAGACCTCCATAAAGCTTATGATTCTATCAAGTGGCCCTTCATTTTGGCAGTTTTCAGGAAAATGGGATTTTTCTATTATTGGATGGATCAAAGTATATCTGGAAACTGCTATGTTTTCGATTCTTGTAAATGGTTCCCTTGCTGGCTACCTTAAAAGAGGTGGAAAAATCCGGCAAAGAGATATCATTTAGCGCTGTCATTGCTCATATTTGGCAAGAAAGGAATGCAAGAATATTTGGAAACAAATCCCACTCTAAAGAGGTCATGGTTCAGCATATCAAGGCAAATGTTTGGCAAGAAAGGAATGCAAGAATATTTGGAAACAAATCCCACTCTAAGGAGGTCACGGTTCAGCATATCAAGGCTAATGTTTTAGCTAGATGTAAAATCATTTCTTTCAAAAGACTTCTAATAGAAGGGTCTTCATCTCTTCCAACCAACGCTTTTATGTTCCTTAAGTCTGTTGCGGGATTCCGGTTGTGTTGGTTTTCTCTTTGGGGTAGGCCGGTTTGTGGATGAGATCCTTTTGTGTTTTGTTTGGATTGTATCTTTTGGATTCACATCCTCTCCCGCCTGAGATTCGGCATGAAAGTCGGCAGCCCGGATGGATGGCTGACACCTGGCTCTCGGGTGAATCCAGCCCTCCATTCGAGCCAACACCCCTGTCGGCTCAGTTTGTCGGCTAGGGTGTCGGCTTAGATGGAGGGCTCGGATTCACCCAGGAGTCAGGTGTCGGCCATCCATCCGGGCCGCCAACTTTGCTGCCGAATCTTAGGCTGGAGAGGATTTCTTTCCATATCTTTTGGTTTTCGATTTCCTCTTTGAGTATTTCAATCTGTTTGAGTTATCTTTTCTGAGTTACTAAAATATCTACCTATAAAAGAAATAAAAAATAAAAAATAAAAAAAAATAAAAAAAGAAAAAAGAAAAAAAAATACTCATCATCAAATATAATATTTACCCCATCATCAGATTAGATTCTTAATTAATAGCATGTGCAGTTCTGTGCTATTAGAGGTTAACCCGAGGATTTAATTTTTATTTTTTTTTATGTAAAACAAAATGGATACTAAAAAAATTCATCAAAAACTACACCTTGGATCGTGCTCAGGGATTCTAATCTTGCTTTCGAACCATATCAAGTGTCGGTTATATTCAAGTGCCCAGGATTGGTCGTTGGTAAGGGTGTCAACGGGCTGAATCTGGCCGGTTTCGGTCTGGACTGAATCGGTGTCAGGTTTTATAAGCCCAACCCAAAACATGTCCATTAAGAGTTCGGGTTGGGTTGGGCTGCGCTAGACACAATAACTATTGGGCTGGTCCGGTGTCGGTTTGTTATTGGGCTGGGCTTATTGAGGTGATTTCGGGCTGGCTCGGTCCAGACCGGGCTTATCAAGCTTATCAGGCCTATTTTATATGTAAGATATATAGTCTATTTTATTATTTCTATCTATAAAATTAGCATCATTCATTTTATATGCATGTAATTCAGTAAATTGTAACAATTAACATACTCTTTTCAACTATAGATTCATATAATCTTTCAGATCAAGAAGTAAACTAAAACAGTGTAATATAATCCATCATATTTAAAACCATTAAAATTAAGAAACTGGACCCGGATGGACCTTACCGGTGTTCGGGTTAGGTATTAATGGTTCGGGCTAGTCCGGGCTTCTTAACGAGCTGGTCCGGTCTAGTTTCGGTTTGGGCTGAAACGGTATCGGGCTTTACAAGCCGAGACCGAAACCTGTCCATTAAGGTTCTGTCCGGGCTTGGTTCGGGTTATATCGGGCCGGCTCGGTCAGTGCTACCGGGCCGGGCCTATTTTTGACACCCTTAGTCGTTGGAGATCATGATCTGGATCGGGCCGCATCAAATTCCATCTGGCTAATCCTACCGTTTGACCCATGGTTTTGGCACGTACAGTTGAGGAATCCGCCTATTTATTATATAAATTAAAAAAAAAACAAAAACAAAAAGTTGGATCTAGGGTTAAGGAATCGATCTCCACCATTGTGTAATCAATATTGGATCAATCCATTCGTATTAGTTTTGACCATGTTAGTGATAAGCACAACAACTGTAAAGTTGATCCTTAAAGTTGATCCTTAGCCACATCAACTTGTACATGTGGTGAATGGTTATTTAAATTTCAAATGTTTTTGAGCGGGTCGTAGTTTTAAAATGTATTAGAACGAGTCTCAATTTTCAAATGTTTAGCGAGTCTCACTTTTCAAATGTATTCCAATTGGATTCAAATCGTCGCCTGTTGGGGCATCAACAAGCGACCCAGCTAACTTGATGGCTGATATGTGGCAGAGGGAAAATATGAAGTTCATCATAAACCCTTTGGTAGGATACATTATAGTGAATCGATTTTACCTAAACAAATACCCTCTTTCTCCAACGATTTCATTCTACGTAGTCCTCTCCTTGGATCTCAACCTGTAACTACTATGAGGCCTTGGATCTTCTCTTTCTTCTTCTTCTTCTCAAACTCCCTTTGTTCTTCTTCTTCTCAAACACCCTTTCTTGGAAATCTTCTCAAACCCCATTTGGTGATAGACAATACCATCGACCTATGTAAATCGCCAGCATTTGGTGATAGAGGACCCTCTGTAAATCGCCGGCATTTGGTGACAGCTATTGCATTTTAGGTCAGTTCTAGGAACATCATCCTCTGCTTTTGAGATAATTCAATTCTCTCTCCATTTACACCGCACACTTTTCCCTTTCCTTCGTCCTCCTGGAGCTGCGCAGTTTGTTTTTCCTGATTACTTTTCCTTAGATCCTGCAACTGAGTCTGAATCCCTCTTTTACACACTAGTAACTTGCCTATTTAAACCTTCCCCTTCTTGTCCGACTTCTCATTGTCTAGCACTTTAGGCTCTCTTTGGTTTGTATTATATAATGTATTATATAATATATTATAAAATTTATGATTGTTTGGTATGATTTATAATGTCTATTTATAATTAAAATAAATTAATATAGTTCATTATCTACAAATAGGTGAGTAACTGTTTATCATTATTAGAATAATCTATTAGGTGATTGTTTATATTTCTCATTATATAATGTATTATGTTTAGTGGTACCAAACGGTCATTATTTATTATTCATAATCTATTATCATAATTGATTTGTCATAAATAGCACATAATACATTATATAATACAAACCAAAGAGAGCCTTAGTTTAGTTTTAATGGCCTGGAAAAATCAGAAAGAATTATACCTAACTTAACTCCAAAAAATAAACAAGGCATAATATAGCACATTGGAATTTTCAAATCAATTTCATTCTTTGTATCACGACATTCTTCCCCATAAAAATCTTCATTTACTGGATCAGAGTCCCAGACCTCCAGAACCCCAGATGTGAAATTGTAGATTGAGAAAAATAGGGGGATAACCGGCTCAACAGTTGTCACACCCCAATTCCGCACTATTCAGAATGGTGTGATGAACCGCTAACAAACCAACGGTTCAACCAGGATCTCAAGTAGGCCGTATCCGTGTTATCTAATCTCCATACATCCACACTCATAATCAGAGTAAATATATAATAGCGGAAGTCTTATAGTAAAATGAACTGAGAATCTACTGTGATATTAATATTTAAATAGCAAATTATTCTGTATCAACTGAGACATAAATAAATATCAAATACATGTCCATAATAAATCCAAGTAAAGAAAACTAAGAAAATATCTAATCAAATACACATGAGTTGCACTCGCAAGAGGAGTCATGTGTATCCACTTCATCTTCAGCTTCCGTCGCCGCTACGTTCCCGTACGCTGGAGCATTTACATAATCTTCAATGGTATAACCTGCATCATCAACTAAAAATATTCGACGTCGAGGGGTGAGCACACATCATGGCTCAGTGAGCAAACAAAACAATGCAACAGTACATATGCATGCAATCAATTTATATCTTTGGTCTGGTTTATAGTTTGTAATGCGCAATAGAAAGGTTGGGTGGTCAAAGGTTAACGTTTATTGACCCCGCCTTTATACACAGGGTGTGGAAGTCTGCCCAAAGGTTAACGTTTATTGTCGTCCCCATCTACCCTAATCATGAACATTATACAACAAAGGTTAACGTTTATTGCTGTATAGTGCCATACCAACACGTAAGCCCCTGCTAGCGAGGGCTTACAAACTGGGCTCGCAACTAACCAATCCTAATGCCAAACAGTGTATCCAAGGCCTCACCCCAGCATCCCTTAGAATGTCCATAGAGATAGAGCTAAGGCCCCCCGGTAGAGTCAGAGACTACAAGGGCCGAGACCACCTCCCCTGATACTCTACGACATAATAGTTCTGCTAAAGTAATGGCGATACGACGATGCTAATGCACAAGACTTGAGTTAGAGATAGAGCTAAAGTGCTGAGACCCGTCAAAGGTTAACGTTTATTGACGTTCTCATCACACCTCCCCTGATACCCGCTCGCATCAAGTACACCAACCACACACATACAATCACATGCCTATTCCTATCATCATCATCATCATCATCATGTCATAAACAATAAAATAAACATGCATGAACAAGTAATAGAAATATTGGATGATATGTTGTATGCACATTACAAACATAGTCGCATAGAATCAAGTATAGCATTGGACTCAAGAAAAGAGAAAATAGTTTGTTATTAATCAATTAGTTTAGAGTTCTGTTTCCTCACCTTAGCTTGCTAATAGATACTCTTCCAAGCTTTAGAATCATCTTTAAAATGTTATTATATTACTAGAAGACCTAACAAAGTCGATAAAATTTAATTATAATTTATTCTAATTTTTAAAACCATTCTGTTAACTGAGGGTCGGAGGTAGGGTCTGAGCTATAACCGACCCCTGGTGCGACCCTCCTCAATCTGGATTTCCAGAACCCTGAGGGTCGATACTCAGGATCACATAGGGGCGGATGGTCATCAACCCTCTGTGCGACCCTCGGTGGTTTTTGGTCAATTTTCCTCCTTTTTGTCCATTCTTCGTGTTTGGGGTCCTATGACTTACTCCTACAGTCCATTCAACATACATTCCATGGTCTAGAACCATGAATCATCCACCTATTTAGTTTTCATGTATTCTCCCATGGTTTTCCATGAAAACCTAACCATGGTTTGATGGTTTGGGTTTCTCCGAGATCACACTATCATCCTTATCTAACCTAAGGCCTGTAGAAACTCATGGAATTAGTATCCATACCTGAGAAGAATACTCCTTCTCTGCAACTCTTCTCCTTTTTGCTTACTTCTCTTCCTTGTTTCTTTTCTTCTTCTTTTCCTTCTCTTCTCTTTCTCTCAATTCAATTAGGGTTGTAAAAGGAGTGAAAGAGGCTTAGGGACGTCCTTTAAATAGAGTAGAAACATCCTAAAATAAGCCCCTTTGAGATTAGGAAAGAATCCTAATCGAAATTATGGAAATTTCCTAATTTCAATTTCGGCGGCAACTGAGGGTCGATGGGAGGGTCGATGATCCCGTCGACCCTAGGTTTCCTAAAGTGTCTGACCCTCCCTGTAAAACAGAGGGTCTGACTTTCTGTCTTGGGGGGTCTGACCCTCCCTTGCTGGGTATGCGACCCTCCCCCTAATTTAAGTATTTTTGGGTCGATTTGATACCTGGGATCACGATCTCCTTCACGCCCTTGGTCCATTTGACTCAACCATGATGGGTAAACCTGGTTCAAGGTGATAAGACCGGGTTAGTTTGATACGGGTCTTACAACTCCCCCCTACTTATAAATTTCGTCCTTGAAATTATACGTACCTCCTGAATCAAATAGTGAGGGTATTGCGTTCGCATAGCATTTTCTTCTTCTCATGTAATTTCTTCCATGTCTCTACTTTTTCAAGTGACCTTAACATAATAGATATCTCGATTGTGTAGTCGTTGAACCTTTCGGCTGGTGATTTCAGTTGGTGTTACTTCGAATGTCAAATCATCAGTCAAATCCGGTAAATCTACTGTCAAAACGTGCGTTGGATCCTTGACATACTTCTTCAATAGGGAAATATGAAATACGTCATGCACACTTGACATAGATGGTGGTAGTGCTAACTGATAAGCCACTTTCCTAAGCTTAGCTAAAATCTCATACGGCCCGACATATCTTGGACTTAGTTTCCCTTTCTGTCCGAACCTTTTCAATCCTCGCATAGGCGATACCTTCAAAAATACTTTATCACCTACAGCGAACTCCAGATCTCTGCGTCGAGTATCTGCATATTGCTTCTGACGGTTCTGAGTTGTTCATACTCTTTCCTCGATAATGTCAACCACTCGACAAGTCTCTTCAACAAATTCCGGTCCAACAATACTACGTTCTCCAACTTCATTCCAAAATAAAGGAGTTCGACACTTTCTGTCATACAGTACTTCATAGGGTGACATCTGTATAGTAGCCTGATAGCTATTGTTATATGCGAACTCGATCAATGGTAATCTTTCATCCCATGATCCCTTGAAGTCAATTACACATGTTCGTAGCATATCTTCTAAAATCTGGATTGTACGCTCTGACTGTCTATCTGTCTGTGGGTGGAATGCAGTACTGAACTTCAATGTTATACCCATAGCCTTTTGCAATCCCTCCCAAAACTTAGAATTAAATTGTGGATCTCTATCGGACACAATGCCCTCTGGTACACCGTGTAATCGAACAATATTATCCACATACAGCTTTGCTAACCTTTCTAGTGTATACTGAGGTCGTATCGATATGAAGCGAGCTGTTTTAGTCAGACGGTCTATAATCACCCAAACTGCATCAACTACTCGAGGAGTCAGTGGTAACCCCGTGACGAAGTCCATAGTGATGCAGTCCCATTTCCTTGCTAGTTCCGGTAACGGCTATAATAGTCATGCGGGTCTTTGTCGTTTAGCCTTTACTTTCTGACAATTTAGGCATTGAGACACGAACTTAGCTAGATCTGCTTTCATTCCTCTCCACCAATATAGTTTCTTTAGATCATGATATATTTTTGTACTTCCAGGATGTATCGAATAGATGGTGGTATGGGCTTCTTTCATCAGTCGGTGTCTAATGTCCACACTTTCTATTTCGGGTACACATATTCTTCCTTTGTACTTCAGTACCTTTTCTTCATCCAAGGTGAACTCAGGGTTAGTCCTACCTTTCTCGATATCTTCTTGTACTGTTCTCAGATAAGGATCTGATTTGATCGCTGTCTTCACTTCATCCACTATATCCGGTATAATTTTTAATGCTGCGAACATATTTGAAAACCGATGAATAAACCCTTGGTTGGCTGATCCATCCATTGTATCTATCACATATTGCTCATTGTCATGATTGAATACCATTCCGGTAGTACATATAGCTGCAGTTGTACTAACTTCCCCTTGAGATTTTATCATCGCCTTTCTGCTCAACGCATCCGCTACTACATTAGCTTTCCCCGGATGATACTGGATATCACAATCATAGTCTTTCAATAGTTCCAGCCATCTTCTTTGCCTCATATTCAACTCCTTCTGATTAAATAAATAAGTAAGACTCTTATGGTCCGACTTAATCTGGAATTTCTCTCCGTACAGGTAATGTCTCCATATCTTGACAACATGTACTACTGCTGCTAACTCCAAATCATGCGTGGGATAATTTTTTCTCATGTGTCTTAAACTGTCTTGAGGCATAAGCAATTACTTGTTCTCCTTGCATAAGCACACATCCTAATTCCAGTCCTGACGCATCAATGTATATGGTAAATGGCTGTCCGGGAACGGGAATAGTCAAAATCGAAGCGGATATCAATCTGGTCTTCAATGTTTAGAAGCTCTTCTCACATTTATCCGTCCACACAAACTTTTCACCTTTCTTAGTCAAACTGGTGAGAGGTACAGCAATCCGGGAATAGTCTTCCACAAATCTCCGATAATAACCAGCAAGACCCAGAAAACTTTTAATTTCTGCAACGCTCTTTGGTGCTTCCCACTTTACAATAGCCTCGATCTTGCTGGGGTCCACTTTGATTCCTTTAGCGGATACTACATGGCCTAGGAGGGCGACTTCACTTAGCCAAAACTCACACTTGGTAAATTTGGCATATAACTTCTCTTTCCTCAAATGTTGTAGGGCGGCGTTTAGGTTCTTGATATGGGTTTCTTTGTCCTTGGAATATACCAATATATCATCAATAAATACAATAACCGACGTATCCAACATATTGTGGATGACCCGGTTCATAAGTTCCATGAAAGTTGCTGGTGCGTTTGTTAATCCAAAAGACATGACCAAGAATTCATAATGTCCATATCTGGTCCTGAAAGCTGTCTTAGGAATATCACCCTCTTTAATCTTCAACTGATGATAGCCTGACTGAAGATCGATCTTAGAAAATACTTTTGCTCCTTGCAACTGATCGACCAAGTCATCGATCCGAGGTAGTGGATATCGATTCTTGATTGTCAGTTTATTCAACTCCCGATAGTCAATACATAATCGAACGCTACCGTCCTTCTTTTTTACGAATAATACCGGTGCTCCCCATGGTGATATACTGGGTCGAATATAACCCTTGTCCAGTAGTTCATGTAGTTGCACTTTCAATTCCTTCAGTTCTGTAGGAGCCATTCTATAAGGTGCTTTTGATACTGGTGCGGCTCTAGGTATAAGATCTATCACAAACTCTGTGGCTCGATCGGGTGGTAATCCTGGTAGTTCCTCCGAAAATACATCGGGATAGTCCCGCACGACATCAATATCTTCCATTCGTGGTGCTTCCTTGGTTAGGTCGACCACTGATACTAGATACCCGACTGCCCCCTTCTCAAGGCACTTCTTAGCCTTTAGTGCTGAGAGTATGAGCTTGCGTTTACGGGGCAGTTTGGTTCCCGCAAAACTAAATTCTGCTCCTTCTTTGTCTTTAAATGTTAACTTTTTTTCGGCGCATAATAGGTTCGCAGAATGCCAAGCTAACCAGTCCATTCCCAAGATGACGTCAAAGTCTGCCATCTCCAGTTGGATCAAGACTGCATCTAAGGTTTTCTCGCCAATGAGAACTGGACATGGTCCATAACCTTTCTCTAATTCCATTTCTAACCCCATCGGTGAACGTACAAGTAGTTTGTAGTCCAATGTTTTGATGGGTAATTTCAGCTTCTTTCCGAATGACACAGATATAAAGGAATGAGTAGCTCCTGAATCAAAGAGTACTCTGGCGGGTACGCCATTTATAGGTACGATACCTGTGATTTATTTTACTTAGTCTACATGCTCATACAATGTAATTACAACTTAAAAAGGTTTCATTCATACCTGTGACCACATCGGGTGATGCGGCAGCATCCTCGGTTGTAACAGCATATACTCGTCCTTGATGTAACTGCTTCTTGGGCTTAGGACACTCCCTTGCTATATATCCTGCTTGGTTGCAGTTATAACATTTTGGATCTTCAAAATTTGGCTTTGGCTGATGTTGAGCTACTGGAGTAGTCTTGGGTGCAGTAGTAAAGCCTTGAGCACAGAAGGGTTTAAATGTCTTGTTGTTTCCTCCGTTAAAAGCATTTCCGGCTGGCCTTTTTATACCTCTATTCTGTGTAAAGTAACTCTCCTTCTGGCTCGATTCTATAACTCGAGCAATTTGAACAGCTTCGTTATATACCTTCTTTTCCAAGCCTAGAACATGCTCTCTGATGCTTCCTCTAAGCCCCGTGACAAACCTACGGGTCTTAGTGTCTTCTTCTTGCATACTAAGTGGTGCAAAGAAAAACAGCTCCTCATAACGCTGTTGATATGCATCCACAGACATCTGGCCCTGATATAAACTCAGGAACTCCTTCTCCATAGCATCTCTGAAGCTTCGGGGAAAATACTTCTCAAAGAACACTTCTTTATAAATAGCCCAAGTCAATAGGGCATGCTTGGTCAGTAGATATGCCCTGGTAGATTTCCACCAATGATGTGCATCGCCTTTCAGCATGAAGGTGGCACATAACACCTTTTCTTCTTCTGTGATAGTCATCATGAGAAATTTTCTCTCCATCTCGTCGATCCAGTGTGCTGGCCATAACGGATCAGACGATTTACAATTAAATTCCTTGGGCTTCATCTTCAAAAATCTCTCAACCAGTCGAGAGTGATCCATCTGATTGTGGGGGTATGCCCCAAACATAGGTTGTGGATACTGATAATTAACCTGAGCTGCTTACGAACCTGGTACTAGAATTTGTGCAGCTGGTGGTTGAGGTGTTTGAGGTGCTGGGTGGTTATCCACCGGTGCTGCACTGGCTTGTCCGGTCTGCATGGGTGTAGCATGTGCGGCCTGGAACATAATCCCCATTGCAACTTGCATTTGAGCCTGTGCGTATTGCATTTGTTGCAGCTGCTATGCTAGATTCATTACCACGGTTGCTAACTCCGAGGGTAGAGGTGGTAAGTTGGTAGAATTTGCCTGGTCTGGATTTCCTGGGGGTACATCCTGCGGATTTCCCTGGGCGTATATATTTTCTTGGCTAGTTTCCTCCACAGGTGGTGGTGGAACTGTATTTCGGCTTTGCCTGGTCACTCTACGCCCAGACATATTTTCTCCTGAGATTGGTGGTGCCTGAAAATCATTAAAATAGGTGAGACAATCATTTATACTACATGTAGGCATGTTAACCGATGTAAAATTTCAAAATTTTCAGCTCATTCTATGAAAAATACTATCTTTTCTATGCAGGGTCGATGGTGGGGGTCGATGATATGTCCGACCCTCAGTATCCGACCCTGGGAATGACCTGTTCTTCCCGAGAGCTGAGGGTCGATGGGTATCCGACCCTCAGTATCCGACCCTGGTTTTCTGTCAGATTCCCGAGAGCTGAGGGTCGATGTGAGGGTCAACGGGTATCCGACCCTGGTTTTCTATCAGATTCCCGAGAGCTGAGGGTCGATGGGAGGGTCGATCCGAGGGTCGATGATCCTGGTCAAATTGTCCGACCCTCAAACCAAAAATTAGACCTTTAAGATTCGATTCTGGGTTCATTCTCTATTATTTCCCTCCCGTTTCAACTCGTCTCTCACCTCTGAGTTGCTACAATGCCACTACGCTATTTTGTTGAGTTTGGATCCGTGTTTCGTCGTCCAAGTCATCTCTACAGGTATGCTTTCTCATTTTTACCTGTTTTTAGGTTTCGATTTCTAGGTTTTTGTCCATTTAACTTGTATTTTTCAAATTAAACTTTTTTCAACCGTAAAAATTTGATTTTTATTGGGGGCTTTTGTTATTGGTGTCTCGAGGAACGAAAGCCCTCAAAATTTTTTTGAGTTTCATCAGTTGGTTATCGAGAAACTTGGATTTTTGCTCTTTTTGCCCTAATTTGTCGAAATTTTTGATTTCTCGCAATTTCTTCAAATTGGACTTCATTAGCTAGAATTTCCTACTGTCTGAGTATTGTAGAATATGTTGGAACCTACGTAAGTCCTCCTGCCCATGTGTATGGGTGACAAGTGAGGCTTTTGGCCAACTTACGTCGTTATAATGTCAAATTTTGGATTTTTATCCTATTAACTCATTATCTGTTTTTCTTTCCTATTTGGCAGATACCATGGCTTGTACCAAGGTACCCAGAGTTTGTGATCCACTTCGCTTCCGCTCCAACGAAGCCGAGGCACAGTATTCCCACTACGCTCGTAAGAAAGTAGAGGGTGGTCGTATGGTGAACTTGGCTGAGTTAGCCTTGTTCAACGTGGAGAGGGCCTTTGGTGATATGGGGTGGCTCCCTGTCATCACCTATGATGCTTGCACATGCCCGGATTTAGTGCGGTAGTTTTATTGTAATCGCCAGGTGGTGGGGGATTACAATGATGTGGATAGGGGTCACGAGCTACGCATCACAAGCTATGTCAAAGGGGTGAATATTTCATTCGATTATCGGCAACTGGGCGACCTACTGGGCATTCCCTATGATGGCCCCATGGTTTACTGTGCTCCTGGAGATCCCCAGTTCGTTTCCACATAGATGAGGGTTGAGATTGATAGTCAGCTACTACGACCTAATCGCTGGCAGATTAGAGCTTGCTATATGCGTCCGGCTCCACGGGTCTTTTGCAAGATTATCCAGCATAATCTGATTCCACAGAGTGGCCATTACAAGAGGGTTTCTCAGCTGACCCAGTATCTTCTGTACAACATTTGCACTAGACAGCCCATCTTCCTTCCTTACATCATCATGCGGACTATGATCAGTGCCACATTGCCCAGTCATAGGGATAATCTACCCTATGGACGTATGATCACTGTTTTACTTACCCGCCTGGTGGTTGATTTAGTGGATGAGAAGATTCAAGAGAAAACCTTCTCGTCGCCTCTGGAATGGGAGGCTATCTGCAAGATGGGTATATGCGGGATGCCCAAGTCAGTGACGAGGAGAGGAATGAAATGGTGCGCCCTCACACTCACATCGAGATTGCTGACGCTGAGGCAGCTGCTGCCGCTGCTAGAGTTCATGCGGATCCTGCCGATGACGATGACCGCATGTATATGGATGTCGATTCAATACCATCGCCTTCACCCACGCATGTGGCTGGAGCTGGTACTTCCTCTGCGGCGGGTCCTGCACCTGAGACTGGCCCTTCTCATGCGGCTGGTCCTTCACGCCCACCTTCTGATATGATGGAGATGTTGCATGAGATCAGATAGGCTGAGCGCAAATCTGATCTGAGGATGGAGGAGCTTCTAGACGCCCAGCGTCGGACTGATCAGCGGGTGGCTGATCTCACAGCTAGTCTTCAGGCAACTCAGACTCAGGTGGCCTGGTTGACTAGAGTCTATGCCGAGAACTATGACAGAGATCGTGAGGCACCGCCTCCTCCATCACCTCCAGCTTCTTGATTGTATTTATTTTCTTTGTACTACAGAGTAACTGTCCGGGTTGTGGACTGTACTCTGCTTTAGTTTAGTTATATATATACGTTTGTTGCTCTCTCCTTGTATGTAAAATTGTTTCCCCTTTAATAGATGTATTATTCTCTTTTTAAATTTGGTCTCAACCATCACTTGTGCTTATAGTGTGTTAATATTACTGTTTTTACTTTTATCTTATCTCAGTTCACAATTGTCTTGAATGTATGCTAGTTCAGCGGACAGGGCCTGAGATGCTCTGATACCAAGTTGTCACACCCCAATTCCGTACTATTCAAAATGGTGTGATGAACCGCTAACAAACCAACGGTTCAATCAGGATCTCAAGTAGGCTGTATCCGTGTTATCTAAACTCCATACATCCACACTCATAATCAGAGTAAATATATAATAGCGGAAGTCTTATAGTAAAATGAACTGAGAATCTACTGTGATATTAATATTTAAATAGCAATTTATTTTGTATCAACTGAGACATAAATAAATATCAAATACATGTCCATAATAAATCCAAGTAAAGAAAACTAAGAAAATATCTAATCAAATACACATGAGTTGCACTCGCAAGAGGAGTCATGTGTATCCACTTCATCTTCAGCTTCCGTCGCCGCTACGTTCCCGTATGCTGGAGCATTTACATAATCTTCAACGGTATAACCTGCATCATGAACTAAAAATATTCGACGTCGAGGGATGAGCACACATCATGGCTCAGTGAGCAAACAAAATAATGCAACAGTACATATGCATGCAATCAATTCATATCTTTGGTCTGGTTTATAGTTTGCAATGCGCAATAGAAAGGTTGGGTGGTCAAAGGTTAACGTTTATTGACCCTGCCTCTATACACAGGGTGTGGAAGTCCGCCCAAAGGTTAACGTTTATTGTCGTCCCCATCCACCCTAATCAAGAACATTATACAACAAAGATTAACGTTTATTGCTGTATAGTGTCATACCAACACGTAAGCCCCTACTGGCGAGGACTTACAAACTGGGCTTGCAACTAACCAATCCAAATGCCAAACAGTGTATCCAAGGCCTCACCCCAGTATCCCTCAGAATGTCCATAGAGATAGAGCTAAGGCCCCCCGGTAGAGTCAGAGACTACAGGGACCGAGACCACCTCCCCTGATACTCTACGACATAATAGTTCTGCTAAAGTAATGGCGATACGACGATGCTAATGCACAAGACTTGAGTTAGAGATAGAGATAAAGTGCTGAGACCCGTCAAAGGTTAACATTTATTGACGTTCTCATCACACCTCCCCTGATACCCGCTAGCAAAAAGTACACCAACCACACACATACAATCACATGCCTATTCCTATCATCATCATCATCATCATGTTATAAACAATAAAATAAACATGCATGAACAAGTAATAGAAATATTGGATGACATGTTGTATGCACATTACAAACATAGTCGCATAGAATCAAGTATACCATTGGACTCAAGAAAAGAGAAAACAGTTTGTTATTAACCAATTAGTTTAGAGTTCTGTTTTCTCACCTTAGCTTGCTAATAGATACCCTTTCAAGCTTTAGAATTACCTTTATAATGTTATTATATTGCTAGAAGACCTAACAAAGTCGATAAAATTTAATTAGAATTTATTCTAATTTTTAAAACCATTATGTTAACTAAGGGTCGGAGGTAGGGTCTGAGCTATAACCGACCCCTAATGCGACCCTCCCCAATCTGGACTTCCAGAACCCTGAGGGTCGATACTCAGGATCACATAGGGTTGGATGGTCATCGACCCTCTGTGTGACCCTCGGTGGTTTTTGGTCAATTTTCCTCCTTTTTGTCCATTCTTCGTGTTTGGGGTCCTATGGCTTACTCTTACAGTCCATTCAACACATTCCATGGTCTAGAACCATGAATCATCCATCTATATAGCTTTCATGTATTTTCCCATGGTTTTCCATGAAAACCTAACCATGGGTTGATGGTTTGGGTTTCTCCGAGATCACACTCTCATCCTTATCTAACCTAAGGCCTGTAGAAACTCATGGACTTAGTATCCATACCTGAGAAGAATACTCCTTCTCTGCAACTCTACTCCTTTTTGCTTACTTCTCTTCCTGTTTCTCTTCTTCTTCTTTTCCTTCTCTTCTCTTTCTCTCAATTCAATTAGGGTTGTAAAAGGAGTGAAAGAGGCTTAGGGACGTCCTTTAAATAGAGTAGAAACATCCTAAAATAAGTCCCTTTGAGATTAGGAAAGAATCCTAATCGAAATTATGGAAATTTCCTAATTTCAATTTCGGCGGCAACTGAGGGTCGATGGGAGGGTCGATGATCCCGTCGACCCTAGGTTTCCTAAAGTGTGCGACCCTCCCTGTTAAACAGAGGGTCTGACTTTCTGTCTTGGGGGGTCCGACCCTCCCTTGCTGGGTATGCGACCCTCCCCCTAATTTAAGTGTTTTTGGGTCGATTTGATACCTGAGATCACGATCTCCTTCACGCCCTTGGTCCATTTGACTCAACCATGATGGGTAAACCTGGTTCAAGGTGATAAGACCGAGTTAGTTTGATATGGGTCTTACAACAATCATGGCAAATCTGTGGACAAATAAGCTTGAAATTTGGAAAAGCATCATAATAGAAGTATGTAAAACTAGAATCTTCCTTCTCCCTCCTCAATTGATGGTGTTGTGTTGTCAGTTTTTCCACACAGAGGTTCCCCATCTCCTAATTTTTTATTTAGCTACTGGAACTTTCAGGATCTTCCATCTGTGAGTGCTCAACCATGGGATTCAGATAAGGTTCGAGAAGAAGAAGAAGAAAGGGAGTTTGAGAAGAAGGGTCTAGGAAGAAGGAGAAGAAGAAGAAGAAAGGAAGTTTGAGAAGAATGGTCTAAGAAGGAGAAGAAGGGTTTCTGCAAGGGAATCCAAAGAAGAAGCTTCCCCGTTTCCTCTGTTCCTTCTTTAGCTTACGGCAGCAGCGGCAATGGTGACTCCTTAGCCTCACGGTAGTTGTGGGTCGAGATCCAAAGGGAGGAGAGGACTTTGCAGAATGAAATCGCTGGAAAAAGAGGGTATTTGTTCAAGTGAAATCAACTCACAAGGGGTTTATGACAAACGTCAAATCTTGCCTCTGCCATGTGTCGCCCATCAGGTCCAGTCAGCTCGGTCGCCTGTTGATACCTCAACAGGCAACGATTTGAATCCATTTCAACCATTCTTAGTTCCTGTAATATCTTAGGAGTCCAAGCTCCTATAAACTCTAAGTTGATATACTGTATATTGTCTATATTTTGTAATATTTATCAAATGAAATGCAAGCTGAATAGTTGAGCAACACGTGTTCTCTTTAGTTGGTTAAAGTTATTTCATAGTATCACAACCCTATCTGGACTATTAGGGGTGTCAACGGGCCGATTTGGGCTGATTTCGGTCCAGGTCAAGTCGGTCTTGAGCTTTTAAGGGACAGCCCAAAATATGCCCAATAAGAGATTCGGGTAAGGCTAGTCTACATAGTACACATGTACCTATTACTGCCCAACCTGAGACCGGACAGCTAATGCGTCAACCTTCAATCTCTTAAGGTTAATAGGCCAAGACCAGCCTTACCCGAATCTTAGGTTGAAGCATTATTGGACTCTATTAGATTAATGGACTCTATTAGGCCATTATTGGGCTGGTACGGTTTTGGTCTGATTGGTCCTATTTGGTTGGGGCTTATCAATTGTTTCAGTTCGGTTTCAGCTTTTCATTAGGCTCTAAAAACACAATCCAAATCCTATCCATATCCAATATGGTTCGATTTTGTTTAGATCTGGACCAATTGGGTTGTTCGGTTTTGGTTTTTGGTTTGGACCCAATTTTGACACTCCTATGGACTATCATTTCTTGTTATCTGTCCTTCCATTTTTTTTCCCAAAATGATAACCTCATCTACGTCCTCTACCCTGACTCCTATGACTAACTCACAATTTCCCTCAACCTTCAATCATTCTCTACCTCTTAAACTCGATCATACCATCTACTATGGTGATCCCACTTCTGCTACTTTAACATTATCACAATCTTGAAGGCCATGTTGACAACACACCACCTTTTCTCTCCTATTTGCTCACTACTACACCACCTCCAACAGCTACTGAAAGCTGTGCACTGACACCCACCATTTACTCAAATCCCAAATTCATCAAATGGCAGTAGCAAGACCAGCTTCTCCTTGGCAGGACTCTGTAACCCTAATTGCTCCAATTCTTGCTCAAGTTGTTTGGGTTGAGTCTTCGTCTGCTGCTTGGACATCTCGTGAGCGATCATTGCTTCCACATCAAAGGCACATATCATGCAACTTCGCCATTAACTCCAAACCACAAAGAAGAACACCAGTTATGTTACGGATTATTTTCACACCACAAACGAAATTGCAAAAAAAAAACTCTTTACAACCACTCAACCTATTTCTGATGACGATCTTGTTATTCATATCTTATCTAGTCTTGGTTCTGACTTTGAATCCTTCATCACCTCTTTCAACATTCATATTGAGTCTCTATCCTTAGATGACCTATATGCTTCCATGTGTTTTGTACGTACATTAAAGATGGGGTTAGTAGTGAGATACATTGCTGTCACACCCCAAATTTAGACTAACTAGTGGTGTAAGACCCGTATTGAACTAACCCGGTCTTACCACCGTGAACCAGGTCTACCCATCATGGTCGAGCCAAATGGATCAAGTGCATGAGGGAGATCACGGTCCCAAGTATTAAACTGACCCAAAAACACTAAAATAAGGGGGAGGGTCGCATACCCAGCAAGGAAGGGTCGGACCCCCCCAATATAAAAGTCAGACCCTGAGTTTTTAATCAGGGGTCGGACATTTAAGAACCAGGGGTCGACGGGATCTCTGACCCCCTCATCGACCCCCAGTCTGCCGACAGAAACCATGACTTAGGAACTTTCCAAATTTCAATGGGATTCTTTCCTAATCTCAATGGGACTTATTTTGGGAGTTTCTACTCTATAAATAGGATGTCCCTAAGCCTCTTTCACTACTTTAAGAACCCTAATTGGATTGAGAGAAAGAGAAGAGAAGGAGAAGAGAAAGAGAAGAGAAGGAAAGTGGAGAAGAAGATCTAAGAGAATGCTTCAAAGAAACAAGCCTAATTCTCAGGTATGGATACTATCTCCATGTAGTTCTACAGACCTTAGAATAGATAGTGAAGAGGGAATGATCTAGGAGAAACCCAAATCATCCATCCATGGTTAGGTTTTCATGAAAAACCATGACAGAAAATCATAGAAACCAGGTAGGGGAATAAACTATGGTTCTAAGCCATAGAACAGGTATGTAATCGATTGTAGAAGCAAGCCATAGGACCCAAACATGAAGGAAGGGACTGTAGGATGAAAAATTGACTAAATCCACAGGGGGTCGCATGGGGGGTCGATGGCCAATCGACCCTACCAGACCCTAACAATCGACCCCCAGTGTTTGGGAAGTCCAGAATCTGGGTGGTGGCACCCAGGGTCGATGGAACCTCCGACCCTGGCATCGACCCCTAGTTAACAGCATGCTTTTTAAAATCAGAATTAATTCTAATTAAATTCTATCGACTTGATTAGGTCTTTTAGTGATATAATATCGATATATAGTTGATTCTTAAAGCTTGAAAGAGGATCTACGATCAAGTAAAGGTGAGGGAACAAGACCTATATTAATTGGTTAATATTTTATTCTTGAGTCCAATGTCATGATTGATTCTATGCGTGTATGCTTGTTATGTGCATTCAACATGTCATCCAATATTTCTATTATTATTGTTCATGCATATTTAAATTATTGGTTTTAACATGATGATGATGATGAAGATAGAAATAGGCATGTGAATGTATGTGTGTGGTTGGTGTGCTTGATGCGAGCGAGTATCAGGGGGGTGTCATAGGTCGGGCCTCAGCACTCTAGCTCTATCTCTAACTCAAGCCTTGTCCACTGAAATCGTCATATCGTCATTACCTTAGCAGAACTATTACGTCGTAGGGTATGAGGGGAGGTGGTCTCGGACCGTGTAGTCTCTGACTCTTCCGGGGGGCCTTAGCCTTATCTCTATGGACGTATTGAGGGATGCTGGGGTGAGGCCTTGGATACACTGATTGGCATTAGGATTGGTTAGTTGGAAGCCCAGTTTGCGAGCCCTCGCCAGTAGGGGCTTACGTGTTGGTATGGGCAACGGGTACAGCAATAAACGTAACATTTGCGTATACATTGTCCATGGTGGGTGCATGTGGGACGACAATAAATGTTACCTTTGGGCGACTCCACACACTCGTGTATAGAGGTGCGGCGTCAATAAACGTGACATTTGGCCACCTATCCTTTCTATAGCACATTGCAAACTTATTTATCAGACCAAAGATATGAATTGAATGCATGCATATGTTTATTGCATTGTTTTGTTTGCTCACTGAGCCATGATGTGTGCTCACCCTCTCGACGTCGAATATTTTTAGTTGATGATGCAGGTACTATGATCGAAGATTATATGAGTGGTCCGGTGTACGCCCGTGTTGCTGCAATGGAAGCCGAAGACTTAGTGGATACGCATGACCCCTCATGCGAGTGCAACTCATGCGTATTCTATTAGAATTTTATTTGAAATTATAAAGGGATGTAATTGATATTCTATTTATTTACGTCTTAGTTGATACAACAATAACTGGATATTTTAATTATGATTATTACAGTTAGAGTTTTCGGTTCATTTACTATAAGACTTTTGCTATTGTGTATTTATTCTGATTATGATTGTGGATGTGCATGGTTTTATTTTTAATGGATATAGCCTATTAGAGATTCTGGTTGAACCGTTGGTTTATTAGCGGTTCATCACACTGTTCTGAATGGTGCAGAATTGGGGTGTGATAACTTGGAATCAGAGCATCTCAGGCCTTGTCTGTGAAACCGTATACTTCCATAAAAGTCGTGAACTGAGATAGGATAAAAATTTAAAAGATGTAATAATAACACACCATAAGCATCTGTGTTGTTTGAGACTAAACTGGAAGAGAATAATGCATCTATTAAATGAGAAACAAATTTAAATACAACCAAAAGGAAGAACAAATGTTTATATATATATATATATATATATATATGATTAAAAGCAGAGTACAGTCCACAGTCCGAATAGTTACTCTGAAGTACAAAAAGAAAAATAAAAGAAGTACATCAAGAAGCTGGAGGTGATGGGGGAGGCGGTGCCTCATGGTCTTTATCATAGTCTTCAACGTAGACTCTAGTCAACAAAGCTATCTGAGTCTGGGTCGTCTGGAGACTAGCTGTGAGATCAGCCACCCGCTGGTCAGTCACACGCTGAGCATCCCTCAGCTCTCCCATCCGCTGATCCGATAGGTGCTGAGCGGCTAGAAGCTCTCCCACCTGCTGGTCCGATACGCACTGAGCAACCAGAAGCTCTCTCACCCGCTGATCAGACAAGCGCTGAGCCTCTAGAAGCTCTCCCATCCTCAAGTCAGACATACACTGAACCTCTCGTATCTCGTGCAATATCCTCATCATGTCATCAGAAGGAGAATACGAAGGACCAGCTGCATGCAAAGGACCAACTGAAGAAGACGGACCAGCTCTAGTAGCATGAGTAGGTAATGGAGGAGGTATGGCATCTACATCCATGTATAGTCGATCGTCATCATCCCCATGAACCCCTGCTCCAGCGGCTGCTGCTGCTGCCTCAGCGTCAGCCATCTCCACTCGAGTGCGAGGGCGTACCATCGCGTTCCTCTCCTCATCGCTGACCTGGGCATCCCGCATGCCCATCTTGCAAATAGCCTCCCAATCCAGAGGCGATGAGAAGGATTTCTCCTGAACCTTCTCATCCAACAAATCCACCCCCAGGCGGTTAAGCAATGTAGTGATCATGCGTCCATAAGGAAGGTTGCCAGTGTGACTGGGCAACGTGGCACTGATCATCGTCTGCATGATGATATAGGAAAGGTAGACGGGCTGCCTAGTGCATATGCAGTACAGTAGGTACTGGGTCAACTGGGAGACCCTCTCATAATGATCACTCTGCGGTATCAGGTTATGCTGAATGATCTTGCAGTATATCTGTGGATCTGAGCGCAGATAACTCGCTTTCATCTGCCAGCGATCAGGTCTGATGAGCTGACGATCGATCTCAGCCCTCATCTGGGGAGAAAAGAACTGGGGCTCTTCAGGACCACAAAACACCAAGGGACCAGCATAGGAAATGCCCAACAAGTCGGCCAGCTGTCGATAATCGAATGAAACATCTACCCCCTTGACGTAACTGGTGATCCGAAGCTCACCACCCCTCTCAACATCATTGTAATCTCCCACAACCTGGAGATTATAAAAGAATTGGCGTACCAAGTGAGGACAGGTACAGGCGTCATAGGTGATGACAGGGAGTCATCCCATATCACCAAAGGCCCCCTCCACATTGAACAAGGCTAAGCTAGCCAAGTCCACTTTGCGGCCTCCCTCTACCTTCTTGCGAGCATAGTGGGCATACTGTGTCTCAGCTTTATTGAAACGGAAGCGAATATGATCGCGAACCCTGGGTACCTTGGTACGAGCCATAGTATCTGTAAATAAGAAAGAAAAACAAATAATGGCTTAGTAGAGAGTATAAAAAAAAACCCCAAAATTTCGACATAATAACGACGTAAATTAGGCAAAAGCCACACTTTTCACCCATACACGTGGGCAGAAGGACTTACATAGATCCTAAACTATACTGTGGGACTTATACAGTCGAAAATTTCAACTAATTAGATTGAATTGTAAGAAATTTCAAGAAATTCAAAATCTCGACAAAATTAGGGCAAAAAGTGTAAATTTTGAGTTTCTCGATAACCAACCGATGAAACTCAAATATTTTTTAGGGCTTTCGTTCCTCGAGTCACCAACAACAAAATCGCCCAATAAAAATCAAATTTTTATGATTGAAAAAAGTTTAATTTAAAAAATACAAGATAAACGAGCAAAAACCTAGGTAAAAAAACCTAAAAACATGAAAAGGTAGAATACATACCTGTAGCAGAGGTGTAGACAACGAAACAAGGAGTACAAACCACCAACGGACCGGAGTTGTCACTGTAGCAACTCAGAGGGACGAGTCGAGTCAAAGCGGAGAGGAAAGAATGGGAAATAGACTTTGAATCGAAACTTAAAAATCAGATTTTTGGTCTGGGGGTCGGAAAATTCGATTAAAACAATCGACCCACCCATCGACCCCCCCATCGACCCTCGGCTCTCGGGAATCTGATAGAGAACCAGGGGTCGCACCCTGGGTTGGACATCCTCCGACCCCCCCCATCGACCCCTGGCTCTCGGGAAGAATGGGTGATTTCTCAGGGTCGCAGATTAAGGGTCGGACATCCATCGACCCCCACCATCAACCCTGTAGTGAAAACACAGCATTTTCGACAGAATGATCTGAAAAATTTGAAATGTGCATTTGTTAGTGGTTTTAAAATATGAGAATGAAGTATTTAATGATTGTCTCTCGTGTTCAATGATTTTCAGGCAATCTCACTATCAAATTAATTAATGGCGGGACACAGAGTAACCAGACAAAGCCGTAACTCTATCCCACCACCACCACCTATGGGGGAAGATAACCAGACACAACCGGGAATACAGGGGAACATGAACACGGCACCGTCCAACATAAATAGGAAGACAAATCATACAAATCTACCAGCTCCACCTACAGACTTGGCCACAGTCGTAATGAACTTGGCCCAACAGCTGCAACAAATGCAACAGGCACAAGCTACGATACAAGCTACCAAAGGCATAACTCTTACAGCTCCACAAACACCTCCAATGCCAGCTGGACAGGCAAGCACAACACCAGGGGGGAGTAGCACAGTACCTCACACACCTCAGACTCCTATCATGCAGGCTCAAGTATCAAATCTTGAGATAGCTCAAGGTGGATATCAATACCAACCACCTATGTATGGAGCGTATGTCCCGCAGCCACTAGATCACTCCAGACTGGTGGAGCGTTTTCTGAAACTGAAGCCCAGAGAGTTTAATGCAAGCCAGCAGATCCTTTATGGCCGGCACACTGGGTTGACGAAATGGAAAGAAACTTTATGATGATGACATTAAATGAAGAAGAAAAAGTATTGTGTGACACCTTTATGCTGAAAGGAGATGCACACCATTGGTGGAGGTCTACCAGGACATATTTACTTACAAAGCACGCCCAAATGACTTGGGATATTTATAAAGAGGCGTTGTACTTTCCGAGAAGTTTCAGAGATTCTATGGAAAGAGAGTTTCTGAGTTTATATCAGGGGCAGATGACCGTGGATGCGTACCAACAGCGTTATAAAGAGCTATTCTTCTTTGCACCCCCTAGTATGCAAGAGGAAAACACCAAGACCCGAAGGTTCGTCATGGGACTTAGGGGAAGCATCCGTGAGCACGTTCTGGGACATGAAAAGAAAATCTATAATGAAGCGGCACAAATTGCTCGAGTTATAGAATCAAGCCAGAAGGAGAGCTATTTCATGCAAAACAGAGGCATAAAAAGGCCAGCTGGAAATTCTTATAATGGAGGGAATAACAAGACATTCAAACCCTCCGTGCTCAAGGCTTTACCGCTGCAACCAAGACTACTCCCATAGTTCAACAGCAACACAAGCCAATTACTGAAGGGATAAAATATTTTAACTGCAATCAAGTGGGAGATATAGCAAGGGAATGTCCTAAGCCCAAGAAGCAGCTACATTAAGGACGAGTTTACGCGGTTACATCGGAGGATGCTGCCGCATCGCCTGATGTGGTCACAGGTATGACTTACATTTTTAGTTAGTTGTATTACATTGTATGAGCATGTAGACTAAACCAAAACAAATCACATGTATCGTACCTATTAATGGCATTCCCGCCAGAGTACTCTTTGATTTAGGAGCTACTCATTCCTTTATATCTGTGACATTTGGAAAAAAGCTAAATCTACCCCTTAAATCCTTAGACTACAAACTACTTGTACGATCACCTATGGGATTAGAAGTGGAGTTAGAAAAAGTTATGGACCATGTCCAGTTCTTATTGATGAAAAGACCTTGGATGCAACCTTGATCCAACTTGAGATGGCAGACTTTGACGTCATCTTGGGAATAGACTGGTTAGTTTGACATTCTGCAAACCTGTTGTGTGCCGAAAAGAAGCTGACATTTAATGACAAGGAAGGAGCAGAGTTCAGTTTTTTGGGAACCAAACTTCCCCGTAAACGAAAGCTCATACTCTCGGCACTAAAGGCTAAGAAGTGCCTTGAGAAAGGAGCAGTCGGGTATTTAGTATCTGTGGTCGACCTTACCAAGGAAACACCACGAATGGAAGATATTGATGTCGTGCATGACTATCCAGACCTATTTCCTGAAGAACTACCAGGATTACCACCCGACTGAGCTACAGAGTTTGTTATAGATCTTATACCTGGAGCCGCACCAGTATCGAAAGAACCTTATCGAATGGCTCATACTGAACTAAAGGAATTGAAAGTACAACTACAAGAATTGCTGGACAAGGGTTATATTCGCCCTAGTATATCGCCATGGGGAGCACCAGTATTATTCGTGAAGAAGAAGGACGATAGTGTTCGCTTATGCATAGACTACCGAGAGTTGAATAAACTGACAATCAAGAATCGATATCTATTGCCTGGGATCGATGACCTATTCGATCAGTTGCAAGGTGCCAAAGTGTTCTCCAAGATCGATCTTCAGTCAGGCTACCATCAGTTGAAGATTAAGGATGGTGATATTCCCAAAACAGCATTCAGGACCAGATATGAACATTATGAATTTTTGGTCATGTCTTTTGGATTGACAAACGCACCAGCAACCTTTATGGAACTTATGAACCAAGTTTTCCACGACATGTTAGATATGTCGGTTATTGTATTCATTGATGATATACTAGTCTACTCCAAAGACGAGAAAACTCATGTTAAGAATCTAAACGCCGCTCTGCCGTGACTACGGAAGGAAAAGTTTTACGCTAAATTTACAAAGTGTGAGTTTTGACTAAAGGAAGTCGCATTTCTAGGCCATGTAGTATCTGCTGAAGGAATTAAAGTGGATCCCAGCAAGATCGGGGCTATTGTAAAGTGGGAAGCACCGAAGAGCGTTGTAGAAATTAGAAGTTTTCTGAGTCTAGCTGGATATTATCGACGATTTGTGGGAAACTATTCCCGAATTACCGTACCTCTCACTAGCTTGACTAAGAAGGGCGAGAAGTTTGTTTGGACGGATAAATGCGAGAAGAGTTTCCAAACCTTGAAGGCTAGATTGATATCAGCTACAGTCTTGACCATCCCAATTCCAGGACAACCATTTATCTTGTACACCGATGCATCCGAACTGGGATTAGGATGCGGACTTATGCAAGGAGAACAAGTAATTGCTTATGCCTCAAGACAACTGAAGACACATGAAAAGAAATACCCCACTCATGATTTGGAACTAGCGACAGTTGTACATCCTGTCAAAATATGGAGACATTATCTGTACGGGGAGAAGTTTCAGATTAAATCAGACCATAAAAGTTTTACTTATCTATTTAATCAGAAGGAGCTGAATATGAGACAAAGAAGATGGCTGAAACTATTGAAAGACTATGATTGTGATATCCAGTATCATCCGGGGAAAGCTAATGTAGTAGCCGATGCGTTGAGTAGAATGACAATGATAAAATCTCAGGGAGAGGTTAGCACAACCGTCGCAATGTGTACTACCAGAAAGGTATTGAAGCACGGTAATGAGCAGTTTGTGATAGATGCACAAGATGGATCAGCCAACCAAGGATTTATTCATGGGTTTTCAAATATGTTTGCCGCATTAAAGATTATACCGGATATAGTTGATGAAGTGAAGACAGCTATCAAATCAAACCCTTACCTAATAACGGTACAAGAGGACATCGAAAAAGGTAGAACTAACCCTAAGTTCACCTTGGACGAAGAAAAGGTACTGAAGTACAAAGGAAGAATATGTGTATCCGAAACAGAAAGCTTGGACATTAGACACCGATTGATGAAAGAAGCCCATACCACCATCTATTCGATACATCCTAGAAGTACAAAAATGTATCATGATCTAAAGAAATTATATTGGTGGAGAGGAATGAAAGAAGATGTAGCTAAGTTCGTGTCTCAATGCCTAAATTGTCAGAAAGTAAAAGCTGAACGACAAAGACCGGCAGGACTATTACAGCCATTACCAGAACCAGCATGGAAATGGAACTGCATCACTATGGACTTCGTCACGGGATTACCATTGACTCCTCGAGTAGTTGACGTAGTTTGGGTGATTGTAGACTGCCTGACTAAAATAGCTCACTTTATACCTATACGACCTCAGTATACACTGGAGAGGTTTGCTAAGCTGTATGTGGATAACATTGTGCGATTACACGGTGTACCTGAAAGCATTGTGTCCGATAGAGATCCACGATTTACTTCAAAATTTTGGGAAGGATTACAAAAGGCTATGGGTACAACATTGAATTTTAGTACTACATTCCACCCACAGACAAATGGATAGTCAGAGCGTACAATTCAGATTCTAGAAGATATGCTTCGAGCATGTGTAATTGATTTTAAAGTATCATGAGATGAAAAGTTACCACTGATGGAGTTCACTTATAATAATAGCTATCAGGCTACTATACAGATGTCACCCTATGAAGCACTGTATGGCAGAAAGTGTCGAACTCCCTTGTTTTGGAATGAAGTTGGGGAATGTAGTATTGTTGGACCGGAATTTATTGAAGAGACTTGTCGAGTGGTCGACATTATCAAAGAAAGAGTGAGAACAGCTCAGAATCGTCAGAAGCAATATGCCGATACCCGACGTCGAGACCTTGAGTTCGTCGTGGGTGATAAAGTATTCTTAAAAGTATCGCCTATGCGAGGGTTGAAACGGTTCGGACAGAAAGGGAAACTAGGTCCAAGATATGTCGGGCCATATGAGATTCTAGCTAAGCGTGGGAAAGTGGCTTACCAGTTAGCACTACCACCATCTATGTCAAGTGTGCATGACGTATTTCACATTTTCTTATTAAAGAAGTATGTCAAGGATCCGACGCACGTTTTGACAATAGACTTACCTGATTTGACTGAAGATTTGACATTTAAAGTAACACCAACTGAAATCACCAGCCGAAAGGTTCAACGACTACGCAACCGTGATATCTATTATGTTATGGTCACCTGGAGAAGTAGAGATATGGAAGAAATCACATGGGAAGAAGAGAATGCTATGCGAAAGCAATATCCTCATTTATTTGACTCGAAAGGTATGTACAATTTTGAAGACAAAATTTTTTATAAGTAGGGGGGAGTTGTAAGATCCGTATCGATCTAACCCGGTCTTACCACCTTGAACCAGGTCTACCCATCATGGTCGAGCCAAATGGATCAAGTGCGTGAGAGAGATCATGATCCCAGGTATTAAACTGACCCAAAAACACCAAAATAAGGGGGAGGGTCGCATACCCAACAAGGCAGGGTCGGACCCCCCTAGTATAAAAGTCAAACCCTGAGTTTTTAACCAGGGGTCGGACATTTTAGAACCAGGGGTCGACGGGATCTCTGACCCCCTCATCGACCCCTAGTCTGCCTTTCGAAACCGTGAATTAGGAACTTTCTAAATTTCAATGGGATTCTTTCCTAATCTCAATGAGACTTATTTTGGGAGTTTCTACTCTATAAATAGGACGTCCCTAAGCCTCTTTCACTGCTTTAAGAACCCTAATTGGATTGAGAGAAAGAGAAGAGAAGGAGAAGAGAAAGAGAAGAGAAGGAAGGTGGAGAAGAAGATCAAAGAGAAGGCTTCAGAGAAACAAGCCTAATTCTCAGGTATGGATACTATCTCCATGTAGTTCTACAGACCTTAGAATAGATAGTGAAGAGGGAATGATCTAGGAGAAGCCCAAATCATCCATCCATGGTTAGGTTTTCATGGAAAACCATGGGGAAAAATCATAGAAACCAGATAGGGGAATAAACTATGGTTCTAAGCCATAGAACAGGTATGTAATTGATTGTAGAAGCAAGCCATAGGACCCAAACATGAAGGAAGGGACTGTAGGATGAAAAATTGACTAAACCCACAAGGGGTCGCACGGGGGGTCGATGGCCAATCGACCCTACCAGACCCTAACAATCGACCCCCAGTGTTTGGGAAGTCCAGAATATGGGTGGTAGCACCCAGGGTCGATGGAACCTCCGACCCTAGCATCGACCCCTAGTTAACAACATACTTTTTAAAATCAGAATTAATTCTAATTAAATTCTATCGACTTGATTAGGTCTTCTAGTGATATAATATCGATATATAGTTGATTCTTAAAGCTTGAAAGAGGATCTACGATCAAGTAAATGTGAGGGAACAAGACCTAAACTAATTGGTTAATAATAAACTGTTTTATTCTTGAGTCCAATGCCATGATTGATTCTATGCGTGTATGCTTGTTATGTGCATTCAACATGTCATCCAATATTTCTATTATTACTGTTCATGCATATTTAAATTATTGGTTATAACATGATGATGATGATGATGATAGGAATAGGCATGTGAATGTATGTGTGTGGTTGGTGTGCTTGATGCGAGCGAGTATCAGGGGGGGTGTCATAGGCCGAGCCTCAGCACTCTAGCTCTATCTCTAACTCAAGCCTTGTCCACTGACATCGTCGTATCGTCATTACCTTAGCAGAACTATTACGTCGTAGGGTATGAGGGGAGGTGGTCTCGGACCGTGTAGTCTCTAACTCTTCCAGGGGGCCTTAGCCCTATCTCTATGGACGTATTGAGGGATGCTGGGGTGAGGCCTTGGATACACTGATTGGCATTAGGATTGGTTAGTTGGAAGCCCAGTTTGTGAGCCCTCGCCAGCAGGGGCTTACGTGTTGGTATGGGCAACGGGTACAGCAATAAACATAACCTTTGCGTATACATTGTCCATGGTGGGTGCATGTGGGACGACAATAAACGTTACATTTGGGTGGCTCCACACACTCGTGTATAGAGGTGTGGCGTCAATAAACGTGACATTTGACCACCTATCCTTTCTATAGCATATTGCAAACTTATTTACCAGACCAAAGATATGAATTGAATGCATGCATATGTTTTTTGCATTGTTATTTGCTCACTGAGCCATGATGTGTGCTCACCCTCTCGACGTCGAATATTTTTAGTTGATGATGCAGGTACTACGGTCAAAGATTATATGAGTGCTCCGGTGTACGCACGTGTTGCTGCAATGGAAGCCGAAGACTTAGTGGATACGCATGACCCCTCATGCGAGTGCAACTCATGCGTATTCGATTAGATTTCATTTGAATTTATAAAGGGATGTAATTGATTTTTTTTTATGTCTCAGTTGATACAACAATAACTTGATATTTTATTTATGATTATTACAGTTAGAGTTCTCGGTTCATTTATTATAAGACTTCCGCTATTGTGTATTTATTCTGATTATGGTTCTGGATGTGCATGGTTTTATTTTAAATGGATATAGCCTATTAGAGATCATGGTTGAACCGTTGGTTTATTAACGGTTCATCACACTGTTCTGAATGGTGCAGAATTGGGGTGTTACAACTTGGTATAAGATCTATAACTAAGATCTCGTATAAACTCTGCCAACCATGTTAAACCAAAACACAATCCACAGTAATAATTAGAGATAATAAATAAATAGAGGATTGTCTTATTAATAATGAACTGTAGTCTAACATGAGAAATAAATATTTAATAAGTTATCTCCAAGTTAACCAAAACATAATTATAACAACCTATTACAAATATCCAAATACGAAAGTTAAACACTAAATGTAATCATTGTTGAAACCCTTGCTTGACGAATCATATTCGTCCTCCACAGCTTGCACATCCATAGCCGCCACATGTCCATACATTAGCGCATCGATATAATCTTGGACAGTAATACCTGCAACATCAGAAACTAAAAAGAATTACGCGCGCGAGGGTCAGCTCTCTAACTTGAGCTCAGTAAGTGAACAAAACAATGCATAAATATATGCATGCATTCAATTCATATCTTTGGTCTGATTTTTAAGTTTGCAATGGGCTATAGAAAGGTTGGCGGCCACCGCACCTCTATACATGAGTGTGTGAATCTGCCCAATAGATCAAACATCATTGTCATCCCACATGCCCACACCATGAAATAGAGATAGAGTTAAAGTGTCCAGATCACACACCGCCAACACTTCCCCTGATGTCCTACCCATACCAATACCTAAGCCCCTATTGGGGAGGGCTTGCAAACTGGGCTCGCAACTAACCAATCCTAATGTCATCCAATATATCCAAGGCCTCACCTTAGCATCCCTCAATAAGTCCATAGAGATAGAGCTAAGACCCCTCAGTAGAGTCAAAGACCACAAGGTCCGAGACCACCTCCCCTGATGCCCTACGACCACTACAACAATATGCATTTTTGGTGACGGTAATTTTCCATCGCCAAAAATACATTCCCTTCACCATTGAACGCCGACTCAAGGGCTTACGTCGCCAGTTCGTCGTCGTAGCAGTCGTTGTCTAAAATCACGACGTGTAAAATGCTAATTTTTATCGATGGAACTATATGTCCCATCGTAAAAGAAGCTTATTTTTACCAACAGAAGAATATTTCACGCCATAAAAAAGGCTTACTTTTACCGACGGAAAAAATAGTTACCGTCATGTAGTACTTATTTTTAGTGACGGTAACTATTCTTCCGTCAGTAAAATCATTTTTTAAAAAAAAATATTTCCCTATTACCCTACATAAACAGTACAGAATATAACAAATAAAACTTGATAAAAAAAAAATCCAAATTTCTAAATTTCAGCTATACATTAGTTACAAAATTCTAAAAGAGTTTATCACTAAGTTCACAACCCTGATACTTCCTAATTAAGTCCTTGGAGAGAAACTAAATCTCAGTAATCAAACCACTCAAACTCAAGAACTACAAAAAGAAACTAAAACTCAGATATAATACTTTTTAAAATAACCAAAACACATGGTTTAAGGGAGCTACTGAGGCATCCTACTGATTCTAATTAACATGTCTTTACTCTAAACGCAACATTAAGACCAATATAAAGCATCAGACATAATACAGTAATTGAAACACTTAAACAAATTAGTCTTAAGAAAATCAGAAGCATCTAGTCCCAAGTTATACATTACAATTTAACAACTAAAGCATTAAACCGAGTAAAGTTTGTTAACAGAAGGCAATAAAATAGAAGAGATAAAAAAATCCATAGATCGAAACATTATTCACCTTAGACAATTCAGCTGTTTAAGAATGGCATTGTGAGCATTTTGGTTCTGGAATAAGGTAAAAGTCAAATTCAGAGAAAGAACATTTCAATTTGTTGCACACAAAGAGAGAGAGAGAGAGAGAGAAAGAGAGAGAGAGAGAGAGAGAGAGAGAGAGAGAGAGAGAGAGAGAAAGTCAAAAGTATTGTGATTGAACTAACCTGAAGTAATAGGGGAACATGCCAGATCTTTGGAACATCATGAATATTGAGAATATTACAAGCCTATGAAACAACATACAGAGAACAAGAACAAAACAAGAAAAATATACTAAGAAACGGGTAAACAAAGAAGATCTAAGCATACCTGATACGTGAAAAAAAAAATGAAACCAATGTTTCAAACCACAAATACTGAAAAATATTGCCAACATACCCGAGTATAGGTTCAAGTGATAGTCTTGCTTTTATCTACATTCTAGAAAGAAGTTTAGAAATTATTGTTTCCTCGTGGAATAAAACTTGTGGCAATGTTTGTACCCATGGCATCATTTCTTCGTAAAATGAAATCAAATTCAAAAAATTTAATTCATGTATATTACCCAAAGAAGAATCAATGAAGTGATTAATCAAATCAGTAATGTTCATATTCATGTCCATTCTGTCTATATTACCATGTTAAAGAAAAATGAAACATTCAGAAACCAGTCCTAATTCTGAGAACCAATCCAACATGATTTAAACCTAATCCATCATAGGGTTGAACAAGCCTAATACAAAATAAACCGAGCCCATTATGTTAATAAAACATCACCAACAAAAATGGGCTATAACAGTCCATCAATAAACCATTACAAGTGTACGGTTAAACCGAACTAACATGCAAAGCTGCACCAAGCTTAAGCTCTAGATCAAATTAAGTTTAAGAATAGATCGGTCCAAACATAGACTAGTCTAAACATTTGGCTGATTCAAACATTTAACAAGCACATTCAACATAACATGTGGTATCGGATTCAAACTGAAGTATGTACACAGATTTGGGCATGTAACCAAAATTAGATAAGAGCACCACCAAACAAATTAGGTTACATCATTAGCATTGAAAAGGGTTGCAATAGGTTACAGAAAGGAACAATAGAAATTAATTAAAAAACAACAAAGAACTTCAAACCTGAAAGGGGAATTCAATACAGTATTAGAAAAGGCAATATCACCCATCAGGCCTTAGGGATCAAACATTGCAGCATCACTAAGAAAAGAAAATCTCTTAGCTGAAAACAGAATTATACATTCCTAAATCAACCCACTAACTATCACCATACTGCCGCAAGCATTCCATAGATAAACATGGGCTCCAACCCAATAACCAATGTATTATATGAAGACCAGTCCACGGGAAAAAAAAATTATCTTGCAATGCGAGACTAAAATTTGTGATAACAAAAGTGATAAAAGCAACTAAGAAACTGAGGTTAACTGGTTAAGGAATTCAGATCCAATAATAATAAAAAAAATGATGAAAATAGAGACAAGAAAAGGAACTTGGTTATTGTTAAAGTAATAGAAAGATGTAGAGATGAAATTTCAACGAGCACAATAGGGAAAGCCTAAATGTACTCCAATCAGAATAAAAGCATTGTGAATAAAGAACAAAAAGATGCATTCCAAGTAGGAAACCATATCTAAAAACGAAGAATGGAAATGGAACTTACCTAAAAAAATGGCCAGTAGAATCTAAGCGGAAGCAAGGAAGGAATTCCCTAAAGAATCAACAATGAGAGGTCATCGCCAAAATCTACAGTTGTTGGTTTCAGATGATGTTTCCATTCCCAGCCACTCTCCTCTCTTCACGACAGCTCCTTTCTTTGCAAATTCCGATTACTGTTGATGTCTGCAACACAGCCAACAGCCCTAACTGAAGCTGCTTTGGTGGTCTTCTTCAAATTAACACCGAAAGGGAGGAGGATAAAGGAGAAAGAGTCGATGGCGGCAATGGGCTTGGCCATGGAGCTTCCATCTCTGAATCTACAGCTGGAATCACAGATTAGAGGTGATCTACATGATTTCCATTCACTATTCTTCTTCTTCTTCTAACCCCACTCTTATCTCTCTCAGCCGTGACCTTTGCCCTCTCTGCCATCACCATTCTTCTTCTCCCATTTTCTCCCTGCAACCACCGAACCTCTCTTCTCTTGCATTTCCTTTTCTTTCTCACTACAGCCGCCTCCCTTCTCTCTATCTCCCCTCTGAGTGACGACCTTTCCCACTTCTAGAGAGAAAATCTAAGGTTTTAGTTCCTTCAAGTCCCCTCTTATTTACCCATTTGCCCTTGCTTCGCACCATAAGATTTAAAATACAATCCTACTCCTCCCTCATGAAATAGGCCCAACCAAAACCCATAAAAACATAATTAGAAAACCCGACCTGCCTTAAACTAGATCACCAACACCTTTTTTTTTTCTGTTTTAATGATTTTCATTTTTTTAAATATTTTTCCTAATAACCTAAAATGCAAGAAATCCTAACACAATCTAATGACAAAAATGCCCCCAATAAAGAGAGGGCCAAAATAGGGGTCTTACAACAATTCTCTTGTTGGCGGATATTTCTCAACCCGTCCTTGGCCAACAATTGAAACCCAGCTCCCCGTGGAGAATACTACAGATCCTCTTGCTGCCTGAAACCAACCCGCCGTCCTCTTCTTACCAAAAAGCTCACCCCTCAACTCAATATTCCTAGAATCAGAATGCCTCTTCTCCTTCGGTTCTTCCTCACCCTTCTTCAATCCCAAACCGAAAAGCCCTCTCACTCTCTTTTCTCCTCTCAAATCTGCCAGTAGCAACCACCAATTTCAAGTTGACATCCAGCTCACCCATTCCCTTTCTCTCTCAGTTTCTTGATTCAATTCTTTCGGCCTCAAGCTTCTCTCCATTCCTCTCTGCCCCACGCCGGAAACCTTGAGAGCTTATTTCGGTTTATCACCTCTGAGAAACCTTCCCTCCCCTTGATTTGGCCGAAGTCCTCTCAAGTCCTCTTTGCTTCATGAAATGACCCCCTTTACGGCTCTCCCACGACGTGATAAAAGTAAAGTGCCCTAATTTTTGTTTTTCATTTTTCGCGACGGGATTCTAAGCCTATAGGCTACAATACATTTTTGGCGACAAGAATATAAGCCCGTCGGCTAAAATGTATTTTTCGCGATGAGATTCTAAGCCACGACGGCTAAAACAACTTTTAGGCGACAACATTTAATGTCCCTTTGGATAAAATTATTTTCGGCGATAGAATTTTGTGTTTCATCAGCTAAAATGATAGTTTAGGTGACGGCATTTAAGGTCCCATTGGCTAATCTCATTTTTGACGACGGTAATCTATATGCTGTGGCAAAAAATTATTTTCAACGACGGGAATCTATATGCTGTGGCTAAAATATTTGCGATAATGGAAATTTAGATCTAGTCAGGTAAAATCAAAGATAGGCGACTAGAACATAGATCCCGTCGATAAAAACTAATTTTCGGTGTCGAGAATTTAAAACCTGTCGGCTAAAATGATTTTTGGTGATGGGAACTTAAATTCCGTCAGCTAATATAAAATTCAGCAACAGAACTAAGAACCCGTCAGCTTAAATTATTTTTGGCGACAGTAAATTAAGAACCCGTCGTCTAAAATTATTTTCGGCAATGGAATTTTTGAGACCGTCTCCAATTACCATCGCCAAAAAGGCTTATTGTTGTAGTGGACGTAATAGTTCTACTAAGGTAATGGCGATATGACGATGTCAGTGGGCAAAGCTTGAGTAGAGATAGAGCTAGAGTCTGGTGACCAGGCTGAACCACAATGTCATGTCCTCCCCCTGATGCCCCACTCACATCCAATACACTAACCACACACAATCACTTGCCTATTCCTAGCATCATCATGTTATAAATAGACAATAATAAATATGCATGAGTAGAAATAACAGTAATATTGGATAACATGTGAGATGCACATTACAAGCATACAAGTATAGAATCATTCATTGCATTGGACAAATAAAATAAAAGAGTTTGTTATTATCCAATTAGTTTAGGTCTTGTTCCCTCACCTTTGATTGATGTTTGTTCCTCTCCCAAGCTTTGGAAGCCACTTTAAATCTATTGAGAACCTAAATAATTAATGTATTTAAGTTAAGGTTTGATTGTACCAAGTTACAGTAATCAAAAACCTTGTTTGGTTTCAAAACATACTTGTGGTTATCCTATGGTCGATCCTATGGTCTCAATATATGCGACCATACAACGTACGGTCGATACCCTATGGTCACACTATATACGATATTACCTACGACCATACGTTTTCTGAATTCTTCCCAAATAGTTGTGGTCGACTCTCTTCTCATCCTATGGTCGACCATAGCTGTGACCATACGTAGTCAGGTTAATTTTTACTTCTCATACGAGTTCCTCCTCTTAGCTCATCAATGAGATTCATCCTAAAATCCTTCTATGGCTTTTAATCACAGTTTATCCTTATCAATTATCCCTACCCTACTCTCTATGGTTTTTCATAGAAAACCTATAATCAAATCATTGTATTAGGTTCCATATATCAATTTGAAAAAGAACCTATTCTATCTGATCTAGCCTACAGAGTCAAGTCCATACCTTAAGCTTGTTGTAGAGAGATAGAACTCTTCTCTACAAAAACCTTCCTCTCAGCCTTCTTCTCCAAATCTCCTTCTCCTTCTCTTCCTCTCTCTCCTTCTCTCTCAGGTTTAGAGTTTCAATTTTGGTTCTAAAAGAGTGAGAGAGGCTATGGGACGTCCTTTATATAGAGAAAAACCTCCATATCAATTAGGAAAGAGTCCTCCTCAAATTAAAAAAGTTTCCCAAGCACGAAGTTGGTTCTGGGTTCGTATGGTCGATCGTGCGGTCGCATATTCCGTCGACCATCCATTTTTAAAAACAGTCGACCATACATTGTACGGTCTCAATATGGTTGACCATACGTGCAATCGTACCCCTAAAAAATGCCACCGTAAGTCTAAAATTTACTAATTTTTCGTTTTTGACTGGTTGCTTCAACACAAATTTAAACAGTTACTCATACCAACTAAATTTGACTTGTTGCTTACCTCATCTTGTGGTTTCTTCATACAATTGGTTCACTTGAGCCGATTATGATGGGAAGACCGGTCACGACACGAGAACGTAAGGTTAGACCGGGTTCGTGGCATGCGGGTCTTACAACTCCATCACCCTTAAAAGAAATTTCGTCCTCAAAATTTGTATGCACGGATCTTACAGTTGCACCCACATTATCACACTGTATAATGGGCGCCGCCGGTAGGTTGATTAATTTGGAGCTCCTTACGTAGAGATTGGAGACAGGTGAGCTCCGCCATTGTATTGGCAATAGCCCTGCATTCATCATCTATGCTTGATCCAGCAGCAATCGTACTTTGTTTGCGAGAGCTCCAAAAGATTAAATTGGAACCATGAAAAATTAAGAACCCGCTAGTGGGCTTAAGGTCATCAGGGCAACCCGCCCAATCCACATTGGAGAAGACAGAGAGTTGAACATTGCATTGGCATTCAAAAATGATCCCATGATCAAGAGTGGACTCGAGGTACCATAAGATCCGCTTGACTGAAACCTAGTGGTCAATTGATGGCTTATGAATGAAATGATAGACTTTATTGACAGTATGTTGAATGTCTAGACAAATGAGTGTGGCATATTGCAGGGCACCTAAGATACAGAATTGGATCATCCATGAGAGTGCCGGCCGTTTTTGTAAGGTGAGCAGAAGTAGCCATAGGAGTGGAGACCGGCTTGCAAATTACCATATTGGATTTAGTCAATAAATCAATGATATACAGGCGTTGACATAATACCAACCCTTGAGGTATGGTGACAACGTTGATGCCCAAAAAATAATGAAGACTCCCTAGATCCTTGAGGGAAAATGTTGCTACCATTCGACTGTTAAAGTGTTGAAGAACACTGTTACTGCTCTTGCCAACAATAATATCGTCGACATACATCAGAATGTAAATACTGATAAGTGCCCCTTGGTTGTAGATGAAAAGGGATGTATCTATTTTGGAGCGGGCAAAACAAGTTTCAAGTAGAAAGAAAGGAATAGAGCTTCTCAAACTAAGCATGGAGGGATTTCTTTTAGATGTACAACAATTTATGTAATCTACACACATGTTTAGGGCGGTGGAGGTCAGTGAACCCTGGCAGTTGAGACATAAAAACCTATTCATTGAGCACACCATTGAGGTGCATTTTGGAAATCAAGTTGCCGTATAGGCCAAGAGCGGGAGAGAGCAAGTGAGAGAACCAACCATATCGTTGTTGGTTTTAAGGACAGAGCTGAACGTCTCCATTTAGTCAAGACCCTCTTGTTTTTTATATTGTTTTGCGATGAGACGGGTTTTGTATCTGTCAAGGTGGACATCTGTTGTACTTTTTTGTTTTTGAAAGTAGAGTTTCAAAATAAGAGCATGTCTTTGTTTTTTTGTTTTTTTAGTATAAGGCTTGTGAGTTGAGGCTGGTGAGGTTTGAACCCAAGGCCCCTTGGTGATTCCTTTAAGCAAGGTAAGTCTATTTCTTTAGTTCTACATGGGAACTGGAAGAGACCTTGGGATAGCTTATATATAGCTTGGGAATTATGAGAGACAATGTTATTTTGAGGGAAGAATGCCTCTTCCCTTATCCAGATTGGGTTCAGGTTGCTTTTCTTACACAAGCACGAGTCGGGTCAGACCGGTCATGGCGGGATGTGGGTGTGGATATATTTTTTAGATCTCGGATGGGCTGGATTTATTTTTGGCTTCTGTTGGGTTGGTAACGGTTTAAACCATTTGTCCCGGATCTATTAGTGAATGGGCATGTCTATTCAAAGGGATACATCCTTATCAAAGGGGTGCAATCTCTTCACTTGGATTGGGATCCGTGGATCTATGCCGTTAGATCGAAAAGGCACATTTATTTCTAAGGACAAATCCTTATGAAAGGATGTGATCTGGGATTCTACATTTAGATCTAAAGATTTGGGCCATTGGAATGCAAGGGGCACACCCTTACCTTGGGTACTTTCTATAAAAATGTTCTCTATAAATAGAGAAGGAAGAAACCTTAATTCATACACATTTAAAACAGAACCTATGACATAATTATCTCTTTCTCTCTCTCTCTCTCTCTCATTGCCTCTTTGTGAGCAAATACCTTTTGGATTCGGCCCCTTAGTCTTTTAATACTGATTTCTTAGAAGATTACATTAACCACTTGCATTTCTTCTGAGCACAACTCCAATGTACTCTAAGAGATATCAAACAAGTGCATATTTGTTGCCAGCAGCCTTTGCTGCTTCATCTTGGAGCCACTTTTGCATAATCATAGTCTTGGATCTGAAAATATTGTGTTATACAATGAGAATGGAGTGACTTGATTGATAGAAATGATTGCAACTAACAGAATGAAAGATGAGACTCCTGTTTGGCAAATAGGCAATCCTATTAGGATTCAAATCCTCGCCTCCCAATGATTTGGGAGGAGGGGGACGCCCCGTCGGATGGCCGACACATGGGGCTCGGGTGTCATTTCACAAATTTTGTTCGAATGGGACAGAAAATTTGTTACTCCTAATTTCACTTTGCTTTATTAATCATCCTTATGATCAGTCACAAAGTGACAACAAAAGAAGCATGTTAACGGCCATCATCTATGGGGAAGATTAATTTCTTGGAATGACTCTTGAAACATTCAAACGTAGAGACACCTGAGAACAAAGAAACTTTGGGTTTTTTTTTTTTTTGAGATAAATAGATATTTTATTAATTTAAAAAAGGGAAAACAACAAACTGGTCCTGGCCAGAGAAACTCAAACAAAAACACACAAAAGACCAACAACAATAACTGGAACTAAATTACCACATAACTAAGGCCCAGGAAAAGAAAAAAACAATCACTACACCACAGACTCGCTTTTTAACTTCTCGGAGCGACTAGGAGTCGATTGCAGGTACTTTCTCAGGAAAACCAGAGAAGCAGAACTTGGGAATATTACTTCTGTACAACAGCATTACATGACAAATATGTGTTTATTCATTCTGTTCTCGGAGTCTCTGTATGTCCTCAAGACAGTTCAGTACTCCTCAGCGATGCTTGCTCCGGGTATCATCGCTGTAAAGCCTGCAATTCGTCATCCGATATATTAATTAGTGGTTAGAATTAATAATGCAATAGATTAATGATAGCTAAAACGAAATCGAACACACAAAGAACAACAAAACGAGTTTAAGTGGCTCACATGGAACACGAGCAGAGTAATCAATCAAAGATTTACACTATTCCAACCATGAAAAGAAACCCTTACCATTCTCATTACCTTACATAAAGAGAAACCATAAAGCCCTAAAAGTACAAAATTTGCCTACTACAACTCCCTTAAAAAAATGGGGTCGGGAAGTAGCCCCCTTTTGGGCAAAGTTCTCCCGGCGGGCCCACTCAGTGTCGAATGGGACCATGCAATCAATACACGTGGTCGAGTGACTATTACTTTCCGGACTAAGATTAAGATAAGATACCATCAAATATATAAAATCAATTATCAGATCCCGTCTATGTACACACCAGTCGTAAACAGTGGGGGTGTTGGGTTGGGGCTTGTCGAAAACCGCAGCTCCGATGGTTTTGGTGGCAAGGTTACTCCCTGGGTGGAACACACTCCTCCACACGTTCTCTTTCCTAGTAGACAATGGTGTCGTCGGTGGCGTCCCCGGCGTCGGTGGAGTCGTAGGGCTATCTGGCAGTGATAGCAAACTGCTTCCTTCTTTTTCCCCATCTACATATATATGTATCCTAGTTAATAATTAAAACAACAACAAGAACAAGAGGATAATAGCAGCTGCGACAAAGCAAATTAAGTTATAGAACTGAAAAAAGTTTGAATACCTCTAAGGTTCAAGGGCCTGGTGGTCAGGACCTTCCTCAGCTTTTCCTGGCCCTCATATGGGTGAGGCCCAGCCACAACTTCATCCCAAAAATTTTCTAACAAAACCATATTCTCTCTCTCTCTCTCTCTCTCTCTCTCTCTCTCTCTCTCTCTCTCTCTCTCTCTCTGCTTTGATCCTTCCTTCTAGATCTCTAGCGTGAGGGCTTGGCTCTTGCTCTTGCTCTTGCTCTTGCTTTTGCTCTTGCTCTGCTATAAATAGTAGAGATTGGTGCTTAAGGATACTTTTTAAACATATCCAGAGAAGAGAATCATGAAAATCTTTATAAAAAAATAGACGACGATGTGGTGGATTAAATTGAGTGAGTCACCCCGATGAAATGATACGTAATACCTTACTCAGTAGTTTTGAAGATTGCATGATAAATGCTTCTATCCTCCTATGGTGACATTGTCCTTATTATTTTAATTTAAATTTTTAATATTTTTTTCTAGAGTTTCTAGATTTTTTTTATTTTTTTTAATAAATAGATACTAAAAAGAAATGAACTCATAATATCATTGAGGTTTTGGTCTTTATTAACTGAAGTATCCCTCGGAGTAATGTCTCTAGACCATTACTTGTAGAGGGAGTGATCTCTCTTTCTCTTGCACTTAAGGTTGCAAATAATAGTTTAATAAACTAAACTGCAGTTTATCTAAAAGATAATAATATTAAATAAACAGCTCACCCTGATTGAATGGTTCTCTCTCATGCCGGTGTGTTTCAGCCCAAATATCGTCTCAAAATCTTATTGACAATGACGGGAGTCCCAATCTCAGATAAGATAAGAAGCTAACTCACTGATCAAAGGATGTGATTGGAGTATTTACGGATCAAACATCACATCGTTTGATCAAGGTATTAGTATCAGACAAGGTGTATGTCATGTTAAAATTGATTCAATATCAATATTGATCTCTTTTGCAACCAATATTGAATGACTGATACGTGATTGATACGATTAAAAAGATTATAAAATTTTAATATCAAGGCAATTTTGATTATGATAAGAGTTTAACTTTAAACATGATGGCAAGATGAATGTTCTGAACTTTCAGAATGAAATCTGAAGTTTGTGTCTCTAAACTTACAAACATCACCAGTGGAAACATTTAGGCGGGATGTACCTAAACGCTTGTCTTTTTTAGTAAGGCACTGTTTGTTTTCATATAAAATGATTGAAAAATAAAAAATAAAATTCTGCTAAATAAAGTTTTCTATTGTTTGCACTTTGCTGTAAAAAAAATGCATTCAAATAGTAGAAAACTTTTATATTGAAAATTTTTTTAATGTAAAACGTCATTTACAAGAAAATTTTTGCACAAACGAAAGAACATTCTAAAAAAAGGAGATTTAAAACTGGATGTACTTACCGGATTCAAGATAAAGAGTTTATTTTTTTTAAGGCAAGAAAAGAGGAACTTGGATTTCCTACACCGGTACAGCTCCAGCAGCTGTATTCAGATGGTTAAGAATGCATCTACGTATTCCAATGATTCAGATGCCGCTGTAGGGGATTCAACTCATTCTCACTGCAACTTGTGAGAGCCTCAACAATTTATGATCCAGACCAAAAAAAAAAAAAAAAGAAAAGGGCCAATGTCAGCATCAGTTGGAGTAGGATAGAAACACTTGTCACGCCTCAAGTTACCTTTTTTTTTTTTTTTTTTTTTGGGTATAAAAAACTTTCATTCAAAGAAGAGAAAGCAGGATACAATTGAGGCATCACCATGGCTTATACCATGGCATAAGCCATGAAATCATGGAGTGGAAACAGGCTAGTTTGTCACCCCCGTAGATGACGTGGCCTTCGTGGCCAAGGAATGAGCCACAATATTGGCTTCCCTTGAAATGAAGGGAAAAGTACATTAATCACATTTTGAAATGAGATATGCCTCGAGTTATTAGAGTAAGTCCAGAGGTATCATTAGAGGGACCCCTCAACCTTATCCGGCACATCTTTGCCTATTTTTTATAATGACTTTCATGATTCCATATTCCATCGAAGAACCATTGATTCTACCTGGGTAGTAAACAAAATTGAAAGACACGGTCATACGAAACAAAGATTTTCTATCTACATCTACAGTGACATGAAATCTGCTTCACTATAAATGGAGAATAAGATTACAATGCACTTCCTCATACCTCTCTCCTATTAATTACAAAGAAAAAGTCATCGCTATACATTTATAGCAAATCCGTATAACCTTTTAAAATTAACTCACAAATCCATAAAACGGAATACATGACATTCAATTTCCAACGGTATCCTTCTTATTTTAAAACACCAACCTCCACTCTTTGTCATCACAATTTAACTCGAAAAAAGAATATATATTTTTCAATTTGGGCCCAGAAACACCCTCTGAACAGGTCAAGTAGTAAAAAATAAATTTTCCAAATCCACTATGAGAGGTTGACCGATGACTTGATCGACTATATACATGTTGATATATGATGTCATCAAACCTGAATTTTTCATTACTTTATTTTACATTTGACAAATTCTATTAAGACTGAAATTTGGTATATGTATAAAGGAATTTAGGATCTATCAATCCATAAAAACTATCTTATGATAGGAATTTGTGCAAGCCAAATAAAATCATAGGTTTTGTATTGACTAAGAAAGCTTTTACCCTATTTTTTTAACAGGGTTTTTAGAAATTTGCATCCCTGTTTGAACTTGGATTCCTAAACATGTTGATCCAACTAGACAAATCCCAAGCTATTTTAACCAAGTTTAGGTGGAAACTGGAGTAGCTGTATCTGATGGTGTGTAGTGAATTTCATGTAGGTAAAAATACATTAAAATATTGAGTTGGAGGGTGAGAAGGATGAGGTAGTGATGAGATGGAAAGATAAAAGAGAAAACATGCCTGATTTTTCATCAAAACCAATTTAGAAACTACCCTAAATACCATTTTGAAACTTGAGGTACGACAAGTGATATGCATAATTGGCCTATACGTGGCATGTGGACTTCCTAATTCAAGGGCAGTCTCCCTGTTATTATGTTTTTGGGGATAAATCTGATCTTTACTATTCCTACAAGGGTACATTGGACAACAAAGTCAGATATTAAAGGTATAATCATCTTCTAAGACTCTAGAGTTGTACTAGATAAAAGCATGCAAGACCCACATCTTATCTTTATAAATAGGCTCACTTATATAATGTTGCGTGAGATTCTCAAATTAACTCTAATAATCATATGCCACATCCCATTTTCTCTCTTTCTATTGTTCAATCCCCTTTTTATTGTTAATCGCACGTGTCTGACTTGAGCATCAGAGTGTACCTCCGGACCCCAAGACCGGTCACTCTTATGCTCATCTTCTTTCATTTGTAGGCTAGGTCCCACACCAAGGTCCCACCTCAGACTGAGAGCTCGGATTCCATCTATAATAATCTCAACTTCTGATTTTCACGCAAGGCAATTAGAATTTGAATTCAAATATTTGAAATCCCTGAAATCTCTCCACATTATCACTTGTAACTGATATCTCCTCTCTATTGTATAACTGGACTCTTATTTATCCTTAGGATTTTGCAATTGTATTTGTAATGTAAATAAAACAGGCTACAAATACAATACAATCTCAATGATAAAATCAAGAAAATATATTTAGAGAGTATTCTTTCATTCACCATGATCAATAGCAAATGTTCTTTATACTATAAACATTGGCTGCCTCAAGAATAATTATAATTTAGTAATTTCCGAATATCCATTTTTTTTTTTTTTTTTGCATATTTCACAACTTGCGTTACCTGCAAAATTTTTACTTTCTTTTTTTTTTAAAAGAAAAGAGTTTGGATAAGACCTCCGTGGCGGTATTTAGAATACGCATGTAACCTACTTTTGATGATTGCCCGTGTTTTTATTCTAAAAAGATCTTTTAGTCAGAAAAAAAAATCAAAATAATTTAAAAGTGATTTACCTTAACTATTTTTTAGAGTAAAAATGTGAGATAACAAATTTTACCTCATTGGCAATATATATATATATATATATATATATATATATATATATATATATATATATATATATATATATATATATATATATATATATATATATATTATGGTAAACAAAAATTAAATTTACAAATTATTTGACACCTTCTTAGATATTATTAAGTAAATTTAACAGAAATCTCTCCTTCACGCCAACCCATTGTGAACTGTTGGTGATTAGATCTGCCAATACAACCAGCTCGTGACCTGTCCTTGACTGGACCAACCAAGACAGGATTCCATCTTATCATCCCATACTATTCTCTTCTATTTTTGTTGTCAATCAAATTAAAGAGGAAATTTTTACATTTTCACAGATGAAACAAATAAGGTAAAAACCAATGCATTCACAAAAATCTATGGATAACTTTAATAAGGGATAAGATAAGGTAAAAATGGCTGAGTCATGTGCAACAAATTAAAGATCAATATTTCAACAGTGAGAAGTGACACAATCCAAATTAAAGATTGAAGTTGTTAACAAGTTTGTTGTCCACTGAATTAATGGAACTCCTACTTAGTTGCTCATCCCAATGACATAGATGACAAGTGTGCTAATCTCTATTAGGGACTCAAATCTCAATCTTCTAAATAATATCTTTTTTTTTTTCATCTCGTCTTGATAATTAGTTAAAATGAGAAAGACAATTAAATGGTGTTCGACCCATAATCAGTACAGATATGTTTTAAAATATTCTGAACTTAAACAGGGCGGTAAAAAAATGGCTCAAGGAAAGATAATTAATTAATAAGATAAAATGAAGATAATTAATTAATAATTAATCAACTAAACCGTGGTTTAGCTAAAAAAATAAGTAAATAAACAGCCCGTGTGATCGGATGGTCTTTCTTTATTCCAGCGTGTTCTAGCCCAAATATCCACTTAACTCTCAAGACATTCTAAATCCAGGTATCGGATACAATATCAGTTATGTCTAAAATTGATCCAAATCAAACTGTACGAATGAATCAACGATCCGATACCAAAATGTGGTCCAAGAGAGGATAAGGAACTAACCACCGATATACCAAATGAAAGGCTTTCCTGCTAGACGAATATTTTAAAGGAAAAAAAATCAACTACCCCCCATAATAGTTTTGAAACATCATTTACCATCAACACCTTTCAAAAAACATCAACTACACCCAAGTAGTTGATGGAGGTGACGGAAATCAGCGTTAAACAGTTTTACCCTTTATGTTATTAATTTGAAATTTTTAAAAGCTAATAAAATTACTAATATAACCCTTCTCTTTCTTTTCTTCTCTTTTTTTATTTGGGTAAATAATAAATTTTTGAATCCAGAAAGGGGAAAGCCAACCAAACAACCTGCAAAAACAGGCAAGAACCCAAGGCCCACGGCCTACCACAATCTCACACAAAAGAAGAATTACAACTCGGAATCCAAAAAAGGATCCACCTAAAACTAGTGAACATCAATATTCCACTTAGTACACAAAAACACCTCTAAGGGAGAGCTTGGATTTTTAAAGTGCATAGTAGAGATTTTTTCCTCAATCTCTCTGATGATCTCTTTAGCAACTGTTTCTTTAGGCTTGGATGTCCTTGAAAAAATTATTGTGTTCCTCTCTTTCCAAATGTGATATGACATGGCATTAAAGGCAATTCTTGGGATCTGTTATCTCTTCCATTCCAGCAAAAGCAACACATGTTGGGAACGAAAATATTTCTGACTGAAAGCTGATCCGCAGTAAGGAGAGCGTAGAGACAAGCATGCCAGGAGACAAATGAGTGTATAGGAATATTTCCATGATACCAAATGGCTTTGTGCCAAAGAACTTTTAGCATGTGGATCCGGGAAGTATTCCAGCCCTCTTTGTTGGTGTATCCCAACTGAGACCCATTCATCTTAATCCACTTAATACTATCCCCTCTTCCATTCGGCTGAAGATGGATTTGGTGAAGCTCGGACCATATACTTCCGAAAATCTGGAGATCATTGAAGGGACACTCCTTCCACGAAGAGTCGGTCCAGTAATCTCTTACCTTTGCTGACTTGATGTCATGACCAACAAAATTGGAAGCATTCGGGATTCTATTCCATAAGGGTTCTCCATTCATCCAAGGATCCAGCCAAAAGGAAAATTCCTCACCAAAACTAAGAGAATAGGCTATCTTAGGTTTCATTTTATCTCGATGCTTGAGAAGGTTTCTCCATATCCAAGAAAAGTTCTTAGAGTTCATTACAATCCACAAAGAGTCCTTTTTAAGGTAATTCCTTCTCGCCCATTGAACCCATAAATTGTCCTTGTTGGTAAGAAGATTTCATAGATGTTTCATAGCTCCGACTGAACACATGTCCTTAACTTTCTTGATCCCCAATCCTCCTTCCTTCGGGCGGCTAACCTTGGACCAGCTAATAAAGTGAATTTTCTTCTTCATCTCCAATCCAGACCAAAGGAATTTGGCCATTAGAGATTCTATAGATAAAATGGTCTTGTTAGGCAGCCCAAAAAGGCCAGTCCAATAGAAATAGCATCCTTAAAGAACTAAAGATATGAGTTGGAGGCAACCTGCAAAGGATAGGAATCGACATATCCATCCTTCAATTCTGGACCGAATCTTGTTTAAGATTGGCTCACAATCCCTATAGATAAGAGAGGCTACAACCAAAGGGATTCCCAGATAACAGGAAGGGAACCACAGGAGGATCCAGAAGCATTACTGAGGGCCAGTTTGGTTCTATCATCAACACCACCAATTAACATAGTGGATTTTCTGAAATTCACAGAGAGCCTAGGGCAAGAGGTGAATTGGTGAAGGTCCTTTGAGCTCCTGAGATAGATCTCTGATCAGCTTTGATAAAAATCATCAAGTCATCTGCAAACATTAAATGGGATATAGATAGGGGTTTGCATCTATGTGGGAGACAAAATTCGTATCTTTTTCTTCTTTTTGCTTCTTTCTTCTTCTTTCCTATTCTACTCTTCTTCGAAAGCAAGAGAAATCATCTTAGAACTTCTTTCTAGTTCAAGGTCCCCCTGATTTCGACTCTTCCATTGTCCATATTCTAATGCAGAGACAGAGAGACTCATCTCGACATATCCATAGGGAGGAGGGCATCAGCAGAGGTAATCATGGAAAATGATTCCTCCTATAATCCGTAGTCTACTCCTCCGCCTGCTTTTGGGTTTTCTTGCTTTGTATCTTCTTCTATAAATATGATTATCCACATATGGCGTACCTTAATGGAGTGCCCTAGATCCACCAAAGATGCTTCATCATCCTATCTGATTCGACTTTCCACACTTCGTTTATTGATGCATGGCCCTTAGTATCCTCAGATCTCGCCAATTTCTTCGATCTACATGAGCAAGAAATTAAAATAAAATAAACCCTACCTGGAAAGGGAAGCTCGAGAGCTGCAAAGAGTTTAGGAAGACAAAAGAAAGCCCACCAGCAGCAAGCACTGATGGTGCGGAAAAAAATTACAGGGATATTAAGCTCTTCTGCAACATCAATGGTGAAAGGCATGACACCGTCTGCTATAATACAGCTCAAGGGTGGCCATTGGCCTGATTCTTGCCGAGCAGAGACAATTATCTCACCGAAAATTGGTTTTGCAGTAGCTTTCATGGATGCTAATAAGTGGAAGAAAGTGGTAGTGGAATGAAGGTGATCGGCTGGAAGACCGTCGGTGATGGTTTGAAAACGGAAATTAGGCAGCAACTAAAGCTTTCTTGGTCATCTATGAAGTGAAGGAGGCATTGCTGGTTATAATCGGAGTTGAGGAAGGTGATGTGGAGACCTGCATGACAGAGAAGATCTGCTAATTAAAAGAATTGATCCCAATTAAAAGGAAAAAAAAAAAAAAAAACCAAGACGTTGATGCCTCTGACGACGACAAAGACAAGGAGGAGGAGCCATGTTGGCTTGATGGTGCTCTTGATGGAATCTTTCTATTTTCTCTTTTAATTTTAATAAAACTTAAAAATTAGGTTTTCACAAAACGAAAAAAACAAATTGGTTTTTACATTCATGAACAAGAAATCGCAATCATGGCAGAGTCAAGCGATTCGATTTCCATTGATATGGAGATGATATCTCTTGGCGGAAAGGTTGGATTCCCATTTATGGTCTTGCATTTATCGGAGGGAGCGAAGAACCAGAGCGATGATCTTCTCTAATTTTCAATTTCTCAGTTGCAAAGCACTTGGAAGGAGCTCAATGATCTGAGACTCTGAGCTCACATCCATGGTTTCAGCCGGAGGTTAGGGAAGAGATCCCTCGATCTCTCTCATCTCCGTTCAAGTCACCAAGTAAAAAACCTTAATATTAGTTTCAGCCAGAGGTTAGGGAAGAGACCCCTCGATCTCTCTCATCTTCGTTCTAGTCACCAAGTAAAAAACGCTAATATTAATCAGTAATGGGATTCATAAAAAACCCTAATATTAATCAGTAAAAAACCATTTCGAGGTGTAGGGTCAATTAACTGAGGGAGGGTAAAAACATCCTTCAACTTGTTTTTAACGTTTTATTGTCTAATTCAAATTCGCTTTTGCATGACATCAGTAACTAACGGGATTCGTTAAACGGAGTGGATCTATTTGATTAACGGTGGTAAATATTTGGGTGGTAGTTGATGTTTTTTTGAAAAGTATAGGTGGTAGGTGATGTTTCAAAACTATTATGTGGCCAATTAGATTATCTGTAATAACATAATTTGATTTATGGGGATTAAAATCTCAAATAATGAGCTATTCCCCCTAAAAATAACTACTCTCAGTCACAATGTAGTGATTTATTTGTTAAGATTCTCAACTCAATTATGTTAAAATTTGCGGAGGGAGATCCCCCACACTGGAAGCATGAGGAACCCTCTCCTTATACGAATTACATAAATAATATTTAAATAGTAAAAAAATGGATTTACATAATTTTATGGAAGGAAATTGCTCTACAAGTCATCGTTTGTAGAGCCCTCTCACATTCTCTCTCCTTCGTGACCCTATTGTCCAACAAATCATGATACCACCTTTTATCGTACCCCATTGGTTGAGTGTGACGGTTCCATTACATGTTGTAGACTAGGGTGTCAATTTCAGGCTCGTCTAGTGTAGTCCGACCAATTATGGACCAAAACCAAACGGCCTGATTATTAAATGTGCCATGCTTAGGCCCGGACTAACTATTAAAAAAAATCACGGTCTTTTTTATTATTTAATGAGATAAGCTCCATTGAATAAAAAAAATCGTGAGTTTTATTTCTAATTGGTTTTCTTTTTAAAAATCGTTAAGATTTTTATTTCTAATTGATTTACTTTCCTTAAAAATGGTTAGAGTTTTATTTCTAATAGATTACTTACCTCAAAAAACACAATTGCCAATTCATCAAATCAATTACCTAAATAAAAGGAATTAAAAAATTAGAATTTATTTAGCTAACGGAAGTTAGCACCGTTAACTCCATAAGACACTTGTCGTCCAAAGAGTGTACTAGAATAGCTATTACTCTTCTACTAAGGGCAGGTGATCCGGACCATAGTGTTTAATACGGTATGTGTTTAATACGTGTTTAATACGGTAGCCTGTAGAAAAATCGAGACCGAAAATATGGACTTATATTTACTATGCAAAAAAATCTATAGCATTCAATAAATAAAATATTATATAAATATAATTTATAAATAAAAAAAACCTTCTAATCCATGAAATCTCACACAAAATTATCATCCCATCAAACATATAAAGTAAAAAACCATCATCTCATCAAACATAATATTACAGTTCTTAAAAGTCTTCACATATAAAATATGCAAAATTTTCATTTACTAACTATGGGTTCAACAATGCATAGCTTTTTTTACCAAAAAAAAAAAAAAAAAGGGAAAAAATAAACACTATAGAGCTTTTGAATCTCATGTTCATTGTTAGTAAATACGCGTATAATACACTAATTATACACATACTTTTTTTTAAAATATTTTTTTCATATTTTTCCTAATATAGGTAGAGAGTTTCGTAACTTTTTTAAAAAAAATAATGAAACGTATTATATTCAGAAGACCAAAGCTCAAATTCGCAGTGCCACAGACGACTTATATGCTTGCAGGATCCTTGCACGCTGACGGCCGTAGAAGGGAATTGGGGAATAAGTCGACGGGGAAGGGATTTGGGGAACAAATCATGAGTTTAGGATTTAGCTGATGGAGTCGCCAATGGCCGTGGAAGGGACGAAGGGTTCTGTTTTACTTTGGGGAACAGAACCCACGACAGTAGTCTTTAGTGTTCTTTCTTACGATTTGTTTTTAAATTTTTTTATTTTTTTAATAATTGTCACCGTATTATACGTATTTAATATGCCATACGTATATTAAACAGGTATAATACGTTTCATTATTTTTTTTTAAATGTTACGAGACTCTCCACTTATATTCGGAAAAATCCAGAAAAACTCGTTTAAAAAACGGGTATGCGTTTAATATGTGTATTATATGCGTATTTAATAACTATGATCCTCACTCGAGAATTTGAGTAATATATGCTAAGTGCATAAGGATGTAAACGGACCGAATTCGGACCAGATACACCACTACCCGAATTCGAATCCGAATTTGATCCGGAATCTGCCAGATTTGTCTAAAAAGAATTCGGCTTCGAATTCAGAGTATATAATTGGATTCCCGGATAACATACAATTCAAATCTGGAAAAGGAAAGAAAAAAAAAAACAAAAATCAATCTGCTACTGAGCGAGAGAAAGACCTAGAGAGATGAAGATTGATTCCAAGAAAAAGAAGGAATCTTAAAGCGTGGTGACTCTTGATTTCAATAGAAGAAAGGAATCGTCGTTGAGCAACATCAACCATAAGGCCACTCCTTCTCCTTCACATCTGATCGTCTACAGCACGGAGTGGTTGGGACTCGGTCCGAAAATGGTCCCCAAGCAAATCTGGATTGCAGATCTCAGAAATAGTTCTGCTTCCTCTCCTCTTGCCACAGCACTGCCACACTTCTTTCCGCCTCTTCATCTCTCCCTCTGTTCATACCCGAAAATAAGATGGAGAGCTAAGGTAGTTCGCAAGGTAGAAAACATTACAAAAAATGCACGGCAAGAAAACCCTCCACCAATTAAGACAACCCAAATCTCGCGGCTGTGAGAGAGTTCTCCATCCTCCAAGAAAACCCTAATACACTCTCTACTGTCAAATGGAAAAATCAGGGATTCGTTTCGTTCAAAGAGAAAATAAGGATGGAATGTTTTATTGTTATTGTCATTATTGTTGTTATTATTATTCTTATAAGAGAAAAAAGAGGAAACTAGTTGTCATTTTAGTATCTTAACACTTTTTTTTTTTACTAGAGATCAAAATTTTATATTAAAAAGGAAAGGAAAAAAGAAGTACAAAGCACCGTAGTTGGATGATGAACCCCCCCCCCACCACCTTCAGCATTGCCATTAGCAGGGCCATCCAAAGTGAGACAGACAAATCCATAATTAATGAAAACGATAACAAGGTCTATGGGAAACACCCCATACCACCTCCTTAGCTATCACATGAAGGCAAACAGACCAAGATTGTGATCTCTTTACCTTAGCTGCAGTCTTAGCTACGATATCAGCAACACAATTAATCTCCATAAAACAATGGGTGTATCTAACTGTGCAGCACATCAACTCTGTTTGTAAGGAAAACCACTCTTGCATCACAACCCAAGGAACACACGAATTTTGGATAACCCCTACTACCGAGAAGGCATCACACTCAACCCATATTAGGGTTAAGTCTAACCGAAGAGTAGCTTTAAGACCGAGAATCACCACCTTAATCTCGGCAATAAAATTAGTGCAAACAGGCAAGGACTCTGAAAAAGCATAGACAACCTGACCACTTGCCATCCAAACAACACCTCCAACTCCAGCGATTCCAGGGTTACCCAAACTGCAACCATCAGTATTAACTTTGCACCAACCATTCCGTGGAGGATACCAATAAAGCTGGGAAATATTTAACCACTTCCGAGGAGTGGTCACTAACGAGAAAATTCTCATCAGTCGGAGATCCATAGAGGATCTGATAACACAAGGATCTCTGAACGACAGATCCAAGCAACCCTTCTTGATTCTTGACCCCTCTCTTTAGAAAATTTTATATTTCTATGGAAGGAATTATTACGAGCACTCCAAATTGCTTGCAGGGCAACAAAGAAAATCCCACTCCATAGAACTTTTAACTCCACCCCACCTTCTTTTCAAAGCCACCAATCCATCATCCTAGAACAAAAATAAAAAATGGGATTAATCAAACCAAAAGAGACCGCCACTTCTTCCCAGATTCTCCTTGCCATAACACATTGACAGAACAAGTGATCAGCAGTTTCAACATGAACCATACAAAACCCACACCGGGACACCATCATAATACCCCTTTGCTGTATTGCATCATCAGTAGGTAGCCGATTCAAGCACCAGCGCCACGAAAACCATGACAAACTTGGAACCATACATTTTCTCCAAATAATCAAAGCCCATCTTGGCTTACGTTTCAACACTCGCAAGAGATGCTAAGCAAACTTAACACAGGAATAACCAGTCTGTGTTCCTGTCCATATAATCCAATCAGAGTGACCAGAACTTAATGGAATTTCCATAGCAACAAAAAATCGATCTCGAACCACAGAAGAAACTGAACCAGGTCATTTCCAGGTACCATTGTCAATGAATCGACTAAGAGAACAATCCATTCCCTGTAATGTTTTAGCATCTAGTCTAAGGATGTCTTTCTAGGAAGTATCCCCCATCCAAAGATCAGTCCACATATTAATACATTTACCATCACCAACTATCAATCTAGTGTGCTTCGATGCCCAGTCTCAAATCGACCTCAAGCTATGCCACACTAGAGAAGTGCACTGAGGGATTCTCATACCAGACTTGGAAAAATAATGGCCTCTTGCAAAAGTTGCATAAGGAGAGTTATCATATTTGACCTTCCAAACCATTTTACACAACAAAGCATCATTCATCACACCTAATCTTCGAATTTCTATACCACCTTCTTTAGTAGGAGCACACATGGACTCTCATTTAACCACAACACTAGTCTTTTTATATGGATCCCCTGTCCATATAAAATTATGCATCCATCCCTCAACGGTTTAATCAGAGCTACTGGCCATTTATAAACATAAAATGAATAAAGAAAAGAGCTACTTAGAATAGACCGTACAAGTTCTACCCATCCTGCATAAGATAGAAGACAGCCTTTCCAAGTTGAGAATTTCTTCCGAAATCAGTCCAACACTGGATTGAAAACCTCCCTTCGAATCCGTCCTTGGAAAAGAGTGACCCCTAAATATGTGGTTGGGAAACTTCCTTCAGCAAAATGTAAGCACTCTAGCATTTTCAGACGTCTACCATGATTAACATTTTGAGAAAAACAACATCTTACTTTTCCCGGAGCTAACTTTCTACCCCCTAGCTGTCTCATATAAAGCAAACAAATCACGTAATTTTCTGCAAGACCGAAGACCCGTCTTGATAAATATAAAAATATCATTGGCAAAGAAGAGATGAGTAGGACCATTACCTCTCTGCCCTTGAAAATTGGAGTAAGATCTCCATTTTGGACCAAATTTTTCAATCCTCTACACAACGCTTCTTCAGTGAGGACAAAGAGGAGAGGGGACAGAGGATCTCCTTGACAGAGACCCCTCTCAGCACTAAAAAATACTGACTAGCCCACCATTGACCATAACAGAAAATCTTGCTGATTGAGGAGAGATCTAACTCTGTCAACGAAAACCATGGAGAAACCAAACTTCAATAATACTTGTAGCAGAAAATCCCACCAAATCGTATCATATGATTTGTGAATATCAATTTTTAAAGCCACATTCCCTTTCTTATCTTCATATGCATAATGGTCATAAGTTCAGAGGCTAGAGCAATATTATCATGAATAATCTACCCTTAATGAATGCCCCTTGCTCTGGTGACACCAATTTTCCAATCCACTTATCCAGTCTAGTTGCCAATATTTTTGGGACAATTTTGTAGAGAAAATTACCCACACATATAGGTCTAAAATCAGAGAAATACACTGTCCCCTCCTTCTTTGGAATCAGAGATAAATAGTTACAATTCACACCCTTCATTATACCATGAGTAAAAAGGGATTTAACAACAGCACATACCTCATTTCCAACAATCTCCCAGTAGAGACAGAAGAATTTACCAAGATACCCATCTGGACCAGGGGAACTATTCTGATCCATAGCAAAAATAGTATTCTTGATCTCATCATCGGAAGGTATCATATCCAATGAAATATTGTCCTCTTTAGCCACCAATGAAGGAATAACATCCAAGCAATCTGAAAGATGGCAAACATCAGAACTCTTATGGAAGTTCTCAAAATAATTAACCACAGTTTTTTATGTCTTCCTGATTCTCAATAGAGACATCATCTTCTCTTCGCAAAACTCTGATCATGTGATTTCTCCTACTTTTTGCAAAGGTATGGAAAAACTTTGAATTCCTGTCCCCACATTTTAGCCAATTAACATGGTTTTTTTCAACTCACAGGAATTCCTGTAATGCACAAGCCTCATCATGAGATTTAATAACCTCCATTTCCTAGTTTTTCAAGGAGTCATTGCACCCCACCACATCCATTACTTCTAAATGTCATCAATTTCCACCCTAGAAGCCACCACCTGATTGTCAATGTGAGGAAATTTTCCCATTTATTATAACGTTGCATTGATTCCGCCTTTTTAGGGATCATTTTAATATTAAAGGTATTTAAAGATAATAATAAATGTACATCTAAATGGAGCGGATTATATCTAATCCATATGAGGGAAATCTAAATTTGCATCCGAATCCGTTCTCAGTTATTCGAATTCGAATTCGGATCTGATTGTTCGAATTCGATTTCCCCTAAATGGATGTGAATTTGAATCGAATTCAGATTTTTGGCTATTCATTTACATCCCTATAAGTACATGGCAGTTTTATAAATTTTCCTTTGAAAGGATGATCGCAAATGATAACTTGTGCCTCAACAAAGTATATGCTTAACTTAACAATTTAAGTGGGATTTTCTTGTTGACATCTATTAAGGTATCAAGTAGTTTGTAACTTATTACCAAAAAAACAAATGTAGTTTGTAACTTTATTCTTTTACCCTTTCGGTATGACAAGTCATTTCACAAATTTTGCTTGAATTGGACAGCAAATTTCTTACTTTTGATCTCACTTTGCTTTATTAATCATCCTTGTGATCAGTCACGAATTGACAACAAAGGAAGCACGGTTAACAGCCATCATCTACGCGGAAGATTAATTTTTTAAAATGATTCTTGAAGCATTCAAATGTGCGGGCATTTGAGCACAAAGAAAATTTGGGTTTTTTTTTTCGATAAATATATATTTTATTGATCCAAAAAAGAGAACACGACAAACTGAACTCTTTCGGGAGAGACCCCAAAAATAAAAACACACAAAAAACCAATAATAAAAACTGGAACTAATAAATTACCACACAACTAAGACCCAGCAAAAGAAGAAAACAATCACTCCACCACAGACTCATTTTTTAACGTCTTGGAGCAAATAGAAGGAGTCGTCTGTGGGTACTCTTCTCAGGAAAACCAGAGAAGCAGAACTTGGGAATGTTACTTCTGTACAACAACATTACATGACAAATGTGTGTTCTCTGTACGTCGTCAAGGCAGTTTGGTACTCCTCAACGATGCTTGCTCCGGGTATCATTGCTGTAAAGCCTGCAATTCATCATCGGATATATTAATAGTGGTAAGAACTAATAATGCAATAGATTAACGATAGCTAAAAAACTAAAACGAAATCGAACGCACAAAGAACAAAACGATTTTAAACAGTTCACATGGAAGACAGGCAGAGTGATCCATCACAGATTTACACTATTCCAACCATGAAATGAAACCCTTACCGATCTCATTACCTTATATAAAGAGAAACCATAAAACCCTAATAGTACAAAACTTGCCAACTACAACTCCATTAAAAAAAAAAAGGGGTGGGGAAGTAGCCCCCTTTTGGGCAAAGTTCTCCCGCCCGGCCTACTCAGTGGCGAATGGGACGGTCGAATATAAGTGGTTGAGTGAATATTACTTCCTGCACAAGGATTAAGATAAGATACCATCAAATATATACAATCAATTATCAGATCCCGTCTATGTACACACCAGTCGTAAACAGTGGGGGTGTTGGGTTGGGGCTTGTCGAAAACCGCAGCTCCGATGGTTTTGGTGGCGAGGTTACTCCCTGGGTGGAACACACTCCTCCACACGTTCTCTTTCCTACTAGACAATGGTGTCGTCGGTGGCGTCCCCGGCGTCGGTGGAGTCATAGGGCTATCTGGCAGTGATAGCAAACTGCTTCCTTCTTTTTCCCCATCTACATATATATGTATCCTAGTTAATAATTAAAACAACAACAAGAACAAGAGGATAATAGCAGCTGTGACAAAGCAAATTAAGTTATAGAACTGAAAAAGGTTTGAATACCTCTAAGGTTCAAGGGCCTGGTGGTCAGGACCTTCCTCAGCTTTTCCTGGCCCTCATATGGGTGAGGCCCAGCCACAACTTCATCCCAAAAATTTTCTAACAAAACCATTCTCTCTCTCTCTCTCTCTCTCTCTCTCTCTCTCTCTGCTTTGATCCTTCCTTCTAGATCTCTAGGGTGAGGGCTTAGCTCCAGCTCTTGCTCTTGCTCTTGCTCTGCTATAAATAGTAGAGATTGGTGCTTAAGGATACTTCGTAAACATATCCGGAGAAGAGAATCATGAAAATATTTATAAAAAAAAAAAGACTGACGATGTGGCGGATAAAGTTGAGTGAGTCCCCCCAATGAGATGATACGTAATACCTTACTCAGTAGTTTTGAAGATTGCATGATAAGTGCTTCTATCCTCCTATGGTGACATAGTTTTTTTTATTTTAATTTAGATTTTTAATAATTTTTTTTCTAAAGTTTCTAGATTTTTTTTTTTTAATAAATAGATCCAAAAAGAAATGAATTCATAATATCTTTGAGGTTTTGGTCATTACTAACTAACTGAAGTATCCCTCGGAGTTATGTCTCTAGACCATTACTTGTAGGGCAAGTGATCTCTCTTCTCCTGCACTTAAGGTTGCAAACCTAATCAACCAATAATAGTTTAATAAACTAAACTGCAGTTTATCTAAAATATAATAATATTAAATAAATAGTTCACCCCGATTGAATGGTTCTTTCTCATGCCGGTGTGTTTCAGCCCAAATATCATCTCAAAATCTTATTGACAATGACGGGTGTCCCAATCTCAGATAAGATAAGAAGCTAACTCACCGATCAAAGACCGATCAAAGGATGTGATTGGGATATTCATGGATCAAACATCACATCATTTGATCAAGGTATTAGTATCAGACACGATGTATGTCATGTTAAAATTGATTCAATATCAATACGGATCTCTTTTGCAGCCAATATTGAATGACTGATACGTGATTGATATACAATTAAAAAATTATAAAATTATAATATCAAGCCAATTTTGATTATGATAAGAGTTTCACTTTAAACATGATGGTAAGATGAATGTTCTGAACTTCAGATTGAAATCTGAAATTTGAGTCTTTAAACATACAAACATCACCAATGGAAACATTCAGGCGGGATGTACCTCAACGCTTGTGTTTTTTAATAAGGCAACGTTTGTTTTCATATAAAATGATTGAAAAATGTAATAAAACAAAATAAAATCTGTTAAAAAGAATTTTATATTGTTTGTTTTGTTGTAAAAAAAATGCATTCAAATGGTAGGAAACTTTTATATTGAAGAAAATCTTAATGTACTTACTCAAAAAAAAATCTTAAAGTAAAACGTCATTTACATGAAAAAATTTGCACAAACAAAAAAACATGGACTGGGGCTCGTCTGCTACACTTTTGTGTAGCAGTTTTGATCTAGAGCATTGGGAGGGCATCAAGATACAGCCCCGATGCACTTTAAATGATCTAGATCGTAGCAGAGGATCTTTTTCCAAAAAAACATTCTAAAAAAAAATAATAATAAATAAAAGGAGATTTAAAACTAAAGGGAAATTGAAACATACCACCCTTGTACTTTAACCTGATTCCAGTTACCTTAATAAGTTACTGAACCGGACGAATACCATCCTTTAACTTACATCACAGTCACGAACCAGTCCAGCCTTACGGTTTAACCTATTTATTCTCCGAAATATGGCCAAAATACCCTTTAGTATGAGTTGAAAAGTCTGAAATACCCTTAATCATTTTACCTTTACTTTGCCTTTTCTTCAATCTCTCAATTGTTCCTCATTCGATTTTAGCTCCCTGCTGAAACAGAGAAGCCCGAACGAGAAGACGAAATTTCATTCTTCAATCCCTCATCTCCCTCCAATCTCATTGCTCCCGATTGAAAGAGAAGACGAAGGAAAAAAATGAAGAGGTCGATTGAAAGAGTAAGACGACGACTAAGAGAAGACTTGAGTGCAGCTCATAGCTGGGTTTCACAGAGAAGATGTCGACTGCAGCTCAGAGAAGGGTGGCATTGTGTTCAGGAAGGTCCCTCCAGTACTCATTATCTTTCATTCAAATCAGGTTTGAAACCCCTTTACTTTCCATTCATCAAGCTAGGGTTTTCGAATTTTTGGTGGTTAATATGCATAAATGATTGGTTAGCTAAGGTTTGGAAATTTGTTGTGGTTAATCTAGGGTTTGCAATATTTTTGTTTCCTGCCATTTTCTTCTTCACCCCCGTTTTGTACAATTACTCGGGTTTGAGCTTGTATATTCTCTGGCTGAAGTGGGGCTAGTGGGGACTGGATGCTTTCCTATCCTTAATGAAGAATCTCTCTACTGTTTTTTGTTACGTTCTCAAGTTTATTGATTGTGTCATTATTTTGTTGAAATGTGGTGTAATTGTTGTAAAGTTTCCCTAAAAATTTTCATGTAGTGATTGTACAGTGTCTAGCAATCTATGATGTGCAAGCTCTGCAAATTTTACATACTCGACCATTGGAAATCACTGGCAGAGTTTGCAGTTGGTCTTCTGTCCCCTAAAGTGAGGTCTTATGTCCCCTAAAGTGAAATCTGATGATAGTGTAAATTAATGGAGAGATCAGTTTTAAACAAACCCCATTTCCATTTCAGATTACTTTTGTTTTTTATCTTGGGGGTTGGGGGGGTTTTAACAGGTTCTTGATGTCATAATCATTGGATTGAATAAGAATCCTTGTCTAACTGCAAGGTTTCCAAACAAGATCCATTCTACATTAGACACTTTTGCCTCTTCAAAATAAACTCATTGATCTTATTACAGCTAGGAAAATGAAACCAAGCCTCTATTTGTGTTCATCGTTGGTAACTTTCATTATTAATTTTGAGCAGGGGTTCGTGAACACCAACCACCTGTAAAGCAGGACTGAATAAATTACAGCCTCAGAAGCCACAAGCTATTAATGTTCTGGAGAGAATAATTGTCTCATCACTAGCTACAGCATACAGCGCTCGCTGACTGATACTGAGGGACTGGACACCGATACCGCCTACGAGCGGCGATTGGTGGTTGGACCATCTCTTTTCATTAGTATTTGTACTAAAGTGTGTGATTAATTACTGTTGCTTTAGCACATGACTAAAACTATGAGTTTCGTTTCTAAATATCATCAATTTAGTTGACATTTGTGTGTGCATGTGTGTGTCATCAATTTAAATTCCTTAAATTCTAATACATGCTTTGGTTTTGATAATTGCTAACCTTAAAGGGGTTTTTTTTTTTCCTAACTGAAGCTTGTTTTTCATTCATAGCGTAAATTATGGGTGATCCAATTAGTTTGATTTACGTTTATGGAAACTATTCTGAGGACAAGACTGTTGATCCAGAGAGGTATGGATACATTGATGTGGTGTATGATGCATACTCCAAGGTATTGAAAGATATACTGTCACATCACAATTCTGGACTAACCAATAGTGTGATGAATCATCATAAGAACCAACGGTTCAAGCCAGGATCTCATAAGACCGTGCCAACAATCCAAATCAAACACATTTCACTTCACAATCAGAGATAATAAAATAAATAGCGAAAGTCTTATTAATAATGAACTGAGGTCTAACATGATAAATAATTAAATAATTCATCTATCTCCAAGTAACCAAAACATAATTAATACCTATTACAAGGATCAAAATACGAAAGTTAACCACTAAGCGTAAACATAGTTGAAACACTCACTTAACAAGTCTTGTTCGTCCTCCACAGCTTGCACATCCATAGCCCCACGTGTCTGTATGTTGCTGCATTCATATAATCTTCTACAGCAACACCTACAACATCAGAAACTAAAAAGAATTGCACGCGCGAGGGTCAGCTCTCTAACATGAGCTCAGTGAGTGAACAAAACAATGCAACAAACATATGCATGCATTCAATTCATATCTTTGGTCTGGTTTTAAGTTTGCAACTGTGCTATAGAAAGGATTGACAGCCACCGCACCTCTATACACGAGTTTGTGAATCTGTCCAATGGATCAAACACCATTATCGTCCCACATGCATCCACCATGGAATAGGGATAGAGCTAAAGTGTTCCGATCACACACCGCCAACACTTCTCCTGATGTCCTACCCATTCCAGTACGTATGCCCCTACTGGAGAGGGCTTGCAAACTGGGCTTGCAACTAACCAATCCTAATGTCATCCAAATGTATCCAAGGCCTTATCCCAGCGTTTCTCAAAATATCCATAGAAATAGAGCTAAAGCCCCTCAATAGAGTCAAAGACCACACAGTCCGAGACCACCTCCCCTGATGCCCTACGAGGTAATAGTTCTGCTAAGGTAATGGCGATACGACAATGTCAGTGGGTAGGACTAAGTAGAGATAGAGCTAGAGTCTGGTGGCCAGGATGAACCACAGTGTCACTTCCTCCCCCTGATGCTCCATCCAACACATCAACCACAAACACATTCACATTCTATCCCTAGCATCATCATCATGTTATAAATAAATAAAAATAAATATGTATGAGCATATATATAACAAGTATTGGATGACATGTGAGATGCACAAACAATCATACAAGGCATGGCATCATATTTGATAGCAGAAAATAGAATAAAAGGGGTAGTTTGTTATTAGTCTTTTAGTTTAGGTTTTGTTCCCTCACCTATAAATTATGTTTGATCTCCTTCCAAACCTCGAAAACCAATTTGAATCAATTGGAAACCTAGAAAATGTATGGGCTTAAGTTAGGGTTTAATTGTACCAAGTTACAATAGATGAAAATAGAAATAGAACCATTATTGGTCGACTGGTAGATCCTGGTGATCTCTTGTTTATGGCGACCACAAGCTGTGAGGTCAATCCCTATGGTCGTGCATCATGCGACCACAGCATCACACAATGCCTGAAACCTTCCCGAATGGTTGTGGTCGACTCTCTAGTCACTCTGTAGTCGACCACACAATTCCTGAGAAATTTTTACTTTCAATCCAAATTCTTCATGAGTCGATTTCTTGGTTCATCAGTAGGGTTCATCCTATGATCCATCTATGGCCATTAAATCTTAGTTTTACATGGCTATTTACCCTAACCCATTCTCCATGATTCTCCTTTAAAATTTGCTTAGAGATTCAAACCAACATCTCAACTAACAATGGGAAAATTCTATAATACGTGATCTACTTCTATAGAGATAAGTTTCATACCTTGGATTACTGTAGAAAGCTAGAACCTTCTCTGCAAAAACCTTCCTCTCAACCTTCTTCTCCAAATCTTCCTCCTCCTTCTCTTCCTCTCTCTTTCTCTCGTAGGTTTAGGGTTTGAGATTGCTCCAAAAGAATGAAAGAAGGTAGAGGGACGTCCCCTTTATAGAGAGAAACTCTCCATATGGAGTCCCCCCATAATTAGGAAAGAGATCCCCTTTGATTTGAAAAGTTTTCAAATCACGGAGTCTAATCTGGCAAAGTGTGGTCAACTCGTGTGGTCGCAAAATCCGTCGACCACACGACTTCAAAGTGTCAACCACACAACTCAATTCGACTGGTCTCACTTTGTTCAAGGTATGGTCAACCACACAAGCTTAGGTAGTTGACCATACCACTAAATTTAACTATTTTTGGATCGATTCACTTACCTAGCCTTGTGGTAACTTCACACGGTTGGTCCACTCAATCCAACTATGATGGGAAGACCTGGCACGACACGGTTAAATTGAATTCATGGTGTGCGGGTCTTACATATACCAGATGGAAAGACAGTGAACTTTTCAGTTAAGGTTTTTCTACTATATGGTGTTAAAGAACTTGTTTTAGGATCTGACAGTGATGTATTGCATATGTTTCATGAGTACGAGAATGAGGATCAACCTATACAATGCTTTGTATTTAGAGTTAAAGTTAGTAAGGAATTTTTCATAGATTATACAGTCAATGGGTACCACAAGTCACTCATGCAGAGGTCAAGTCAAACCTTGATTGAAAAGAGCACCTTGAACAATAAGAAGAATGTATCTAAGAAGACTCTTTGTAAGAAGACGGTATCTACTCCGATTGTGCAAAGATTTTCTATTACTGGGATGAGCAATAACATTGGGGATATTAGTAATTCTTCTATGACCATTCATGGATGTGACAGAGATTATGTGCAAAGGAGAAGGGAACTTACACCTAGTGCTTCCTCCAGTATGGCAAATACACTTAGTTAATCTAAGTAGTGATGAAGATTGTGATAGTGATGATCATTCTATTGATGAGAAAGTAGGAGATGAGGCAGTAAGAGATGAGGCAGTAAGAGATGAGGAATTAGGAGATGAGGAAGTAGGAGATGAGGAAATGGGGGATGATGATTCTGTAGATTCTGAACGGGGTAAAGATGGTATTGAAGTGGGAGATGATGATAGCACTGATAGTGATAAAGATTTAGAGGGTGATGAAGATATGGGTGGGGTTGTATACAGTGATGGAAAATTATCAGATTACAAGTTTGATGACTCGCCAAATGAAATTGATTGTTGGGTAAAGCGTAATATAGATCAAATTGAAAAAGGTAAGATGAGGGTTGGTTTAATTTTTACAGATGTATATGTTTTTTGTGCTGCTCTTAAAGACTATGTGACTGAAGAAAGTATTGAGATTTTAAGAGCAAAAAATTGGAAAAACAAGAGTAACTGCAGTTTGTGTTGACGAGGGATGTAATTGGAGAATACATGCTTCCACATGCAATGATGGAACAACTTTCATGGTGAAGACCTTCAATTCTAAGCATTCATGTGGTATTCATGTGGTAAGGTTGCAAAAAACAGTTGTACTACATCAAGTTGGATTGCCTAAAAATTTACAGATAAACTTAAGGCCAATCCTGACTTAAAAAATAAGAGCATGAAAGCAACTCTAATTGCAAGGTACGAGATTGTTCCACATGACAAGCAACTGTATAGGGCACACTTGATTGCTAAACAGTAAAATGAAGGATCATTGAGCAATCTTATTCTTTGTTGCCTAGTTATGGTAAGTTGTTGATGGAGCATAACCCCGATACAATCTTCAAACTGCAGTATTATGAGAGGATAGATATGAGTGATCCCCCTGTTTTTAAAAGGATATTTGTACGTTTAAAAGCATGTCAGACTGGATTTCTTAAAGGATGCAGATCATTGATTGGTCTTGATGGATGTCATTTGAAATCCATGTTTGAAGGAATGTTGTTATCGGCTATTGCAGTGGATGGGAACGATGGGTTGTTTCCAATAGCATATTCAGTGGTAGAATGTGAGAATAAGGATAATTGGCTTTGGTTTCTTGAATGCTTAAAGCTTAGAATTTCACAAGCCCATGGTAATGGTCCTCTGACATTTATGTCAGATAAGTAGAAGGTACATTACATTGAACCACATGTCTATTACAATTTCATTATTTTTTTTTTCTGCAAGACTATTTCTAATCAATTTGCTCCTTTTTCTTTTTGTTTTGTAGGGTCTCTCAGATGCAATTGGAAATATTTTCCCATAAGCAAGCCAAAAACATTGTTGTAGGCATCTCTACAACAACTTCAAAAACAAATTTTCTGGTGTCATATTAAGGAGACAGTTTTGGGCAGCCTGTTAGTCTGCAAATCTACTTGACTTCCAAATAGAAATGGAAAAATTGAGGACTCATAACAACGAGGCATACCAGTTTTGAATAGACTAGATAAATCTCTATGGGCCAAACATGCATTTGATCACAGAGGGAAGACTGATCACATTACAAACAACATGTCTGAGTCTTTCAACCAATGGATTGGTCCCATTAGGGACAATGCCATCATTCCATTGTTGGACCATATTCGGATCAAACTGATAAGTAGATTAATGCAGAGATATGAAACAGGTTGTAGCTTCATGGGAAAATTCACACCCAAGATCAAAACTAAACTGGATCTGACAAAGAATAGTTCTAGAAGTTGTAGAACTATTCAGTGTAGGGTGGATGAGTTTAAGATGATGGATGAGAGGAGCAGATACACTATCAAGTTGGAAGCTATGTCTTGTGGGTGTGGGTATTGGGAAAGTTCTGACCTCCCGTGCAAGCATGCAATAGCTACCATGGTATTGAAAAGGAGTAACATTAAAGACTATTGTAGTAAATACTACACCACTTACAGATATATGTAAACATATGGTGAATTAATCCACTCATTGCTAGATCTGGCAGTATTGAAAGTAGAGGAAGGTGATGATGTTGTGAAAGCTCCAACATTGAGAAGGTTATCTGGGAGACCCTGTAAAAATAGAAGAAGAGAAGCTGAGGAAACAATACCTTCTGATTTTAGGAGGAGATCAGGAACTGTCAGATGTGTGAACTGCAAATAAATAGGCAAAAATAAAAGAACTTGTCAAAGGGCACCTGTTAGAGGGAAATAGAAAATGAGGAAACAGGGCCAAAGAGTCAAGGTATTATTACTCTCTTTACCGTTTGGTGCAAAATTGTCTTATTATTATTTACCTTCAATTTTTTTTTCTTTTTTTATGTAGAGAAAAAGAATGGCTAACAAAGTGGATGGCATCTCCCCTTCACCCATGCAAACGAGATCTCAAAATTCTGCTACCCTAGCTACTAGCAAGATTCAAGCCAGACTGAAGGAGAAAAAAGCAGAGAAGGCAGAATAGAATAGGAAAATAGCTAGAGCCAATGATGGAAGAATTGGATGATTACCCTTGGATGACTGTAAAAGTGACATTTTGATGAATTTTTATGGTTTCAGATTATGTTTATGGATGACTGTGTTGGTTATGTTTATGGATGAATGTAAAACTATATTTGGATGAATGTTTATTTATTGTTTGGTTGGATGACTGTAAAACTATTCTTGGATGATTGTAAAACTACTTTGGATGAATGTTTATGCTTTGGTAATGTTTTTAGGATTACTGTACCTGTAACAGATACACTGTGTTTTAGATTTCCTTCTTTCTATAACAGATACAGGTTGTATATGTAATCTTATTACTGTTGGTTGTACTTTATTGTTTGTGACAAAAAATATTTGTACTCTAAATGCTTAAGTGTTAGTTTCTGAAATGTGAGTTGAAATCTATATCAAACAAGTAAGAAATTTTACATAAGTGTCCATTTTCTTAACAGGTTGTGAGGATATATGCTTAAGTGTCTATTTTCTTCATCAGATGTGTTTGTTGACAATTTAGATTGTGTTTGGTTGACCTCCGAGATAGATGGGGTAACCTAGTTTGAGAGTAGAACTGAGTCCCACAGGTTCCTTGTGTGAGGATATGGGAATGAAAATGAGGCAAAGTGGCAATCTCCTTAAATTTGGAACCAAAGAAACCTAAATGTAAGTGAGGCTTTATGGCAAATTCCCTGAATTTTGTCCCACATATTCCTTGTTATGAGGATTTGTGATTCAGATAAGATTATACCAAAGAAACCTAAAATGTAAGTGACTCAATCACCTAAGCTGGAACAATCATTTTTTTCACAAATTTGAAACAAGATTGATTTTTCAGTTAACAGAAAAGACATATTACATTCAAGTTCTCCATTGACAAAAAAAAAAAATTGTTCAACCAAACATGTTGGGCAATTGGATTTTTACAAAGACTACAATAAACACTACAATACAGAAAACAAATGTTAATTGGCACATCGTCTTCAAATCTACAACCAATTTCTCCAAGTTCTCCAATTTCTTCACAATTGTCTTCAGAGAGCGGCTATCATTCTTCAAACTTTGCAATTCATTGCCATTGTCCACCATGACTCTTTCATTTGTCACTTCTTCCATAGGAGAACACCAATGGAAAAACTTGCAATGCTTATTCAGACAACAATAGTAAAGCATTTTCTTATTCTATTCGGACTCTGAAATCTTTACTACTGCTCTTAGGCCACATATACAACTGATGTTTTGAAACCTAAATGGCTTGGAGTTAATGGAGTTAGAACTCAATGAAGCCATCTATCTTACCTACAAATGAAATGAAACAAGTTAATAGGATAAAATTCAAGCAATCTAGATTGCAAAATTTAGATAAAATTCACAGAAATAAGCAATCGGAACACTAAGTCTGCACATGATTAAAATAAAAGGACATCTCTACTGAATTTCATACTAGCACACCATTAGACAAAGCTTAATCTATAAGAAGCATGTCCATTTAAGGCATCAATTTCCCAGTTATCAAATACGGCAATAGAACTATGAAGAAGCAGGGATGAAGAAGGATGAAGAAGAACAGAAGCATGTCTGGAAGCAGGTATGGAATCTCAGAAAACTCAAATGGTTGATAACTATCTGGAATCCCTAATTTGTCTAGTATCGTTTCTTCCTTTGCAAATGAGAAGCCCAATTATGTTGAATCCACAAGCATGAGAGTCCCCTGCAACTAAGCTATACATTAAGATATCTCTAAATTCATTTTCAAAATCTGTAGCAAATTCCTTATTAATCCCCCAACATCAAACCCTAGAATTGCTGCTCAAAATTCCACAAGCAAATCCTGTCCCAGATGTAATAGAGTTGAATTGTTCATCTGCTGGGGGCGACAGGAATCTATCTCTAGCCAATCCCCAGCACATTGCGACTCCGGTGTTGTTCATTAAATCCAATCCACCTAAACTTACTTCGAATGAGATGTCCTGAGTTGTCGATATTGTTTTATTGTTAGTTTCTTGATAGCAGACGATATCCTGGGAGGTCTGCAAGGTGACCCCTGCGAAGAAGCCTCAAACAGTATCGGTGGCCGTTAAACCGAGGCCATGGGTTAAAGATGGGAAGATGAAGGCGATTAATGTGAAGGTAATGGCGATTGACGAAGTAGGATGAAGAAGGATGAAGAAGAATAGAAACAAAATGTAGAACGGCCGAAATAACCCAGAGTTTCGACAACTATGACTTCCGATTAAGCATGGAAGAAGAAGAATAAAAGAAAAAATGGATGTTATAGGCGGAACCTACCTTTGCTCCGCTGTTGCGATGGATTTGTTCTTCCGGACTCCAAAGAGCAGACGTCTTTGATGGCTGAGTCTTTCCCTTCTTAATAACAAACCGCTGAGGTTATTTTGGTCTTTTGGAATAATTGTAATGGTATTAGAGAGGATAAAATTGTATATTTGCCATATTTGTTTAAGAATGGTTGAACCAGGGGTAACTCGTCCGGTTCAACAACTTATTAAGGTAACTGGAATCGAGTTAAAGTACACTGGTGGTATATGTCAATTTCCCAAAAAACTAAATGTACACACCGGATTCAAGACAAAGAGTCTATTTTTTGAAGGAAAGAAAAGAAGAACTTAGATTTCCCACAGCCGTACAGCTTCTGTAGTTGTATTCGGACCATTGAGAATGCATGTACACTGATGTATTCCAATGACTCGGATGCAGCTGTAGAGGATCCAGCTCATTCTCACTGCAACCTGTGAGAGCCTCAACAATTTATTATCCAGACAAAAAATAAAGAAAAGGGCCAATGTCAGCATCATCAGTTGGAGTAGGATAGAAACACTTGTCACGCCTTAGGTTACTCTTTTTTTTATTTCTTTTTTCTTTTTCTTTTTTTTTTTTTTTTTTTTTTTTTTTTTTGGGTATAACAAACATTCATTCAAAGAAGAGAAAACAGGATACAATCGAGGCATCATGACAGCCTAAGTCATGGAAACATGGAGTGGAAACAAGCCAGCTTGTCACCCCCGTAGATAACGTGGCCTTCCTTGCTAAGGAATGAGCCAAAATATTGGCTTCCCTTGGAATGAAGGAAAAAGTAAATTGCTTACATTTTGAAGCGAGATACACCTCAAGTTACTGGAGTAAGTCAAGAGGTATCGTCAGACGGACCTCTCAACCTTATCCGGCACATCTTTGCCTATTTTGTATAATGATTTTCATGATTCCATGTTCCATCGAAGAACCATTGATTCTATTTAGGTAGTAAACAAAATAGAAAGACACAGTCACACGAAGCAAAGATTTTCTATCTACGTCTACGGTGACATGAGATCCGCTTAACTATCAATAGAGAATAAGGTTACAACTCACTTCCTCACACCTCTCGCCTATTAATTATAGAAAAAAAATCATCACTATAAATTTATAGCAAATCTATATAGCCTTTTAAAATTAGCCCACAAACCCATAAAACGAAATACATGGTATTCAATTCTCAGCAGTATCCTTCTTATTTTAAAACACCAACCCCCACTCTTTGTCATCACAATTTAACTTGAAAAAGAAATATGTTTTTTGGGCCCAGACACATCCTATAAGCAGGTCAAGTAGAAAAAAAAATTAATATTTTCCAAATCCACTATAAGAGGTTGACCGATGGCTTGATCGACTATATATGTTGATATATTGATACATGATATCATCTGACCTGAATTTTTCATTACTTTATTTTGCATTTGACAAATTCTATTAAGACTGAAATTTGGTATATGTATTAGGATTTATCAATCCATAAAATTTTAGCTCCATAAATCTATCTTATGATAGGAGTTAAGTAAATAAACAGCCCGCGTGATCGGATGGTCTTTTTTTATTCCAACGTGTTCCAGCCCAAATATCCATTTAACTCTCAAGACAGTAATAATAAACTCTAATTAAAATTTTAAATCCAGATATCAAATACTGTATCAATTATGTCTAAAATCGATTCATATCATATTATATGAATGACTCAATGGTCCGATACGGAACCATGGCCCTAGAGAGGATAAGGAACTAACCACGCACCGATATAGCAAATGAAAACAAAAAATATACCGATTAAATGATGTGCCGTGGCTTTCCTGCCAGTTGAATATTTTAAACTATGAGAGCTCCTCCGGAATCTCTAGGAGGAGAGGATTTGAATCCGAGAGAACAAAAATCTTAAGCCAATTAGATTGTCTGAAATAACTTAATTTTATTTATGGGGATTAAAATCTCCCAAAAAATAACTACTCTCAGTCACAAATCACAATGCAGTGACTTATTTGTTAAGATTTTCAACTCAATTATATATGTTAAAATTTGCTAAGGGAGATTCCCCCACACTGGAAACATGAGGAACCCTAGGGGTGTCAATCGGACGGTCTTGGTAGGTCTCGGTCGGGCCTAATCGGTCCCCTATTTAACACCTTGCACCGTAATCGACATGTTTAACTAATCGGTCTTAATTTGCGAGATATTAACTCATTTATATTCGGTCCGATCGGTTTGGATCCCTAATTAGTCTTATGTTAATTGGTTTAATCGATTTATTAACGTCCATCATCAGTTATCTTTTTCGGTCCTATGTTCAGTTATGCTATTTGGGTTTCATGCTCAATCATAATTGGTCTATTTTGTTGTAGATCCAACCCATTGATCACAACTTAAATTTCAAATTCCATGATCACCAGCAAAATGGTGCACTGGTGATTGTTTACCTCACATCGGATTGTTCAACTGTTACTGAGACTTGAGCCACAATCTATCTCTATATGCTCCAAACTTGAGAAAAAAGAGAAGGATAAAGAAAAAATTAAAAAATGGGTGGGAAAAGTAGGTGGAAAATTAAAATAAAAAAAATAAAAAAAAAATAAAAAAACTTAAATCGATCTATAATCGGTCTTTAGTCGGTGTATATCATCTCAGGCTTTAATTGATCGGTCCAGTCGAGTGATCGTCAGGTTGCACCCCTACACCATGAACGATCTATTATTAATCGATCCGGTCCTAAGACCGACACGTTTATTAAATGATCCAGCTCGGTATGATTTTTAACCGATTGACTCGACTCGGGAGCACGATGTGGTCCCAAAATTAACACCCAGAAGGAACCTTCTCCTTATACGAACTACATAAATAATTTTTAAATAGTAATGAATTGGAGTTACTTAATTTATGAAGAAATTCCTCTACATTTTTTTTGGTAAAGAACGAAACTGCTCTACACGTCACCGGTTGTAGAGCCCTCTCACATTCTCTCTCCTTCCGGACCTATTGTGCAATAAATGGTGGTACCTCCTTTATCATGCTCCGTTGGTTGAGTGTGATATTTCCATTACACGCTGTAGGCTAGGGTGTTAATTTCAGGCCCCTACAGTGTAGCCTGATCAATTATGGACCAAGACCAATCAGCACGATTGTTAAATATGTCAGGTTTAGGCCCGGACCAATTATTAAATGGACGTTCACTGTGCAAGAATGTATTTCAACTGAAAACCGATAGAATGAATCGAACTGAATCTGAATTTAAACCAAACAAATACAACTCTAAAACTAGAATCTAAAACATTAAATGTATTTTACTCTTTTTTATTTCTTGAGTCTTCCACTTGTTTTTTCTATCTTCATCTTCGTCTACAGGGATGATCACAAGCTTGATAAAATTCTTTTACAATCCTACAAGAAGGTATCCCATCTACAATGAGATGAGAACAATTATGGATTCGAAAATCAATCTCTCTTTATGTTTATTTACACTTTGGCATGAGCCTGTTACAGCCTGTTTAAATATCTATTAGCCCGATTAGCATAAGACCGATTATGGACCGAAACCGGTCTGACATAATATAAACGTGTCTGTGCCTCACCGATGAGAGACCGATTAGCTAAACAGACTATCACAGTGCAGGATGTTAAAATGGTAAAAATGATTAAGTCCGGCCGAAATTGTCCAATTAACTAATTGGGATCATCTGTAGTGAGGCCAAAGTGGCAGTGAGGATCACAGCTACTCAAAATGCATCTAAATGTCTTCACTAGCCACTCAAAGTGCATCGAGATGTGTCCCAATATACTTTGAGTAGTTAGAATCCTCACTATCACTTTGGCCTCACTACAGAAGATATTTTTTCCTAATTAACAACTCAACTGTAGGCAATGATTCCCTCCCATACTCATTACTCAGTTATTGATTCATATTTTGATCATCTCTATTTTCATTGCCGAGGGATGGTAGGAATCCTTGTTTGTCCAATGATAAAATAATGTTTTTCTTTTTTGTTTGTAAATATAAAATAATGTTTTTTTGGTAAAAGATAAAATAATGTTTAAAAAATCTAAAGTTGAGAGGATTCAAATCGCTACCTATTGTGGTATCAATAGGTGACCAGACTGACTGGACTAGATGCGGGACGTGTGGCAGCGCATAGATCTAACGTTAGACATAAAATTGGTGCAGGATAGATTATGGTAAGTGGGTTGTAACCCAACATTTACCCACCAGAAGTTCCCAGACAAAAAATCATTTTCCCATCTCCTCCACCATTTTGGGTCTTCTGCAAAAACTGTCCTCCACCATTTGGATTTTTCTGCAAAAACTCCAGGGATTCCATGTCACGATCTCGGCCTTCATCTTCTCCTCTGCGATCTCGGCCTTCATCTGCTCCTCTGTGATCTAAGCCAGCAACTCCATTTCGATCTTGGCCTGCAAAACCAAAAGAGTGAAGATCAAGGATTTAATCGTCATCTGCACGAAGTCATTCTCTGCAAAACCAGAAGAGAGAACATCCGGAACTCTCTGGTGCTTTCTCTTTCTCTCTCTCCCTCTCACTATTTGATCTCTCTCCATCTCCGTTTTTGTTGAATACTTGGGTTTAGGGTTTTGGAGATTTTTTTTCCCAATGGTAGCCGATTTTAACTCCAAAACCTACGAATTTTGTTTCTCAGGATTTCAATTTTCTCAAGTTGTGTTTCTGGTTTCTCTATTTCTCAGATTTGGGTTCTCTTTCCAGGAACCCCTTTGGTTCTTTCCATTATTTAGTTCTCTGGGGTCTTCTTACTTCTCATCCATAATTCAGTTTGATTTCTCTCTTATCTTCTTTTCATAGATTTTCATTCAAGAACTTAAAGATTTAGGAATGACAGGAAGAAACGCAGTTCAGTTTGTAGATTATTTGCCAATTATGGCTGAGAAATTGGAATCATCACATTTGAAAGCTTGAAGAGAAATTCTGTTTTATTGGGGTTGTAGGGGTTAAGAGATGATGAATTGTTGTCTATATTGCGTAAAGGTGATGTGGATGATGATGGAGCTCTTACTCAGACGGAGTTTAGTGTTTTGATGTTTAGATTGAGCCCTGAATTGATGGAGTCGTCAGAAAATTTGTTGGAAGAAGCTCTCATAAAAGAATTGAAGAATTCGTTAAAGGGTTCTTTGTTTTCCCTTTTTTTTTTTTTCTTTTTTTTTTATATTTTATTATTTTCCCCTCAATACTTCTTTCTCAATTGTTTCCCACTCTTTTGTGGCAAAGAAATTAATGGAATCCTTCCCTTCTAAATTTCAAGCAGGTCTTTTTAAGGTTTTATGGTCAACCTATTCAATTGTCAATCCATTCATCCACTTTTTAATTCATTTTAGATTTTGGCCTGTTGCTTGAAGTAGAGAAGCTGATGAATCTACTAAACTTTGGGTCATTTGAACAATTATGCATTCATAGTTAATTGGAAGTGAACAAGGGTGGATGAGGAAGTTTGATCTTTGGATTCAAATCTTGGAAAGTTTAGATTTTGATTTGATTGTTAAATGAAAGATAATCCTCCTACAATAAATTATTCCTCTTCATCCTGTACACTTTAAGTGATTTATAGACTTTTATGAAATGGAGAAGATGAAGGACGATAGGTGATTTCAAAGATGAAGGCCGAGATTTCAGAGTTTCAGTCGTGAGAACTTCTGGATACTATACAGATTCAAAATGTTGGGTTAAAATCCACTTACCATAATCTATTCTGCATCAGTTTTATGTCCACCGTTAGATTTATGTACGGTTACACGTCGCGCATCTAGTCCAATCAATTAAATCGTTGTTAATACCACAACAGACGACGATTTGAATCCAAGTTGAAAGAGGTGCTGGGTAATGGTCAGAGTTCTGTATACGACACATACATGGAAATGTTTTGCGATTATTTAATTGAAAAGCCTCTGACACTCTATCCAACTATTATAATAATCTCATTATCCGTTAAATACAAAAGAATAATGGAAGATATGGGACACATACATCTAAGAATCATTTGAACTGAGTTCTCATCATGGTTCCAGATATTAGTATCAAATTGATTGATCTATATCAGTTTTTGAACCTAGCTAATCGATCCTTCAAGCTTGAGGTTGCTTTTCCTGGAGAACTACAAAAGCTTTCTTCTTCCTGCTTTCAAAATCCCACAAAAAAAAAAAAATCAATCCCTGATTTGTTTTTTTATTTTAATATTAATATATATGGCATTTGTCACCTGTCAATCTTTCATTGATTTTGAGATAAGGAGGGTTTTCTCACCGCGACTTGTAAGGGCCCCACAATGAATTGGTCTAGAGTCTAGACTCTAGACTCTAGACTCTAGACAAAAAATTAAAATAAAAGAAATATTTTTTTTTTTTTTTTTTTTTGGGAATGGGTACCACCATTTAAACCTTCGATTAAGGAGTCTCAAAGAGATATTTAGTCATTAATAAGACAGGAGAACTTGTCGAGCAAGTTTATCAATCTACCGGAGTAAAGTCAGATATCATGAGGTATTATTGGAGGGACCACCTCCACCTTATCCGCCACATCGTTGTCTGTTTTTTTTTTATAATCATAATAATTTACCTCCTCCTTGGATATAACCAGACTGATATTTACTTGAGTAACCTTGTTATTTTAAGCATCATCCTCCACTATTTATAGTAGACAAGAACAAGAACAAGAACAAGAGCAAGAGCAAGAGCAAGAGCAAGTGCAACTTCAAGAAAGGATCAAAGGTGAGAGAGAGAAAATCAGAAAATATGGTTTTGCTAAAAAACTTCTGGGACGAAGTTGTGGCTGGGCCTCATCCTGATCAGCTGGGCCTCATCCTGATCATCAGGGTCTGGACAAGGCGAGGAAGGTCCCCATGAGGCCCTTGAACCTTACAGGTACTCACTGGTATTTTGGAGTTGTATACCTTAGTTTGGTTTATCTATTATTATCTTGCTGATGTTGTTATTGTTGTTGTTATTTGATTAGATGGGCAAGAAGAGGGAAGCAGTTTGTGGTCGACGCCACTGACTCCGTGGACGCCGACAACACCTTCATCTGGTAAGAAAGAGAACGTTTGGAGGAGTGTGTTCAACCCAGGGAGCAACCTAGCCACCAAAACCATCGGAGCTGCAGTCTTCGACAAACCCCAACCTAACACCCCTACTGTTTACGACTGGTACGTACCTATGTTGTACCAGATGGCTGGATCTGGCCCGTTTATATGGTATTTGATGGTATTATACGTATTAATATGTATATTTGGTTATGTACCACGATGATTTGCAGGCTTTACAGCAATGATACCCGGAGCAAGCACCGTTGAGGACTGAACTGACTTGGTTATCTACTGCTTTGTTTTGTTGTGATCAATATATGATATTTCAAATTCTCATTACTAATGGAATCGTAAAAAACTCTAGATTGATTAAAACATCCACATGCCAGTTTGATCTATCCCATTATTGAAATCTTTGTACTTGGAAAATCGACAAACTCAACTCCACATTGTTCACAAAATGATGGGTCTTCTTTTTCATCTTCAATTACTCGATAATTTCACTAAACCCAATGTAAGTTTTTATTTTCACTTACCCGCCCCCCCTTAAATGATCGAATGAGAATGGATAAGAGGCTTGTGGATATCCGTGAGACAGCACGGATGGATTGGTCTGCACCATTGTGTAATCAGTATCGAATTGATTGATTTGTATTAGTTTCGACCATGTACATTAGTGATAAGCACAACGACAGTCAAGCTGATCCTTAGCACGTCAACCCTATACATGTAACGAATGGTTATTTAAATTTTCAAATATTTTTGAACGAGTCTTAGTTTTCAAATGTATTTGAATGAGTCTTATTTCTCATATTACCACCCAAAAAAAAGAAAAAAAAAATTCTTGGTTCTCATAATCTCTTAGGACTCCAAGTTCCTGGAAACTCTTAGTTAAACATATATTTGTAATATTTATCAAATGAAATGCAAGGTGAATAGTTGAATAATACATGTTCTCTTTAGTTGTCTTGAGTTATTTTTTGGTATCAAAGTCGTATCTGGACTACGTCTTTTGTTATCTGTACCTCCATTTTTTTCAAAATGAGACAGCTTCTACCACCACTACCCCTCTACCCTAACTCCTATTGCAAGCTCACCATTTCCCTCAATCTTCAGTCATTCTCTTCCTCGTCTTAAACTCGATCGCACCAACTATCTATTATGACAATCCCAACTTCTGCTATTAGTTATTACGTGGTCACAATCTTGAAGGCTACATTGACAATTTGCTGCATTACAACAATATGCATTTTTCACTATGAAAAGTTTCCATTGCCTAAAATAAGTTTTCGTTGGCAAAAATAAACACCTATACTAAGTTATATATTTTCAACAATGGAAACGAGATACCATTGTCTATAATATAGATTTTATACAACGGAAACTTATATCCGTGGTTTATAATAAATGTTTTCCACAACGGAAACGAGATCCCGTTGTCTATAATATAGATTTTACAAAACGAAAATTTATATCTGTTGTTTATATAATAAATGTTTTACACAATGGAATTTACTCCGTTATCTATAATATATATTTTACACAACGGTAATAATCCGTTGGCAAAAATATACATTATGCTACGGACCCATATTTTCAGTTGGGAAAAATCCTTTTTTTTAATTATATTTCTATACTACCCCACCTTTCCTACCCTATTGATCAGTACAAATTGCATATAAAATAAGAAAACTCAGTTAAAGAACTTGATATTAATTATAGAATTAAATCCCAACTATATATACAATCAAACAAAGTCATATAGTCAATAACCAAAAAAAAAAAAACCAAAGTCATATAAAAAATACACACTACAAACTCATACTAAATACAAAGTTCTGAAACAACATATCTAAGATAAAAATAAAAAAAAATAAAAAAAACTCAAGCTTCCTATGTAGCTCATCTCTCTTCATCATAAAATTTATTTATCTCTTTAGATACCCGAAAATTAAAAGTATAGGCTTATTAATAAAAAAATGAAAGCATAAGTATAAAGAGTAGTATATCCAAATTGACATCAATACAAACAATCTGTCACACCCCAATTTCGATTGAACCAGAAGTGTGACTGAACTGCCACACTAAACCAACGATTCACACTAGGATCTCAATAAAATTTTGTCCACATACACAAACCAATGCACATAACCATAATCAGAATATAATAAATATAGCGAAAGTCTTTAATTAAATGAACTGAGTTCTACATTGTAAAATATAGTTAACCAATTATCTAATAAACCAAAATGTATATAATCTCTATTACATTGTTTTATAAGTTAAACTGAAATAAAATAAATAACTAAGAATCTTCTAGAGGTACACGTAGTAAAGGCACTCGCATGAGGCGTCATGCTCATCCTCTCTTGCTTGCACATCCAGAGCAGCAATTGTTCCATACACTGAAGCGGCAACGAAGTCCTCCACTATATAACCTGCATCAACATCTAAAACATGTATATATACAACAGTGAGCTCACAACTTAGCTCAGTAAGAAAATCAGACAATGCGACAAGCAAGATGCATAAGTAACATTCACAATTTGTCTGGTATACTTGCACAGTACTACGGTAAAGATAAGTTACACTCCACACCTCCATACACGTGAGTGTGAGCACGCCCAACGGATCATACATTGTTGTCGCCCCACATCACTCACTTCAGTATAGAGATAGAGCTAGAGTCAGGCTGCGCTTTCATCCCACGTCCTCTCCCTGATACCCTCTATCGTACCAATACCTACACCCCTATTGGCAAGGGCTTGCAAGTGGGTTCGTCACTAACCAATCCTACATGTCATCACAGTATCAAGGCCCTATCCCACCACAGCTTCCTACTGCATAGAGAGAGGGCTCGAGTCTGATGGCCAGGCCATAGACCACAATGACACATCCTCCCCTTGATACCCTACCCATACCAAGTATGCTAAGATAGTAGCGATACAAAAAGGTGTAAGTGTAAGGAAAGATCCCAGACCCTAGGCCCTTCCCATTCCACACAGCAACGAAAACAATCACATGCCTAACAATCACATCCTACCATAGCGAGTATGCATGAATAGAATATAATAACAGAAAGTAAAGATGACATGTGAATATGCACAAGCAACACTCCATAGAAACAAGAGTAGTTATTGGCAACATTTTATTGTTATTAGCTAATTAGGGTTTAGATCCGATTCCCTTACCTGACGCTTGATTGCTAGCTTGCTCTGTGTCACAAAGTCCAACTTGGCTGTCACCAAGTCCTGAACTTTGTGGTTCGTCATCAGCTCATCTCGTCTGGTCTGGTTATGATTAGAAAACCTGTCACGACACGAAATAGAGGTTAGATCAGGATCGTGGAGTGTAGGTCTTACACAATCCAATTATATAATTAAGATTAGAGAGAGAGAGAGCAAACCTTGATTTTCTTGCTGAAGTTCCTCTCATTTCTTTTCTTCATATATCTACGGATCTTCTCCTTCCTTTCTTCTACAGAGAGTTTTCCAACTTTGAAGGTAGTTTCTTCCAAAGTGGAGATTTCTGATGTTAGAGTAGAAGTCCCACCACCATTGACCTATTGGGAGCTATTTTCAAAATCGTATAAGAAGATATCTAATCTATAACATAGAACAATTATGGATTCAAAACCCAACATATCTTTCTATTTTTATTTACATTTTGGCATGAGCCCATTATAGCCCATTTGCAGACCGATTAGCCCAATTACATAAGACCGATTATGGATTGAGATTGGCCAAACCGAATATAAATGTGTATATCTCACCAATGAGAGACCGATTAACTAAATAAGCAATCACGTACGATGTGAGGTGTTAAAATGATGGGGTTCAATTAAACCCAACCGAAATCGACCGATTGAGACCCCTAATGGAAATGACATCATTCAGTTGATCCATTCTACTCATGGGTGTGGGCAAAATACCCAATGTTCAATACTGATTGTTCCAAAAAATGAGAAACATTTCAATTCACTGCCCCAGTCACTACGGAAACATTTTATTGTTTGGTGATCATCTCTCCTCTCTTTGGATGACCATGAACCTTATATTAAATGATCATAATGAAGAAACCTGAAAGTTAAGACAAAGGAAGAAGATGACACACATGATACGGCAAATGACAGAGACAATTTTTCTTATTCTCTTGTCTTTGATTAGAGTCCTTATTTAAGAACGATTTACATTGATGTTGAGGAGTGAATCCTCTATTCAAGGAAAGTATCGTTGGCATACGATCACAGTCCTTTCTACCGATCCACCATAAGCTTGCCACGCTGGTTCCTAATGGAGTGATTTGGTTGGGAGAAATCTTCTCCAATAATCGTGTGATCTGTTCTAATATTGCTATCAGTGACATAAATAACATGTATGCTAATTTTTAAGAGGGGGCCACCCAATGGTGGGTTCAATTCGCAAACTCCCAATCGTCTACAACTAATCAGCAAAACCCTGGATAAAAATGTTGGTCAACAGCACTATCACGGTTGGAGCCTCTCCAACGATACGAGAGAATTTCTATCCGTGAAAACCCCACAACGATATATCAGAAACAATAAAAAAAAATTGCACCAATCAAATGATGTGATGACTTTCCTACCATTAGGACATCGTTTTAAACTATAGTGATAGGAAAAAAAATCTACTGCCAATTAGATTCTCTAAAATAGCATAATTTTGATTTATAGGATTAGAATTTAAATACTGAGCTCTTTTAAAATGGAAAAAGATTTTTTTTTATTATCCGATATTCTTTGAAATTTATTCGACGTACATACCAATATATTGATATATTTACTCAATCACAATATAATAATTTATTTGTTAAGATTCTCAACTCAATTAAATTAAAATTTATCGATAACAAGATTTCCGGACGTGGGAACCCTCTTCCTTATACAAACTACATAAATAAGATTCAAATAATAAAAAAATGGAATTACATAAATTTTATGAAGGGAAAATAAAAAATGCTCTGCACGATAAAATTTAAAAAATCCAAATTGGGAGGATGCGGCAAGTAAAGATTAGAATTACTATGTATAAATATACATGGAGAATATACATAAAAATGGATATCAATACATGAAAATTATTTAATTAAACATAATTCTGACACTCTATCCGACAGCCAGAATAACCATATATTATCTGTTCATATAGGAATCATTTTCCCAAACATAGACAACATATATCTGCAGCTTCCTAATTCAGCCTTTGGATAATTGGATCAAAACATGTGATGAGTTGGATTCTGATCATACAGTATCTGTTTGTAAAGAAAAAGAGACAAGGTGTTTCAAGAGTACTGAATTTTTCCCCACGTGGTAAATTGTAATCTTCCCACGCATTTGAGATCCATTGCCAGGTGTGACTCTCACACATTAAAAGTGGGTCCACGCCCCACCAATAGATAAAATACAGTAAGAGAAGCAATGTCGCATCAGTAGTAATGGGAGTAGTAATTAGAAAGACACACTTGTCGCGCAAGTGTCATGATTTACTGATTAAAGTCAAGAGATCACATAGATATTATTTCAGGGACCAACCTCAACCTTATCCGCCACATCACTTGCCTATTATTTTATGATTTCCTCCTTCTTGGGTCCTTGCAGAGTGATGTTTACATCAGTATGCCTCCATTATTTATACCAGATCAAAGAGCAAGAGCTTAATAAGCTTGAGCTTGAGCCAAACCCTCACCCCTAGAAAGAAGAATTAAGGATCAAGAGAGAGAATCAGAAAATATGGCTTTGCTAAAAAACTTCTGGGATGAAGTTGTAGCTGGGCCTCATCCTGATCATCAGGGTCTGGACAAAGCAAGGAAGTTAACCATCACTCCCTTGAATCTTGCAGGTATTCAACCGTGTTCTGCAGTTTTATAACTTAATTTGCTTTGTCTGCTGTTGTTGTTTTAATTATGAGATGGGCAGATGGGAAAGGAGAGGGAAGCAGTTCGTTGTCGACACCACCGACGCCAGGGACACCAACGACACCTTCGCCTGGTAAGAAAGAGAACGTGTGGAGGAGTGTGTTTAACCCAGGAAGCAATCTCGCCACCAAAACCATTGGAGCTGCTGTCTTTGATAAGCCCCAACCTAACACCCCTACTGTTTATGACTGGTACGTACACAGGATCTGACTTGTATTTGATGGTATATGTTATGATACTCATAAAATATATGGTTGATGAGTTGCAGGCTTTACAGTGATGACACCCGAAGCAAGCATCGGTGAGTGAGGATGGAGGAGTTGCAGAGAGACTGATCAGTGAGACTGGGTGAGACTCAGTGAGTTTGGAGTTAATAAATATGGAGTCATGTAGTGGTATATATGGAGTATATAGCAAGTATATACCCTGTACACGTACGTACGTACGTACGTATTTGTTCAAGTATTTTAGTATGTATGTAAATAAGGGTGTATTTTTGAAGAATCAGTCTAGCTAGCTATCAAATCTATGGTGTAGACGATGGTTAATTATTATCTACTGTTTCTGCTTTGATGTCAATTTGTGATCGGTCATGACTCATGAGGAGGATTATTAATGAAGCAAAATGAAATTAAGACTGTGTTTGGTATGTGTTTTTAGAATACGTGTGACAAATGACTGGGTACTCTGAAGATTTTTTTTTTTTTTTTTCATGTAAAACGAATTAGATATTAAGATAGGAGAAAGAAAATTCATCAAAACTACATCTTGGATCGCTTTGCAGATTATGAACCATGGTGTATTTGGTATCAGATCGATCGATTTGTATCCCTTTAATCTATGACCAAACCCTATCCGATAATCATGTTTTTTATTCTTTTTTTTATTGGCATTGACCACAAATCAAGCAATCATTAGTGCTTAGTTAAATTAACATGTCTCCATATTCGAATTTCTACTAATCCAAAGACTATTTTTGGGATTTTTTTAATCGACACTGGCTCTTGACCCCGGTTTCTTTTGGGAGCACTCATTGGACCTATATCATAATGTACTAGGGGTATATTTGGTATTTGGATTGTGAGTGGTGAAACAATGTCTGTTCATCATTTTGAACACCTCTAATTCAAAACCGAACATGGAACTTTGATTTTCTCCGGCTCCTTTATAAAAGATGGATATATTTCCAGATTTAAGGTGTGAATGAGATTTGAAAAAATATTTGTGCCAATCCAATGGACATTGATCCGGTTTTATGTCACCTATCTAGTGACAAAAGTGTTGTCATTGATCTCCTTTAATGGATTGGAGACTCGTTAACCATCAATATACATGATAAGATTATGTATAAAACCAGTTAAAATCATAATTCATAAGGTCTACTTTGACTAAGAAAGCTTTACCCTAATTGATTTAAATCAATTTTTCCCTTATTTAAAAAAAAAAAGGTTTTGCTTTTTTTATACGGGCAAGTGTCGAGCAATTGACATCAATTCCAACTCCAAAGAAGGACCGGGAATTGAAAGAAAAGTAGAAGGTATTATGGATAAATCGTAAATAGAACGATTAGGATGGTAACTTTGTAAATAAGGGGAGGGGTTTACGCCAATTGGGCGGACACCAGTTACAGGTGTCAATTAAGCATTGACACCACTGGTGTCAATCAGAAATTCCCTTTTAAGGAAAACTTTACCCTAATATTTGAACAGGGATTTTAGAAATTTGCATACTGGATTGAACTTAGATTCCTAAGATCTTGATCCAACTTGACATATCCCAAAGTCATCTAGACAGCTTTTCTTTTTCTTTTTCTTTTTGGGGGTTGATGGATGGGGCTCCCCTCCAGTCTGCCTTTGGGCAGGACAGGTCCAAGAGCCCGCTGGATACATGTGAAGTTTTTAAGATCTAAATCATTTAAGTTTTGTTTGATTGTAAGGGAAATTGAAGGGAAGGGAAGGAAAGTGAAATTTTTTAACTTTAAATAGAAAAAATCTTTGGAAGGATGATTGTTAGTCAAACTCCAACGACTAACAAATTACAGGAATTCAAATTTAAATCTTTGATCCTTATCCTTTACAAGAGGCATCTTCAAGTTAATGAAAATTTTCATTGTTTTTCTTCTTCCTTGTGGATTAGAGATTTTCTTTACCTTGGAGATTCGAGGGTTCGTTAGAGCTAGAACAATATCTGGCCCCCATGCTTTCCAACTGTGTCATTGATACCTAAGCTGTGAGGAGTTTGAGAGTTTGGGGTGGAACCCATGAATATCTTTGAATCCTTTAAATTGGTAATTCAATTGATACTGGGAAGGAGAGAAAAGATACTGTGTTGTCATGATATTCTGTGCAACAACAGGCCTCTTAAGGAGCTTTACCCTCCCCTTTTTTTGGAGGGAGAAGACACACAAGTTCGCATTGGTTTTGGATGTCTGTTATGTTTCTAATGGTTGTGGTATGGACTCTAAAATTCAGAAGGGCCTTCGTGATTCTGACATTCTCCAAGTCATTGACCTTATGAATAGAGTTGCAGTGATCCATCTAGAACTCAATCTGCATGATAGGAGGGCCTGGTCTTACAATCCCAAGGGGTTCTTTTCTGTAAAAGTCCTACCGCAATAACCTTCTTCCATCAGGAGGCAATAAGTACCACCGAAGGTGGCTTTTTTCTCCTGGAAGGCAGCAAGGGGAAATATCCAAATTACTGATTTCCTTCAGTCTAAGGTTACTCAACGGTGAGTAGGTGTCTTCTGTTTCAAGGATCTGGAGTCTGCAGGACATGTCCTCATTCACTGCTCTTTTTCCTGTGAATTCTGGTTGACCTTCATGAAGATCTTTCATTTTTCTGTTCCCTCTTCTTGGTTAATTTTATGCTCTAGTGAAGGATTTTCAAGATTTTACTGAAATTCTCATTGGTGTTTGGGACCTGATTACTTATTGGAATCAGGTTTAAGGAGTTGCAAGACTTCTCCAGCCGTTTCCTTTCAGAGCATTGTACTTCTGTAATCAGAAATTGATATGTAACTCTTGCGGACAATTCCTGCTGTATATTCAGGCTTTGTCCCCCTCTTCTTTTTTCCCTCTATAAATATCTTTCTCACAAAAAAAATAAAAGAGAGAGCTGTAAGATCAAAGTAGGGCCCAAATTTTACAGAATGCCAAATATATGGTGCCTTCATTCAATGGTTCAGATTTTCCCAGCTGGCATGTGAAGTGGCAAAAATGGGGATGCTGAAAGTGCCACTGCACATTACTTGACCAGCCATGCATCCTTCTGGCGGTTGGGAGGTCCTGCATCCTTTTCTTTTACTTCCCTTTCTTGGTTGTAAAACATCAGAAAAATCATTGACAGAGACATCCAATTACCAGATTGACAATGGAAATGGATAAAATACCATATTAGTTATATAAACCATCAAGCATAACAACCTTTCTATATTGAATTGTTGTTCTTGTGTCTTCATCCAACACAACCCATGCTACTAATGTTTGGTATGGCTTTACATATCTATTGTTGCAAGAACAATGCATCATCAGGAATTAGACCAAGCAGACATCCTTTGTGAGTTTTTTTTTTTTTTTTTTTGGTTGCCCTTTTGTGAGTACTTTATGTACAAGTTGCAAAGGAGAATGTAATTTTCTGCTCACTATGAAGAAGTTGATGGTCGGTGCATTTTTGTCTAACTTACTGCCTTCTGCCGATATGCCAGAACCTGAAAATAGCAAGAGCAAAAAAGGCTGATGATTGCAACACAGAACACAGTCAAAAACTGCAAGTCCATTTCTGGGTGACCTCACCATATGGCCTTGGCAGGAGGTACAATTAGCTTGAAGCTCTGCCAGGGTTTCTTGCTCTTCCAATAATTGCAGCTCATCTTTGGAAGAATCAACAAGAGATTTGAGAATTGGAATATCCTTGGAGGTTGAAGGATTGAACAAGGACCCACAGTGGTCAGCATTTGTATGGTGCTCTTTTACCAACAATATTTCAACATCTTCAGCTTGCACTGGAGCCTGGAGAGCTACATACTGTGTACCGTACATGCAAAACCAGTACCATTTTGAAAAGTGAGGTAAATTTTATATAATTCAAAAGTAAAGTGATAAAAATTGATGAGAGAAGACGTGAACAGGATTTCACTTGGCATAAGTGTCTAACAGACAAGGTAGGCTGGCAGCAAAGGTATGGCCGTTGCAAACTTGGCATACTTTCCTCGTCCAAAGGGACAAGTGTGAGATGGACATCCAACTGAATATAGTAACCACCATGAAATGTTAATCCCGTCCAAGGAGTGCATGTGAAAGCCCAAGAAGCAAATAAGCAATAAACTACTCTTTTTACCTCCTCATTTTCGTCCAAGCTCCGGAGGTAATCTACCAACTTAGATAAGGGGGTAGTCTTCGCATTCTTACCGTTGTTACTGCTTACACTTCCATATCTTGTGTGACTCCGCACACCACCCCTGCCCCAAGCCAGTACTTCTGGATTCCCAACCAACCCAGGAGATGCACCTGTGCTTTCTCTGCTCACTTCCAAATCATCATCTTCATCACAGCCTCCATCTGCATGGTCAGCTGCAGAAGAAGGCTGAGAAAACCGTTGTCCCGCCCATCTCCTGAACCTTTTAGGCTTCACTTCTATGAGCTCATCAGAAGATGAATCTTTGCCTCCATGATTGCCATTTGTCTCATCGTCATCAGATCCTTGAAGTTCCAAACCACGACCACTTCTTCTTGCTCTTGAATGAGAGCTCCGATAATTTCCCTGGGATTTCCTCACAAATGCAGCTGCCGTGGCTTTAGCTGTTGTGCGTCTGCGGCCAAGTGCTTCTGATTGCCGTTTTAATGTCTGGGCAATGGATGATTGGATCTGTCCAAGCAACCCAAGAGAATGTTATAAAGCAACAGCCAGGCAAAGGTATCCTGACACAATAAGGGCATTCCGTGTTCTATGCAGTGGACCAGCAGTAATAGAGCAAAATACACACCAATTAGATCATTTTTAAGTATGATCAAAGCAGTTTTGGCATAGTATTTGTCTAGACAGGAGAGGAGACTGACCACAAAAGGGTTTAAGTCTTAATCATGGAATGAAAAATACTTTTTGCAATGTAGCCAATAGAATGGACGCCCACTCACCTGCTTATTCCGATCCTTCTCCTCATCATGGAAAGCCAATTCCTGAAAACATACAATCACAGAGTGTAAATATGCTCAATATGTCAAATCACATTATACAATGTAAAGAGAAAGATATTTGAGTTAATTTATACCTCTTCCTCGTACTCGTCAATATCTGGATATAAAGCTGCAATTAAAGCATCATAGTTTGGATCATCCCTCAAAGAACGACGACTTGCACAATGTGTCCGGCACGCTGGACATTCATTGTTCCTGCAACAAAGGAAAAGAATCTATCTAAATAAAAATGGCATACAGCTTATCGTTGCCACTTCAATAGACAACTGTTTGAAAGATCAAGATCAGCCCAAAGAAAGAGATAATGTGGAAAATAGTATGCAACCAGTTTTCCATTGAATTTAGTACACAGAAGCTGGCATTGTTGCATTAACATACCCCAGTCGCATTGATTTGTCAATGCATTCCCTGCAAAAGCGATGAAGGCATTCCATCACAGTTCTTGTTTTCCGAATGATACCTGATCAACAAAATGAATTATCAATTATAGCTTCCTCCAAATATATAAAAGCAATAGTTTTCTGTCCAGCTCCCATACACAGCCAACTGGCATGCCAAAAAAGAATAATAAGATCAGCAACATCCATAGAAAGAGAGTGCAAGGTACTGATTGACAATCAAATGGGAGTGCATGCTGGGAACAGCACTGTGGTACAGAGGAGCAATACAGCTTAACATACTAATAAGAGACATGTAACAAAATAGAAGAGAAGGCTACCAAAGAACAGAAAACCATGAGAGAGAGAAAGTTAGAAGAAAAGAGGGAGAGAGTGTGTTGTAATAACCCCTCCTCCTACTGCTGTATATATAAAAAAAAACAAAAGAGAGCAAAAATAAGACTTAGGACCCTCTCCTAGTTACAATCCAACTAGGTAGAAGACCTAGTCAACAAGACCAGTCCCTAGTTTACTTAAGACACAACCGGTAATGGCCTTCATAATTAGGCTCACTACAAACATAATAAAATAAAGCTATTTGATAATGGGTCTGCTAATTAGGCTCATTACTTACATTATTTATTATAACTAAAGAGGGGGAGGGGGAATTGGCAACGAAAGTAATAGCAACAATGAGAGCTTCAGCTTTAAACAATGTATCAACAGAAGCAGCAGCAATAATAGTAGTAGTAAAGGAGCACAATTTAGGTCACTGTGAACCAAGCAACAACAGTAGCACAAGCTTCACCTTGAACCAATGTACCAACTGAAGTAGCAGTAGCAGTAGCAGTAGCAGTAAAATAGCACATTATAGGTCACTGTGAATCAAGCAACAGTAGCAGCACAAGCTTCACCTTAAACCAATGTATCAACGAAAGCAGCAGCAGCAGCACAGTAAAGGTTACTAACTTATTGTAAACCCAGCAGCAACAGCAGCACAGTATAGGTTACTATGAACCAAGCATCAACAACAACACAGTATAGGCCATTGTGAATCAAGTAGTAGTAGTAGTAGCAGTAAAGCAGACACCTAGTAGCAAGAACATAGTATAGGTTATTGTGAACCAAGTAGAAGTAGCATCAGCAGACAGTAGTAGCAGGAGCAACAAAAGTGGTGGCTCCAACATGACAGAAGAGGCAGTAAAACTTGCATCAGGTGCAGGTAGTAGAAGCAGCATCAGATGCATGTAGTAGAGACTGCATCAGGTGCAGGTAGTAGAGGCAGTATCAGGTGCAGGTAGTAGAGGCTACATGACGTGCAGGTGGTAGAGACTGCATCATGTGCAAGTGGTAAAGGTTGCATCACGTGCAACTATAGCAGGCTACAGGTAGTAAAGGTTGCATTACGTACAACTGTATTAGAGATTGCATCACGTGCAACTGTAGTAGGCTCCAAAAGAGCAAAGATGTAATAGGCTCCAACATAAGCAAAGAGGTAGTAGGCTCCAACATAAGCAAAAGGTATAGTAGACTTCAACATGAGCAAAATGTAGTAGGTTGCATCACGTGCAACAAGTAAGCTGAACAATGATAGAAGTATCTCTTCCATAAGTAGACACGAACATGTGCAAGTATATGTTCCGTCTCTCCCTCACATGGAGCATGCCACGTGAACAAATAATGCAAAGGATGCAAGAAAAAAAATATTCCACCATCATAAGATAGTAGCAATAAGTAGCATCTCGAAGGATGAACAGCACCAGAAATCCCATAAGCAAGAGCAGCAGCAAATAAGACGTCAATAAAATAATCTCTAATCACCCGCTGCCGATTGCAATAATAAGTAGCCAAAAGCCAATAGCCAACCAAATAGTAGGATATTGTGTAGAATAACACAAGGAATAAAATATCCAAATTTCAAAACTATCCAACGACGGATTAAAAAATATGGTGAAGTCCTAGTGTGACTAGGAATAGAGTAATGATGCAAGTGGATTTTTTACATTAATTAAAAAGTAAAACATCCAATCAACAGATGCAAACCAAAAATGATAGGCAAGTAATTAATGACAACTAGGATAAGTCATCAAAATTTAGATACGATCCAATGGAGGAATCAAGAAATCCTAGTTGAGGTATGATCCTCTTCGGTCGTGTTGGAGAGGAGGAGATCTGCAGCAGCCTAGTAGCGGTAACAGCAGCAACCCAACAGTAGATGAAAGCAGACAATAGAAAAAATCATAATCAAATCTGGGTTAGGATGATCTGACCGATAAAGTAAAGCAACAACAGGTAGGGTAAATAGATAGGGTAAATAGCAGTAATAGATATAATATGAAAAAGCAGAAGAAGCACAGACAGCAATGGTGGCCCATGACGAAGAACTTTAGACGACTCTCAAAACAGCACCGGTCCCACTAGCCATCCTTTTCTATTTTGTTGCAAGACACATCAACATTAGTGTATGCAGTCAGACCGTCATCACCACCATCATGACGAAAAATGCCCATCATAGTAGCAATCCATCAACTTCTCCAAGGGTGAAGAAAGGTCATAGACCAAAGTCTACTATATCAGATGCCATACTCATTGTTCCACTTTTCCTCTCCCAACCAAAAGTTTGGGATTCTTCAACCCATGCCTAACCCAAAGTCATATAACTCAACCTAACATAAATCAGGTCAGTTGGACTAGGTTGAGACCAGCAAAGTTGCAACAGGGTGGTCGTAGATCACCAGAATAAGCAAGCAACGCTAAAGAGGAACAAAAAAAGAGAAATTTTTTTATTTCTATTGGAATTTGTCACATGTTTGATGAGTCAAGGAAAGCAAGATGGAGACATTTAAAGAGAACAGTATTATAGGTCAATTAGTACTTTTGCACTATTTTTATTAATATATGGGAAAAGGTCACAGGCTCCACCTCAGCCAGAAACCTTTCTGGCTGCCTTGTGCATTTCTGCCATTTTTTCCCACAATGACTGATCATTGGATAGATTTGAAACCTTTTGGATAAGCTACATGTCAAATTTAATGACTATCTCAATCATATGGCCTACCATGTATAGAGAGACATTTCCCTGGTTTTTCAACAGACAGTTCTTCAAACAGATTTGACTGCTTCAAACAATTTTCAGAGTAATTATTTGACATATGGTTATGCCATATTGGAATCAAACTCATTCCTAAATTAGGTGACCATGCAGAAAAGATGTCCACAAAGTTTGGTTGCCAGCCGACATTAGCATGCAGCAGAAAACCAAGGGAGCCCGGAGGGTTTCTGGGCTGAGGTATTTCCACCCCCAATAGTTTAGTTAAATTTAAAATTGCTTATGGTTGTGATCGTCAAGTTTTCGTCCATATGCATCAATAGAATATGTTATTATCAAAAAAAAAATTAGAATTGCACATCCTTCTACAAGATTTATTCATATTATACCAATAATTCTAACATCATATCTTGTAATCAAGTGAATTACTGAACTTGGATCGAACTGTCAGAAGACAGGTTAAGGACCAAGGTCCTAAGTCTCATGCTATATTCTGCATTATCACTGCTTTCAACCTACACATTCCCATTTTCCTTAATGAATTTGCTGTTTCTTGTAGAAAGAAAGGTTTGGTGTGCAAGTTTACAGTGCAGACGCATAAATACAACTTCGAGGATGGAGATACAGTATACCCTAACTTATTAAGATGGAAGAGACTCTTGAAAATGATGAAATTTGAATGTTCACGTGTATTCTGGTGAAGATCCAGTCAACTATTATAGAAAGAGCAGTTTGAACATAAAATATCACATCTGACATCAGCCACCCCCTCCCCACCAAAAGAAAAAAAAATTTAAAAGAAGAAAGTCGGATAGGGAAGGAAGAATAGCAGGTTTGGCGATTTTTTCTTCTAAACAGCAAGGGACTTACGGTTCAGGCTCATTACCAAATACATTGTCAGCCCTCCCTAATCAATAAAAGTACATCAGCCTGAGGTAGCTAGGATTTAATTGGTGAAAATATTGTTCATCTGTAGTGGGAAGAGAAACCAAAGTGGAAAACAGATTTTAAGGCTGCAGAGTAATAGAAGACTAGATGAAAAAAGGACAAGGAAACATAAACACAAGGCACCACAACTTTTTGTGGTAAGCACTTAGATTTTTTCATGGGTGGCATTCTTATGATAAGATAGCCTGGAGATGCATAATCACAAGGAATCTGATAGCCATCACGATACCTTATAAGTGGTTAGGGGTTGGCAATCCAAAATTGTGGGCATAAAAACTCTGCTGCTGCTGGTGTAGGTGGTGATTAAAAATAGCAACTGCTTAGCTATGAACTGTAGTTGAAGCTTTTAACAAAAAGAAGAGAAGAGGTAGCTTAAGAGAAGAAAAAAAAATAAGAACAAAATGAAAATTCAGAATCAGTTGTAAGGATCAGAAACTTTCTTAATGGGTTTTAAATTGCATGGACCAAGTTAACACTTGACAATTGATTACCCCATTTATTACCAAAGGACATAATCTACACCCTTTTCCTTTTTGATAAAAACCAGCTACTCATTATCCAATAATAATCCTCTTCAAGCTAAAGCAATGATATTCATCAGTTCCAGTTTATGAGCGTCTCCTGCAGAGTCTGTCTGATGAAGATATCCACTTGATATTTGGAAGAACAAAACCTGGAGTAGAACTTCTTGAGTGACACATTCTTCTCAAATAAAGTAAATCAACCTGTTTATGGTTGGGGAGTGGGGGACAATTATGGAAAAAAAAAAAAAAAAGAAAGACAAAGGAACCAAAGATATCACAAATGGCAATAAACCCAAACAGACCTAGCACCATAGCACCACATCTTGATACCACAATGAACAATAACATTTTTTATTGTTCATCTAGTAATATACATGAACTCCAAAAAATTTAATACCTTACATTGACAATAAGCCCAATGAGAATTGATATAAAGTACTCCTATGCATATTCAGTGCAGTAAAATATCTCATGCTTGACAGTTGAGTTTCTGAGATTCTTTTAGCTTTTGTATTTGAATGAATGTGGTCATGGGTTCAAATCTGGAAACAACTTCTCCGTAAAGTGAGGGTAAGGCTGTGTACATAAACCCCTCCCCAGACCCTGCAGTGGCGGTAGCCTTGAACACTGGGTATGCCCTTACTTACAAGAACGAGAATATTAGGTGTAGTTGTTGCAGGATAGATGGGCTCATCGGCATATTAATTACTTTCTAAGATATCTCAATGTCCATTGATTGGATGGATTGCCTATTCAATATGACCTCCCATGGGCTAGGTCCTTGGCTTTTCCTCATTCTGAAAATTTTTAGGTGCATATTTTCTTTGAAAATTAATTCACCAAGTTCCATTGTAAAGCTTGGGAGCCACAATGCTTGAAGTTGATAGAGCATGAAAACATAACCATCCATTAGTGGAGGCATAAGATCACTCCCGTTTTATAAACATAAACCATAGTTACCTAGTTCTTTGTTCATTTGGTCCTCGGTTCAGGTTCCCCTGTTCTGCTTCAATAAGAGATAGGCTACTAAAATGTTCTTGGTCATTATAAAAAAATAACCGCTACCAACCAAAACAAATATACTTTCTTAGTTTTTTTCTTTTAAGTTGATATAATCGAACAAAGGCTACTATGTGGGGAAGTGCATGTCCTCCAGAAATTTATTAGTAATTATTATTTATATAAAACCAGGAATTCTCTTTTATCCAAGAATGCCAATCATACTTAACGTATTTAGCTATTTTCCACAATAGTTGTATGGAGCAGTTAGAACTGTGATAGACGGTAGATTAAAGGGGCACATATCCCTAGGAATTCCCTAGTTTTATAGAACAAACTAACCTAGGAGAACTGACTCACTAATTTGTTGATTAAAAACCAATTTGCAATTTATCACCCGACATATTATTTAGCAGAGCACTACCAGACAATGAGCTTTACAGTGACAAATTTCCTACAGAAATACCAAATGAGATTATTCAAATGTTTGACTGAACTTCCTAAGTTAACGTAACCTCTTCTTTCATGATGCAGAGCAGGAAGAATTTTGATCAATTCAACTCTACAAAATGGAACTGGATTTCTTGTGAGATTCACAGAGAATTACTGTTAGATTTTCTAAACCCACATTGGGACGGAGGGCCAGAAATAGCATTCAACTAAAACAGAAATACAAAATTTTGAACTGCCTTTATTTTTTAAGTCCAAGTTGAATCAAGGTGCCGTTCTCATCATGTTTCTTTAAACCATATTTTAAACGTCAAAACTGATCTATTTTGCTGGATTAGGAAAATGTTGGAAGGTTTTTCAGGTGCCGCTTTATGCATGAGGACCTTAGATTTTGAAATATAGCGATTGCATTACAAGGAAGGAACAGTGGAGACAGCCCTTAGGAGTAGCCAAAAAGAAAAGAGAGATTGTGATAGAAGAATTAAGAAAAATCAGCACAGATATCAGCAATTAAAGTTAAGGGAGAAAAGTGAAGGACATGCTAGCTGTTATAACCACTTATCCTAAAAGTTTGAACTGTTAAGTAATGGCCACAACAATACATGTCAACAAACATTAACAGTAGCAATAGAATAAGAGATAATGGAAGAGAAGCGACAAAGGAAAGGAGTATTTTTATGGATTGTGAAAAAAAGCAATTTTGAAAAGTGCAAAGAGAGAGAGAGAGAGAGAGAGAGAGAGAGAGAGAGAGAGAGAGAGAGAGAGACAGAGAGAGAGAAGTAATTTTATAGAATGCAAAAAAGTAACATTGAAAGACACTGTGAGAGAGAGACATTGAAGGGGAAGAAGAAAATGTTATACAGAAACCCAGGGCTTTAGCACAGCTAGACTAACTCCACCACAAACTTATTGACCAAACAATCCAGCACCAAAACATCCCTACCCTTTTTACAAGAAAAGAATTTCTACGTAAACTTAAAGCTCACTGACAAGAATTACAATAAAAGAAACCTCATGACATCTATCCAGTAACTAAATTCTAAAAATGATATATATATATATATATATATATATATACACCACCCCTAGACTTAGATCCAAATACACCCACTACCCTAAAGTTCACAACAATTACAACCGCACCCCAATTTTTAACGGTATTAAATAATAAAATTTAAAGACAATGTTACCCTTGCATTTACAAACAAAATAGGTTGAAATGACTTTTTTAACATTCTAAAATTAAGAAATAATAAAATAACCAAAGTATCCTCCCAAACCCTTATAAAGAAGGTTCACCTACAATAAGAGAGGGGACAATTCCAGCATGGTATTCTGCTATCTTGAGAAACATGGGCACGGAGAGGTCCAAGTGTGGGCGAGGAGGGTTACACCAGCAACCGTTGTTGCTTGGAAGGGCATAGTTAGATGGGCAGAAGTTGGTAGCAGTTACCAAAATGGAGGGGCTGCCAGAGTGGCACCATCTGGGATCATCGGCACATTTAATCTTGAAGCATGCACCGCAACTAAGTCCATTGTTGAACAGGGTCGTGCTTAATGCCGCTTAGTTCACGCCTACCATTGGTTGTAGAGGTTACCGTAGCCACATTCTCCACTTGTCCACACACAAACAGAGAGAACGAACATGAGTCTACATTTGCTTGTTGATAAGTCGTTTAGGTACCTAGGTTAGTCATTAGAGTGCTCTGTAATTGGGGTGAGGAGAGTACCTTGTCATCCACCCAAACTCTCCATTTCAGTTCCACTACCTATCAGATTTATCAAATAAAACATTAAAAAATGGTGTCCTGGGGTAAAATATCTCCTTTACATACCCCATAGTTCCAGAGGCATCACTACCCTCAGTTTCTCACCAGTCACCACGACCCCTTGAAGCAAAGCAGCAAGAGGAAGAGAGACTGAAAATCTGAAATTAGCCCTTGAAGTGAAGCAGCCAGAGGAAGAGAGAGACTGAGAATCTGAGACAAATGAGGATGAAGCGAAAGAGGGCCAGAGGGGGACTATTTATGGTGGAGTGTGAGAAAGGTATCATAGAAGCAAGGGTAGACAAAAACGCCAGCTAATAGAAAAGTGAAAGGGAAGGGAAGAAGGGAAAGGAAAAGTTAAGTGGAAGCTAGTTTGGTCTTTTCACAATACCCATAAGGGTATTGTTGACCTTCAAAAATACAATTCGTGTTGACATCAGCAACTAACAGAATAAAACCTAACGGAATGGGTCACTGTGTAACAATGTTTGGCATTTAGGGATAGTACATAAGATTGTTGTGAACTTTAGGATAGTAGATGTATTTGGAGCTAAGTCCAAGGGTATATGTATATATATATATATATATATGGGAAATTTTCAGCTACCACCCAAAAAGAATTGACCAAATCACCTACCACCCAAGTTGTTTAAAAAAATCACCTACCACCCAAGTTAGACAAACATTAGTCCATTTATTGATGGGAAAAAGTTAAAATTGTGTGTGGACGTTTATACCCCTTTCTTCTTCCTTTCTGTTTCTCTGCAATATTTTATCAAAAAAGAAAAGAAAAAAAAAAATAAAAAAATAAAAATAAAAAAGGAAAAAAGAGCTCAAATGTTTCGAAAAGATTTCTCAATCATCTCCTTCTCCTTTGCCATCAGTCGGATATGATGAGGGCAAGGAGAACAATGAACACCTTTCTCAGCCTCGGACGGGCGGGCAAGCAAACCAAGAAACCCAAGGAATCCAAGCAATCATTTGAGAAGGAGTTGCAAGAAATTCAAGGGAAGCTTGCGTAGTTGCACATTGAGAAGGAGAAGACTGAAGAGCTCTTGAAGGTCAGAGATGAGATGCTGAAGCAGAAAGAGGAAGAACTTGAAAGCCGGGGCAGAGAGCAGGAGAAGCTGTAGTTGGAGCTGAAGAAGCTGCAGAAATTAAAGGAGTTCAAACCCACCATGGTATATCCGGTTGATTGCTCTTTTTTTGGTTAGCTTTTCTTGATCTTGATTTATGATTTGATCTTTACTCTGTTTCTATTGACTTCATGCAGAACTTCCCTCTTGTTCAATCTTTGAGAGAAATGGAGCAAGAGAAGAACATCAAGAGCAAGAAGAAGGTGGGTCTAGACATCAAAAAGCCATCTCCAGCTTATATCCTGTGCTTGATTTCTCTTGAAATTATCCTTTGGGAATGTTGATACAGGTAAAGAAAGAGATCCTAGATGCCGAGTTCAAAGAAATCTCGAACGTATTGGGATCGAAATGGAAGAACATTAGCCCAGAAGAGAGAAACCCCCAATTGCATCCTTTATCTTTGATAGTTCCTCTACCTGAATTTGAAATCATTTTATTTTAATTTTTGTTCCCACAACGAATTTCTTGAGATAGAAATTGCAAGAAAACTATTAATGGAGTTGGATTTTTATTTTTCTAATCGGGTACTGAAACAAAATTCCAAACAAATCAATCGAAGATCAGAGTAGTCTAGATTAATTCAAGGGGTACTCAAGCTAAAAAATAAATAAATAAAAAATTCAGGTATTCTCGTTAGAGAACTTGACAATAAGGATATTATTGTCATTTAAGTATTTTGTAATGGCTGGCATCAGCAACTAACGGCTCTGTTAGTTGTTTTTGGATCTTTTTGATAAAAGTTTGTCTAATTTGTGTGGTAGGTTATTTTTTTAAACAACTTGGTGGTAAGTGATTCGATCAATTCTTTTTGGGTGGTAGCTGAAAATTTCTCATATATATATATATATATATATATATATATATATATATATATATATATATATATATATATATATATATAGGATTTTCTTATTGACACCTCCTAACGTGCCAAATAATTTGGAACCTTACTTTTCCCTCTTAGTATAATACACTTGTTTTTTTTTAGTGAGGGTAATTCTTATCATTTCATATGTCCATTCGAAAAACATGTGAGACAATAACAACTCTATACATTGATAGAATAAAAAGTTACTTTCAAAAAATTGTGAAAAATCTATTTTACCCTTGACTTAAAAAACATGTGGGAATAAGACAAGGGGCAATTAAAAGAATGCCATGTTCTAAAGACACCACCTATAAAGGGGGGTGCGTAGGTGTCAAATAATTTGGAACCTTACTTTTCCCTCTTAGTATAATACGCATTTTTTTTAGTGAGGATAATTCTTGTCATTTCATATGTCCATTCGAAAAACATGCAAGACAATGACAAACTCTATACAGTGATAGAATAGTAAGTTACTTTGAAAAAGTTGTGAAAAATCTATTTTACCCTTGACTTAAAACTTGCGGGAATAAGACAAGGGGTAATTAAAAGAATGCCACACACACACAAACACACACACATAACCAGAGGAATCAAGTCATCTACACCTGATAGTTATTAGGTGCAGTTGAGGAGTTGAGTCTCTAAATCCAGTAAGTTTTTTAAGCCCTAAATAAAAATCAATGCATTCACAAAATTCTATGGACAGCATTACAAGCGGACAAAATGAGGTAGAGATAAAAATGGTTGATGGTTCAGTAAAGTGCAACAAGGATCAATATTTCAACAGTGAGAAGCGATACAATGCAAGTTAAAAATTATAGGAGGTCAAGGAGGTGACAGGGAAGAGACTTCAGCCAAAATAGTGAGATGAAAAATTGAAAGCTTATTTTAGTACCTACCCCCACCCAAAAAAAGGAGCTTATATTAGTGGAAGATATGGCCTCAAATAATAAGAAAAAAAGGTTTATGAGGCTACCCCAAGTAATCTGGTTAAAGACTTCGTCAAGTTGAGATCTTGAATAGCAGCCACCTAACCTACTCAAGTTTTTGAGTTTTCCTACTCTTAACTCCATAGGTCTTCCATAAAAAAAAAGTGAATTTATAAGAACAGCCATTGAAGTTCCCATCAAAATACAAACAGGTCAGAGAGAGAGAGAGAGAGAGAGAGAGAGAGAGAGATGAAACATGAAGCAAACTAGGGCCCAATATATGTTACTTTGGAAGGGAGTGACTTGACTTCACTTACAATCAAGACATGCATCATATCTTCCAGATCCAGTAAACGAACGAAATGATAGAAGGCCATAAAGAGGTAAGTGTCTGCTCCTATGAACTAGTACAAGCACGTAGACCACATACTTACTGACGAAGCAGTTAAAAACCTCCACTGCGGATATTTTAATGTGAAACCAACGTGATCACCATATTTTCTCAGTAACCACAGTAAGCATAATAAAAAATCTAAATAGAGCAAGAATGCCATCAACAACCAGCAAGCAAAGCTTAACATTGTGGCTAAAATTTAGTGAGTCTTATAAATATTAACATGGTAAGGATGCCACCTCCAATGATTCAGATGCATATGTGGCTAGATTTAGTGAGTCTTATAAATATCAAAGCTTAACATGGTAATTTAGAGTTAAAATTTTCTCCTTTTCATTTTTGGGCAGGCGTAGGGTTGAGATATATTTCACATTACATGGTATATAAGGTTATATGGAGGATATGAGGATACATTTCGTTCTGATTGTGTACTTTATAACCAATATAAATAGGTTAAGCGTACAGTAGGATGTCAATAACTATCATTCATCAATGGGAAACACATGAACATGAGAGTTAAGCCGTAAAACATTATTGTTCACGTCCACAATTAAATAGACAAAATAATCATACCTAGGCATATTGGGCATTGCACTTCTTTCCGTATGTCTGACAATCTCACTAAGACAAATCTGCAGACAAATAACAAGAGATAATATTGATAAATAAATAATTATGGGTAAAGTTTTTTTTTCTTTTTTTTTTGGGGGGGGGAGGGGGGGGGCATAGAGATTGATTCATTTAGAAAAATACAAACCATATTGGCATATAAACTTACGCCCTTCAATTAAAATGACAAGAAACAGAAGGAATTTTTAATTTCCCACCAAGTTTGGCATTCTTTCAAAAACTCAATTAACAGTATTTTTTGTGGCCCTCACATTACAGAATATACATTAAGGATGTCAGTGGGCAGGCACTTGTCACTGCCTTTTTATATATTGTAATAGGTCCAGGCCCATTGCCCAACCCAATTTGATTGATTCATGTCCAGTTACTTCACTGACCAACCCACATACACCCTTATGTACATCAAGGATATGCATGCAAACATGACGCCGGACATTAAGCAGGTTTCTGGAGCCCAATAAATGATAAGTAAAGGAGTCAAGTGAGATAAATGGGTCATCTGCAAAAAAAAAAGGGCCAATGATATACATGACCAACAACATTTGGGTTAAAAGAGTACAAAGGAGTAAGCGAAAATCAAAAAAGGATGTGGACTATGGTAGTAAGAAAGATTGACGACTCATAATTTAAATGAAGACATGGAGTTGGAAAAAGTGGGATGACATGAGAAGAACTGCGACCAAAATCGAAATGTTGATATATCGATGACTCAGGAACCTTATATGTGGCAACTGTGTTAGCAGCCCTCAAGGATTCCGTGCATTCATCATATTATCATCTATTCAAATAGGAAGTTTCAACTTCATAGAACTTTTCCACATGAAAAAAAGAAGCTTTCTTGTGGTTTGTTCTTCAATTACAAATTGGAGTATCAATGACTAGCATTACTACAAGAAAGAGTTGAACACATGATGCGGTACAGAACTGAAATAGATCGACCCCAAAAGGCCAGCACCATACACATCCAAATTCAAGCTTTCAAAGGGTCCCTGTCAAATGAATTTTCAGTATCTACCACATTATTCTCTAAGGAGAAATCCAGTCATAAATTTAAAAGAGACATCATGAAAATATTTCCAATATATCATACATATATACATTGTTAGGGTTAATGTTTGTTATGTTTGTTACGGATATAGTTTGTTACGGATAATATTTTTAAATTTTGATATGAATGTTCAAATACTATGAATGTATCAACTCAGTTTGTTCCTACAAACAAACAACTGTAAAGAAAGTTCTACATGAACTCAATCTCTTGTAATTCTGATCCTTTTGTAAACGTTGGAGATCCAACACATACAAGATAAATAAACCAGTCTACTGACTCACATATGTACTTTACCAAAAAAAAAACTCACTATATGTAAATAAACCTTGATAAAATAAAGAAATTATTTTCCCAACAAAAAATGTGACACAATAGTTACATTATCTTCATGGATAAAGGGTAATTTAGCAAGTAGTCTCTTTTACAATTCATGCACTGCAGGAAGAGAATTATTTTAGCACATCTGTGTTTTCACCTGAAATGTAATTAATGAATAAAAGTAGCAGGTACATTTCCTGCAGGGGATGAGGAGGGAGAAAGTTACATTTCCATCTAGCTAGCCAATACAAAAAAACGCAAAGCACAAGATTCACGTCCTGGTGGTAGCCCCCCTTGGAGGCAGTACATGCAAAGACTAGTGACAGCAAGCACAAGGAAAGCTAGAAAACGGAAGTAAAACAATTCATCGTACAACAGAGACCAAGCACATAAGTTATTTAAAAAGGACAATTAGTAAGCATTCTTTCAGACAAACAAATAAAACCCAAAGGACGCAGAGAGAAAAAGAGGAAAAAGGAGTATGCCCAAGTTTGATCTCGTTGTATCATCTCTATTAGGTTGAAAATTCTGGGGAAAGGGAATATATATACATAGAGAGAGAGAGAGAGAGAGAGAGAGAGAGAGAGAGAAACTAGTCAATATGCCGCTAGATTACAACAGCGGGGAGAAAGAGATAAGAATTCTGATGTAGCAAGTAAACAGACCAACTTAGCATCGGACCCAAGTTTTGCAAGTACAGATCTTCTCTTGTTACGAAAATGTTCAAAGTTTTAAAACGATAAAGAAAATTAGTAAATGAAAGAAGATCCGGCGGGAAGGGGACGAAGAAAAGAAGAGAGAACAGAAAATAGAAAGGCTTAACAATTCCTCGCTGACAGGCTACAAAGCATTTACTCGATTTTTAGTCGAAAAGTGGAACAGCGTGAACACATTCACCAATCATGCCGGACGGATCAGCCAGAAGAGGAAAGAAAAGAAAACTTCCCAGAAGCAGTCCTCACATGGAGCACCAGAGCAACAGGAGCTCCCTACGAAACTCATTAAAAACTAGAGAGCCCGACAACCTCCAAGTAGGATTGTTCCAGTGAGACCAAAATTGACTGCATGGCAACGTTGACATGAGCTGGTCCGAGCTCAATTGATCCATTATCAGCCCCGTGACCACGAAACGTTCCATCAACGGATACATTTTAGGGGTGGAGGGAGAAGGAATGCGCCTTCAACAAGTACAAGAAAACCCGAAATCCCATTCACGAGAACAAAAGCAGAACGTGGAGCTTGCAAGAACGGGACAGATGCGGAGATGCATCGATAAATCACAGCATGCAAACGATCGCTTACGCATAAAATCAAGCAGACCCAAAACCTTAGAACCACAGGCCACGATCCATAAGATCCAAACAGAGGACACCACGAACATCAACCAACAAACAATCATCCCCTTGGACGACAGCCAAGTCAAGAAAAAACAGAAATGCTCGTAAAACCAAAAGAGACCAGACAAGAACATACTCGTTTTTATCTCCGTCACTAGATGAAAGGCTTCCATCGAAATCTGAGAAATAGAGATGACAACGGAAACGATTGTGAACGAAACGGTAACTGAAATAACGAATTCAACAACACTAAACTGAGAAAACATACCATCTCCACCTCCTTCTTCTTCTGCTCCTAGTGCTTGTTGTATGTGGCTGTTGTTGTGATGATGGTGGTATTGGCGTTGCTGAGATTCCTCCTCGAAATTTTCCGAAGAACGCTTCTGAGCAGGCATTGTTGGTTTTACCGTGAAAACCTTTCTAGGAGAGAAAGGCTTCTTCTCTTCCTCTTCTTCTGTGCTCTCTCTCTCCCCTGAAACTGGTATTGCGTGTGGAGAGAGATTTGTCGAGGCTGACTTGTCTTCCTCGCCTCCTCGCTCTGCTTTGCTTTTTATATTTCTGCTTCTCTTCCTTGGTCTCTGCGGAGAGAAGAGGCGAGCTAGCGAGCGATCGAGCGATCGAGCGAGTAAGAGATCTCCCGTGGCCCTTGTGGCTTTGAGGGTTAGTTTAGTAATTTGAAAGAATTGCGTGATTGGCATCGGCTGCCGCTTTCTTATTCGTGTGTGTCTCCGTCACGTTATAAACTTTAGGATGTAACCGGCGACTCCGCCGAACAAACTACTACTTCACTTGTGTAGAAGTAGGAGTGGGACTTCCTCCGCCAATCCTTCAATGCAACCACTTTAGTCCTCTCTGACTTCTTTTTCTCTAATTTTTTATAATGTGGAATATTTTGAAATACACTATTTATAGTAAGGGTGTCAATGGACTGGTCTCAGCCGGTTTTGGTTTTACCTGTTTCGGTATCGGGCTTGACAGGTATAGCTCAAGACCAGCTTGATAAACTATCACGGTTGTCAAAACCTTATCGAGCTGGTAATGGATTGGGTTCGGTTTGGCCCCAATGAGTTAGATTGATAATAAACGTGTTAGCAACTCCCACCTCACTCTTCTCTCTCTCTTTCTCTTTGATATCTTGCATCTTTGTTCCATGTAAAACTTTGACAATAAACCTGAATTCAGAAAAATAGGGATGAGATGGGGAGTGGGAGGAGGCCGGCTTTGTACAGCCATTGCATCAGACTTAAGCTCTCTTTGGTATAATTTATATTTATGTTTATTAGTTATTTATGATAAACCATTTATAAGAATAAATTATGAATCATAAATAATAATCGTGTAGTACCACTAAATATAAAAAAATAATTATAGATTATCACAATAAAGATAAACATCTTCTAAACTATTTGTAGATTTTAGATTATATTAATTTATTTTAAATATAAATTATACCAAATAACTACACATGTCACATTATATTATATAATAATTCTATAATACATACCAAAGAGAACCTGAATAGTAATCTCATGAATTAATGTGAATGAGAATGGAAAGGATTCATCTTTGAAAACTATTCAACTGTGTTAGTTTCTACAACAATAGAGCCCTCCAGTTTCATTCTGGTATAATAGGAGAACCTCAACCTGTTCAAGTGAGTTTGAGAGGTACCATATCTGAAGGCTACATGAATGTCATTGGGGAGTCCAATAGCATTGAAGTGATTCACCTACTCTCAGATGTACAAAAATTTCCTGCATAGTGGGCACCAAGAATTTTCCCAGTGCTCGATTTTTCATGTTCCCCATATTGAATCATGTTTCAATTAAAAAGATATTTTAAAAAATACTAAAATATAAAGAGGGTAGCTATGAACCAATTGAAAATGAGTAGATTCTAGATCATCAGATGAAAATTCATGCTGATTGGTTGCATGAAAAAAATTTCCCTCAAATATCTCTAGTGTCCTTCATCGTTACATATCTCCTATTAGTCAGGATATTTGCCAATTTCAAATCTATTTTTCTTCATGTTCCTTTGTTTACATTCCAAAGGTTATCTCAATGGTGTTGTCCATTTGCCCATTCTCTTGCAGGGAGCTTAGGAAGACTTTTTTCGTTTCGTGTCAAATTTTTTGGTCTATTTCCACTCCTTAAGTCAATAAATTTTATTTAATTGATACCTCAGTTTGTACACAACCCTCTTCTCGATAAATTTTTTTCTTTCACCGTAAAAAAAAAAAAAATGAATGAGAGTTTGAGCGTGAGTGTGAGTGTGATATAGACTTAATACGGAAATTAATTACCTCGTATAATCAAAGCTGTTAAGTAGTTTTGTCATTTAGAGCTGCTCATTTAATATTTCAATTGGCCATTGTTTTAAATTAATTGATATATTTTTTTTTTTTGCAATTCTTTTTCGGGTTTGTTAAAATCACTAATTAAATCAGCGAGACTTGGGTTTTCCAATTTCTCTAAATGTTTTTTAATCATTTGACATAAAACATTAATAATTCAGTGCATGGCTTTTATCTACATTGTTGTTATTGGTTGGAGGGGGTCTTGTTGATAGCATATTTCTCTTGACTAATTATTTTGGGACATGTGTCTCGCTTATGAATCATATTAAGAAGGTGACACACGTCCTACTAGATGTCACCCTAAAGACGTCTTAACAATGGTGAGAAGAAGCACGTGGATTTCTGTACGTGCCAGATCTTTGGATTAAAGCGGATGGTGGTTTAGGAATGATCCAGAAGATTGGGTCTTAGATAGGATTCTCCACCCATGAAGGAAGCGCATGGCGGTATATATGGGTAGAAGCGATGGCTTTGCCTATCCATAAGATCTTCATCCTACGGCTATTCAAGATGATCTGATCGGATCCAGCAGTCACACTTACCATGATCAGTCCTTGTGGAGTCACAATCTTATCGTACTTGCTCCATCACCGGACAACATATCTACTCGAGGAATAGGTGTGTCCTTTATATATTCACTTGACAATTATAGATAAGGGGACATCTAATTTCGTAGCCTCTATGAGAATACTTAAGAAACCTAGCTCTCTAAGGAGTTTACAATCTTCTCGTAAGCTTCATCCTGATTACGTTGTTACTGACTTGATCGTCGAAGTGGACACCGGACATCACTTGTCCCGTTCCGATAGCCTTTATCTTATCTTGCAGGGAATGAGACACGTCAGCTAACCTAGCTTTCAACAGCAACAGGTCTCTACCAACCAAAAAAAAAGAAAGTTGGAGAGGGTTGTGTCTAAATGTGTCAAAAATGAAATCGAATCGAACAGTTTACACTATAATTGTGAAACCATTTATTAAATGGTTTGATTTTGATTTTAAAAATGAGATCGTTTGGCTAAATGGTTCGACTTGATTTAAATTAAAAACAGTAGAATTATAATGTTCTTCTTTTATTTATTTATTTAGGTATTAATGAATTAAATATTCATGGTTTGGAGACATCATAGAGATGAATTATACTATTAATTTCTTGCGGTATTAAATTATGAATATGAATTGTGTTTTGGTTTGTCTTGATGCACGCCATAATATTAAAAAATAATATTCTATTATCTTATCGAGCTTGACTCTTATTTTATACATATATATATATATATATGAGACTTGAGAAAAAAAGCGATTAAACTGAACTGAATGTTAAACGGTTTTCGTAAGCATTTTTAAACCATTTAGTAAATGGTTTGGTTTTAGTTTGACTCCTATATGCACTGAATTGAACCGAAACAAAATTGTGAAACTAAAATCGCACTGTTTAACACCTTTAGTTGTGTCATGCATGGTTTTAGGGACTGTATCGGATTGGCCCGATCCATGCAATGACTGTGCTAGCACAATTGGCAAGGGCCAATCCTAATGAGCTAAGACATATCCAAGGAAAACATGACCGATCCCTTGCCTGATTCTCGTGCACTTGAACCCTAGTACCATGTTTATTGTCTTCTCTTTTCCTTCAACCTTGTTTGATTTTATAATAAAATTTTAAGTTGAAACAAAGAGAGCCTCCATGTACATTGTTTTACATTTTTAAAGTATTTTTTTTGTTAACAGTTTACGTTGAAATAAATAGTAAAAAACCGAATTTATAAGGAAAAAAAATTTTTCTGCCCTTTTACATGAAAACAAAAAGAATATTTTACTAAAAAATATGTTAAAAGTCATTGTGCACAACACAATCATGTGGAAACGGTTAGTCTGCAATACTATTTCTTCCTCCTCTATTGAATAAAGTACCGAAACACTTGTCCATGTATATGCACGATGGTGCACAAAATCGAAGTCCAAAAGATTTTTCTCTATCTATTTCTTTCCCATCTTAATTCACAATCTTTTATTGGCTAACCCTACTTGCTTTAGATATAAAAGGGACCCTCTCAACCATGCCCACCTAATCCACCCAAACTTGGATAATCCAACTTGCTTTAGATGTAAGAGGGTCACTCTCAACCATGCCCCTCTAGTCCATCATTAGGGTAGAGGCAGTGTGTGTGGGCCATGGTGGTTAGTGGGGTTTTCCTTGTCCGCTTACATCCCTAGTTAGTTATAGATGTAAAACATTAATCGAGAATCTGAAATTGCTAATCCAAATAGAATTCATCAACTCAGCCGCTTTATCTTTGAAAACCACTCCCTTAAGGGACCTGGATCGTCTTCTCTCACCTAATCGTGTCACTCATTCATTGGACTGGTTGGGATGCATCGATGCTCGATGCACATATTGATGCATCCCAATTCGTTTAATGGACGACTAGACAGTTGGGCAACAGGAGAGGATTTTATCCTCCCCTAAGAGAGTGACACATTTTCGCATATGAGTTGCCTGAAATAGTTGAGTTCCCTCAGAACTCTGCTGTCATGGTTAGAGACCAGGCCATGTAAGACCCTTCTCATTTTCTCTCTCATTTGTCCTAACTTTTTTTTTTTTATCAATTTCACCCCGATGAGTCTTAGTTGGCCTGAACCTGCCCTGAGCCCACCCTGTACTCGACAGGACAGAGCTGAGCTCATGATTTAGTAAAAACTTAAGAGTTTGAGGTCGTTTGATTCATTTTTAAATGGAAGCGATCACATTAGAAGGAAGAAGGCAACATACTTCATGAAATAAAATATCGAAGCTTAAATTCTTGAAGAAGCCAAAGAGCGAGGTTGTTGGAAGAACATCGATTAAATAAATTAAAGAAATTTCTTATTTCTAGCCATTAAAAGTGTTAAAATATGTATAAAGGAAAGAAGATAGAATATTTACATGGTTCGAACTTCTACTATAGAAGCTACTCCACGATGAGAATCCCGCAGGTTCTTCTTGCATCCTGGGGAGATTTATTATCATTTAAATAGAGGAAATAATACAAGGGAAACTATCTATAGATATAATACAATCCACACAATTTGTACACCAATCAAATCATCTATCCAACTTTCTTTCTATACGAGATCTTATCACAATTACTTACCTACCAACCAAATTACCAAGCTTGCATCAATCACACCAACTAACTTTCCTTCTATAGGAGATCATGCTCAATCTAGCATGATCCTTATCCAGTTAACATTCCCCCTCAAGTTGGGACGAAGATATCATCAGAGGTCAACTTGATCAATATATTGTGAAAAGATTTTGTGGGTAGAGCTTTGGTGAATGCATTAGCGAGTTGATCCTCACTCCGAATATAGGGAGTTTCAATGGTATTATCCTGGACTTTTTCACGCACAAAGTAACAATCCATCTCTATATGTTTGGTCCATTCATGGAAGACAGGTTTAAAAGCAATATAAATGGCTGCCTTACTTACCCCCCCCCCCCCCAAAAAAAATGGCCGCCTTATTGTTACAATCGGATGGTCCGAAGTCTCAAGATCCAATTCATGTAATAGAGCTCAAAGCCAGACGAGCTCGCTTGTAGTGAAAACCATTGCCCTATATTCTGCTTCAGCGCTATAACGAGCTACAAAATGATGTTTCTTACTTTTTCATATGACCAGATTACCACCTACAAAGATGCAAAATCTAATAGTGGATTTCCTATCTGAAGGACCTCAGCCTAGTCGAAATCGGTGTAACCCACAATTCTCGTATAATTGTGTTTCTGCATCCAAATATCTCTTCTCGGGTAAGATTTCAGATAGCGCAGGACGCGGTCAATAAATTTCATATGTCCTTCAGTAGGTGCTTGCATAAATTGACTGACATTACTCGCTGCATAAAAGATGTCGGGCCTAGTAAATTGTTAAGTATATTAGTCTTCTCACCAAGCGCTGAAAATGGCTACTGCCTTGTAATGGAGCAGTATTAGTGAGAAATTTACTATTATAGTTCATCGAGGAATTGGCAGGTTTGGCACCGAGCTTGTCGGTCTCTTTTCTCTCGTTGAATAGTTGCATAGACATTGGTAAATGAGGAAAGAATAGTACTCATAAGAATCTGACGCTTAAGATCTTCATATTCAAGGCGAATACTTGCCAACAATTGAAAAATGTGATATTGCTCTTCACGTTGAATGTAAGTATCAACAGATTGAGCAAAAGGGTGGTACTGACGTAACTCATCCCACTTTTTCTTTAAGGTACCAAGATGTTCTGTAAAAGGTTGACTGAAAGTCTGTTCAACATGAGCAATCTCCTGGTGCAACTCAAAGATTTGAGAGGAGTTATCAACTTGGTCATACATGTCCCTTAAGAAATCCCAATGGATATAGACGTCTCTGACTAAGCAAATATTTCATATATTTGTGGTTCCATAGAGTTAAAAAGCCAAGACATGACCGTTTTGTCATTTGCTTCCCAATCAGGGAATTTGGTATTTGTAGATAAAGGAGTTTTGATTTGACCATTAACATAACAAGCTTGAACGGCCTCCAAGGACAATAGTTACTGCTCTTGACCATGGCAAGTAATTACTATTAGTGAGAATGATACAGGTGAGATGAGTGTTCATCTCATAAGAGCCAGAACTAGTTTTAATTACTATTATCAATAGTACTGGAACTAGCCATGATAAATTATCTAAAAAGATAACAAGAGAAAATGATAACAACTTATTAAAGTATGCAAACAACAATTCACAAGGAGAACGAATAAAGTGACAAAAACACCATGATCAAATATGCATCTGCTCTGATACTATGTTAAAATATGCATAAAGGAAATAAGAGAGAATATTTACGTGGTTCAAATTTCTACCACAGAAGCCTACTCCACAGTGAGAACCCCCCAAGTTCTTCTTACATCTAGGAGAGATTTATTATCCTTTCAATAGAAGAAATAATACAAGGGAAACTATCTATAGATAGTAATACAATCTACACAATCTGTACAACAATCAAATCACCTACCCAACTTTCCTTCTATACGAGATCTTATTACAATTAGCTATCCACCAACCAAATCACTAAGCTCGTATCAATCACACCAACCAGCTTTCCTTCTATAAGAGATCATGCTCAATCTAGCATGATTCTTATCCAACTAACACAAGGATGCAAAGATATTTCTTGAATTCGTACCATGCATGTGGTATATTAAAATTAGAGCACGAGGGTCCCATTTTTGAGGAGCCCATCTAAATCATCGGGAAGATTTTTCATCACATTTATTTCGAGTTGAAATTTGATAAGTGAAAAAACTAATATCGATTTCAATATCAATTACTATCCTAATTATTGTATCAGTCCATGATTGGATCGGATCAGCTAAATTGGATTGATCCGGTATTTTTTTATAATTCATTTATGACATTTGTCAACTCTCCCACTCATGTTGATAATTTATGATTAAAAAATAAAAATAATTTTTTTTTATTTTATAAATATTTAAAAAATTGATTACATGCCACGTTTTGGCTGATCCGGAAAAAGGTAAATTTGGATCGATTCAGATCAATCTAAATTTGAATACCAAACAAGGTCTTTAATACCGATATACCAATACCTATACCTATATCTATACCTGAAATTTTTTCTCGCTTATAAGATTATAAGTGCCTTGATCGTAGGCCAAGTTTCTTTTCAGTCTTTAATGGGGCAATTGAGCATTGTGCCATGGATTTCTATTTTAGAGAAGCTTTGCCCTTGCGACACTCATATAATCCTTGTACTTGTCAAACAAGTCCATTTACTCACTCAGGATTTCTTTGTTATTAAAATTTAAAAACTTCACTGGAAAATAAAAAGGAAAAAATAAAAAAACTTAAAGAAGACTTTGAATTCTTTGAAAAAATTCAACTCTCTCTCTCTCTTTTTTTCTCTCTCTCCTTATATGCTAAATGAGGCTTTGAGAGTCTTATTTTTTAGGGAAAAAGATAATTAGACCCCTGTACAATACCTTAATGACAGTTGACCACCAAAGTTTCAAGAAAAGACAAAGGACCCCAATTTTTAACGGTGCTAAAATTATATTTTTTGTGAACAACTATAGCTACCTTTAATTCTACTCGCAATGTGAGATCTACATGCAAATTTCAGGGATAAATTTTTTTTAAGGGTGGGGGAGTTGTAAGACCCACACTCCATGAACCCGATCTAAACCTTTAATTCATGTCGTAACAGGTCTTTCAATCATCACCGGGCCAGACGGGACGAGCGGATGACAATCAGGTACGAAAACGAACCAAATTGATAAAAATTATCATACCGGTCTATATACCGGTCGACCGGTATGTCTGCACGGGCCAACTAGTTAGATCCATAAATGGATCTCTGTGGATCCCGCTTACCAAATCTCGGGCCTAGGGACTTTCCTAACGTAGGGAAACTTCCTACACCCCAACCTAGTTTATTTAAGGACCCTTAAACCTCCTTAAACTTCTTTGATTGTTTCTCACAAACCCTAGAGAGGAGAAAGAGATCCGAAGAGGAGGAGGAGCTAAGAAAGGTGGGAGAGGAGTCGCCGTTGGATGGAGAACACCATAGTTGTGAACCAACAGTAAGTGCTTGAACTTCTCTCTAAGTTAAGCATTATAGATGATTAATCATGACTTTATCAATACCATGCGAGGCTAGATATTGATCTAAAATCCCTTAAATTGTCGTTAAACCTTAATTGCCCTATATTTGAATTTTAAGCGATGAATCATAGGAACTAGGACTTGAATGGAACATAAAACAACCCTAACTCGTTGCTCAAGCCTATAATGCAAAAGAGAAACCCTAGAACCAATAATGGGTGACCGACGGAAGACGACACCAAGTTGGTGGTCTTTCGGGAGCATACCGGTCGACTATACCGGTTGCACTATGTGCGACTGCGATCGGTACATCTTGGGAGCTGGTCTGTGGGGGACCGGTCGACAATACCGGTCGCACCTTTCCCCATAGTGTTGTGATTGGTACCTGCGATCGATATGCACTATGAGGGTGTTTTCAATCCCAGTTGGTTTTCGACCAACGTAAACCCTAAGAAACTAATTCTAATTCAACCCTAACATCGTGTAGGACCTTGTGATAGCAAGTTTGGACGCTGTGACGTGGAGCAAGCTAGCAATCAAGCGTCAAGTAAGGGAATCAGACCTAAACCCTAATAACTTAATAACAGTAAAACGTTGTTAGTATTATGATTATGTGGAATGATGGTTGTGCATACTCGCATGTCATCTTTACTTTTAGTTATTATATTGTTCATGCATATTCGTTATGCTAGGATGTGATTGTTAGGCATGTGGTTGTTTTCGTTGGTGTGTGGAATGGGAAGGGTCTGGTATCACACCCCAATTCTAGACCAACTGGAATGGTGTGATGAACCGTCAATAAATCAACGGTTCAACCAGGATCTCGTATAGGCTATGCCAATCATGTTAAACCAAAACACATTCCACATTAATCAGAGATAATAAAATAAATAGCGGAAGTCTTATTAATAATGAACTAGATCTAATCATGATAAATAATTAATATTTCAGTTAACTCCAAGTAACCAAAACATAATTTAATACATATTACAAATATCCAAATATGAAAGTTAAACACTAAGCGCATCATAGTTTAAACACTCGCTTAACGAATCATAATAGTCCTCCACAGTTTAATCATCCATAGCCGCCACCTGTTCATATGTTGGCGTGTCGACATAATCTTCAACCGTAAGACCTGCAACATCATAAACTAAAAAGAATTACACGCGCGAGAGTCAACTCTCCAACTTGAGCTCAGTGAGTAAACAAAACAATGCAACAAACATATGCATGCATTCAATTCATATCTTTGGTCTGGTTTCTGAGTTTGCAATGTGTTATAGAAAGGATTAGTGGCCGCCGCTCCTTTATACATGAGTGTGTGAAGCCGCCCAATGGATCAAACACCATTGTCGTCCCACATGCACCCATCATGGAATAGAGATAGAGCTAAAGTGCCCAGATCAAACACCGCATAACACTTCCCCTGATGCCCTACCCATACCAACACGTAAGCCCCTATTGGTACTCACAAGATGTGAAACTTGATGTATGACAAAAGAAGAAGAAAAATGGCTAGTAATGCCTAAATCCCTTTAGAGGAAAAGGAAAAGATCTCAAGCTAAATCCAACAGAGATAGAAAAACAATGGTCATACACCAAAATGAGAGTATCTATAAAAAAAGATAGGACTATACTCCTGGGTGACGTGGAGACTCAGAGTGAGATCCACCACAAGCTGATCCATTGCCCACTGAGCATTAAAAGAGGTTGCAACTTGACCCCACCACTATCTGAGTCGAGAATGGGTTGTGAAAACTCATCTGAGCAGATGATAAATAATGATAATCAGACTGTAGCAAATAAAAAAAAAAGTGAACAACCAGGCCACTCTAGCCAATCTACCTGGACTATCAAGTGCCTTAGCTACAGTACCAAGTGCCTTGACTACAGTTGTTATAAACTTGGCCTGACAAAAATGTAAGAGCAACAATAGAGGAGACTGACTATGCAAGTTGTCATGGAAATTACTATCCAAGTTTCCAATGCTACACCAACACCTCTGGGTCAAACCAAGTATAGTATCGGTTGGTAGTAACACTGTACCCCAGCACATGTTAGCCGTAACACAGTGTCTATCATACCGTAGGTCCTAGTAATGCACACCCCAGTGTAGAAGCTTGGTGCACAACAAACAGTGTATCAAGGTGGTTACCCTTATCAGCCACCGATGTATAGGATAGCTGCATCATGGCAAAATGATCCAACAAGGATTGAGAAATATTTTCTGAAGATGAAGCCTCAAACGTTTTCAGCAAATGATCAAATCTATTGTGGTCATATAACTAGATAAGTTTATATAGGATGCGGTGCATCATTGACTTACTCTTATAATTATAGAGGATGCACACTGATTTTAAATTCTCATGTCTTGACAGGATACCTTCTTGATTCAACCTGTCAATTGGAGTTATAGATGTTATTTCCTTAAAATTAGTCCTGATTATACCAATCTAAGCTACTCTCATGATCGATAACATGAATAGAAATACCAACTGAATGAACAGTTAAGGGCTTAATCATTTTGAATGTATATCTTTTCGATTTATTCCTGATTTATTGATGTACTAAAACCCTCCAGATTTATTCCTGTAGTGCCTTGACCAATGCCATTATATACTCGATAGAACCTGTAACCATGAGGTTAAGAACTGTAAAACCTCTATTTCCATGTATTTAAACCACCGTGCAACTTAATGACCTTTTGATGCTGGTTGGATTACCACAGATTTACTCTTGATCCTTTAAACCTAAGTTCATTAGATAAAACAAGTGTCCTTCATCATACTGAATTCGCAAGAAGGAAATGAATTACTTTTGGATAAACATTCTGATTCTTACATTTCTCGACATCCATTGACAAGATGTTTAGTTAATAAGAAATTATTGGGAAGGAAGCTGATTGAATTTAGAATGATCTATATAGCTAAGAAACCTCAGACGAAGTAGTAGAGAATCTATTTCAAGATTACTAGATAGATGGATATGAGTCATGTCTATAAAAGAGTGCATAAGCAAGAAAGTAAGTAACAATCACAAGATATTTTTTGAGGTATATGAAAGAGAGATCAGGGTAGAACAGCAATGATAAAAAGGTGTAAGCTAATGAGTTTTTGGGGATATGAGATTATTGGCGTTAGTCTTTGAAAAATCATAACAGATTAAGGAGCTAGATGTGCTCTTAAGACCTTTATACCAAATTTTGCTAGTTTAAGCCCTTTTGGACTAGATGTTGTATTGGAAGAGTGTTATGAACAATATTCGAACCATATGGATAGACAGAATTTGGATGGAACCTAAATCGACTTGAGATGACAGACTTTGACGTCATCTTGGGAATAGACTGGTTGTCTCAACACTCTACAAAGTTGTTAAGTGCATAAAAGAGGTTCTCATTCAAGAATAAAGATGACATATAATTTAGTTTTATTGGAAACATGTTGCCTAAGAAATGAAAGCTGATTCTCTCTATGCTAAAGGCAAAGAGATGCTTTGAAAAGAAAGGAATTTGATATATGGTATCTGTAGTGGATGCTACTAAAGAAACACCATAGAAGAAAGATATTGATGTAATGCATAAATTTCCTGATATGTATTCAAGAGACTTGCTTGGGTTGTCACCTGATTGTACGACTGAGTTCGTTATTAACTTGTTACCAGAGACGACACTTATGTCAAAGGACCCTATAGAACAGCTCATACAGAGTTGAAGGAATTGAGGACTCAACTACAAGAGTTATTAGACAAATATTCTAATTAGCCAAGTGTTTCATCACGGGGAGCGCCAGTGCTATTCATGGTGAAGGACAGTAGTGTTCGGCTATGTATAGACTACCGAAAATTGAACAAGCTTACGATCAAGAACCGATATCTACTACCTTAGATCGATGACTTGTTTAATCAGTTGCAAGGTGCAAAGGTATTCTCTAAGATTGATCTTCAGTCAAGATATCATCAGTTGAAGAATTTAGACAGCGATATCTCGAAGACAGCTTTTAGAACCGGGATTGGGCATTATGAGTTCTTGATTATGCCGTTTAGATTAACCAATGCCCTTACATCTTTTATGGAGCTGATGAACTGGGTGTTTCATGACATGTTGGATACGTCGGTCATAATTTTCATAGATGATATTTTGGTTTATTCCAAGAATGAAGCAACTCATACAACGGATCTTAGAGCAGCCTTACAATTACTGAAAAGGGAGAAGCTTTATTCAAGAAGTGTGAGTTCTGGTTAAACCAGGTGCAGTTCTTAGGTCACAAAGTATCATCAAAAGTAACAAAGGTGGACCCTAGTAAGATAGAAGCAATTGTATGGTGAGAAACGCCTAAGAACATTACGAAGATCAGAAATTCTTGGGTTCAACTAGTTATTACAAACGATTCATAAAGGACTACTCTAGGATCGTAATACCTCTTACCAAGCTAACCAGAAAGGCAGAGGAGTTTATTTGGACTGATAAGTGTGAATAATGTTTCCAAACTCTAAAAACAAGGTTGATATCATCTCCCATCTTGATCGTTTCGGTACCAAGGGAATCTTTTACCCTATACATCGAAGCTTTCGGATTGGATCTAGGATGTGGGTTGATGCAAGGTAAATAAGCGATTGCATATGTGTCAAGATAACTGAAAGAGCATGAAAAGAATCACCCAACTCATGATTGGAGTTAGCAACTGTGATTCATGCAATCAAGACTTGGAGACATTACCTATACAGAGAAGAATTTCAGATTAAATCAGATTGCAAGAGTTTTACTTATCTCTTCACCCAGAAAGAGTTGAACATGAAGCTAAGGAGATGGTTGGAACTCCTGAAGGATTAAGACTGCGATATTCAGTGTCACTCGAGCAAGGCTAATGTAAAAGTTAAGGCCTTAAGCAAAAAGGGAATTATGAAGTCCGAGGAAGGACCCAGTATAAATGCTGCCTTATGTTTCGCGGTAACAGATTTAGATTTGGAAGAAGAGTAACATATAATAGAAACTCGTGATGATCCAATTGAGCAAGAACTTATGGATGAACTTATGGAGCAATAGTTCTTCGGCTGCGCTTGTGGCATTAAAGATCATCTCTGAATTAATGGATGAAGTAAAAGTAACAATTTTGTTAGATCCATATATAAGAATGGTGCAAGGAGATTTAGAGAAAGAAAAACCTAACCCTGACTTACTTCAGATGCGAAAAAGGTCATGAGATACAGAGGATGATTATGCATACCTAATGTGAAAAACGTTGATCATAAGATACAAGATAATGCTAAAAGCCCATTCTACTCCATATTGGGTACATCCTAGAAGTACAAAATATACCAAAACATGAAGAGATTATTTTGGTAGAAGGAAATGGAAGTAGTTGTGGCTGGATGCATGTTTCAGTGACTGAATTATCAGCAGGTAAAGGCTGAAAGACAAAGACCAACATGGCTTACTACAACCACTATCGGAGCCAGTCTGAAAGTGAAACTTCCTTACAATGAACTATGTCACCGATTTGCCACTAACTCCTAAATCGGTTGACGCAGTTTGGGTGATTGTTGATCGTCTTATGAAGATAGCTCATTCCATTGCTATACGACCTCGGTATGCATTAGAGGGCTAACTAAACTATATGTGGATTGAATTTGCTACCAAGCTACTATGTGGATGTCACCTATGAAGCATGGTACAGTAGAAATGTCGAATTCCTTTGTTTTGGAATGAAGTCAGAGAATAAGGAATTATAAGACCTGAGTCTATTGAAGAAGCCTATCGAGTGGCAAACGAGATGTTAAGATCTCGAATTCTTCATAAGTGACAAAGTGTTTTTGGAGATATCACTTATGCATGGTTTAAAACGATTCAACAAGAAGAGAAAGTTGTATCCTATATATGTTTTGGACCTCATAAAAATTTTGGACAGACATAGAAACGTTGCATATCAACTAGCTCTACCGCTGTCCATGTCTAGAGTGCATGACGTATTTCGCATGTCTCTATTGAAGAAGTACGTTGGAGATCCATATCAAAAGTATTGACCACGGATCCACTAGATTAGATAGAAGATTTAACTATTGAAGTGGTACCAACCTATATCACCAGTTGGAAGGTACAACATCTCCAGAACCGGGATATTTATTATATGAAGATAACCTGGAAAGCTAAGACGTGAAGAAGATTGCATGGGGAGAAGAAGATGCAATGCAGAAACAGTATTTCGACCTATTGACTCCGAAGTAAATTCAAATTTCGAGGATAAAATTTCTTTTAAGGATGGGGGAGTTGTAAGATCCGTACGTTCAAATTTCGAGGACGAAATTTCTTTTAAAGGTGGTGGAGTTGTAAGACCCGCATGCCACAAACCTGGTCTAACCTTACATTCTCGTGTCGTGACAGGTCTTCCTATCATGGTTGGGCCAAGCGGACCAAGAACGTGAAGAAACCACAAGGCTAGGTATGAAATTGAACCCAAAATCATCTATTTAGGAGTGTGTGGTCGCATACCTAAACAGGTGTGGTCGACCACACCTTAGAATAATACGACCACAGAAGACAATATATAGGGATCCCTAGAAATCCTAATCCCCACATAATTACAGATTTACCCTGTACATATAGTAGACCCTAATACAAGTACAATCCAGTAACAGTGTGGACTCCATATAATACAAGACACAATCAATAAATCTCCACCTGGCTTGAATTCTGCAAACCACCTTGAAGAAGAACCCGTTGACGTTGAATCTGTAAACTCGTCTCTGCCAAACCGCTACACCTAAACAGGCATAGCCTACACCCCGTTCGGGTGTCCCGCACAGCTCACTGCGGTACAAAGTGATGTGACTCTACCTCTTTCACTGCCACAGCATCCCCGGAAAGATAACATCACACACAGCCTGCTGCAACTCCAGATACACCTGGAACCCGAGCCTCTCACCTCTGCACCTCCAGCACAGACCTAGAGAACTGACTCGTCCCTGCAGCTCGCCAGTCCTTCTTTATCCCATGGTGCAGCATCAACTGACCATTATATGCATCGTGCTGGGATTCAAACCCACCGTCAGATCCAAGATCGGATCTGACAAGGTTCACTGTTGCTATATAGAGATCCTTCTTCCGTAACAACTTGATAAATCCCCACATGCGATGACGCATTCCTCGCATGCAAAACCTGATTCACAAGACCTCGACCATCTCTACGACCTCCAACTTCCATGCCCAGGGCATTACGAACATTCTCCGACGTAACCATACTCTCAGCCCGAGCACTATGAATGCCACCTCCATTCGGATCAACTCCAAAAGCAAGAGCCTGAACCTCAACTTCACCATTTGGTTTGCTGAGTGCCTTGTGAATTTCGAAATTTCCCCTTCTCAGTATGTTCCCATGACTTCCTTTCGTAGTTGGCTGATTAAGCCGTGAGTCCACCATGGCCCATCCACCAACTGGTTGCATAACTCTACCATTAACCACTACAAAACTCCAACCAGGATCTAACCAAGCACCTTCTGTAACCTGAATAGAGTCCTCTTGTATCCCAAAAGCACTTACATCATCCTTCATAAGGTCTCTCATATGTGATAATAGTAATAGTAAGCCAATCTCCCTCACAGCTATCTCTCCCCTCTGCATGCTCATGGTTTCCTCAAAAGGAAACTCACAAAAATTTTCCAAGTTTACCGACACCATCCATGCATATTCGATGATCGGATCTTTCCATCTTTGATAAGATCTCGAGATCAATTGATGGCACATGCGATAATGGATCAACATGTCTCCTGATAGACCCCCAATGCACCTGGTTTCCTCAGATGGAAACTCAAAATAACTTCTTAAATCCAGCCGATCACCTTCTATACTTGGCAGACGATATCTAACAATGGGATTTGCCTGCTCCATCGCAGTTCTCCTTGCCTGAGACGAACCATCAGTTGTAAGATCCGTACGTTCAAATTTCAAGGACGATATTTCTTTTAAGGGTGGTGGAGTTGTAAGACCCGCACGCCATGAACCCGGTCTAACCTTACATTTCGTGTCGTGAACCGTCTACATATCATGGTCGAGCCAAGTGGACCAAGTGTGTGAAGAAACCCAAGATCCAATATGAAAATTTACCCAAAAACAGTCAAAATGAGGGTAGGGTCGCATGTCTTAACAGACAGGTCCGACCCCCTCATCGACCCTCACTATCGACCCTCAACCACGGGTAGCAGGGGGGTCGACCCTCTCATCGACCCTCTTATCGACCCTCAGTAATTGGAAAAAAACAGCACGAACCGAAAATTAGGAAACCTTCCTAATTTCAATTGGAACCTTTCTTAAACTCAATGGGACTTATTTTGGGAGGTTTCACTCTATAAATAGGACGTCCCTAAGCCTCTTTCACTCCTTTTACAACCCTAATTGGATTGAGAGAAAGAAAAGAGAAGGAAGAGAAGGAGAAGAGAAGGAAAGTGGAGAAGAATACCAAGGAGAAGGGATTCAGAGGAAGAAGCATACTTCTCAGGTATGGATATTATCTCCATTAATTTCTTAAGACCTTAGAGTAGATAATGAAGAGGGGATTATCTAGGAGGAACCCAAATCATCCATCCATGGTTTCGATTCAATGGAAACCATGGAGGAGATCATTAAAACCAAGTAGGTGAATAAAGTATAGTTCTAAACCATAGAACATGTATAGAATGGATTGTGGAAGTAAGCCATAGGACCCAACCATGAAAGAGAGAACGAAATCTAATATTTTTGACTCAAACCATGGGGGGTCGCACCTAGGGTCGATGGCAGATCCGACCCTAGCATCGACCCCCAGTGTTCGAGAAATCCAGAAAAGAGGTGGTCGCACCTAGGGTCGATAGACCCATCGACCCTAGCATCAACCCTACAGTTAACAGTAAGTTAGAAAAATTGGAATAAAATCTAATTAAATTCTATCGACTTTGTTAGGTCTTCTAGCAATATATTAACAATATAAATGTGATTCTTAAAGGTTGAAAGAGGATCTACTAGCAAGCTAAGGTGAGGGACCAAGACCTAAACTAATTGGTTAATAATAAACTACTTTTATTTTCTTGAGTCCAATGCCATGCTTGATTCTATGCGAATATGCTTGTAATGTGCATTCAACATGTCGTCAAATATTCCTGCTATTATTGTTCATGCATATTTAATTTTGTTTACTTATAACATGATGATGATGATTGATGCTAGGAATAGGCATGTGAATGTTTGTGTGTGGTTAGTGTGCTTGATGCGAGTAGGGCATCAGGGGAGGTGTTATGCGGTGTTTGATCCGGGTACTTTAGCTCTATCTCTAACTCAAGTCTTGTGCATTAATATCGTCGTATCGCCATTACCTTAGCAGAACTATTACGACGTAGGGCATCAAGGAGGGTCTCGGTCCTTGAGTCCTATACTCTACCGAGGGGCCTTAGCTCTATCTCTACGGGTGCTCTGAGGGATGCTGGGGTGAGGCCTTGGATACATTGGTTGACATTAGGATTGGTTAATAGGGAGCCCCGTTTGCAGCCCTAGCCATCAGGGGTTAATTTATTGGTATGGAGTTGTACATCGATAAATGCGACCTTCGTTGTACAATGTTCATTATGGGTGCTGTGGGCGACAGTGAGAGTCATCGGGCGTATCCACACTCTCGTGTATAGAGGTGCGGTGGCCACCTATCCTTTCTATAGCATTGTGCAAACGTAAAACCAGATCAAAAGTATGAATTGATTGCATGCATATGTATTGTTGCATTGTTTTGTTTGCTCACTGAGCCGTGATGTGTGCTCACCCTTCGACGCCGAATTTTTTTAGTTGATGATGCAGGTACAACCGTTGAAGATTATATAAATGCTCCAGAATACGAGAACGTTGTAGCGATGGTAGCTGAAGATGAAGTGGGTACACATGACATCTCTTGCGAGTGCAACTCATGTATATTCGATTAGATTTTTAGTTTTGTCTATTTGGATTTATTAAATACATGTATTTGATATTTATTTATTTATGTTTTAGTTGATATAGAATAATTTGTTATTTAAATATTGATATCACAATAGATTCTCAGTTCATTTTATTATAAGACTTCCGCTATTGTGTATTTACTCTGATTATGACTATGGATGTATGGGATTTAGATAACACGGATATAGCCTACTCGAGATCCTAGTTGAACCGTTGGTTTGTTAGCGGTTCATCACACCATTCTGAATAGTGTGGAATTGGGGTGTGACATCAGTCACCTGCATATTTCCTTGTATCAAAACCAAACCAGGCAGCAGCCCCTCCGACAATGTTGATACAACCGATAATGGTAGAGCACTCTGGGCTTCCACAGCAGCAATCCCGTCCTTCAAGAGAGGCATATGGAGTTTCTTTCCTTGCTGCTTAGGAAGTCCAGAAGCACCAGCAGTGATTGCAGGTACCCGATTTGTGGCCATCGACACCCGCATATCAATCTGATTCGCATCTCCACCTAAATGCGATACTGGGTATCGCTTCTCCATCACCGCACCTTTTTTTTTTAATGCAATAATGACTACTTTTTGTAAAAAGAAGATAAAGAGAAAAAAAAAAAAACTCTTACGTATTCACATTTTTTTTTCTTTTAACTCCAAAGCTTTTTTAAAAAGTAGATCTGAGATAAAAAATAAAAAACCAAAAAAAAACTCACTTCTTTTTTTTTTTTTTTCCTCTTCCTCATACTTCTTACGTTCCTCTCCCCTTCTCTCAGATCACTTGTTAAGATCGGAGACGCAAACAAGAAGAAAAATATGAAGATTAACGTGGTTCAACACCCCATTGTGGGATGCCTACGTCCACGGAGAAAAAGAGAATTCTTTATTGCTAAGAAACCTCTACAACTCTTCACCTGACAGAGTGTTTTCCTCTATCAGTCTCACGGTTGTCACCCAATCTATTCTAGGGTTTTTCCCACAGAGACAATATATAGGGATCCCTAGAAACCCTAATTCTCACATAATTACAGATTTACCCCGTACATGTAGTAGACCCTAATATAAGTACAATCTAGTAACAGTGTAGACCCCATAGAATACAAGACACAACCCAACAAAAAATATATGCATGCATTTAATTCATATCTTTGGTCTGGTTTCTGAGTTTGCAATGTGCTATAGAAAGGATTGGTGGCTGTCGCACCTCTATACACGAGTGTGTGAAGTCACTCAATGGGTCAAACACCATTGCCATCCCACATGCACCAATCATGGAATAGAGATAAAGCTAAAGTACTGGATCAAACACTGCATAACACTTCCCCTGATGCCTTACCCATACCAATACGTAAGTCTATATTGGCGAGGACTTGCGAACTAGGCTCGCAACTAACCAATCCTAATGTCAAACAGTGTATCCAAGGCATCACCTCAGCATCCCTCAATACGTCCATAGAGATAGAGCTAAGGCCCTCCCGACAGAGTCAGAGACTATACGGTCCGAGACCACCTCCCCTGATGCCCTATGACGTAATAGTTCTGCTAAGGTAATGGCGATACGAGGATGTCAGTGGGCAAGACTTGAGTAGAGATAGAGCTAGAATCTGGTGACCAGGATCCACAATGTCACGTCCTCCCCCTGATACTCCACTCGCATCAAGCACACTAACCACACACATACAATCACATGTCTATCTCTAGCATCAACATCATCATATTGTAAATAGACATAAATAAATATGCATGAGTAAAATATAACAATAATATTGGATGACATGTGAGATGCACATTACAAACAAGCAATCATAGAATCATTCATGGTATTGGACATAATGAAATAAAACAGGTTGTTATTATCCAATTAGTTTAGGTCTTGTTCCCTTACCTTTGATCGATGTTTGTTCCTCTCCCAAGCTTTGGAAGTCACTTTGAATCTATTAGGAACCTAAACAATTAATGTATTTAAGTTAGGATTCAAGTTTTCCAAGTTACAGTAATCAAAAACCTTGTTTGGTCTCAAAATATGCTTGCTGTTATCGTATGGTCGAATGTGTGGTCGAACCTGTGGTCGCAATATATGTGACCACACACTGTGTGGTAAAGTGGTCGCATTTTATGCGACCACACCAACCACACCTTTCCTGGAAACTTCCCGAATAGCTATGGTCGACCCTCTGGTCACCCTGTGGTCGACCACAGGCTGCTACCACATGATGTTTGGTCAATTTTTCATCTTCAATCCGAATTCTTCCTGAGTCGATTCCTTGGCTCATCACTTGGGTTCATCCTATGATTATCCTATGTCCATTATTTACAGTTTCTCATTAACCATTATCCCTAATCTATTTTCTCATGGTTTTCATTAGAAATTCCATGACTGAAATCGTTACATTAGATTCAACACATCAACTTGATAAAAGGAACCTATCCTATCTGATCTAGCCTACAGAGTCAAGTCCATACCATAAGCTTGTTGTAGGGAGATAGAACTTTTCTCTTCAAAACCTTCTTCTCCAAGATTCTTCTCCAAATCTCCTTCTTCCCCTTCTCTTCCTTTCTCTTTCTCTCTTAAGTTTAGGGTTTCAATTTGAGTTCTAAAAGAGTAAGAGAGACTAAGGAACGCCCCTTATATAGAGGAAAACCCTCCATATAGAGTCCTACTTAGATTAGAAAAGAGTCACATTTGGATTAGGAAGGTTTCTTAATCACTAGTCTGTTTAACTTTGTGTGGTCGCATGTGGGGTCACAGAACCCGTCGACCACACAGTTAAAAACTTCGACCACACATCCCAGACTTTTGTAGTCGCATTATTCTGAGGTGTGGTCGACCACACACTCCTAAATAGATGATTTTGGGTTCAATTTCATACCTAGTCTTGTGGTTTCTTCACGTACTTGGTCCGCTTGGCCCGACCATGATAGGAAGACCTGTCACGACACAAGAACGTAAGGTTAGACTGGGTTCGTGGCATGCGGGTCTTACACCTGGGGGATCATTCCTCACACTAGCACCTTTTCGTATCGCTTCTGTCTTAGCATGCTTGGTGCGGGTAGGGTATCAGAGGGAGGCAGTGGCACTGTGGTCTCCAGTCTGACCACTAGATTAGAGCCTTATCTCTATGCCGTAGGGAGCTGTGCTGGGATATGACTTATTGTGATGACATATATGATTGATTAGTTGCGAGCCTAGTTTACAAGCCCTCGCCAATAGGGGCTTACATGTTGGTATGGGTAAGGCATCAGGGAAAGTGTTGGCGGTGTGTGATCCAGACACTTTAGCTCTATCTCTATTACATGGTGGGTGCATGTGGGACAACAGTGGTGTTTGATCCATTGGACGAATTCACACACTCGTGTATAGAGGTGCGGTGGCCGCCAATCCTTTCTATAGCACATTGCAAACTTAAAACTAGAGCATAATGTGAATGTTACTCATGCATGTTGTGTGTTGCATAATCTGATTTTCTTACTGAGCTAAGTTATGAGCTTACCCTTGTGTACACACTATTTTTAGATGTTGATGTAGGTTACACTGTGGATGAATATGTGGATGCTCCAATGTATGAAAGTGTTGTTGCCTTGGAAGTGCAAGCAAGGGAGGACGGAAGTGCAAGCAAGGGAGGACGAGCATGACACTTCATGCAAGTGCTCTTTCTGCGTGTACCTCTAGGATCGTTTTATTTTATTTTATTTTATTTCAGTTGGATTCATAAATTGTATAAAGATATTTTATTTACGTTTTGGTGTGGAGAATAATTTGTTACTATACTTACAATGTAGAACTCAGTTCATTTAATTTAAGACTTTCGCTGTATTTAATAGTATTCTGATTATAGTTATGTGCAATGATTTGTATAAGTGGATACGGTCTTATCGAGATCCTTGTGTGAACCGTTGGTTCAGTGGCAGTTCACTCACACTTCTAGTTCGATCAGAATTGGGGTGTGACACGCAACGTTTCCAAGTTCATTCCACAATGGAATCTCTCTCTCTCTCTCTCTCTCTCTCTCTCTCTCTCTCTCTCTCTTGGTTGTCTACAAAAGCTTTTCTCCTCTGTTTTGTCATCGATGGCAAAATAGGAACTCGTAACCATTATTCTTGGCACACTTCAGCTATATTTCTTTAAAATTATTTAACAATAAAATAAAGATTCTTTCGCCCCCAATTGTTCTGCTTTCTAGTGCTACCAAGTTCCGAACAATGTCTCTTTCACACTCAATATGTTGCAGGGGAAATTGGAAGAAGAGAAAAACTAGAAGAGATGAACCCATCAGATATGTCGACAAAGTTGAAAATCTCACAACAGCCAGCCTGTAAACTTCTGAAATAGAAAAATCAATTTTATTTTTCTACAGTCGTTTTGGCATTTCAAGATAAAAGGTATCTCGTTTTGATCACACCTTATTTTGGTACAATGTAGCTCACAAATTTAAAAAACCACACCATAAATGATAAATCTATTATATATTTATCCATGAAAAACATCAAATCTCACCTTACCTAAGAGATCAAAGACGAGACGATGTACCAAGTATGTATTGGAAAAAATAAAAAAGAAAATATGGACAACAGAGTAAAGAAAGAAGATGGAAGGGATTAAGAACCAAGAAACCATAAGGATGATTCCTCTGACCGAGCAGATCAAAATGCCGCTAGGAAACACTAATACTGGAGAGCTAAAACAAAAACCTCACCGAGAAACCCTAATACTGAAAAGCTAAGACAAAAAACCCCACCGAGAAACCCTATAAACAAAAAACAATCAATTCTTTATTTCTGTCTTTCTCCCTTTTATTTCTTTCATCCTCTGGTTTTCCTGTTTTGTCCCTTAGGTTCTCAATCTTCTTTTGCTTGTTTAGGGTTTCTTCCAATTTTCTTGCTCTCTAGTTTGTGTCGATTCCTTTGGATTGTTTTGTTCCCTACTGGAATGAAGAAGAAGAACAAGAAAAAAAAGGGAAATGTCTTTTAGGCATAGTACAAGGAGGCAACTGTCTTTTGGTAAAAGTCAATCACCTTTATAAAGGGTAATTTAGTCATTAAGGAAAAATTACCCTCTCACCCTTAGTATCAAATGAAATATTTCTAACGATATAGATCTATTTGTATTTTAGTAGTGTTTTTAGGTGAGGCATTTGTCTTTCCCTGAAACTTTGGTAGTCAACCGTCATTACGATATAGTATAAACGACGTATTTTTCTTTTTTCTTATTTTTTAATAACAAAAGAATCTTGAATGAATAGAGTGACTTGTATGATAAGTATGAGAGTTTGACGAGTGGGGCACGAACGAATTAATTTATGTAAAAGGAAGTCAATTATGATTAAAACAAAATTGAATATTACTGAAATTTTTTTGGGACCAATTTAAAATGCTTCAAATTGGTTTTTTACAAATTAATTTTGACAGATGGAAATTGTTTGATATTGAATTAGGAAAAGATTCTCCCGTGTTGTCCAGTTTTTCTAGCATGATCCAACAGTTGAAATTGTGGACTTGTGACGAGAGTCAAATCATCTTCTGTTACTGACTCACTCGAGGGACTTTAGCCGTGGAGTAGAGTATGCGGTTAGATCACGAGTGAACGACCAGACAAAACATGAGACGATCTTTCCCCATTTGTGACGGGAATCATCGTGGCATGTTGGTGGGGTTTGGCATTTATCGGTTGTTTTGGTAATATGCGTGGGGATGACTTGGATGAATCATTGTGATGCCTTCGTTTTCAACTCATCCATCAGATAAGAATATTCTATAAATTCATCCGCCGCAACCTTCATGTCAGACATCAATTTGGGCTACAACCTGCAAATGCGGCATAATGAGATCTATATAGTCACCATTATAGGTACTTTCAGGCGGGTCGCTGCCTGCTTAGTGCTGAAGAGCTAGCTTCACCAGGCACCCTAGCAGATGCAGACCCGAAAAAGGAATTAACACTTCGAAGATTCGCCTCTTCTCTTTTCCACAGTAATACTTCGAAGAATTGAAAATTTCAAGGTGGAAGTTTCCAACTTGGAAGAAAGACTTTAAACGGTGAAGTGTTGAAGGAGCTGTCGGTTCCCCGCGCGAATGCGATTTCTGAATTCCATATCTCGTACGGTGCCGACTGTATCGTCTTCTTAACAGAAGATGTTTGATGGAGCTAATGGTGGCTGTAGCATTTGTTTTTCTCCTTTGACGATGCTTTCGATGAATAAGATGAAAATCAATTAAGACTTAAAGAGTGGGAAAGGACGAAAAGGGATGGCTGAGGCTTCTGCTTATAAGGAATATCTAGCAGGCTTTGCCGCCGGAGTTGCTACAGTAATCGTCGGTCATCCCTTCGACACCGTTAAGGTCTGCCTTTTCTTTTAAAGGAAAAAAGAAAATTAGGAATCCTCTGCTCTCTTTCGGCTATGTCACATGCTTCATAATCATATATAATCTGTTGTGATTGCAAATTCAACATTGGGTAGAACTGAATGAGAAATTTCATGATTTTGTTACCACTTTCAAGGCTTGGTTAGTGTAGGTTAGCTGTATATCTTATAGAAAAGGTGTTGAGAATATTTGTTGGATTCAGTATCTATTGTTGAACATATTTTATTCTCTCTCTCTCTCTCTCTCTCTCTCTCTCTCTCTCTCTCTCTCTCTCTCTCTCTCTCTCTCTCTCTCTCTCTCTTTTCTTTTAGAGTGGAACATATTTCTTCTCATGGATTTGTGGTGGGAGTGGTGGACATTGGTTATATGTGATCAGAGAAAAAGTGAAATTTAGAACATTCTTAAGAACTTGAATATGTTGGAAAAGTACAGAATGCTCTTACCAGTGTTGAAATTTCCCTCCGCTCTGACAAGTTCCAACATTGTGAATACGAGCTATAAAACTTATACACACATGCATAAGAGGGTTCTAGATTGTAGACAGTTCCTCGAGCTCTCACTGCCTACCCCACCCCTTCTTTATCGGGTAAATGGTCAACATTGAGAATTTGAAAGAAACTAAAACATAGCTACTCTATTTGACATTGTAACATAAAATCATTAATTTGAAGAGTTGCAGACTTGCAAGTGAATAAAGAAACAAATAATTTTGAAGAAAACATGAACATCAATCTCAATATGCTCAGTCTTTGATCTGAATCTGTACTACTTTCTGTTTGTCGGGAAGATTGGATGCCAATATAGGAGTGCTTAGGTTGGTAATAAGCTCTTGGATCATTAAGATTTTGGTAGTGGTTTGTCGACAATCCAGTAAGGTTTCCAGCTTCATCCGTCACTTGTTTTTAATGGGGCTTCAGAAAAAGACACAAATTCTAAAGGGAATCTGGAATTCACTATGTATAATGCACCTGCATATTCTCTCAACTACCGTGATGCAGAACAACCAGGGAACCCAAAATTGATACGAAGGGATGTGGGAAATGGTTCCAGAGAAAGAATGCAAAAACTCCAGCACTGCCATTAATTAAGATATATGGAGCTGGAAATCAACCTGTTAGGGTTTTCTAGTGGTTCTAAGGATTAAAGTTCAGATTGAAAGGAAGTTTCTAGCAGTTGATGGAATGGGTTAGTGAAGTGGTATGATTATGCTAGATTACATTTCTCAAGTCGAAAAAAGGTTGCACTAGGTTCAGGCATGCAGAAAGATGAAACAATGGGAGATCAGCAAGTAAAAAGGGAGGGGGGGGGGACGTTATTTGGTACGTACCCGCTTTACTCTTCTTACCTATTTTGTTGGAGTGATTTATGGAGCCAGTAAAGAGAGAAAATAGGGGATATTGGGGCAAGATGGTGGATATAGGTAGTCGAGAGAACAAAGGGGAAGGCTTAATTGAGGAAGCTGGGACCTCTATCTCTTGAGAGAAGTTATAGACTTATAGGAAAATATCTAGCTACCTTCTTTACGTTCATTCACCAATTAAATAGCAACAATCGATATTACCCATTAAAGATAACTACACTTAGTAACTTCCCACTTACAATAACTCCTAAACATGATAACATGGCCATAGTTGTCAAGGCGCCAAGGCGAACCAAGGCGTTGGAAGCGTAACAGACGCCCAAGGCAACCTATTTTCCAAGGCAGGGCTACCAAGGCGCCTGGACGCCTATGAACATAACTACTACCCATGATAATATACTATTACTTAATAACTAACCCACGACCCTATCCATATCAAAGCAAATAACTTAACCATTGTGGTGGAACATAAATGTTATGTAAGACAGCCATGCAAGCTACTGGTTTGTAACAACTCTTCCCCTCTTGGATTTTGGTCTTGTCCTCAAGAACGAGGCTTCTTGGTCCTCATGATTGTCCTCCTTTCCATAAAAACACTCGATCAAAAACAACTTATCACACCGATGCCCGGGTACAAATCTCTCATTGCAATTGTAGCATAACCCTATAACTCTTCTCTCTTGCATATCGGTGGGAGAAATTCACTTGATTGGGAGGGTAAGGTGCTGTTGACCATATCTCCATTAGCCATTAGTGCTTCTAGTTGTGAGATATTATGATCTTCATATAAAGGGGCCAATCCATTGGCAGTCGAAAGCATTGTGGGCCGCCCTGCCAGTACATCGGCTTTCATGTTCTCCTTAAGACCATTGAGAAAACAACTAACTTGCTGGTGCGTTGAAAGTTGTCCCATGTTGGACAACAGTTTTTCAAACTTCAAGCTTTGCTTGGTAGTTTCGAATTGTTCCAACTTGTTGTAGCTTGGCCAACTCTCCAAAGAAATCTTGGAATTGAGTTGGGCGAAACCAAATATGTAATCCTTCACAGAAGGCTTGCCATGTTGTCTCCCCTTTATCTTGTTTGAAGAGTTGGTACCATAGTTGTGCATATCCTTCCAAATGGAAAGAAGCCAAAGCCACATGCTCCTATGCGGGGGTCTGGTGGAACTCAAAGAATTGCTCTTCCCTGCATGTCCAGCTAGCAGTATCCTCATCTCCATTATAGTGAGTGAAATCTAGCTTGACTAACTTGGGAGTGAAGGTCTATTGCGAAGAGTTTGATTGCCTGGCTAATCTATTACCATAATCATCCTTTGTGGTAGCACGAGAATTTTCTTTAACATCGAACTGGGTGTTGGGTGGGGTCACACTTTGACTTAGTTACTCAAAAAGATCATTAAGCCTTGACAGAATCTGTGGCTGTTCTCTGTCAACGAATTTACATCTCCCTCTAGCTTATCCACCCTTTGCTCCATGCCCAAGCTTTGATACCAAACTGGTACGTACATAGTTGTCAAGGCGACAAGGTGATCCAAGGCGTTTGGGGCCATCCTGGGCGACTAGGCGCCTAGGCGCCCGCCTAGGCGTTGCCTAGGTGACCAAGGCGTTCGCAGTGCATTTTTTTTTATTTCTAAAATATTAATGTTTATATATATGCAACATTCTACATAAATAATCAACATTTAAGACATAACTTAATTAATATGTGGTGTGGACCCAAGTTTACTAATGTACACTAAGACCTGGGATTGTGTCTAGAGTTAAGTAAACAATTATTTATGACTAACATTTGCATACTTTTAACGAATTTGATCGGAGCGTAACTCCTTTAATATAGTTCGGATTTAAGCAATCTCGAATTCGTTGCAAAGCTAGCATAATCAGCTTTCCAACAAATCCGAGATTGCTTGAATCCAAATTATAATAAAGGAGTTACACTCCGGTCAAACCTTGTTCGGAATACGGGAATGCTGTTTAAAGTTGTCTGAATGTAAATTATTTTTTGGGCATCAAAACAAAAGATTATTTTGGCGCACTCTTGGTTTTTAGTGATGATTTATTATAATAAGATTTATAGAATTTTTATATTTAGAAAAATGCATAGCATTTAAAAGTTGAACATCGCCCTCGCACCCAAAAATATGGTTTTTGTTCTTGAACAGGGGGGTTGACTTTTTTTCCTTCTGGAATTTGAATTTTAGACTATTTTTATTGGATTCAAATAGGGGGGGTATTTGCTTATTTATGAATAATATCTTAAGTAAATGAAAACATTTACTTAAATGATATTAGTCATAAATAAGTACTGCCTGATAAATGTTGTTCCTGTCTGGCCTGGGCGACCACAAGGCGCCCTGGCGCCCAGGCCTGTACAAACCGCCCGAACGCCTAGGCGACGCCTTGACAACTATGGGTACGTATCTCCGCCTTACTCTTCTTACCTATTTTGTTGGAAGTGATTTATGGAGCAGGTAAAGAGAGAAAATAGAGGTTATTGTGGCATGATGGTGGAGATAGATTGTTGAGAGAACAAAAGGGAAGGTTTAATTGAGGAAGCCGGGGCCTCTATCTCTTAAGAGAAGTTTTAGGAAAATATCTAGATGCCTTCTTTACGTTTATTCACCAACTAAATAGCATCAAGTGGTTTCAACTTCCTACCCCCACGATACTACCCATTAAAGATAACTACACCTAGTAACTTCCCACTCACAATAACTCCTAAGCATGATAACATAAGTACTACCCATGATAATATACTACTACTTAATAACTAACCCACGACTCAGTCCATATCCAAGCAAATAACTAAACCATTGAGGTGGAACATACAAGTTACGTAAGGCAGCCATGCAAGCTGCTGGTATGTAACAGTATTCTACTTATTACTTTTGTTTTCTGCTTATAAATTATGTGTATGATCAATCTTTGCTAGTTTGGTTTGGTTTCCTCTTTGAAATCGGAATGTCTCATTACGATATCTACCTTCCACCTTTGCAAAGCCAGTCATATCCTTCTACCCTTGTTATTTATCTTCAATGCAGGGCAGTAACTCAGTGTGATGGTATAAAAGCTTGGGTTGCCAGTATGAAGATGTGGTTTCGAGTCTCAGAGCGGCCACTTTGTGCAAAATGCCAAAGGTTAGGACCGTCTCCAATAACCCTCCCGAAACCCTGTAAAAGCTGGACTTGTTCTGGGTCATGACCCTTTTATCTATTTCTTCGATGTGCTTTTAACTGCTTACAATTATTTACAGGAATGATGGCAATACAGAACTGTAATATTAGAGTATATTTCTCTTATGCAATTATTGCTAAGAAATCTTAGTGCTATCTAATTTTTTCATATTAAATACATTGTTGATCTGCATGCTGTCATTAATGTTCTTTTATATGTATGAGTCACTTTTTTTTCCCCTGGGAATATGTGCATAATACTTTTTGTCTACCATATCAGCACCTAAATCGCATTGTTCTACATGTAACAGGTGAAGCTACAAAAACACAATACTGAAGCACATGGAATTAAGTATAGGAATGCATTGCATTGTACCAGTAGAATTCTGAAGAATGAAGGGGTATGCTTCTTGTTCCTTTCCCTTGTGAGATGCAAAATCTACTCGGTATTTCTGTCATTGAATATATGATTGTAATGGGTTGAATAGCCTGTAAGAAGGGTACCAACCAAACTGTTTGTTGAACCTTGATTGGTTGCCCCTACAGACATTTGGGAATCATATTAAAAATTATAATGAGAAATAAATGTTGGTGTTAAAATATGTATTGGTTGTCTAGGTGTCACCTAGTTAGTGTTGTTTAGTTTCCAGTTTTGTTTAGATTAGAATTAGAGTTTTCTTCTTGGATTCTAACTCTCCTTTTGTAGACTCTTGTTGTGAGTCTGTTTAGTCCTCTTTTAGTTCTCTTGTAATTTTTTTTTTTTTGGGGGTGGGGGGAAGTATGTAACTCTCTCTTTATTATAAATACAAAGCTGGTTGGTTCCTAAAGACCATCCAAGCATTCGGTTCCTAAAGGAGTGCTTTCAACATGGTTTCGACTTTAGTTCTGATCCTCCCCTCTTGCGATAGCATCCCAGTCTCAGTTTCTCTCTTTCCGTCACCCTCTCTCTCTCTCTCTCTCTCTCTCTCTCTTGGTTAGCTCCTTCTCCAACAGGGCAGCACTATTGAGGTGATCTCTTACGGATCTAGTTGCTGCCTTCCATGTCTACCTCGATTAAAACAATTGAAGATTGACAGTTGCTGTTTCCTGCAATTGGTTTTTTGTTTGAAGATCTAGTTCTTCCTCCATATTGAAGATCGAGTCTTCTCCTTTTGAAGATCCAATTTTGCAATTATTTAAAAGCTTCTATCATCCTCTCCTACTGGATCCAGATTTTTTCCAATCCTGTCCAGTTCGAGATCAGTTTTTTTGGATTGACATTTGAATTTTTTTCTCGGATCGAGATTTCTGCAGTTCGAGATTCCTTTTTTTAGCAAAACTTTTTCCAGCAAGTTTTGGATCTGTTTTACTTCCTGGTTTGGCAGTCGCAGATCGAGATATCTTTTTCGGCTCCAATTACGGTAGCAGATTTCCTTTTTTCGGCTCCACCAGCCTTTCCAGCAGATACTGATCAGCATCTGATTTTGCATACAGATTATATTTAGCGATATCAGTTACTGTTACTGATGAATGCTTAATCTGATCTCTAATTTACTCTGTCATCATTGAATTCTTGTAGTGACATACAAATCTGGTATTCTTTTTAAGACTGCCATCGACTGCCATCGAATTCTGTGTTTAGTTTCATATCAGATATGTTATTGGTTTCTGAATCTGTTAAAACCGAATATTCTGCCTATCGATTATTGGATTGTTCTTAATATCTGTTGTTAGCTGCTGCTGTCAACTTGGTTTCTAAGAGTCCTACTCGAACAATGAAAGTCTTATATCTTTCTATCCAACCATTGGATTCCTTCCAAAATTGGATATCCTTGACATTACCAAGTTGACTACTGCTAGCTCAGGTCTGGTCAACATCTGCATCACAGGGATACAGGGACACAGGGACTTGTCCTTATCTGAATTCAATTTCTGCTCAGATCAAGATCCCTAAATCAGTTCGAGATTCCTGCTCTTATTGATCTTTATTTTCTGATCAGAATTCTTCTTCGTCTGGTTCCACAAATGCCTCTTGCTGCAATGTCAGATGTTAATACTGCCTCTTCCGGTTCTGATGGACAGAATCGACATGAGTGCCAACCGTTTGCTGCTACGTCTATCAAGTTCGATGGTACTAATTATTTGATCTGGTCTCAATTAACTTACCTGACCATTGTTGGTCATGGCTTTACTGGTCATCTCACTGGTGCAACTGAGAAACCTTGTACTGCTGGTACTACTCAAGATCGATGTATCTCTAATGATTTCTTGGTCATGTTCTTTCTCTTCAATTCTATGCTACCAAATATAGCTAGAGGGTACTTTCTGTTGGACTCTGCAACTCAGATTTGGACGGCTGTCAAGGAAACTTATGGACAATTAGGGAATGCTGCTCAAGTGTATGAGTTACGAACAAATTTCATGACATCACTCAGAAGGAGTTGTCTATCTCTCAGTTTAATGCAGAACTTCGAAGTCTATGGGAAGAACTTGATCACTATGCTGTTTACCAGCCTTCTAGTGCCACCGATATTGCATCTTACAAGAAACATGCTAGTAAGATATGAGTCTATGATTTTGTAGCTGGATTGAACATTGAATATGATCAGATTCGTGTTCAGATGCTCAACAGATCTCTTTTTCCCACTTTGGAGCAATCCTATGCTTTGGGACATATTAAGGAGAGCCGTCAATCTGCCACGCTTCAGTCTCCTACCATTGATCGTTTGGCTTTACAAAGTGTCTCTCATTCCACCCTTACTTCTGATGGGCCTTCACGCTCTGACACCAATACCAAAACAGTAATTAAGTGTGAACATTGTAGCAAACCTTGGTACACTAAGGCTACATGTTGGAAACTTCATGGGAAACCAGTTGACTTTGAAGCCAAATGTGGTCTTGGTCGCTCCAAGAACAAGGCCAACCACACTGAGACAGTTGCCCCTACTCCCAGTGTTGACACTGATCTCTCTCTAGAAGAACTACATGCTCTTCGTTGGCTTCTCTAAACTTCTTCCACTGCATCTAATTCTGCCTATTCAGGTATATTCCTTTTAGTGGTCATTGTGCATTTGGTGGTCTCCAGACCCTGGATCATTGAAACTGATGCCACTGATCACATGATTGGATCCTTCAGCCTCTTTCATCAATACTCTCCATCCTCAGGGAAAGACAAAGTTCGAGTTTCGAGTTGCTGATGGGACTCTCTCATCTGTCTCTAGAAAGGGTTCTATCTGCTGTTCCCCTTCTCTTACTTTATCTTCTGTTTTCTGTAATTTTATTACTCATCTACTTTCCATTAGTAGCCTTATTAGAAATTTGAATTGTAAAATCACATTTTTTTTCAATTCATTGTGTTTTTCAGGATCTGGTGACAGGGAAGACGATTGGATGTGGTAAGGTGCATGGACGTCTCTATTTGCTCGGTAATGGTTTTCCTCCACTGGTGTTATCTCCGCAAGTTCCTCAGCTACACTCGGCTTTCTCAAATCTCCATCCGTGGCATTGTCATTTAGGACATGCCGCCTTCGGATGTTATCTAATGTTTTTCCTACTTTAGTCAAACAAAGTAATAAGGATGAGTTTTTTTTTGTGAGGCTTGTATTTGGCCAAACAAACTTGTTCTAGTTATTCTCCGTTACATACGAAGAGTGCATCTCCTTTCCATTTGGTTCACTCTGACATATGGGGTCCTACTCGTCATGTCTTTATTCTGGTCATCGTTGGTTTGCCACGTTCATTGACTGCTACTCTCACACAACATGGGTATATGATGTAGCATAAAAGTGAGGTATTCTGCTGTTTTTTGCTCTTCCATAACATGGTCCACAAATAGTTTAATGCCACCCTCAAGGCTTTACAAAGCGACCATGGTTGTAAGTATCTTGGTGGACAGTCTTAGACTTATTTGGCAGGCTCTGAGATCATCCATCAGGCTAGCTGCGTTGACACCTCAGCCCAGAATGAGGTAACCGAACGAAGAACTGCCATCTCCTAGAGATGGCCCGTGTTCTCATGCTTGCCAGGCATATTCTATCTCAGTATTGGAGTGACGCCGTGGTCGCCGCTGCATATCTCATCAACCATATGCTCACTCGTAGGTTAGTGTCTCATTCCCTGATTGGTGTTTTGCTAGGTTCTTGCTCCTTTGTCTTCCTCCCTAGATCTTTAGTTGTGTGTGTTTGCTCGCGATCATCGGTCTCCCGTCAAGCTCGAACCTTGTGGCCTCCGGTGTATATTTTTGGGGTACTCGACTACTCAGAAGGGCTATACATGCTATCATCTTCCTACACGATGTACCTTGGTGACCATTGAAATTCTCTTCCATGAGTCCCTTTTGTACTACTCACCGCCACCTCTTGAGGGGGAGTTTGTGAATAGTGAAGATGTGTCTGTTCTTCCTGTTCTGACTCTACTTGAGGATACTCCAGTAGTTGAAGGGGAGCACCCGATTCCAGCTTAGGGTCGGTTCAGGAGGAACCTGAGCCACATACATCGTCTTGGTCTAAGAGGAACCATAAGAGAATTTGGATGAGTCAATCCTTCAAGTCTATCAGAAGCTCAAAAGAAAAAGCAAGTTGAGACCACCACCACTACTGCAGTTTCTGTCATCCTATCGCCATCCTTTGAGCCAGAGTCACCTACACCATCCGGTAAGATCTCCTCCTCTCTTGAGTTAGGTAGTGTTGTCTGTAAAGGTTCTAGGGCTTGTACTCAACACCCTATATCTCATGTTGTCTCTTATGACTTTCTTTTTAGTATCTATTGTGTTTTTGTATCTTCCTATTCCTCTGCTAGTATTTCATAGAAGTGGTATGAGGCTTGTGTAGATCTAAAGTGGAAAACAGCTATGATGGAAAAGATGAAAGTTCTGAAAAAGAATGATACATGGGATTTTGTTGCTTTTCCTCCAAGAAAGTGATCTATTAGCTGCAAACGGGTGTTTTTGGTGAGATAGAAAATTGATGGGACGATGGACGGGTACAAAGCAAGGCTTGTAGCTAAGGGCTTTGCCCAGACATATGAGATTGATTACCAAGTTACATTTGTTCCAATTGCCAAAATTAAATATTGTCCGAGTTCTATTATCATGTGCTGTTAATATGGGATTGGATCTCCAACCACTTAATGTCAAGAATGCATTTTTGTAGGGGGAAACTTGATGAAGAAGTATATATGGAGAATTTTTTTTCCGGTTTTTCTTCTGATACAACTCATGGCAAGGTCTTCAAATTGAACTATGCACTTTATGGGTTAAAGCAGTCTCCTCAAGCGCGGTCGTAAGCACCCCATTTTCATCATCCTTTCTACAAGCCCAAATCTTTCTCAAGACTGAAGAAGGAAGCAGAACATGAAAAAAGTGTGGGACCAAACTCCAGAACCATCTCCATACACTAGATACCCTTTAGGATATAAACCTGCTATATTTAGATCCCTTGAGTGTCATTTCCCCCTTAGGATAGAAACCTGCCATATTTTGACCCTTGTGTCAGTTTCCACTTGAGTCTAGAAAGCTCCTCTTAGTGCCCAAACCCTAGGTTAGGTCAAAAGTTTCCATAATACCCTCTATGTCATCTTTCCCCTCAGGAGGTCAAAAACTGCCTTATTTAGACCATCTAGAGCCATTACCCATACTTGAAACCCTTAGTTCCCAGTTTTTTGAGTATTTTGGTCGTTTGATCAAAGTTGGTCAAACTTGGTCAAAGCTGGTCAAAAGTGGTTAAAATAGTCAAACCTAATCCATATGTCAACCTAGTGTCACCCTAGTTAAAGACTAATCAAACCCCTCATAGCTGCCCTCACAATTACCATTTTACCCCTAGGTGTCATTTAGGGTTGCCTCATATTCCAAAATATCAGATACACCCCCTATTTGATGGTTTTTAATGAATGTATAAAGGAGAGAGAGAGAGAGAGAGAGAGAGAGAGAGAGAGAGAGAGAGAGAGAGAGAGAGAGTGGGAGTGTGCTAGACTACCCTAGGTAGGCCCATGGCCAAGCCCATATTAGCCTTAGGACAATTCACATCCCTCCCATTGGTTAAGTGATAATGAATTAAAGAAAAGACAAAAGAGGAGAAAAGACAAAAAAAAAAGGGGAGCTAAGGGGACCCACCCCTTCACTAACATGAAGAGGGAAGCCCTCTTGGCGTGATCTAGGGTTGATGTGAGTGTGTGAGGTGTGTGAGAGTTGTCATTAGCCAATAAGAAAAGAAAAAAGAGAAAAAAGAGATAAAAAGGAAAGAAAATAAAGACAAAAAAAAAAGAAGAAAAAAAAAAGCTAATGAGGTTGGATTTGAAAAGTCAAAGATCCTATTCTAATTGGATTTTTTGTCATATAGTGATGCCATGTCACTATATGCAAATATTCCACACCAATCTTTGGAAATTTAGAAATTTTGAAAAGGGGATCAATAAGGAAGCAAATTTTATAAGAAAAGAGGTCGGAGACTCTATTTAAAGGGTCATAGGGGGGGGCTGCCCATAGCCCCAGGGTCGAAATTGAGAGGCTCCCCACCCCCTTGGACGTAAATAGTGTGAGAGAGAGAGAGAGAGAGAGAGAGAGAGAGAGAGAGAGAGAGAGAGAGAGAAGAAGAGAAAGAAAAAGAAGGAAAAGAAAGGGAAGAGGAAAGCTTATCTTCACACCATTGTTGGTTCTTCTTCAACGTCCAGCAAGGGTCTTCATCCCATCTTGGGGACAAGGTATATGATCCTAACTCCTCCATTAATGAGTTGCATAAAGCTTGCATGCTAAAATAAACTAGATAGGAACTAGTGTAGGACTTTAGTTTGTAATGCCATTATCTGAAATCTCTACAATTTTTCTTCTATGTTTCATATTTTTCATTGATTCTATCTAATATAATATGCATCTTCTCCAAGTTTGAGCCCATTCCATGCTGGTTTGCCCATTGGAAAAATTCCTTGAATGGACTTCCAGATCTGGGTTTCCAGATCTGGAATCCGAGTTTGTGTGAAATGTTTGACATATCTAGAAGTTGATTTTGAAACCCAAAATTTTATAAAAACCTCTCTGATATGTTAGGAAGATCTCCCAAAAAACCCAGATCGATTTAGATCTGAGAAGGCAAGTTAAAAAAATTTCTAAAGCTACTGTGCACCACCTCGGATACAGTTCAAAAGGCCTCTGTTGATAGGTTTGTTTGAGTGCCTTCCGGCCATTGTCTAAAGTTTAGTAAAACATGAAAATTTTAGGTCTTTAAGTTAGCTAACTTTTGGTACTGGTTTTGACAATTTTGGATATGTGATTTTATATGATTTTTTGAGTGCACTCTGGTATGGTTTAAATATGATTTTAGATAAATTTATTGCACTCTGTGTTTATATAAGTTGCTACATGATTGAGTGCTTATCTACGTGAGGGGAAAAAAGAGAAAAGATAGGTCTCTGAGTCTTCTTTTTGTCAGATCAAATAGATCTGGATTTGGTTATTTGTGTGATTTATGGTGGATTTTATGGTGCAACTAGTCTGAATCTGGAATCAGTTTCGGATCAGTATAACTATCTGACTTTGTGATGCAATTTTGATTAAGTTAGAGTCATATTTTGCTTGGCGTATAAGAGAAGAATTTGTAGCTCTTTCAATTACCTTTCCATGCATGTGTTTGAATCAAATTTTGACCTCCGAAAGAGAGTTTTATGACTGTCTTACTCACTGTATGTCACATGCAATATACTGTTTTGAGTGATTTATCATTATATGCTACATTGGATGCATGCATGCTATATTGTGATACACACATGTCATATTTAGGATGCCTATATATCATGTTTGATTATTATACATTAATTGCCATATTTGTTCTCACATGTATGCATGTTTGTTGCTATATTTGTTATGCTACATATGTTTTCTTACTAAATTTAAAGCTTACATGATTTGTTGCTATATTCGGAATCACATGCCATCTCTGGAATGCCCATATGATTTCTTACCATATCTGTTGCTATATGATATCTTACCTTTTTTGCTTGATTTGCTAAATTTGGAATGCTCATATGATATAACCATAATTGTCTCACATGCTAAATTTGGAATGCCTACATGATTTCTTGCCATTTTTGAGATGCTACATGATTTATTACCAATTTGAGATGCTACATGATATTTTCTATATTGAGCTAATCTCTTGCTATTTTGGAATGATACACTTATCATATAAATTTTTTTTTTGGGAGAGGGGGGAATTTCTACCATGTTTAGAATAGTTATCATATTTGAAAACCTATCATAAAAAGAAATCTCTCATAAATCTTAAGTACAAAGCCAATAGGGAAAGTGAGACCTTAAAAATGAAAAAAACAAAGCAAATAGGGAAAGTGAAACCTTCAAGAGAAGGAAAGAATCCTGAAAATCTTAGGAAAGAACAAAAATGGAAAGAATCTTGAAAAATCTTAGGGAAGAATAGAAAAGGAAAGAACAAAAAAAGAAAGAACAGAAAAGGAAAGAATCTTAGAAAGCACAGAAAATGAATGAAATCTTGGAAATCTTAGCAAAGTACGGAAAAAGAAAAGAAATCTTGGAAATATTAGAAAAGCATAGTAAAAGGAAAGAAATATTGGAAATCTTAAGAAAGAACAAAAAAGGAAAGAATCCTGAAAAATGGAAAGAATAGGAAAGGAAAGAATCTTGAAAAAGAGGAAAGAACAGTAAAAAATGGATAGGATACCCTAGAAAACCTAAATTTGGAAAGAAAGGGATGGGATACCCCTAGAAAACCTAAATAAGGAAGAAATGGAAATGTCCATATCCGATCGCTATAATAGAAACTTCAATAGGGAAGGAGTGAGAATGTCCATATCCGACCGCTACAGTAGAAACCTTAATAAGGAAGGAGTGGAAATGTCCATATCCGAATGCTACAGGAACAACCTTAGTAGGGAAGGAATGGAAATGTCCATATCCGACCGCTACAGCAGAAACTTTAGTAGGGAAGGAGTGGAAATGTCCATATCTGACCGCTACAGCAGAACACAACACAATACATAAAATTTCGAACTACGTCTTACCTGATTTCTAGTTATGTTTGGAATACGTAGGTAATTTGGGAGAGTTTCGAAATACAGTATACTATAGCACATGAGCCATCAGATTTAATCTAAACCATTAATCAAGTATAAGTCTTAACTTGAACAAAGAACATAATCAAACATATGCATAAGCTACATCCATAATCTTTAATCACACAAAACCCCTTCGAGCTATGTTTTTGGACCTGATTCTTGAGAGACAATGGTCTTAAGGGATGCGTAGGTAATTTGAGAATATTCCCGAATTCTGTTCAAGACCGAACCATCATTTGGTCCACTGTACATTGCTTGTTTGTTTACTTCAAGAATATGTTTGGTTGAATCTTAAGTTAATACAACTTATCAACTTGGTTTAGGACTCCCTTCCATTAACCTTAGTTATCCAGTTGACCAAGCACAATCAGAACAATAACGTCTAAGGAATAGGAGGCCGATTTTGGATCGGACAATTTGGGTGCCTAACACCTTCCCAAAACTGTACCCTGAATACTTACCCAATCTCGTGTAGACCGATGAACCGATCTTATAGGTTATGAGTCAATAGAAGTCTTATCCTATGGTGAGACTACATTTTTCAGGTCCTAGACCTCAATTTAGGTGGCGACTCCAACAAATTTTTTGATTCCCGAGGAGATGTGAATCACTATCTCTTATTGTCCTTACAGTGGCGACTTCGCTGAGGACAATGAGATGAGGTGATTCGCATCCTCCTCGGGGGTATCAAAATTTGTTGGAGTCGCCACCTAGACTAAAGGTCTAGGACCTAAAAATGTAGTCTTACCATAGGATAAGACTTCTATTGACTCATAACCCATTAGATCGGTTCATTGGTTTGCACGAGATCGGAAAAGCATTCAGGGTACGGTTTTGGGAAGGTGTTAGACACCTAAACAGTCTGATTAAGATCGACCTCCTATTTTCCTTAGACTCTAATTCTGACTGTGCTTAGTCAACTGCATGACTACGGTTCAATTGGGGGGGGGATGTCTTAAACCAAGTTGTTAAGTTTTTCTAATATAAGGTTCATCCAAACAATGTTCTGAAGCAAATAAACAAACAAGGTATTGTATAGTAAACCAGACCAAATGATGGTTTAGTCTTGGATCGAATTCGGGAATATTCCCAAATTGCCTACATATCCCTTGAGACCATTGTCTCTTAATCAGGTAAAAAACGTAGTATCGTATTTGGGAACTCTCCCAAATTGCTTACGTATTCCAGACATATCTGGAAATCAGGTACAATGTGGTTCAGAATCTTATGTATTGTGTTGTGTTTTGCTGTAGCGGTCAGATATGGACATTTCCATTCCTTGCCTACTAAGGTTTGCTGTAGTGGTCGGATTTGAACATTTCCATTCCTTCCCTACTTAAGTTTGCTGTAGTAGTCAGATCTGGACTTTTCCATTCCTTCCTACTAAGGTTTGCTTTAGTGGTCAGATATGGACATTTTCACTCCTTCCTTACTAAGGTTTCTGCTGTAGCGGTCGGATATGACATTTCCATTCCTTCCCTACTAAGGTTTCTGCTGTAGCGGTTGGATATGGACGTTTCCACTCCTTCCTTACTTAGGTTTTCTAGGGTATCCTATCATTTTCTTTCCAATTTTTAGGTTTTCTAGGTTATCCTATCCCTTTTTGCTGTAGCAGTCGGAGTCAAGCTCCTTCCCTACTTGGGTTTTCTAGGGTATCTCTTTCCCTACTTAGGTTTTCTAGGATAACTTATCCCTTTTTGCTATAGCAGTCAGAGTCAAGCTCCTTCCCTACTTAAGTTTTCTAAGGTATCTTATCCCTTTTTCAAGATTCTTTCCTTTTCTGTTCTTTCCTAGGATTTTTCAAGATTCCTTCCTTTTTTGCTCTTTTGCTAATATTTTCAGGATTCTTTCCTTTTCTATTCTTTCTTAAGATTTCCAAGATTTCTTTCCTTTTTTTGTGCTTTTATATGATTTCCAAGATTTCTTTCCTTTTTTTTTTGTGCTTTTCTAAAATTTTCAAGATTTCTTTCTTTTTTTGTGCTTTCTTTTTCTGTTCTTTCCTTTTCTTTAGGGTTTCACTTTCCATATTTGCTTTGTTCTTTCCATTTTTAGGTTTTCACTTTCTCTATTTGCTTTGTACTTAAAATTTATGATGTTTCTTTCTATAACAGATTTTCAAATATGATAGGTATTCTAAACATGGTTGAAATCATTCCCCCCAAATATGACGAGTGTATCATTCCAAAAATAGCAAGAGATCATCTCAATATAGCAAATATCATGTAGTATCTCAAATTGGTAATAAATCATGTAGTATCTCAAAAATGGTAAGAAATCATTTAAGCATTCCAAATTTAGCATGTGAGACAATTATGATAATATCATATGAGCATTCCAAATTTAGCAAATCAACCAAAAATGGTAAGATACCATATAGCAACAAATATGGTAAGAAATCACAATATATCCAAACATGGTAAGAAATCATATGGGCATTTTAGAGATGTCATGTGATTCCGAATATAGCAACAAATCATGTATGCTTCAAATTTAGTAAGAAAACATATGTAGCATAACAAATATAGCAACAAACATGCATACATGTGAGAACAAATATGGCAATTAATGTATAATGATCAAACATGACATATAGGCACCCTAAACATGACATGTGTGCATCACAATAAAGCATGCATGCATCCAATGTAGCATATAATGATAAATCACTCAAAACAGTATATTGCATGTGACATACAATGAGTAAAATAGTCATAAACAGAGGCCTTCTGTGCTGTACCCGAGGTGATGTATAGTAGCTTTGGAAATTTTTTTAACTTGCCTTTCCAGATCCAAATCGATTTGGGTTTTTTTGGGAAATCTTCCTAACATATCAAAGAGGTTCTCATAAAATTTTGGGCTTCAAAATCAATTTCTAGATATGTCAAACATTCCACCCAAATTCAATCCAGATCTGGAAATCCTTTCAAGGCAAACCGCCATAGAATGGGCTCAAACTTGGAAGAGATGTATATTATATTATGTATAATCAATGAAAATATGAAACATAGAAGAAAAATTGCAGAGATTTCAGATCATGACATTACAAACTCAAATCCTACACTAGCTCCCATCTAGTCTATTTCTAGCATGCAAGCTTTATTCTACTCATTAATGGAGGAGGATCATATATTTTGTTCCCAGGATGGGGTGAAGACCTTTGCTGGAGGTTGAAGAAGGTCCAACAATGGTGTGAAGGTAAGCTTTCTTATTCTTCTTTCTCTTCTTCTTTTTCTTTCACTCTATCTCTCCTTCTCACTATTTATGTCCAAGGGGGTGGGGTGCCTCTCTATTTCGTGCTTGGGGCTATTGGCAGCCCTATGACTCTTTAAATAGAGTTTCCAACCTCTTTTATTGTAAAATTTGCTTCCTTATTGATACCTTTTCAAAATTTTCAAATTTTCAAAGATTGGTGTGGAATCTTTGACATATAGTGACATGGCATCACTATATGACAACAATCCAATTAGAATATGATCTTTCACTTTTCAAATCCAACCTCACTAGCTTTTTTTTTTTTTTTCTTTTTTTTTTCTTTATTTTCTTTCCTTTTTCTCTTTGTTCTTTTCTTAGTAGCTAATGACAACTTAGACATACCTCACACACTCACACCAACCTTAGGTCACGCCAAGAGGGCTTCTTTTTTCACGTTAGTGAAGGGGTGAGTCCCCTTGGCTCCCTTTTTTTTTATTCTTGTCTTTTATCCTTTTTTTTCCCCTCTTCTTTTGTATTTTCTTTAATTCACTAATATTAGCAATATGGGAATGGGTAAGACTGAATTTGGTCCTTTCATAGGTGACCTAGGACTGATATGGGCTTGGATATGGGCCTACCTAGGGTACTGTAACACGCTCCACTCTCTCTCCTCCTCTCTCCATTCTTCTCTCTCCCTTTACACTTTGATTAAGGACCATTCAAGGCGGGTGTACATGATATTTTTTCGACTATGTGGGGAATCCTAAATGATGCCTAGGGGTAAAATGGTAATTATGAGGGTGGCTATAAGGGGTTTGGCTAGGCTTTGACTAAAGTGACATTAAGTTGAATTTAGGTTCTTTCTATGGATTAAGTTTGACTATTTTGATTATTTTTTACCACATTTGACCAAATTTGATCAACTTTGACCAACTTTGACCAAAATGACCAAAATATCCCTAAAAGTGGTTACTAAAGGTTTAAAGTATGGGAATGGCTCTAGATGGTCTAAACAAGGCAGTTTTTTGACCTCCTGAGGGGAAGGTGACAGGGGAGTATTTATAAAAACTTTTGACCTAACCTAGGGTTTGGGCACTGAGAGGGGTATTTATTGAAACTTTTAACCTAACCTAAGGTTTGGGTACTAGGAGGGGTATTTATGAAAACTTTTCTAGACTTAGGGGGAAACTGACACAAGGAGGTCTAAATATGGCAGGTTTCTATCCTAAAGGGGAAATGACATTCAGGTGATTTAAATATGGCAGATTTCTATCCTAAGGAGTATCTAAGGTATGGAGATGGTTCTGGAGTTTAGTCCCACACTTACTTCATGTTCTGTTTCCTTCTTTAGTCTTGAGAGAGATTTGTGTTTGTAGAAAGGACGGGGAAAATGGGGTGCTTATAGTGGTTTGGAAGGTTTCACAAGGTTATGATTTCAGTCGGGTACAAGCAGAGCAAAACTGACCATACTTTGTTCATTAAGTGATATGGTGACAAAGTCTCTCTTCTCATAGTCTATGTTGATATAGTTGTCACTGGAAATGACAGTGGCGAGATCTCTCGCCTCAAAGGTTTCCTTGGACGTGAGATTAAAATAAAGGATCCAGGAAAATTAAGGTGTTTATTGAAATTGAAGTTGCTAGATCCTCAAAGGGCATCTTCCTCTCCTAAAGAAAATATGTCGTTGATCTTTTGAGACTGATTTGTTGGGCTACCATCTCTGTGACACTCCTTTGGAAGCTATTACTCAGCTCAAGGATAAGGATGGTGAACCAGTTGATAAGGGTCTTTACTAGTGGGTCATGGAACAATTGATCTTCTTTACACTCTACACATGGCCAAACAATGCTTTTGCTATGAATTAGTAAGTTAGTTTATGCATGATCCCTATTCCTCTCATATGGAGGCTGTACTTCGTATTTTTCATTAGTTGAATTCAGCCTCTGGAAAATGGATTCTTTATCTTCCCATGATCATTTGTGGATTGAGGCATACACAGATGCTAATTGGGGTGTATCTCCATCTAGGAATTCTTTTTTTGGTTATTCTATTTTTATGGTGGTAATCTCGTCACGTGGCGTAGCAAGAAGCAGAATGTTGTTGCAAAGTAAAGTGCTGAAGCAAAATTTTGTTATATGGCTTACATGATTTATTACTTTGGCTCATAATTTTACGAGAAGACATTGGTGTTCCTATTCGTCTTCCAAGGATGTTATATTGTAATAACAAAGCAGTAATTAGCATTGCCCATAATCCAGTGCAACATGATTGTACTAAGCATGTGGAGATCGACCATCACTTCATCAATGGGAAACTCGAGAATGGGCTGATTTGAATGCCTTAAGTGAAGTCCGAAGACCAGCTAGCTGATGTATTCACTAAGGGTTTGGGTGAAAATCTTTTTCATCTTAATTTTGCCAAGTTGGGCATGTGTGATATCTATGCGTTGACTTGAGGGAGAGTGTTACAAAATGTATTGGTTTTAATTTCCAGCTTTGTTTAGATTAGAGTTAGAGTTAGTTTAGAGTTAGAGTTTCACTGTTGGATTCTAACTCTCCTTTTGTCAACTCCTATTGTCATTCTACTAGTCCTCTTTTGGTTCTCTTGTAACTCTCTCTGTTATTATAAATACAAGGTTCGCTGGTCCCTAAGGGCCATCCAAGCATTCAGTTCCTAAATGAGTGCTTTCTATAGTAAGTTATGGCTAACGTTAACTTTTTTGTTCTAAGTTGAGCTGTTTATGGTTTTGATCTCTCTCATCTTAACAGACTCTCCTAGAGGGAGTGCAAACTATAGTTGTCGAGGCGTGGCCTAGGCGTCCAGGCGGTTAGATATGGGCTAGGTGATTCATCGTCTTGTGCAGTCGCCTAGGCATACAGTCGCCTTAGGCCCCTTGGAAGCCCTAAAGGCTTGGGCGGTCTCCTTGTTGCCGATGTATAGGTAAATGATTAATTAAATGGAAAATTTCACAAACCTCCTTTAAGGTTTCCACTTACCCGCAATTCAACCTTCCCCTAGTTTCCTAACAGAAAAGGTGAAATTTTTTACCCTTATACTAAAAACCAGTCTAAAATTACATTATGGTCTTGCTCTTGCCCTCTTATTTCTTACTTGTATGCTATTACGTTTTAACTTCTTAGTTTATTGATTTATGCTTTTTTGTTTTTTATAAATATGCTTCTTTATGTCCTATAGTTTATCCATTATTTGTTGGTTTTCTTATATTAATTAGGTTATGCCTTAAATGCTGATTCTTTATGTAGCATACTGCATATATATAAATATTAATATAATATTGATATTTTAGAAATAAAAAAATACACTGGGAACGCCTTGGTCACTTAGGCGCCTAGGATGGCCTCAAACGCCTTGGGTCGCCTTGTCGCCTTGACAGCTATGGTGTAAACTAGAAAGTGCCTCACTGTAGTAACTCCAGTTTTAATGGTTATTAATAGAAATCATAAATCCACTACCTAACAGAGACATGTGTCATGTATAAGAAGCTAAAACAATTAGGAATCTTATGTTTTGAGGAGTATTGATTAGGCAAATTGTTCTAGTGGGATTTTCATTGTTGTTGGAATGTTTGGGGGAGTTTCCAAACTTGTATAGTTCCATTTTACATAATAACTATTGGAATTTGAGCAAATGTTGGTGCTTGAGGACTCATGACTGTACTTCACTATATTCTTTGTTTAAGCCTAGGCATTGATGTGGATTATGCTTGGACTTTTGGGAGGCCAAATGAATTTTCTTGCTAGTCTTATGTTAGGAACTTTTTTTTTTTTTTTTTTTTTTTTTGATGCGTAAGTATATATTATCAAAGCCCCGGAAAGGGGAAAAACAGACCTGGGTATCCGAAGGATAGAACCAGGCTTCTTACAAGACCAGGCAAAAGGCTACAAAAACAAAAGCAAGAAAAGAGATACAAGGCGGCAAACAAACAGCCAAACAAGCAACCAACAAGACTGTCACTTCATGAGGCATCAAGTTAGGAACTTTTTTTATTGAGTAATGAATTAATCCTCTCTTGCGAAATCCACATAGTTCGCTTAGTAGGTGAAAAAGTTATAGCGTGAAGGGATAAAATTTGGATTTGAGAATTTTTTGTAACAGGCATGTCTTTCTTTTTGCTTCTTCTAGCCCATACAAATAATTGTAAGGGGTTCCCCCCTCCCCTCCCACCCCCCGAAAAAAAAAAAAAAAAAAAAAAAAAAAAACTGAAATGTTTTCAGAGATCGAGATTGGATTTTTTCTATGGAAATGGAGAATGCTGAGGATGGCCTACAGTGAGCTTTATCGAAAGATAATACACTCTTTGGAGCATTGTGGTATTATTACTAGACCCTCTCCTTGTTCTTCTTCTGGCCTATCGGGATACTAACCTTCAGATTGTGTCTGCTCAACCATAAACAAATCTGTCTGGCCCAGGAAAGCTCTAGTGATAATAAAAAAGGAATAACTGCTGCATCCACCCACTGAGCAGCAGGTTCAGCATATAATACAAAGGAGACTAATCCACTGCAGAAAACCAAGCTTCTTGTTAGCAGTTAGTGCATGGTCAAAAGTGGTGCTTCATGAGTTCATGGACATCTAATCCAAGTCGACAGTGGAGAGTTAGTCTTAAGAATTTAAGGCACTGCTCTAGGGAAAGGAATAGAGTGATTTTAATTTTTAGATTCAAACGTAGGTTAAAATATTGGATCAATATTGGGTCAAATCCATTGCATTGCATGCCTTGTGTCTGAAGCGTCTGTCAATCCCACCTCCCCCCTTTTTCTTCCTCCATCAAGCCTATTCTTTCATGATTTGTGGTAGTGTTATCTTATCTGAACCTGCCATGGCATTCTTTCTGTTGGGTTATGTCTTGTATTATGTGGGTCTACACAGTTATTGGAGTTGTATTTGTATTTGGGCTCGGGTCCATTACATGTACAAGGGTCAATTTGTTATTGTGTAAGATTAGGGTTTCTAGGGAGCCTATATATTGTCTCTATGGGAAAAAAACCTAGGTAAGAGAGCAAAAAGGAAAACCACTTTGTGAGGTGGAGAGATGTGTAGAGTTTTCTTGGTGAATAAAGAAATTCTATGATTCTTTAGGGTAAAGGTAGGCATTCCCCCGTGAGGTGCTGAATCACGGTAAATATTTGTGTTAATGTGTTTGCTTGTTTTTCATATTTTCTCTTGTTGCGTTTTCATCCTTAACAAGTAGTATCAGAGCAAGGTTTGGGCAGATCGTTACGGGTTTGGAAGAAGGGGGCAGTGCGCAAAGGTTTGTATGAGAACAAGAAAAGAGATGAAAACCTGAGAGGAGGGAAAAAGAAGGGATATCATTTGGGAGGACATAAAACATAAGGAAGCTTGGAAGGGATCTCAGTAGGTGAGGAAAATCTTCAAACGTAGCCCAAAGTAAACCACTTACCATGGAGGAAGAAAAAAAAGAGAGGTTGAATTGTAAGTTAGGAGAAATAAAAAACAGGTTTTCATTGCAATTATGAGGTAAGCCACTTACCGAGGTAAGACACTGTGAATCTTCATTGCAATTGTATTTTTTTTTTTTTAAGTTTTCTTTTATGGCCACAATGGTGTGAGGTGGGAAAATTAAAAAAAAAAAGAGTGGGTTTGCTTCCCACGGTTAAAGGTTATAAATAAAAAAAGAAAAAGAAAAAGAATGTGTACAACATTCTGCGTACCTACATTGCACTATTCAAAGAAAGAAGGGAATAGACGTAGAGGTTGTTTTTCCAAGGGTTCTTGGATGCTATGGATTCATTGAAAGGCACAGATCGAACAGATTCGGTGTCGTTGGTGTCGATCGAGTTGTGTTGTGCAAGATCAAAGGTGATCAAGCTCTTTAAAGTTGATGGCGGGTACAGAAGGCAAAGACTGGGTTATTCGGATGACAACAAAGGATTCAAACTTCTCCATAAAACCCTTCAATGGTTATAACGATTTCACCTTATGGCAACAATGAGTGAAAAATATTCTTATGCGAGAAGGGACTGTTAAGGTTCTCAAGAAGAAATCCAACAAATCGAGAAATATGACGGATGATGAGTGGTTAGAGTTGAGAGATCTGGCAAATAGCACGATAATAGCACGATCCAGTTGTATCTGGCAGATAACACTCTTCATGAGGTCATTGGTTTGGAGGATCCAAAAGAAGTTTGGGCCAAGTTGGAGAGCAGGTACAAGTCTAACTCATTGACAAATCGGTTGTTCTTGAAAAAACAATTATATAGCCTCCGTTTGTTAGATGGAGCAAAATTTGAAGTGCACGTTGGTGAATTCAACAGAATTCTGATGGAGTTGTCTGCTCTTGATTTGAAGATCAAAGAAGAGGACAAGTTCTCTTGTTGGCCTTATTACCTCCTTCATTTGATCACATTATGACTACACTATTGTTTGGTAAGGATGCTCTCAAACTTGGTGATGTTATTGTTGTTTTGTTGATGAATGAGACATGGCGGAAAAATAGTGGTAAGGGGACGTCAGAGAAGGGTAATGCTTTGGTTACAAATGGTGGTCAGGGCAGAGGAAGATCAAATGGGAGACATGAGTATGGAAAAAATAGGGGTTGTTCCAAGTTATAAGGTCGCAAAATAACTTATTATTATTGTGAGGAGGAAGGTCATATAAAGAGGAATTGCCCAAAGCGTAAGGAAGATAAAGAGTCCTTTAGGGTTCTTCATTGTGGTGTGCAGCCACCACTATAGCATCTGATGTTGATGAAAATTTGATATATATATATATATATATATATATATATATTCGTGATGGCTTCTTTTGTTCCCTGAAACATAAAAACAAGAGATTTCTATTATGTGGATGAAGTCTCCTCTGCTGTGATCATGCGTGGATGGTTATTACTCCTCCATCAAGCCTCTGCAATGTGATTTATGTCAGGTTCGATATGATCTGATCAGTTTTCTGCTATGTTGGTTAGATCTCAAGAATCCTTGAGGGAGTCAAATTCCTGATTGGGCATCCTTCCTTTGTTAGAATCACTTCAAACTTTGTACACTTGTGCTACTGTCTCTAGTGGTCGATTGATATCAATTTCAGAATTATCGGACCTGGTTTGTTGCAGTTCATTAAGAATCCTAGTTCAAGTAGGTTGTTTCAAGAAATCTACTTCTTCTTGTCAGGCACCCTTGATATTTTGCAGATTTCTCCCTATCAAACAGTATTTGAACAAAATTTCAGTATCATCGGTCCCTTTTTCCCCATGCAATTTCAGTTTTTCTAATCTGACTTGGATTTCTTAAATCTTTCAAATCTGAAATCCGATTGCAATTCTGGTTTCATACTTGGAATGGAATGCTATTGACTACTGTTTTCAAATTTTAATTTTGCTCAGATTCCTACTTGAACTCTACTTTCTAATTTCTGAACCTTCTATTTTTTGGTTCTGATTTGAATTCTGATTTTCAGCAATTTATTCCAGGTATACTCTGTTACTATTGTTTTAGTCCATATTGTTGGATTATCTGCTGTTGTTATTCTTCTTGGGTTGTCTGTCGATTTACTGTTCTGAGATTTCCTAGTCTCAGTAGGAATCTGTTATATCATGGCATTTAGCCGTTGGTTTGCTTTGAGATTTCAGTATCCTGTTCTACCTACAGAACTTAACTTCAACAAGGAGATTGGCCTGGTCAGTGATCCCATTACTTTGATCTTCCTTTTCTCCCAAATCCATAGTTGTCAAGGCGTCACTTAGGCGCCCTTGTGACGCCTTGGAAAATCTGGTGCTTTGGTTGCTTAGGCGCCTCGTCACATTTCCAACGCCTTGGTTCGCCTTGGCGCCTTGACAACTATGCCCAAATCTTAATTTCATTGTGATTCTGTTTATTTTGGGTATTATCTTACCTGCGGATGGGTCTTTTGGTTCTCTGACTTGAGGTTTAAATTCTAAATGTGAGGTTGGATGCTGATTCTGTTTTACCTTACATGTTAAGCATCCTCACTATTCATTCTGGTTCGAATCTGTAAGTTCTCTTATCTATGGTATTCTAGTTTTTTTTTTTTTCCTAGTAAGAATCTGCAGTAACTTGTCATCCAACCATTGGATTGCTATGATGTTTTAGTATTTTATTATACCCTTTTAATTGAGCCTTCGACCAGAAGTTTATCCAGATCAGATCTGTTGATTTGGTTTTATCATATCTCTCCTAAAATCTAAAATTTTCTGCTGTGGTGTGAGTATTCTGCCTGCCTGGTCTGATCACTGATGCTTGCGGTTTGGCTACTGCATCTAATATACATTTCTGGCCTGGTTCTGAGCCTAATTTTGTGGCTGAAATCAATAGTGGTTGTGACTGGTATTTGGTGTTGCTGCTGATTCTGGAATTTTCTGCTTTAGAAGTTACTCTACGTCATTGTTTCTGTATATATCATGTGCAGAAGTTAATATTGGTTCTGATATGATTTAGTGTTTTATTGGTTCTTATGTTGCTGGAAATTGTAATTTGCATGGAGCACGCTGGTATACACTACGCATGAAGATGTATATCTTGCTGCATCTGATTTCTCTTTGAGTTCACTGTTTATGCTATATATCCTTCCCTGCAACACTAATTGGTTGCTATTCAATGTCCTTCTGCTAGTTAGATTTCTCCCTTGTGGGTTTGTTCATTGTTAATTGGTCCTCTTTGTTCTCCTTCTCTGTGCCATTTGTCCATGTGGAGTGCTCCACGTGAGGGGGAGATGAAGCTTATTGAAGATTAGTGCATTGAAGTTATTGTCTTTCGCTTGTTAGTTGTTACTGCCTATTGTCTGTCTTCTTATTGGATATTATTTATCTTCCTTCGTGGAGGTTATTACCATTCTTCCTTCGTGAAGATTATTGCCTTTCTTCCTTCGTGAAGATTATTGCCTTTCTTCCTTTGTGAAGATTTTTTATGATTGTGGATTTTTATCTACCTGGAGTTTCTCTAGATTGAATATTTCAGGTTTTTAGCCCGCAGCTATTATTTTTTCGTCTTCTCCTGTTACTATGTTCCGGATGTTTTTGCCGCTTATATTGTTATCTGGGTTTCTTCTTACCAAAGATTTCTCTTTGTTTCTGATGGTGGTGCCTGATCTGCTTATGTTTAATTGGGTGTTGTGGCTGGAAGGTTCTTCATTCGGTTCTTTTGTTTCATGCAACTGTATTTCATATAGTTCTTTTGTTTACTTCATATCTGGCTGTGGTTGCTGGCCACTTACCTTTATTTCTGACATACTTCTGTCTGGTCTGCTTATTTGTGTTCTGATTGTTTCAAGTTGAATTGTAGGAGATATATATGCTCCAGTTTGGGGGGAGTGTTAAAGTGTAGGTATTACAACATGGGTAGTTTTGGTATATGTGAGTGGGAGGGTACTATAGATTTCTCTTTATGTTTCTATTATGGTGGGGGTATACTTTAATTTGCTTTCTTGATATATTATAAATAAAGTGTATCTGTCAGAGTTGTCTGACATCTCCAATCGGTCTCTCTTTCTAGCCAATGTATTTTTTTCTTCTTCTCCGTTGTTGGTTTCTTTATTTTGCTTTGTTAAACTAAGCAATGATTCTGCATCAGAAAAGCCTGGAGTGTTATGTTCTACTTGATTGGATGACATTGTGTGTACATATCTGACAAGGACACAGGCATTTTTTGAAATATGACTATGCCAGGTTGCTATTTGTACTCACGTGCCATACATGTTTTGACCCTTCTCTTTTGACCAATCATAGTTTTTTTTTTACAAGGTAAATAAATCTTTATTTGTCTACATTTATTTATTTCTAACTAGTAATTATATTCCGTTTATCTACTTTTATGCATCAGGAATTCAGGTTTTAAGTGCATCCTACTGGATACCTAAAATAACTAAATTATTTTGTAATATTGTCCAATAATATATGAAATATGCTTTAAAGAGAGTATTTTTGTACTTTTGAATTCAATTTGCAAGTCCAAGTTACGTAACTGCGCACCAAGTCTATCCTCAGAAGGATGAGGGTTGTTGCTCTGATGGACGTATAAAATCTCATTCAATGTTTTAAAAAACTAGGGCATGATGTGAGACCTTTGAGTTGCCTGAAATGCAAGCCATAAGGTTCATTAGCATGATTTGTTAATGTCTAAATCAATAGATAAAATATACGAAACACTGTTCACTGTTAAAAAAAAAAAAAAAAAAAAAAAACTAGGAGATGGAAAGGAAATGCACAACAAAGAATGTTACTTTAACAAACCTAAAATTAAGAAGTCTAAAGATAAGTTTTAAGTTTTAATATGGTGATGAAACATTTTCTTGGTTAATATATGGTGCAGATGTACCCAGAAGTGGCACTTCCCTTTTTTTCAATACATGAACCTTGTTAAGCCCTGAAGCTTGAGCCTCACATTCTAATTACTGTTTTGGCTGATTCACATGTTTATTGGGCAGTATCCCTGTTTTGTGGATATTCTACCTGTAATGACACTTATCTATGGAGGATTAACCTGGATACCTGAAATGCTTTCATTTTTTGTTTATGCACTGTGACATTGTGAAGGAATTAGTTTCTTGTCCTTCCTTGCTTTGTAGATTATTATGCTTATGGATTAAAATTCAACTCTTTCCTGACAACTAAATGACTAATTACGTGACATCCGACTTCTATTGATGATGCATTGTTGTAATTAATGCTAAATATCTCCTATTTGAATTGTACTGCTGATTCCATATAGTAATGTGATAACATGTTTGCTTTTCTGTAAAAAAAATTAAATAAAAAAGGAAGAAAAACCAACTCCATCTCCTTTATGCCAGTGTTTCAAGATGAAATTTCACTAATTTATGGCAGTGGTCTTCAGTAGAGCACATGTTCTATTGGTTCTGAGAGATGGGTTTAGGATTTTCAGTTCAATATATGTGAGTGGTATTACATATTTAAAGCCATTTTACACCGTTTTGAAAGCAGTGGACCAGTGTCTCAATTGAGAGAATTATTTGCTCCTGTTTACTAATTTAATGAGTATAATTGTTGTTATAAGATAATCAGAACACTTTTTCATCTCTCTAGAACAGCATTTTCATGCTGACTAATGGAGAACTCGATTATTCAGGTGGCTTTGAATGTTTAGCCTGACAAAACGCTCCAAATTTGCATCTACATTCAACCTGACAAAATGCTCCAAATTTGCATTGTAGATGGGGGGTTTCATCCCTTTATTAGTATTATTATTTTTATTATGTTTATGTTTATGTTTATTTTGAAGCCCTTTTATTCTAGAAAACTGAATTGTGAGTCATCCTTACAGGTGAAAGGACTTTACCGGGGTGCAACATCTTCATTCGTTGGGGTGGCAGTTGAAAGCTCACTCTTTTTTGGCATTTATTCTCAAACAAAACAATCACTTCAGGTTTTTTATGCATCATAAATGAATTAGACATGCTATTTGCTGGTTTTGTTAGGCATTGTTAGCTGGTCTATTCTACTTCCTGCGGATATGTTTCTTTCAGAGGTTTCTTTCATCTACCAAAAGGTAATTAACTAATAATACATTTTTGCTATGCTGCTTGCAAAGGGAGAACTGCATAGTGGTAGGCCACAAATCCAGGCTATTATTCCTGCAGCAGCTTATGCGGGAGCTATAATCAGTTTTGTGTTATGTCCATCAGAGCTGGTGAAAGTAAGTGAATCAAAAGATCATGTATTGTGCTTTTCCACTTCTAATATGACATTGAGCTGTTTCAGTGTAGGATGCAAGTTCAAGGGACTGACTCTTTAGTTCCCAAATATGATAGATACAGTAGTCCTCTTGATTGTGCTGTTAAAACCATAAAGACTGAAGGGGTGAGATGAACTCTCTTTACTTTGGGAACATGGTACATTGTACATGGAATTATGTTGTACTGATACAATTACCATCTCAGGTTAAGAATATATTTCGTGGGAATGTTGCAACTTTAATGAGAGAGTCTATTGGGAACTCCGTCTTCTTCTGCACCTATGAGTATAGTCGTTACTACATGCGTTCACAACTGAATTCCATCTCATCTGACCATAGTGACCTGCGAAATGCATTTACTGAAATAGGGATTGGCACAATCAGTGGTGGGCTTGGTGGTGTGGCTGTAAGTATTTGACAACCATAACACATATGTATCAAAGAAATAGAACTGCATCTCACAAGTTATTTTTTTCCGGCAGTTCTGGTCGACTGTTCTGCCATTAGATGTGGCAAAAACTGTTATTCAGACTTCTCCGGATGCTAGTAGAAACCCTTTTCAGATACTGAGCTCGGTATATCCTATTGCCATCTCTAACTTTCTGATTTACCACACATTAGGGCATAATACGAATTCTAATTTTTCGTCTATTGATTTATAAGTTAGGATGTGCAAGCTTACATGTCTATTTTTGTAGATATACCGAATTGCGGGCATTAGAGGATGCTATGCTGGTCTGAGCCCCACATTAGCGAGAGCATTTCCTGCAAATGCTGCTGCAATTGTTGCATGGGAGTTTACTGCAAAGATGTTAGGGATTAAACGTGATTGAAATGGTACTTGATTCAATAAGAATGACTTCTATTCATTAGTGTAGCTATCCTATTTTAACATTTTCAGATGGCTGTTTGCGAGTCTTGCCTAGCCTTAAACATTCTTTAAAAAATTGAAAAGGGGCTTGGAAACTTGTTTGTAATCAGTACACACTGGGAATTTTCCATATCTGTTGGGGCTCCCCCATTTGATTTGTTGCAGCCTGGGGAAAGATGGGTATGTTATTTAGACTGGTAATTTATTTTAGTAATGGAACAGAGTATTAATGTATTATACGGATATGATTTGAACAAATATCAAGCCTTACCAGCTGCATAAAGAGTACCAAAAATAGATGTCTTTGCAGTTGCAGCCCATAACCAAGGCTGTTGGCTACCTTATTCGTAATTATATGGATAGAAATATAAAGCATTGAATGGTACTTCATTACCAAACATCATGTCAACCGCCATCCGATCCATTAAGGATACGAAGCATCGTATACAAATTGTGAAGAACTCCCTCCGGTGTATCTGTTAGCTTAGCATGTGAGATGCCAATAAAAGCAGATAATGTGTAGATCCCTCCCCCTAATTAAATAGTCTGAATTTCACTTTAAGAACAAGGAATCTGGGACACTACTGAAGATATGAACCTCCAACCGTTTTGCAGTGGTCACTCTAAGTTGGTTCAGTTCGGATTTTAGGGTCTCAGATTCTCAACTCCGTCATATTTTTTATTTTTTATTTGGTAAAACTCTAAAAAAAAAAAAAAAAATAGACATAAGAAGAGCCTACATAGCCTTACACCACATTAGCCTACACTGCCACCTTGTAGAACCCTGAATTTAGGATTTTATATCATAATATAAGAAAGATTTCCCGGTCCGGCTTTGTGGCTACTACACACCAGTGTGGAGACCAAATCCAGCACCACCAATGCAAAGACCAATGGGAACGAACGAACAACAATTGAAGTAGGGAACTGGGGAGGTGACCATTGCACCCACCCTGTCTCTAGATACAAGTACATACAGTTGGACAGAAATTTTTTTCCCATAATAGAATAGGTTAAAAATTCATCCGATGGATGCATATAATGGCACCTTCCATGCCAAGCCAACGAGCAAATGGGAGGGGTGCCTCACAATTCATGCAGAAAGGGACCCACATGAATAAGAATGCAAATTGGTTCAATATTGGTTTACTTAGTTCAATTCAATTCGGTTTGAGGCAAAACAAATCGAAACTAAACTAATTAATAATCAAGTCTAAATGGTCAGACCAAAACCGATTAGTAATTGGTTTGACTTAATCAATTTTTGGAAATGTCATAAAAAATCCTTCCCATGGTTGACAACAGTCTTCCAACCTAGGCAAAGGCAATGACAAGAGTCACGGAAGTGGACTTAGAGAAGCACGAGATCCCTAAAGACCAAAGGAAACGAGTTCAGAGACATAAGTCTCCCAATCCCCCTCTCTTGGATCCGCATCCTGTCCTCCCAGAACCTCTGGGAGGACAGTGGCAACCTGTCCTGGATGGCCGCCACGTGGCTCTCAGTAAATCCGAGACCCACGTCCGAGCCGACACCCAGCCGACAAGCCGAGCCGACAGGGGTTGTCGGCTCAGACGTGGGTCTCGGATTCAACCAAGAGCCACGTGGCAGCCATCCGAGATAGGTTGCCGCATCCTCCCAGAATCACTGGGAGGAGACGATGTGCATCCCCCTCTCTTAACTCTATTTAGACTCTCCACCAGATAACCAAGGATCAATCTCGAAGATACTGACTATTTAAGTTATTTTATTAACTACTTTTTACCAGGTTTTAATCAATTTGGAAACATAAATTCAAAACGGAAGCCAAACCAATTTTCATTATCTAAAACTAAAACCAAACCGAATTTATACTGTTCAATTCGACCGAATTTACAGTTCGATTCGGTTCAAAATTGACACCCTTACATGGTCAGGGAGGAGAAAGAGTTTGCACGTGTAAGGGACCCACTTGGCATGTACATCAACTTCCCTAATATAAATCATTAAGTGGCCAAATGAGTTTCTGATTTTCATTAGCTCCAGCAAAAATATAAGATCCAGTAATTGCATAAATACCCTATTTCTTTTTTAAGCTTCTATGGTCTATTTCTTAGTTCTAGATCCTCAAGAGAAAGAGAAGGGGGAAAGGGAGCTAAGCATGAGCACCAACTAGAGAGAGATCCAGGATCCAGAGAATAGCATTTATATATTGAGTCATCATACTAATTATCAGGTAAACTATTCTATTAAACCCAGGTAATCAATCACCTCCAAACCACCTCAAATTTTGTTTGACTGGCAAGATACAATTAGTCAGTAGACATGGATTAGAACTGCTCTATTGGGGAATGAACTGATACAGCAAATACCATGCATAGAGATACAATGGCCATAACAGCTCATGGTTCAGAGTCCACAATGGAGTGGACAATGCAAAACTATGTACTGATATGGTATTTGGATTCCCAAAGACAAAAATACAGTTTAATGGGAAATAGTGAATGTTTAAGAAGTGAGTTAAAGACTCCTTACTAAACCTTAGATCTCAATCAGTCTCATTAATCTTGATTCAGGGTTCATGATGAAACCTCATCAGCAATTGATAAGTCCACCACGTTAATAATGTTTTGAAAATCAATATGATATCCTAAATCACATGGGATGGGGGAGAGAGAGAGAGAGGTTGGAGGACTAAGAAATGATAAGAAGATAGTTTAAAACAACATCAAACAACAGGGGAAAAAAAAGATATCCATCATCACTTCCTTACCACTTACTCCTTATAGGTTATGAAAATGATTAAATCCAACCTCAAAGTCAATCAACTAACTCATACTGGTTCAATAACTCATAACTAAAGGGTACTAAAACTCAAAAAGGGTAACTTTTAATGCAAGAGAGCTTCACAAGTTCTGGTGTATAACCAATTTCTCACCCGAGTTAACAACAACAACAACAACAAAGCCTTATCCCAACTAAATGGGGTCGACTACAATCTATAGAAATCTTGATCTAATCTTTCTTTATGTAAAATGAAGCCCGTAAATTTTCCAACCATTATTTTCTCCACAATAGGAATCCCATGAGTATTAAGTTGTTTTGCAGATTAACTTTAAGGTGATTTTCTCACATGACATGAAATCCTCCCATCAACAAAATCAAATTCAAAGAAGAAACAGAAGGAAGAAATTAGAGTTATTCTTGTAGAAGAGAACATTAATAATGGAGCTTTTAGAAAAAAATGTAAAGAAATATAACTTTCAAGAAGTTGGCATTGCAGTGTACATATGTTGTTTAGATAAACCAAATAATTCTTTACTTTGGTGTTCAACCAAAAAAAAAAAAAAAAAAATCCTTTACTTTGTTAAGGAACAGTCCACTCTACTTTTATAATGAATGCTGTATCATGTAGTCAACAGCTAAGACTTTTTAAGCTAAAATTGCAGCCTGAACAGAATGATTTGAGATTTTATCTCAACTTCCATAGTGTTATTAAGTACAGTTACAGGGCCTGAAAAGGAATTATTTTCTTCAACTAATATCTGGACTCTTTTAGACGTATTATTCATTGGGAGATCTTCTAATTTGATACTGATGATATCTCACTTCAATGTTAACTTTGTGGATTAAGAAAAATATCTCCTGGTTGGTTATGGCGACAGAAAAAGGAAAAAAAAAAAAAAAAAAAAAAAAAAGAAAAAGAAAAATTCAGAAGTTAAAAAGATACAGAAAACTCTTGAAACTTGGGAGTGTTTGCAAGCAAATGCTAAAGACATATCAGCAAACAAGTAGACATATGCTGCCAAGTCCAAACAGCATCCAAGCAAATGGATGTAAAAAATTTTCTAGGCAAGACCAAAAGAGAGACATCAACAAAGTCAACAACAATTTTAGTGCAGTATAACTTTAAAAATCATTACATGAAAAGCTATACTAGTTACACACTATGAAGTATGTATCTAATGTATGTTATGCACATCAAAGAAATTGATGATCATGCACTGGTAAGAAAACTTCTTAAAGAGCTAAACATTACCCAATAGCATTCTAGACAAAACTAGCTATGAAAAATTTACTAAACGATAATAATATTCTAACCCATCCAGGAGGAAGTTGACGTTAACTGTGAAGGGCTTGAACATTCACAAATTGTAGGTAAACACACTATTATCCTTATACCTTAAATAAACAAAGCCTCAATTCAAGTCAGAGGAGAAAAGAATACCAATCAAGTAAAGAGATTCTTTTTACCCTCTCTCTTTCCCTCCTTTAACAAACGATTACCAGAAATTGGACACCTTTTTTTTTTTTTTTTTTTAAGGGGCGTGGTATGATATAAAAATCCAGATATAACTCCACCACAATATATGTTTGGAGGGCAGACAGAGAAAAAACCATGCCTGCCCATGACTTAACAACATCATCAAATAGATTCAATGTATTATCATTTACTTACTTACCCCAAAAAAAAAATCATCAAATAGATGTCCTCCAAGAAGGAAATGGGAATTATGATATATCTAATATCCAGATAACATTAAACAACCACCAAACATGGAATTACCAAACCACTGTATATTCCTGATGATAAAATTTATAAGTGCTATGAAAAAGAATAATGATGATGGGTAAGTGAAGGAGGTTACTGTTATATTTATGATCCATCAACCAAATAGAGAAACAGCTAAAACGCTAAATAATCCTTATGAATATCTAGAGAATATATATGAAGCTACACCCCACCCTACAAAAAAATGCCTACTTAATAATTCAAACCATTGAGTCGTGAAAACTGCATACGAAAGGAAAACCAGTCTTCTAAAACCACGTACTCAGTGCATGAGGCTCCCACTATTGCGGGATCTGGGGAGAGGCTAATGTACGCAGCCTTATCCCTGCTTTGCGAAGAGGTTATTTCCAGTTTCAAACCCATACATGACCACCAGTCACAATGTTAATTTTGACATCAGGATCCCAATGGATGGAGCATCCACAAAGCATTTCAAATTCCCCCTCACAGAGCAAAAGAAAAAGGAAGAAACATACGTGGATTTTCTGTGAACCATGAGGTAAACCCCTCTCTAGAAGAGCATGACTGAGAGAGGGCCTCTAGATTGAGGCTTAATCACTTCATACCAACCTCAGGGCATTCCAGGCACACCTCAATGCAAGGTATGGATCTTTCCTCCCAAGACAGAAAAATCTTACAATCACCTCTCTGAAGCATAATTAAATAGAAAATACTCATCTAGTTACAAAGACTAAAGAAGCACATGAAGATAGTCACATATGGTAACCACAGGAGACACTACTTTTAAAGAACTAGCTTAAATAAAAATGTTTTCTACCTAATGCCACATCCAGCAATTGGGCATGACCAAGAGATGGATATTACCCTGCTGTTAGGTTTTGCATTTGATTAGATACAAATCTTCAATACATTGGCACATATAACACTAGTAACAGTGTGTTAAAGGAAGTCATTGGATGACAGAAGAGAGAGAGCATGTGTGAGAGTGAACAGTTGATCTTATCTGATCTGGAAATGCTTATAAGAGGCATTTCCTTGGAGGGTTATTGGGATCCTCCCACTGTGGTCAGCCTGCCTGCAATGGTTTTCCTTGTGGCTGGAGCCTTCTCCATGGGAGTCTGTTGAACTCTTTCTTCGGCGCTCATTGTGTCCAGCCAAACGTCTCCGGCAGCTCCTCTTTGCCTCATCAAACTCTGACAACTCATGGAACCTGCACACCAGGATTTTATAGAAACTCACATATCAAAAGAAAAGTGGATGAACATTGAAGGAAATAAAGCAGTATGACAATTTATTTTATTTCTCAATAATCCCTGATCATGGAAGACTTAAGTAGGAAACAAAACAATAGAATTGTGAGTCATAGTTGAAGGCTATGATTAGAAAAGAAAACCTCATATCTGTCTAAAAGAATTATGTCACAAGAACCATACTGAACTGTCAGCCAACAAGACAATGAGAATGGAACCATCAGTAGAAGCAAACCAAACCCATCAATTACTTGAGTCACAAAGATTCTTTTGTTCACACCACCTTGGTGATAATTCTCAAAATTCGGAAAATCCCGTTCTTAATTTTTAATGATAACTTGAAATTAGTACAGAGCTTAGCAGAGCTAACGTAAATAGGTGGAAAATTTAACCTTTCACCATGAGATTCCAGCCACCAGAGCTCAAAATTAAAACCCTTGGTCACATACAGAAAGATCATAACGGATAAGTATAGGAATAGAAATTAAGTAAGCTGTCCAGAAGAGAAAAGATTGGAAGCTATTTTCACATCAATTAGCTACGCAAGAAAATCGAGTTAGTAGTCACCGACAACTTCAAAACTTGGAGATCCTTCAAAAATATTCAGAAGCTCTAAGACCATTAAAAATAGATAACTGAACAATGTAAAAGAAAAGTACAAAAAATAAAAGTAGGGAGCTTTAGTGAATCAAACAGTAGACCTGCTGCATTGCTGGCAGAAGCGCTGGCGAAGGCCAGCAACGATAACAACAGGAGCCTTGGAATGATGCTCACAGACCTTGTGACGGCGATGATACTTCTTAGCATCAGAGAGATCAGCGTTACACTTCTCAGCCTGGCAGCTAGGTGGTGACACCCCACTACCACATCCACCGGATCCCTTTTTAGCGGCCAAAGATGTCACCGCCGGCCTCTTTTTCTTGTCATCTTCGTAACCCAGAGCTTCTTCCTCCTCCTCATCATCTAGGTCCTCCTCAACCACCATAACCACTTCCTTCTTCGCCTTCTCCCTGGCGCCCCGCTTCCCTTCGTACCGGCTGCTCATCGCTTCCATCAGTCGAAATCCCAGGAGGAGAAATTAAGGGAAAGGAAGACCCAGGGAGACAGAGGAGGAGAAGAAGCGAAGGATGAAGAGAGGCAGAAATCAGGGGAAAAGGTAAAAAAGAGAGAGAGGGGCGTGTGAGGACCACAAACTGCATCCTCTCCCCCTTCTCTTTCTGTCAGTCAGTATAGAGAGTAGAGGACGGGGAAGAATTGAATGGTAAGAAAGAGATCTCCAAAGTTTAAAGCGTTAAAAAAAAGATTGGTTGGTAATGGTTGATGACTTTGGTCCGTGCGTGCGTGCGTGCGTGCGTGCGTGTTTGTTTTGTTATACAAAACCATTAGAACCAAATGCAAAAGGGGCTCCTCTGTTTTTTTACAGGACAAAGTGATGGAGATCTCTCTATCTCCTTTTTACCTTACTTTATCATCATCGTCAGCTCTGTTTAAATTTCATTTTACTGGTCTGAAGCCAGTGATGACGATGGTGATGATGCTGCCAAACTGCACGAACCGTTGGGGGGTCTGAGAGGTGAGAGTCACTAATCACCAATCCTGTTTCTTATCAGCACCGAAAGAAGAGAGAATGTGGGCATTTCTCAGCGGCCCCCCTACCCCCAATTGACTGACCCTTCTCTGTCAGTCGTTCAAAAGGACAGACATCAGCATCACTGCATTGGCGCGTGCTGTACCGCGTCTGGTTGCTACTTTCCTCGGTGGTCACTTTGTACTCATATGCTTGTCTGCCATATTGCGATTGGTCCTTTTCTCTCTGGTTCTGTTTTTTCCCCTCTGGGTAAATGTAGGGGCTCTGTTATCATGCATCTCTCATTCATCCCCCACTATCTCATTAAGACTAATCACTAATGGCCTGTTTCCCCCCCAAAAAAAAAAAAAAAACCGCTAACGGTCTCCAAGTCTTAACTAACTAATCCCACAAAGTGTAAAATCAAAGAGACTATTTTTGTTTTTTGTTTTTTCTTTTTTTTTAGGAAAATGAAGTACATGCTCTGCTGGAACTGTATATTTCTCTCCAAATCATCGGTTCACAATTCTTTTTGTATTTTTATTTTTTCTATTAGAAAATAAGATTTGAATATGCCCGGTAAGCTTGTAAATGTTTTCCTAATTTTTTTGATCACATTGTATCAATTAGAAGTAGACATTGGCATCCGGTGTTTAAGCCATTAGATCTTTAACATCCCATCTTATCCCTTAAATATCAAAATTACGCTTGTATTGAACGCATATTGGAATGCCAATTTCATCCGCTTGCATACATGGTTTAAGTTCATAGTATTTGAACAAATATCGGTCACTTGGCTAACCGATATGGGATTTGTTATATGTTGCATCGGATCCGTATTGGATTATATGTTGGGATGCCATACATTTTTGTCCATGTGTCGCCAAAATGCTGAGTCATTTGATGTAGGGGTGTCAATTGGTCGGTTTCGATCGGGCCTAACCGATTTTCGGTAATTTAACACCGACTGGGTTATTTAATTATTTGGGTCTCAAAAGCCAAGCATGGACATGTTTACATTCGGTCGAACGGTTTCGGGTCCATAGTTGGGCTTATGCTAAAGAAGCTTTAAATGGTATACAAATGGGCTAATATCAAAAAGATTATAGATACTTTCTTGTGGGATTATAAAAAGCTCTTATTGGGTTTCAAATCCATAATTGTTATTATGTTGTAGATTATATATATTTTTTTGAGGAATTATAAAAAACTCTTATTAGGTTTGTGATCACTCATGTAGACGAAGACGAAGACAGAAGCAATGAGTAGAAGATTCAAGAAATGAAAGAGAGTAAGAGACATTTTTCTATTCTAGGTTTTTAGCTTTAAAATTATACTAGTTTAAAGGTATATTTGATTTATTTGGTCGGTTTGGTGGGACTACACCCTTCCACCATGAATACTTGTTTAATAATCGGTCCGGGCCAAAGCCCGACGTGTTTAATAATCGGGCTGGTCGGTCTTAGTCCATAACTGGTCAAGTTCGGCCAGTCTATAGTGTGCTGGCCTGAAATTCACCATCTAATCTGATCCATTGTTGGATAGGTATCTGTATCAGCCATTGTCAATGTTGATACATATGACCAACCCAATCCAAATACCTAAAACCATGGATACATAGATTTTTTTTTTTTTGAGAAAAATTATTTATACCTCTCCTGGCTTATGACTTATTTCCACTAAGTACCCAGTAGTTTTTGACAATTATAACTATTACCCATAATTTAAAAATGTGTTATGCATAAACGCAATCCGTAAGTTTATATGATATCCGTTAGATGCTGATGTAAGCTAATCCTCAAAATATTAAAGACATGACTACCATTAATGGGGTAATGAAGTCTCTTTTCTGCCCTTAATGGAATTTCACATGAAGTTCCATTGTTACCCCTCCCAAACATCTGATTCCAGGGATCTTCTCACTCGATTATCTCCACAAGCTCGCCTTTGGAACGAAACTAGAGACCATGAACCCTAGACGCTGCATTACAGTCACCTCAGCAAACAACAACACCAAAATCTTTGTCGACGGTGTCAGAGATTACACAGCCAGAGTTCTACCACAACGACGTTATTGTAGTTGATGACCTCCAAGGCTTTGTCGCTCCTCTGTTGCCATTCTCTTATAGACAAAACTAGCACCCAGTAGACACAGAAAGACAACTTAACTGTTTCAAGTTTCAATATCATGTGAGTGTTACTGCAAATAGGTGCAGGGTAGGAATTTGCCACATGGGAGAGTTATCGCTACTTTTGGATTGCCAACCCAACAATCAAACTCAGGAGATGAACTGATAAATGGCATAAAGGTAATAACACTTTCGATAGGATAACTTCTGTCCTTTCCTCCTCAGCCATCCATCCCTGATCGCATGCTATATCTCTCGTAGTTTCCTCTGATCGATTTGTGAGATTAATTCAAAGAAGACTGTTTGTTGTAAAACTCTCTTATCATCACATGCAATATGGAGTGTATATTTATAATAGTGTTGTGAAGCTGATTTACAGGAAGTACACGTTGCTATTGTTACAAAGGATTAGATAGGGTTGTTGTGTATTTGTAGGAGAAACATTAGGTGCACGTTGAGTGATCCAACGAGCTTCAGCTTCTGTTGCATGAAGATCGCATATTCTTCGGCATGTGATATTCGCTGTTGGTGCAACCGGTTTTTGAATATTTGAATTTGAATAGTCCTTATCCTTGACACTCCCCTGCAAGCTCAACGTATGGAGAAGATGTTGAGCTTGGTCCATAAATGGATGAACGGGTTTGTATGCAGACCCTTGGTGAATATATTTGCAAGTTGATCTGTGCGGAACAAACCGTATATGTAGTGAGCGGTTGGCGACCTGTTCTCGAACAAAATGAAAATCTATCTCAATGTGTTTTGTTTGAGCATATAACAAGGGATTTGCAGCCAGGTAGGTAGCACCAACATTGTCACCATAAAACCTAGGCGATGGAGTGGAGAGACCAAGATCAGCAAGGAGTTGGTGAAGCTACAATAGTTCAACCGCAGTGTTGGTGAGATCTTGTATTCGGTTTCAATAGAAGATTGTGCAACGATTTTTGTTACTTTGAGTTCAACGAAACAAGATCGTTTCCAAGACAAACCGCAAACCCGTTGGTTTGTTGGTGAATTGGCCTCTGCATCGGTAAATGCAGACAATTGTGAGGAACGGGAGGGATTCATATGATAGCTGAAAGTCACTGTATGTTTCAGGTGCGTTAAAATCCACTTGACAGTAGTCCAATTCTCCATGGTGGGGTTGTGCATGTGTTGACAGACTTGGTTGACTGAGAACGCAATGTCTTGTAGAGCAGCACCAACAATACTTTTACACAGAGTGATGTCTGGAAATGAATTCGATCCTACCACCATGGGAGTAGTGGTGGAGGGAGTTTGCATGGCCTTTGCATTGACCATGTTACTTTTCTTGAGGAGATTTGAAGTATAATTTGCTTGAGATAGAGATAACCTTGATTCCAAGGAGTAATTCAAGAGGCCCAAATCTTTGATTGCAAACTCAGAAATGAGAGCTGCTATAATTTGTTGAATGACATCTAGAGTAGTACCGGTGACAATGATGTCATCAACATATATGAGAATGTAGATAACATCATTTGGTCGGTGTTGAGCAAACAGAGCTGTGTCGAATTAAGATGCCTTGAAATCGAGAGACAGCAAGAAAGTTCCTAGACAATGGGACCAGGCTCTGGGTGCTCTGGGTGCCTGTTTGAGACCATATAAGGCCCTTTGAAGACTATATACATGATTAGACTTGGTTGGATCGACAAAGCCTTGTGGTTATTGCATGAACACAGCTTCAGTGAGAGCACTATTGAGGAAAACATTTTGAATGTCAAGCTGTTGGATAGTCTAACCATTTGAGACAGTAATAGATAAAATTGTTCTGATGATTGTAAGTTAATTTGACCACTGCATTGAATGTGTCAAAGTATCCAATTCCTTCTTATTGATGGAATCCCTTGGCGATGAGCCTTGCTTTGTATCGTGAGATTATCCCATCAGAATGTCGCTTGATCTTGTAAACCCATTTGTTGACAATATCCATTGCAGAGATCTTGGGAACAAGTTTTCAAGTCCCATTTTTGAGTAGAGCGTTAAACTCCTCACTCATGGTTGTTATCCAAATAGGATCCTTGCTTGCCATAGTAGGAAGTTGGCTCGACTTCTGTGGAGTGAATATCTATTGTGAGTGCTACTGACAGAGGGTGATATGAAGCATGGAGATTTAACTTTTGAACTGGTTTAATCACACCAGCCTTGGACCGTGTTACCATTTGATGAGATGGAGCCGGTAATTCAAAGATTGGCCGCTTGTTAATAGATACTGTAATAGGTTTGGTGGGAGGTAATAACGATGGAGATTGGGGAGGTGAGGATATGGTAAGTGGTAGGGCATCCGGTTGCAATAAAGTGGGAACAATTGGTGGTGATGTGACATGGTTAGGATTGATGGTAGTGGAAGATGATGATTGCGGGAGAATATTATCATTTGTAATGAGAAAAGGTAGTGTGGGCGATGGGGGAGATGGAGATGGGGAAGATAGAGGAATATAGTGAAACCGAGTCTCATCGAATATAACATGCCTTGAGATGTAGGTGCGGCCAATCTTTGGATCAAAGCATTTGTAATCTCAATGTTTGCTGGAGTACCCAAGAAAGATGCAACTAGTAGACCTCATCTGCAACTTATGTTTGTTATATTGTGTTAATCATGGGTAACAAACACATCTGAAGGTATACAAAATGGCATAGTGTGGCTTTTTACGAAATAGTAGTTCCAAGGCGTCTGTCCTTTGAGCACCATTGTAAGCAATCTGTTAATCAAGAAAACTGCAGTTTCAAAGGCTAATGACCAAAACTTCATTGGTAAGGAGGCTCTTGCTAAAAGAGTTAGGCCTTTTTCAAAAATATCCCAATGCTTTAGTTCAGCACGTCCATTTTGTTCAGAGTTATGGGGACAGGAATACAAATGACAATTCCCCTTTTTGTGAAAGAAACTATCAAATGATTGATATTCCATAGCCCCATCCAATTGAAAATATTTTAATTTACAATCAAAGACATTATGAATATGTGCATAAAATTTTAAGAACACAAAAAATGCCTCAGATCGGCTAACAAGAGGAAAAATCCAAGTAAAATGACTGAAATCGTCTATAAACTAATGTATTTCTTTTTTGATAAATATCTATGAACTAATGTAATACTTAAAATCATGCACAGAAGACACCGGAGAGGGTCCCCAGATGTTTGAGTGCACTAAATAGAATGGATATGGTGCTCGGTATTTATTCAAATGGGAGTTTGTGGGCCTTTTCAAGCTGATAGGCATCACAAAGGGTCAATTGTAAAGACGCAGCTGATGGCAGTGTTAAGTGCTGAAGGATAAAATCCGAACATTTCTTTGAGGGAGGTCAAAGCCTATCAAGCTAAATGGACTTGGACACTCTTTCACTAACATGTGCTTCAGGTAACTTATTTTGCATGAGTAAAGACTGAGAACTAAGACGGTGGTGATAAAGACCATATTTAGAACGTCCTTGCAGGAGCATTGTCCCCATTGTGAAGATCCTTCACATAACAACAGCTGGGGTGAAATTCAAGAGCCACTTGATTATCGTTAGTAAACTTACTAAATGTTAAAATATTTTTGGTAATGGTAGGTAGGTGTAAAATATTAATAAGATTTAAATCTTCTGATTTACGTTGTAATTGAGCTTGAATAATGTGTAAAATGTCCAAACCTGTACCATTGCCTACTAGGACTTGGTCGGTGCCATTATAAGAGGCTGATTATGAGTCATGTTGTGATGTCAGCTGTTATGTGGTGGGTTGCGCCAAAATTTGGATACTAGACTGATGGATTGAAGTCGAAGGGACAGCAATGAAGACTTCAGGTACCGATGATCTTCCTGATTGTACAGATCCTTGAGAGAACTGATAATGAGGATTGAACTGGTTATAGCAATTGGTTGCATCATGATTTGGTTTCTTACAGTAGATGGGGCTAGCAATAATGTAGGTTGGACATTATTATTATTTTGATAGGAGAGGATACCACGGCCGCTTTGGCCAAATCTACCACAACCTCCTCGAGATCCATGGTTATGCCCAATAGGAAAATTGTGAGAAGCCTGGCTGGTGTTGTGGGCTTCAACAGTGGGTAGGTTTGTTATGGAAGACCTTTAATCTTTCAGAATTTTTGGACTCAATAGGAGTCCAATGAAGTCATCAAGAGGAAATGGGTCTAGTCGAGTAGTGACCGAGGTAGCAAATGAGTTGTAGTCAGAGGGTAAACCTTGGAGAATGCTAAGGATGACATCTGGTTAGAGAACAGGGTGAGCGGCAGCAGCCAAATTATCCACTAGATGTTTGATTTGTTGAAGAAATTTTGACATGGTTTTGGTACCTTTTCGAGTTGGAACAACTGATACCTGAGCTGCATTACTTGAGCTTGGAACTGAGATGCATAGACTTTGGCGAGGGCTTCCATGCTAAAAATGATGTTGTGATGCCAACTATATATGAGAGCTAAAGCGCCTTCGGATGGTGAAGAAATAATTCAACTTAGGAGGATTTGGTCCTGTTTAACAGCATGGTAAGCTGGGTTTGGAGAAGCTACAGTAGGGGCATTGGAAGAGGGAGAGGGCCGGAGATAATGTTTGAGGAGGGTATTTGTTTGAGCCATCAATGAACCCATAGAGAATATGGGCGATGAGATGTACAGATCTAAGCGCATAACGCATCGATGTGATATAGATCACAACGTCCGTAGAACAAGAGGCATAAACTTTGATTTTCATAAAGTATAGTTGGTTTTCTCCAACTTTACTGCAAGGAGAGAGATTATATTTGAAGAAGAAAGCTGAAACGTACTGGTGGTGGACGATGTTAAAATAATTATGTGTTTAGGGTTTCAATGAAACCCATTCCAATCTCATACAGTTGCCCTAGAACACAATAGAGAAGCCATAAACAATGAACATAAAGACATACCTGTCTGTGAAGAGATCGATTCCCATACACTCCAAGTCGCTCCAAGCTTTGATCGAAATCCCTCGGCTACAGTCTTCCACAACCTCCAGAGGATATCCTGATGTCTCTTGCTAATGGGTGTAGAGAACTGATTAACTGTGGCTATGGGAACTCTAACCCAGTATTTATAGAATACTGTTGTAACCCTAAAACCCTTCCCACAATAGAATTAGGGTTACTAAACCTATCTCATATCATGCGACGAACCAAACCAAATCGGTTCTACCGTGTTAATTGGACTCCCACTGAATTAATTAGTTTAGGTAATTAATTAAGCCCACATAAATCTAACAATCTCCCACTTGAGCTATATTAATTACAAAACTACCGTCAACCAGTGTGGCCACGGAATCCAACACACTAAATCGTCACTAACTTTGAAACATCTATCAAGCCTTCCAATGTAAGTAACAACGAATAATATACATTAAGATATAGTATACAAACTTCTGTCAGCCACAACAGAGGTCTACTCAATTCATGAATCACCTGAGATAATGCATGAAAGTAAACTCCCATGCGAGTCCAAACTTGATTAAAGAACCTTAATCAAAGTGCCCCAAAACCTTTATGGGCAACTAAAACATGGTATTTAAATAATTCAAAAATATAATACCATACCTTGACTAGACACCGCCTTTATTCTTTGATATTATCCTCTCATGGCAAATCGCCTCTAGCTTGGATTAATATCGCACTTTGACTTACCGTCATTATTTATATGGCTGAATACCGCATCTTATCTTGGCTGAATACTGCCTTATATATCTAATTGAATACTGCCTTGTTCGTCCTTTGGCTAAATACTGCCTAGTGTCTGGCTAAATAGTGTCTGATTTATCTGGCTAAATAGTGTCTGATTTATCTTTGACTAAATACAACGTAGTTTATCTTTGACATGTCAAACACATAACTATGTGTGCAAAATAGCAATACCGCAAATACTAATATAAACAAAATCATAGTTACAAAAACTGTGCCCATTAAACCATGAGCAATACCATCAAACACAGTAAGCAATGTGAAAACACAAGTATAAACATAAAAAGTCTCCCACTGATTAATCATATCTAGAGACTCTCACTGATTCCCAGATCTTTGGCTACTCAAGCCTCTGATAAAATTAATTATTTTCAATCATTTTTATATTGGACATACCGTCCCTTGAAGACTCCCACTGACAAAAGTTTCATCAGAGAATCTACAACGATATAAAATATTTTGACATTTTCCTTACTTGAAGAGATTCAATCTCTATTATGCTATGCAATACTCTATTTCTTATTATTTTTTGAGAATAATATAGCTAAACCGCTGTCACAACATATCTCAATAGTCTAGAAGTAGAGTCTACAACTTTCAAATCATAAAAGAAACTCTGACACCAGATACCTTATTTGTTAATTTCACATAGAGTTACAAAACCCTACCACCATAACATTGAACCTTGAGGTTGATTTTCTGTCATCAATGCAAACATTAAAATTGTATCAAAATATCTTAGAGTGTCACTACTTTCATAAATGAACATGTAATCTTTGGTCCTCTGCATATACCGCATGACCTTCCTTTTTTCAGTTGTCCAATAAGCTATACTAGCATCCAATTGAAAAAGTCCTATAATACTCATTGAAAATGCTATATAAAACGATTACAACCTTGAGCATATATCAAGCTCCCTATTTGCATTGCAGATGCTCATACTCATCAATATCATTTCTTGTACACAATTCTGTCAATTTGTCTCCTTTATCGATTTAAGCATCCACAACTTAATGGTTATATATACATACTTAACAGTTCAAAAACAATAACAATGTTTACACTTTGAGACAAATTCAGAATTTTAATTTTCCTATCATGAGGAAACTCAATGTTAAATACAAGGGTACTTACTTATACATTTTTGATCTTGAAGTTATCAGACATTGAAACTTTGGTTTCAACTAGTAAACTATATCACTACAAGCCAGTGATTAACCATCAACATACATGACTAGGAAGTGAATCTACTCCCACTGACCTATAGATATATACAATGGTCAATGACAATCTCAACAAAGTTGAAAGAAGATACAACCCTGTCAAACTTCAAATACTATTATCCGGATACCTGTATAATCTACAGATTGATTTTATAAGTCTACAAAATATATCTTCTTTATACTTACCACAAAACTTTGTGATTAAAGTATATAAATATTTTCTTCTAGATTTTCTTTAATCAAAACGATCTTTACATCTATCTGATGCAACTCTAAAATAAAATGCGCAACTAAGACCTCAAAAAATTCAAAGTCAATACTTTCTCTTCTCTTTGTGTGATTCCACTTTGCTAAAAATCTTACTTTGTAGCAATCAATTGTCCCACTGGAATCATATATTTTCTTGTATATCAATTTTGAACCTATAAGTAGATCTTTTATTGACAAAAGCACAAAATCTCAAGTCTCATTATTGTTCATAGACAACAACACATCTTTTATGATCATTAATCATTCAAGAGTAATTTCATTACTGATAACTTACTCAAAATCATTGAGATCTTCATTTTTATCCATCACCAAAAATATCTATTTTGAAGTACAACATGTGATTGGATGAAATCATAGATCTACATGGTCTAGTATATCTCTTCAATGCCTTATCTGACTCTGCTACTATGGCTGAAGCATCGATCTTAATGAATATTTCTATAATCATTTTATTATACTCTAGTAACATTTCTGGTATTTCAACTGGTTGTTTCACACCCATTTTCAGGTGGTCTCATCAAACTTTTAAGTTTCTTGGGTCTATTTTGACATCCCATAATATGACAACTCAATGTCCTAAAATAATCACTCTTCTACGAGTATTATGAAATCATGTCAGCTCTACAGTTTTAAACAAGAGGATAACTTAAACTGGAACTGACTAAATAACACTCTATTAATAATATAGGCTGCAATATCAGTTCTTTCCCTATAGGATTAATACATTTTCAAGATTTTATAAACACTTGTTCAAATTTATCAGAAATAGACTAGTATCACATGATCTCCCATAATACATAACTTTCTCATTCAGATCCAATAGTTTTAATTCCTTTAATAAAATTTTTCCATCTTAATTTTTATTATTTGAAAAAACACCCATAGATTAAACTGTGACAAGAAGTCCTAGATGAAATCTCGATGTCCATCAAGTCCAATAAATCCTTATTGTGAATAACCTTCACTTACTTTAATCTTATCATCTTCTCTTTTAATTAATTCTCACATATATACATATAATAAACCTTAAAAGGAGAATTTCAGAATATTATTCTTTCTAATCTTTCTTTAGACAATAGTCTTAAACCCTTATGACCAGGGTGGAAGATAACAATATATAGTTTAACTTCTAAAGATAGATAATCTAAAAAGAATAAATTAAAAGTTTTAAAATTCCTAGGGGTTTAGACAATGATTAATGCTTAAGTATCCAATGTATTGCACTTTCTTGCTCAAAAGTTTCATAATCCTTATTCCTTTTTTGACTTAAGCTTGTCCATTACATGTCCCCTCTAGGTCACTCTACAAGAATTTTATTCTATTTAGATCCATTTTATCTTGTAGTTTTTTAATGTCTAATTCTTTGTCATAAAGTTTCTGACTATTCCATAAAAAAATATTTTTTTTAATATGGGTTTCTCTACCCCTTTTACAACTTGCCTTTGTCTGGGTATGTATTATACACTATGACATTAGCATTCATATTTTTTTCTTTTTCTTTGAACTTCTATCCTTTGCTCTTTCACTTTAGGGTTCATTAAATGTTTAAGTACTATATATCACCAAGATCTGTCTATACAATTCTTGTGAGGAAGTGAAAAGTTTAAAATATCACCTTTATAGGTTTTAATGAACCAAACCTATAAATATTCATTTATCCTTGAGCTTATCATTAATAGTTAACAGCTCTACCTTATACTTCCTCACACTTTCAATATCACCTATTATCATCAAAAACTGGTACTGATGGATTTGAGTAATAAAACATCTCTCCATCCCTTCTTGAAATATCAAACATTTCTTTGGATTTCATAGGAAATATCTTTTTTCAATGTTCCTCATCTGAACATTGCCTTACTTCATCTTAGAGACTGAACGTCCTAAGAATCAAAATATAATTTTCTGTTGAGTATATCTAGGTTAAAAAGTCCTAGACTAGTTTTCAATTTCCATGCCAATTCATAGAACTGACTGCCAAAGACAGGCATTTTAAGGTATTTAATCATTACATGTCCACAACTATATCACAATGTAAATAATTGTAAGTCTACGATTAATACCAAATAAAATTAGCTAGCAAGAATATATATACATAACATGTGCAAGCTAATTAATATCTTTGAAAAGTCAATTGAAGTACACATACATCCTTTGGAACAATATGTGCACTGATCCTCTCAATATCTATGTAATAACTGCGAAGAGATAATGACTCTCGAAGATTTCACCACCTTTGGGTGGATGAAACCCCCTCAAGCTAAGATTCTTCAACCATGTGCATGAGTTCTTTATTTTCTTTAACAACGCCACCTTTGGGTGGACAGTGTCGTTCTTTATAATCTTAGACAACGCCACCTTTGGGTGGACAGTGTCGTTCTTTACTGCATCCATAAAAGTGAAAGTTTATGTCATTGTCACTTTTGAGTGAACACTATACTTCATTTACTGTAGTTTGTAAATGAATAAATGCTAGATTTGAACATATTATGATAGAACCAAGGTTGCCACTTTGGTGGTCACACCATAATCCTTACACAATAGCTATAAATCATAATTTGAATAAACTTGGACAATGTCATCTTTGGGTGAACATTATCAAACTGAAGCATTTACAAACACAGACCCTTGAATTTGAATGCATCTTAATGAAACATGTTGCCATTTTGGTGGTCACACCAAGTTCTACCATGATATGAACAAATCCCAATTTACAGCTCATGTAGGACATCATGAATGTTTTATTAACACAATTAAACAGGTCTAAACATTCATATAAACATACACAATAGCTCAACAATCAATTTAGTACAATAACTTTAAGAAAAATCAACAAAAAACACTATAAACTAGGTTCATATAGGGCATTTTTCATAATAACATAATTTTCAATGTATCTAAATGTATCAAAATATATATAAAATTGAAGAGCATGAAAAATGGAGTCCAACGGAATAAACCAGAGGTCAATCCGACCTTCCTAGCTCCCAGAATCACTATTTAATGTCTTTTTGTTAAAAGCAGCAACCAAACAGGCTCTTATAAGAAAACCCTGTCTGGATCGGTTCAGTTTGCGTCGGCTTGGCCAGGTTCGGCCTGACTTCGGCTCGGTTCGAACTGAATTGAGTATACCTTTTTTTTATTTTTTTTATTATTTAATTATTACTTTGGTTCAGACCGCAAGTCAAGCGGTTTGATGTAAACCAAACTGCAATTCGACCAATTGGCTCAACCACTAATCTAACCAATGGGTGAACCCGGTTCATCATTTGGGGTATCCGGGTCAAAATCTGGGTTCTCGGGTTGGATATGCGGGCCAAATTTTGGGTTTTCGGGCCTGGTCAACCCGAGTCATTGACCATTAGTGGTCGGGTTCATGGGTCAGTCATGCCGACCCACACGTGTGCCCTGGAATCAGGTCTTGGATCTGTTCTTGGGTCCGGGTCAGTTTTGGATCGGGTTGACTCGGCCAGAGTTGACCCCCGATTTATTTATTAGGGTTCCCGATTCATCGCCGGGTCAACTCGGTGATGAAGGCGCTGTTAGAAATTTTTTTTTTTTAATCCTTCTCTTGCGAGTGAGATCCACTCGTGGCTACTGCCGGTGAGTGGTGGCACGTCCGGTGGCCAGTCCCGACAATTTTTATATCATCAGCTCCATCTCAATCTCTTCTTTCCAATGGTATATAATTTGACTTATTTTGTCGATCGAAAAAATTTCATCTGTGGGAAAACTCCGACAGATCTGACCCAAATTTTGAGAAATTCTTCTCTTTCAATTCAGTCATTCACTACAAGTCTCTACAATCAATCCCCATTGATCTTAGGTCTGTATGGTTGGCTTTGATACCAATTGTTAGAATAATTATGTGTGTTAGGGTTTCAATGAAACCCATTCCAATCTCATACAGTTGCCCTAGAACACAATAGAGAAGCCATAAACAATGAACATAAAGACATACCTGTTTGTGAAGAGATCGATTCCCATACACTCCAAGTCGCTCCAAGCTTTGATCGAAATCCCTCAGCTACAGTCTTCCACAACCTCCAGAGGATATCCTGACATCTCTTGCTAATGGGTGTAGAGAACTGATTAACTATGGCTATGAGAACTCTAACCCAGTATTTATAGAATACTATTGTAACTCTAAAACCCTTCCCACAATAGAATTAGGGTTACTAAACCTATCTCATACCATGTGACAAACCAAACCAAACCAGTTCTACTGTGTTCATTGGACTCCCACTGAATTAACTAGTTTAGATAATTAAGTAAGTCCACATAAATCTAATAGACGAGAGTATGGTGGTGGTAGCAGAATTATCAGAGGCACTTATTTTCAAAGACATTGGTCTAATTCGACTCTAATACCATATGAGATTAATTCAAAGAAGACCGCTTGTTGTGAAACTTCTTATAGTCACATGCGATATGAAGTGTATAAGTATAATAGTGTTGTAGATTTACTACTATTACAAAGGATTAGATAGGATTGTCATGCGTTCAGGAGAAAGAAAAAAGAACGCCGTCCCATGTTCCAAAAGGAGTAAAAAAATGTAATTTTTTAATTTTACCACCTAAGATGAATGATGAAACATGGATGAATTAGGCAATGACCCTAAACCATGGCAAAGAAGCTAGGGGGTGATACTGAATTACAGAAGCGTGCATGATTTGGCTTAAACGGAGACATCTTTATCATGCAATATGCATTATCGGTAATCATTCTATTCTTGAATTCAAATCGTCTCGTCTCATGGGTTTTGGAAGAGATTCGATTCTTACCAACCGATGCCCGACATGTGGGCGTTAGTTGAATCGAAACCGTCCAGTCATTTGATAAAGTGGAACATAGAGGGAGTGTTGGCTTATGTACCATCATTGACTGAACGACTCAGATCCAATCAATACTCATGTGTCAAGCATCGACTGATGAGAGCCAGAGTCTCCTCCCCAACCCTGCGAGGAGATGATTTCAATCCTCTATTCCCATAATCCCATGCATGGACCAACCAATTCCTCCAGAAGCGTGAATTCAAGAAATCATCACTTTTTTTTTTTGGGGGGGGGGGTCTGTTGACCGGTAAAGATCACCCCTTCTTTCTTTTTTCTGTTGACCAATGGATGATAGAGAAGCATACATGAAACAGGCATCGGTATATCTGAAACCGATATGGATTTGAATATGTATCAGTCGTATCGGTCCAACAAGCAGAGTGAATATATATATTTTGTAAAGAAATCCTGAAACCTAAATCAAATATCGGATCCCATATCAACCAGGTATCCATCATATCAACCGAATCGTATCAGTTTTGAAATTGATCATTACGGTATCCACTAAGACCCACCCATGTATTCATCTTGAGTCTTCCTTTTCAATTTTCATTGGCATTATTTTTTATTTATTTTAGACTTGTTTGTCTGCTAGGATGAACCTCGGCCGACAAAGGCATATGTGAAAACGTGACACTAATAGCACACATTACCCTACATTCTGTTCATACTTGTACGCATGTCTCTTGGATTTTAGGATGGAGTTGTGGTCCAGTCGTTTCGTCGTCTATCGAACGAGTTGTGTATGTCAATGCAGTCTAATCCATTTGATGTACAATTAAACAATTAGACGATAGAAAACAAGTCTGGTCCTAAATTTTGATTCAAGCGTTAAGGATTCGTATGCAATTTAGGCTTTTGAAATCATCCAATAGGTGTTCGATCTTGTCAAGACCGTTTAAAAACCAGTATACCAAAATCAAATAATAATCGATATTGATATGCGTTTTGAAACCGTTTAAATAACCAGTACTATTTTGTATCCTATTATATACTAAGGGGAGGGATCTACATGTTCTCTTGTACTATCTCTCACGTCATGCCAATGGATGCATGTGAAGAATTAATTGCCTCTTCACATGCCTCTTGATTTGTATAAAGCGGGTCAAATGGTCGGAGGACAGTACGGGTAGTCCCTCTATGATTCAAGGAATAAAATGCATATCAAATACTTTTTATTTTTTATCATCTTAAAATGTATTCTCAGTCAAGAACGCATTTCAAGAATTCAAACCAACCTGTCAGCTTGCAACGTAGGCACTGCAGACTTCTATACCAAACACTGCCTGTCTTACTCAACTGATTTGTGCTTCATTTGTCGCTGTGTTGCCCGTGGCTTAAACTCGAGTTTGAGTCCCCCTCCCACATATATGGTACCTGGAGTCCCAATCCCCACCCCTATCGGCAGCCCCCTTTGGGTGCCCAATGGCCCCATTGGGGGGGCAATGTGCACAAGGGGTTAAAGATGAACATGGCCCAGATGGCCGGGATCATTGACATTCCTCAATCCTCCTTGTTTCGGGAAATTGGATTCGAATCAAGTGAATCACCCAATTCGAATCAAAATCATTCCTGCCCCATCCCAAATCTTGCAATTCTGTTTTGAATCGTTTGATTCATGTTTAATCCTCATCATTTTTGCAATTGTGTTCTTCTACTAGTCAATTAACTAGTAGACAACCAAACAAAAAAAAGGACAGATTTTGAAATGTTTTTTGCTTTCTTCCGATTCTAATTTCTGGTGTCGGTCGATTCCATCTCCAATTTCATATATTTGAATCTTGGTTCAATCTTAAAGAATGCATTCAGGAAAGGGCAGAAAGTCAACATCAATACCTCAATGATGCTAAATTTTGTAAAGTCGGCAAAGTGTGTATTCAGTGTTATTTTGTCATCAAACCATGATCAACAACTACTTTTGATTAAGGGGAGATGGGTGTTTATTTATTTTATTTTATTATTTATATATATATATATATATTTTATATACTTAGGGGAGAGGTTCTCTTGAGGAGAAAAATGGACTAAGGATGTCGGTTGGATAGGACTTGAGGTATTACAGATCATTTAACATACATAGGGTTGGGTATTTGTTCGAGAATGAGGGTAGATAAATCCAAATCATGGAATCTATTATCTGGATGGCATATCTAAGAAATAGTTCTCTTAAAAAGAAAAAAAAAGAGGTTTCCTTTTGTTTTGACGTAAAATTTTACCTAAAATTTTATATTTAAATTTATTTTCAATAGATAAAAGAAAGACAACGTTTCTTTTTCTACGCTTTAGAGATCACTATAAGTTAGTTCTTGGAAATAAATATTGAATTTTTTTTTTACATATAAAAATGTTATACGTAATACATCAAAACAAATGAAGCTTAATCTCCGTTTGTTTGGATGTAATCCGTTTGTTTGGATGTAAAATTTTATATGTAACATTTTATATATAAAAAAAAAAATTTCAATATTTATTTCTAATAGGTAAATGAAAGACGAAGTTCTTTTTCCATCATCCTTATAGATCACTATATTTTACCTCTTGGAAATAAACATTGAGTTTTTATTTTACATATAAAATGTTACACGTAAAATTTTACGTCAAAACAAACGGATCCTAGGGAAAATCTTGTTGTAATCGAGATTGGTAGGAAAAAAAATTTGTAAACCTTTCTTTTCTAGCTCTTCTAATATAATATTTTTTGTAACAATGAAGGTAAATCTTATCATTTTATATATTTATAAAAAAAAATATACAATGACAATGACAACTTTAATAATGGCATAATGAGAAATCACTTTCAAGTTAAAATTGAAAATTCTTTTTTTTTAATCTTTTTCTACTCTTAATTAATTTTTAAGAATAAGATAAGAAGCAGTCAAAAGAACTACAATTTCTTAGTTCACCTATTTGATGACACGTTGCACCCTTGGTTAAAACCTTTCTTATCACATCATCGATATTTTAATAGAAAAAGATCCCTGAGATGCTTCTCCCGACAATTTGAGGCCTTATTGATGTGGCATGAGAGATTCCCCCACTTTTGGAGTGGGGATCCCTCTCCTCTGTTTTTTACTTCGATTGCAAAATGGAAAGGGATTGCTTTCGATGCTAAAAATTATGGTTTAAAAATAAATTAAAATTGAATTCATGCCTAAAAAAAAGAAAAGAAAAAAAGAGTAGGTTTATGGGTGGCCACCAAATTCTACCACATAGCACGTCCAGTGTTGTTGAATTTTATTAAGTAGACCTCAAGATTCATTGTTACATGTAAAATTTCGACCTAAATACAGATGCCACATGATAAGACAAATCATTACAAAATCCAGATTTATGAAGAGAGTATCGGCTACAAAAGGATGCATAGACAATTCATAGAAGGGTAAATTTTTGAATTTGAGGCAAATATTTGACACGTAAATCATCTAAACCATTCATTAGATATCCAATTGTTAGGTTATGTTATCTTTTCCATATGTTTTAGTATTCTAAGTATTACTATGTCCCAACTTTTTTTTTGGGTAAGTAAAAAAATATAATTAAACTATCTCGCAACTTGAATAGTTTAAATTTAAAATAAAGAAAAAAGAATGGTGTGGATTTGTCTTGTGATTTTCAGAAACATTGCATTTTATTGTTATATGGATAACTACCCAAATAAAAAATTAACAATATCATTAATCTATCATGCGCGGTAGCCTTCACATCTTTGCTTTGGTGGAAGGATATTACTCTGGGTCTCCATGGATGTAGCTTCAATTCTTAGGAGATTGTCAAACGGAACTGATGAACAATTTTCTTATATCATATAGTTTCATTAGGGCTTTTGTCTCAGGCAATTCTCTGTTCAAACAAGCCAAAAATATGTATTTAATATTTTTCATAGTTGGCTAGAGAAAAATTCTTCAGATAAGTCACATGTCAAATTTATTATGGGGACTAAGTCCTTTGATCCACGATGTAAAAGGTTTCCCCTCTTGTGTCATTATTTCGTCCTATCTTAAAAAAGAAAGATTAACTAGATTAATTTTACAGTTTACTAGCCATACATCAATGACTTGAGACGAGTCTCAATCCTCTCCTCACATGATACCCTTCCTGTGATCCATCATTGACCATGTCCATACTCAAAAGATGGATCCCACAACCCATGGACGGTGATCGGATAATGAGGAGGATACCCATATGGGGAGAGATACCGGACTCGAATGTAAGGCCACCTCATTGATCATCAAGTAAAGGTTCTTGGGCATTAGACACAATGTAAACATAGGGATGAAAAATAAATAAGAGTTATCTTAGGCTCTCTTTGGTATGTTTGAAATAATTAATTATATAATGCATTATGAAATATGTAGTTGTTAGGTATGATTTATGGTACTTATTTATATTTAAAATAAATTGATATAATCTAAAATCTACAAATAAGTTGGAAGGTGTTAATCATTATTGTGACAATCTATTATTACTTATTTATGTTTAGTGGTATTAAATGATTATTATTCATGATTCATAGTTTATTATTATAAACGATTTATTATAAATAACTCACAAACATAAATATAAACTATACCAAAGAGAGCCTTACATATGTTTGGAATGTGTCACTAATACTAAGCTGTAAGGCCATCATTTTCCTTTCTTTTATACTTAAGGTAGATACTCATGGTTTTTTTTTTATAAAAAAAAGTAGACCAAACTTTCAATCGATTTTCTGGTCCTTTTGGATCTAGAGGCGTCAATGGGTCGGTTTGGTCTGGAATTGGTGTGGAGTGATTCAGTTTTTGTTCTATACACTCAAGTCCAATTATCGTCAAATAAGACAATTTTGGTTCCGGTCTGGTTCAATTTTGAGTTTTTATCGGACTAGCTTAATGGGCTCTTATCGGTCAGATTTCAGTTCAGTTTCGGTTTCCTATATGTACATTTAGTATAACCATGACTTAATGGGCTCTTATTGGGTCATTATTGGGCTACTTTGGGTCTAGTTTTGGTTCTCTACATGTATATTTCGCAAAAAATTGACTAAATAAGGCTCTTATCGGTCCATTATTGGACTAGTACGGTTTCAATCTGGGCCTATAGAGTAAGTAGGTTTGGTTCAGACTATCTATCAGTTTGGTATCAGTTTTTCACCAGGTTCTAAAGGCACAACCGAAATACGACCACATTTGGTTTCGATTTGATCTAGACCGAACAGATATTCGGCTTCGATTTACAATTTAGGTTTAATTTTAAAACCCCTACTTAGACCGGATAAAAAATAGGACAATTGTATTTTATTTTATTATTTTGTCTGTCTGGTCCAGTTTTAGGAACTTTAAAAGTTGTTGGATTGCTTCTCCTTTTTCAGTATAAAAAAAAAAAAAAAAACAGGAAATTTCAAATGTCATATCTATCTTCAGTTTCTTTGTGGCCTTTTTTTTATTTGCAACATGGTGGTTTTAGTGGGCCAATATTCCATCTATATTCTCATACAATTTTGAAGATGTGATAAAGAGAAGATGACTCAAAATTCACTGAACATAGTCACTCCAAAAAAAAAAAAAAAAAAAAAAAAAGAGAGTTGTGGATATGTTTATCCTGAAATTTCTCGCTTACAAGGTTCAAAGTATCGGTATCTCTTGATGCTGAAATGGATCAATGGTTCGAGAGAAGAGATTTCCTCTTGTAGCTTCAAGGAAGAATGAGAAGAAATACATAAAAGCTCATAAGAAACGAGAGTAAATCTCTTTTTTATTAGCAAGGAAGAGGAGTTTGGTCATCCGATCATAATCCAATGGCTGGAGTTTACTCGACACGTATACCAATATATTGGTATACCCAGTCATGTTATTTTGAATTTTGCTTTCAAAGAATCTATGGTTCTGGAAGAATTTATTATACCTGAATTATAATATAAATGGGGAGGGGATTTCAAACTGCTTCAATTTGGGTATAATATAAATATCAGGTATTTATTCGTATATATATATACATCATTATTTAAATAATCTTAACTTACAACGCCTAATCCAATAATTTAACTTTCCCTTTATATTAACTAACAATGATTTATCATATGTATTGATTTTATTGATTTTTATATAGATTATCTCATAAGTTGTTTTATTTTCAATCAAGTATTTTTTGAATGTCAGGTCAATCAAGTCAATTAGGCATGGCCCGGCCCTGAGCCTTGACAAGGTTGGGCTTGGGTTGAGACATAGGGCTGGACCAAACCGGGTAGGCCTGGGCTGACTTTAAGGGCTCAAGATAAGACTTGGGTTTTAAGAAACCTGATTTCCCCTTCTTTTTTTTTCTTTTTTTTTTTTTTTTTTTTTTTTTTTAAGGGAGAAAGAAAATTTATTGAGAATTCAAAAAGGGCACAACCGAGGCATCTGCCTTACAAAGGATAAGAAGACAGAGAGGAATTGAAGTAGATCAACTAGACTCCCTGAATGGGTTAGGATCTTTCGACCAAGGGAATGAGCTACAGCATTAGCTTCCCTCATAACAAAGTTAAAAGATACATTTTTAAAAGATTAAACTTTGGAAAACCTGATCCAACCATAGCATTAAGAATTCATTAAATAGATTTCTCTCCAACAAATCTAACAAAAAAACTTAGGAAAAAAAAATTAAAAAGAAGTAATTAAATATCTTAGAAGGTCTCAAGCTACAACAATACAACAAAAAAACATCAAGTTACAACAATTTTATTGCAATTACCTTAATACACACTCACACACAAACACAGATTTTGTTGCAATCTTGTCTCCCTGGTCAACTAGCATACACTTGTATCGAGACTTGACTGGGACAAACTTTGACAGCAATCTCAACTAAGTTTGCAATGCAATAGTTTTTGCTCAAAGTCATTGAAATTAGAATTCAAATCCTCTCCTCCCAGGATGGGAACATCCTCGTCGGATGACCGACACCTGAGTCTCGGGTGAATCCGAACTCCACGTCCCAGTCGACACCAGAGCCGACAAGCTGAGCCAACAAAGGTGTCAATGGAGTTCGGATTCACCAGAGACCCACGTGTTGGCCATCCGACAGGAGCGTCCCCGTCCTCCCAGAACCACTGGGAGGAGAGGATGTGGATCCTTGAAATTAAGAACAATTGAAGAAGGAAAACCATATTTAATTAACTTTTCAAAACTGAATCAATGTTATTCATAAAAACTTAAAAGAATGTTTAGTCAGACAAATTGAAAGCGAAAGAAAAGGAAGTGAACAAACTACCAATGTAATCTTTCTTACTTGATTCAGTTCCCCCTGCTATCAACTGTGAGGCTATTTGGTTACTGCCACATGAAATAAGGAGGCCTCAAAACTACCTTCGGTGGTCTCCCCGTCGTGCGACTATTGAAAAACACACAATATACATATGCATTAGTTATAGAGAGGCGAATATGAAGTAAACATAATCAACAGTTTGAAAATAAATTAATTCTCCCACCCAAGGAATGCAGGTTCCTTTGATGCTTTATATTGCAAAGGGATCTTCATCATTGAAACAAGAGTCAACTCTGCTGCTTTCTCGGAGGGGTGCTCATATCTATTCATGATATCATGGAAGTCAACCAACTGCAAGAAATATAAACAAAGGGACATGGCCATAGACATGATTAAAACATCAAAGGGATATCCTTTTGAAGGCATGGCCTGGATTTGGAGATGGTGATATAAAACATCAAAATAAGAATTAGTTTATTAACAGATTTACTTTGTGAGTGCATACAAAACAGTGTTTTAAAACCAGACAGGTTCAAATAGTCAATCCCCGTTCAATTATCAAGTGCTTCAAGGTTGAAAGAGAACAATTTAAACCATTTGATCGTAACTGTTACGATCATGCCATTGCCAACTGATATAGATTATTAACCATAGGATTAGAAATGTTGGAGTTGTTATAATCATACGGTTGTAACTAAATGGAACTTTCTAGAATTTTAATAGACTATATGGTTGGAAGCGAGAAAAGAATACAAGGTAAGCAATTACAATCAATCTTCTATTTTCTTCTCTCCATTCTCTTCTTCCCTAGAGGCCAACTACCCTCGAAGTAGCCATTACCGATAAATTACGTATCGCTTTCGTTGAGAGCTCTCTCATGAACTCTCATCAGGCGATGATGGATGCGCAACGGTGAACCTGCTCCGAGCTCTTCTGAGTCTTAGACTCAATGGAGGAAAAGCTTGATGTCTTCTTCAACGGTCCACCACCCCCTCCCTGTCCACTGCCGACCCTGTTACCATCACTCAATCCATTGGTTATCCTTCCTGCTTTACTCCAGTCCACTTTGATCTCCTTTGCCGTTTTTCACCAGTGCCTCTACCCACATCAAGCCCAATCTCAACTTTCCCAACCTCCATCTCAATCCCAACCCCAATCTTTCACCCTACCGACATCTCTGTCGACTGTTTTACCACCAACCTTCCGTCACCATTTGCATCAACTCCTTCCTTCCTTCCTTTGTCCAACACTACCCCACCGTCTTCATCATCATAGACTTCATCTACTACCAATTTCTTTATCTCCACCCAACATCATCCTGATCCCTTTCAGGCATCGTCACCAATACCCCCATCACCATCTTCAACATCCCTCCAACCACAATCTGGAATGTCTGTCATAAAGCCCCCTGCTCAAAATGCCTCAACAATGCAACCACCATCGTTTCGACCAGTTTTGAAGTCAACACTACAACCTAACATACAAGGTTTGGTGAGGTTTTAGGTTGCCTCAATCGGACAGCCTCATGCCCGAGCCCTGACACCTTCACTAGGTGGTATTCTCCCTTTTGGTGTTAACCCAACCACCACCTCTCCACCACCATATCCACGGATAACCATTAGAGCATTGACTTTGGCAAACCTGCAACTTTGTAGAAAGAAGGGACTTTGCTACACCTGGGTCGAGAAATTCTCACAACTCTTTATTCTTGAGTATGATGGGGAATCGGGTGATCCAGGTAATGCGCCATACCTGTTCGATGATATGTGTAGGAGAGATCTAGTTGTGTGGAGCGCCTTGATCTCCGGCATGGCGCAAAGGAATCTACCGAGTGATGCTTTGGCTCTGTTCCACAATCTTCAATAGCAGTGTCAACCGTCAAATTCCACGAAGAGCATCTCACTTTCGTCCTTCACAAAGAAATCCACTAGTAGCCTGAGTTTTTTTCTCGGAAATGAGAATGACCAGTGGTTGTAACTCAAAGGCCAAAAGAAATTCGTCAGTGGATACTACAGCTATCGTCAAACCCCTTGCTGATCAGAGCTTTTGTCGTCTATACAAGCAAGGCCAATGGCTTCTTCAAGTTGCTATCGGTTTCTACGCCTGTTCTGCTTCAACCCCATGGGGGAGTGGTTGTACACTAAAGCCCTCATTTGCATTTGACCATGGCGATTCAGAGGGTGTAACATCAGGTAGAGAATGTGATTTATTTACTAGGGAATGGATTCTAAATCATGAGGCACTATATTACACAAATTTAAGTGGTGTGGTGATCCATGAGCATCAGAATTACATGAAATACGGAAGACCAGATTCAAGTTTTAGGACATGGAGGCGGAGACCAGAAGAGTGTGTACTACCCATATTCAACCCAGTTCAGTTCTCGAAGATTGTCAGAGTGAAGTCTTGGTTTGGTGACATAGATAGTATTTATGCATCACCTGGAGATTTTATACAGAAACAAGAATAGAGGGCTGCATTTATTGGAGTACTGTGTTGGATGGTCTTATGAAATTGGGGTTCCTTGTTAAGCATGGATCAAGAGACGCGATCCCAAGGAAGTGATCTGCCATGAGGTAAGGGGAGTTTGGTCTGATCTTTGTGTTGTCGAATGTCGTGAGCTTGGCCTTTTTCAAATGGTATTTGTTGGAACTGTAAGTAACTCTGCATTTAAAATTTCTTCCGCCGGCGAAGATATCCTTCCTGATGATATTTCCCAAGGGAGCGAGGAAAGGAAATGGATCCATGGGATCAAGAAAAAGAGCTGGAGCTGATCGAGATGATTCGCTAATCGATTCGGATCTTGTGGTGGTTTGTAATGGCCACTTTACAGAGCCCTGTATTGCAGAAATTCCAGGAATTGATGTAAGACATACTATAAGATGAATCGAATTAAAGAAAGTAAACATACCCAGATCCATATAGTTTGGAGAAGAAGAAGTTCCATAAAGAGCTTTAATTCTCTGCTAGTCTTGTCTGCTCCTTTTTCTGTATCATTGAACGATAGCCAATTATGGGAATTGACCATTTATATAAAGACAGAGAGCATGGACTAACCCTGTTAAGAATGGCAATTTGGTCCTCCCCATAATTGGACTAAATTACCAGAAGGTCCCCAAACAATTACACGTTAAGGTGGATTAATTGGAACCCTCCCATAAAGAGTACCATCGAATCACAGTCGTCCATTCAACACATTTCCACTAATCCTACCCACATAATGTCTGGTGCAAGCCCATACATGATGAAAACATTACATTCTCCCACTTGGGCTGCATAAGAATATTGCTTCAACCATGGATTAGAAAGATTGTGATCACATATAGAAAGTGTTGAAAGTAGCTCACCTTAACCATACACCCTTGGACCAAGTAAGAACATAAACACTCAATCGTAAGTGTTATCACGTCTTAAGTCAACGTGGAACACTACACATCAAAGTGTTTGCACCCTTACCCACTTTTGGGCTACAGATAGTGTAAAAGCTAGAGTATGGAATTTTCATGTCTCGATCATCAAACATGTCAAATCCAAATTAGTCCAGACTTCCAACTGAAGTCATTAGCTACTCCATCATTTTGAGCTCACTGGAATCATTCTTGACATGACAAATTGCCACTAGAACTACCAAAATAGCTATTTCATATAGAAACACACTATAAATACTTCACACTGAAGTATCATGGGATTGGATCCATAAATCCCATCACACTAGCCCAAGTTCTCAAACAGAGTAACTCTACTAGCTGAGTGTACCTATAAATACAACCTCTAAAATGAGGAAGGTAACACATGAAAACTACCTCTACTATCATTCGAGGTTTGCCTTTACTCTCATTCAAGGCTTACCTTTACTATCATTCAAGGTAAAATATGTACAATAATAATAATAATAATAAACACTGTCTGTGTCTATAAACTGTTCCCACTAACAAAATATATCCAGGCCCCATACCAACAACATGCTCTTGAAAAACATTTATAGCTAAAGCTTTTATTAGTAGATCAGCAATCATGATATTTCATAGAGATTTGTTTAATAGAAATCACAAACTCTTGGAACTTTTCCTTAACAAAGAAATACTTTATGTCAATGTGTTTTAAACCAGAAGTACTCTTGCTATTTTGAGAAAACTGCACTGCAACAAAGTTATCACAATACAACTTCAAGGGTCTGGATATGAAATCAACCACCTGAAGACCTGAAATGAAGTTCCTCAACCATAGAGCCTGAACTGTGGCTTCATAACATGCCACATATTCTGCGTGCCCAGTAGAAGAAGCAGTAATCGTTTGCTTCACACTCTTCCATGATACTGCGCCACCAGCCATCATAAAAACATAATCAGATGTTGACTTTAGATCATCTGGACATCTAGCATAATCAGAATCTGAATATCCAATCACTTCAAGAGTTTCAGTCCGTCTGAAGGTAAGCATGAGGTCTCTAGTGCCCTTAAGATACCTCACGACCTTTTTCGCTGCCACCCAATGAGTCCACCCTGGATTACTCTAAAATCATCCAAGTACACTGATAGCAAACGCGATATCAGGTCAAGTACAAACCTGAGCATACATAAGACTACCAACAACAGAAGCATATGGTATGTCTTTCATCTAAGCCCGTTCAACTTCATTATTTGGACAATTAGATTTGGTGAATTTATCGCCCTTTATAATAGGAGTCTTCGTGGAGGCACAATTAATCATGTTAAACCTCTGCAATACTCTATCAATATATGTTCTTTGTGACAATCCAAGAACACCACATGACCTATTACGAAGAATCTCTATTGCCAAAACATAGGATGCCTCACCAAGATCCTTCATATTGAAGTGGTTGGACAACAATCTCTTTGTCTCATGTAGCATACCTTTATCATTACTGGCTAAAAGAATATCATCTACATAGAGAACTAGGAAGATAAATCTACTCCCACTGATCTTAAGGTATATACATTGATCAACAACATTTTCTTTGAATCCAAGAGAGGTAACAACTTGGTCAAACCTCAAGTACCATTGTCTAGGAGATTATTTCAAGCCATAAATAGACCTTTTGAGTTTACATACCATATTCTCATTATCAACTGTCATGAAACCAGGAGGTTGTAACATGTATACTTCCTCTTCTAAGACTCCATTAAGAAATGCAGTCTTTACATCCATCTGATGCAACTCTAAGTCAAATTGTGCAACCAATGCCATAATTATCCTGAACGAATCCTTGGTGGACACTGGAGAGAAAGTTTCTGTGTAATCTATACCTTCCTTTTGACTGAAGCCTTTTGCTACAAGTCTGGCTTTATAGCGCTCAATTTCTCCTCTAGCATCCTTTTTTGTCTTAAACACCCACTTACAACCAATTGGTCTGAAACCATTGGGCAATTCAACTAGGTCCCAAACCTCATTAGTTTTCATAGATTCCAATTCATCATGCATGGCATCCATCCACTGAGAAAAATGTGCACTATCAATAGTCTGTTGAAAGGAAACATGATCTATCTCAGCTCCAATGTCATATTCATGCTCTTGTAGATATGTGACAAAGTCACTAGGGATGGTGGACTTTCGAGTCCACTCAGATCTCCTCAAAGGAGGAATATTGACTACTAGCTCATCAGGAGAGAGATCAGGAATAGGAGCTACAGAGACAATATTTGTAGGCTCCACATGTTCTTGAGCAGGAATAGGCACAGTCACCTGCTCACCAGGTGTATAACAAGAAGATGATGATGGGTGACTAGGAATTGAAAGTACAATGTGTTCCTCTTCAAAAGTAAAACTACGAGGCGGAAAAGTCTGATGGCAAATGTCATCTTCAAAGAAAACAGCTCGCTCAGACTCAATAACTCTGGTAGAATGAGATGGACAAAAAAATCTAAATCCATTTGACCTCTCTAGATAACCAATGAAATGTCCACTTATGGTCCTGCGATCAAGTTTCTTCATTTGAGGATTATAGGGTCTTACTTCCGCTGCGCATCCCTAAACATAAAGATGATTAATACTCGGTTTTCTACCATTCCATAACTCATGAGGTGTCTTTGAAACTGATTTACTTGGCACTTTATTCAAAATGTATGCTGCAGTCTTTAATGCACCCCCCCACAAAAAGTCTGGTAAGGTAGACTTACTTACTATACTTCTCACCATGTCCATAAGAGTACGATTTCGCCTTTCAGTGACACCGTTCTGTTCTGGGGTACCATGCATAGTATACTGAGCATCAATGCCACAGTCCTGTAAGTATTTTGCAAATGGTCCAAGGTTGCGACCAGTTTCATCATACCTACCATAATACTCTCCGTCTCGATCAGATCTCACAGCCTTTATCTTCTTCCCCATTTTCAGTTCAACTTCAGCCTTAAAAATTCTAAAGGCCTCAAGAGATTCAGACTTCTCTTGAATCAGATACACATATCCATAACGAGACTGATCATCAATGAAGGTAATGAAGTAACGAAAACCTCCCATTGCTATAGGAGTAAAGGGACCACAAATATCAGTATGAATTAGATCTAAAACTTCTTCCTCTCGGAATAACCCTTTTCCTCTAGCTCTAGTAAGTTTTCCTTTGATACAATTGACGCATGTCCCAAAATCAGAAAAATCAACCGTACGCAGGATTCCATCATTGATTGGATGTTCCATTCTTGATTTTGAAATATGCCCTAAACGTCTATGCCATAACATAGAGGAGTCTTCATTAAACAAAGGACGTTTAGAACCCAAAACCACATTTACAATAGAGGAATGAATTAAGGATGTAGAAGTAGTAGATAATTCTAGTTTATAAAGCCCATCAGACAATGAAGCAGAACCAATCAATTTTGATCCATAATAACAGACCATTTTTTTATTTGCAACGTTGAAAACATAACCTTTACAATCTAACCTTGAAACAGAAATAAGTTTCCATCTAAGTGACGGAACACAAACCACATTGTCTAATTTCAAATAAAACCAGAAGACAAAATTAAATCTACTACTCCTACACAATCTACTTGAATCTTCTCCCCATTCCCTACGTAGATGTGCAACTCCCCATCACTTGACCTCCTCTTGTTTAATAGATCCTGCACAGAATTCGTAATATGAACACTAGCGCTTGTATCAAACCACCAAGAAGTGGGGGAAACATCAACTAAATTGAATTCAGAACAGACTAAAGCTAGAGGAGTACCTATAACCAAGTCCTAGCTGAGTGACAAATTGAGCTGTATTCTTCTCTTTGTTGTTCTGTAACTTGTAACACTTAGATTTCTTATGTCCTATTTTCTTGCAGTAGTTGCATTGCCCTTGAAACTTTGTAGACCCTTCACCATTCCTTTTGAAGCTTTTTTTTTTGGGTTGTAGAACTGACCAGTCTGTTTAAATTTACCAAATTTCTCTTTTACCTTCTTTCCTTTCAGATCTGCCTTCTGGGTATTTTTATTACCCTCATGTACAGTCAACTGGACTGTCTGTCCTTTCTTCTTCTTTGTCTCTTCCTCTTGAACAAGAATTGTAGTCATGTCATCTATAATCCATTGCAGACTATTGACATTGTAGGATGTTCTAAGATTGTCAAAACTAGCAGGAAGAGACTCCATAATCTGCCACACCAAGTGACTATCTGCAATGGGCACTTTCATCTTTGAGAGTTTATTCGCATACTTGGTCATTTTCAAGATGTGATTGTGAACTCCCCCTACTCCATCATACTTGGACGATGTAAAATTCTCCAATAAGGCACCTCTCTCTGCTTTGTCATGTTTCTTAAATTTCTTAGCAACTTCAGACAGATATAGTTTGGCAGTCTTCTGATCAATGATACTCTCCCTAATAGCCCTATTTATACTATGTTGAACGACCATTAAGCAGAGACGGTTGGATTCCTCCCAATCAGTAGCAAGTTTCTTTGTTTCAGAGTCAACAGATTCAGAAGGTTTAGGAGGCTCATCATGTCTTAGTGCAATGTCGAGACGCATAACAGCAAGCGTCACAGAAACAGATTCTAGCCATTCTTCATAATTAGAACCATCTAGTTTCTTGATGGATGCAAGGTGGGAAGCCAAAGCTGGTAAACACAAAACAATAATTTACCAGTCAATACGCATAATAAAGTGTATAAGAATACAAAATGCCACTAATAATAATAACATCAATGAATCTGACCAAATGGGCAATTGATCAGATTTCTCCCAGTCTCGTTTTTCCAAAAAAAATAGAAAAAACCCAAAAGAACTAGTTGTAAGGTCTACGTCATTGGGGTCACTCCTGAGATGGCAAGATCGCCCAATACGCCTTCCCTACAATCTGAGCAAAGCGAGATGCCTGAATACAACCTTCCTCAGAAATCCCGTCACTTGAGATGGCAAGACAAGGACTCCTGATTCTGTGAAGTTCATCAACATCACCCTCACTCGATCGAGCGGACCGACCAAACGAAGACTCACTTGAGATGGCAAGAGCACGACGTTCGTCATATGGTTACCTCGATGGTAATCTTTTAATACCGTTGGTGGCGGTCCCATACCTTGAGAAACTAGCCCGCAGCATCTTAACTCAAATCATGAAATCCCATCAACAAGATTGCATTAGGCCCATGGGTTCAGACTTGGTAGCTTTAAATATTATAGACTATTTCGACACTTATTAGGAAAATACATTCCATGTCTAAGTCCATAAAAACATCCCACTATGAAGACTCATAACTTAATTATTTCATGGCACATTCCCACTCATGGAACAAAAACATTATCCCAAACAATGACTTTTATAAGTGTTAAACTAAGTTCTAATCACATTGTTAAGTTTCTAAAGGCTTCTCATTATTTTATTTAACACTGACGTTTATATCTGTCACTAAAACAGTGGACTTTATTTCTGTTTTTCTATATATAAAGTGGCGTTTAGATCATAAATGTCATTAAACCAGTAACTACTCTGAATTTTAACGACGTTTATATAAATGTCACTAAAAAGAGTAACTATTCTGAACTTTTAGCAACGCTTATATAATACTGTCATAAAAAGTGCAGTCATTGTAAATAGTGATGTTCGGTTCGTAACCTATATGAAGTTACATATAATAAAAAATAATTCATTATTTCTAAACGTCACCACAGAAATATTATTAGGGTCCTCGGGTCAACCCATATGGGCTCTAATTGGGTCGATCCATATGGGTTAGATTAGGATCCACGGGTCAACCCATATGTGTTCTAATTGGATCGATCCATATGGGTCAGAGTAGGTCAACCCATATGGGTTCTAATTGGATCGCTCCATATGGGTCAAATTAGGATCCATGGGTCAACCCATATGGGTAAAAATTGGGTTCAGTTTAGAAATCGAACCAAAAAATGGTTTTTTTTTTTTTTAAATTCAAATGTTTTATTAAAGGGATTAAAATGCCCTTACTATTCACTTAAATTTACAAAAAATGCCATTGAACATAACCGTTTGAGAATATTCGATTTATTCTCATACGTTCACGGAGACGTGTTCTAATTGAACACGTGTCAGTGAAGCGCTGCAACGGCTCCACGATCAGCCAAGAAAAATGGCGACCACTCCTTCACCGCCTGAAAATGATGAAGTCGTCGGAACACGGCGGGCTAATTTTGCTAGCCTGCGGGCTGGCCTTGTGGCTAGCCTAGAGCTGGCTTGCCTGCAGGCTGGCCTTACGGGTTGGCCTGCTGGCTTGCCTGCAGGCTAGCCTTGCGGGTTGGCCTGCAGGCTGGCCTTGCGGGTTGGCCTGCTAGCCCGCCTGCAGGCTGGCCTTGCGGGTTGGCCTGCTAGCCCGCCTGCAGGCTGGCCTGCAGGTTGGCCTGCTGGCTCGCCTGCGGGCTGGCCTTGCGGGCTTGCCTGCTGGCTTGCCTGCGGGCTGGCCTTGCGGGCTTGCCTGCTGGCTTGCCTACGGGCTGGCCTTGCGGGCTTGCCTGCTGGCTTGCCTGCAGGCTGACCTGCAACTAGCCTTCATAGGGTTTTTTTTTTTATTTATTTTTTTAATGATGAACAGTGGTCCGGGTAAACTTGATCCAATTTTTTTTTTTATTCGAACACCATAGCTCTGATACCACTGTAAGACATACTATAAGATGAATCGAATTAAAGAAAGTAAACATACCCGGATCCATATAGTTTGGAGAAGAAGAAGTTCCAGAAAGAGCTTTAATTTTCTGCTAGCCTTGTCTGCTCCCTTTTCTGTATCATTGAACGATAACCAATTATGGGAATTGACCATCTATATAAAGACAGGGAGCAGGGACTAACCCTGTTAAGAAGGGCAGTTTGGTTCTTCTTATAATCGGACCAAATTACCAGAAGGTCCCAAAACAATTACACGTTAAAGTGGATTAATTGGAACCCTCCCATAAAGGGTACCATCGAATCACAGCCGTCCATTCAACACATTTTCACTAATCCTACCTACACAATGTCTGGTGCAAGCCCATACATGATGAAAACATTACAATTGATTCATGGTTCATGAAGCAAAAGCACAACCACAATTATCCTTTCTTTGCCTTGGTTTCATTGCTCTTGTATTGCTATTTCTTGAGGAGTTACGTGAAAAAAAGAAATGAGGGCGATAATAGCTTCGGATTATTGGAGAGAGCAAAGGTTGTATACTTGGCAAATCCGTACCAAATGCAAGCAGCTCCATCTGCTCGGAATTTTGAAGATGAGGTCGGATTGTTGACAAACATGGAATCTTTCAGGCTTATCGCCGAAGCTTTCATATCCATGGGCTTCATCCCTGTACTTGTGGGGTTTTGAGTCGTGGGGCGTCAAGGGTAAAGTGTGCGGTGGCCAGAACTGTGTACGAGTTGGGGTCTTGCATCAAAACAAGAAAAGAATTGGATGAGGGAGGCTCCTGTAGTTCAATCTAACAAGTACCATCACAAAAAGGCATAACGTAAAAAAGGGGTTTTGCATCTCCTTCTTGATTGACATGGAAGGCCCCACACTCATACGGTCGATCATGGACCTCTACACTTGTTACATATTTGCGTACATGGCAAACATATGGGCCACGTGGTATCATCCATTATCCTCTTGGCAATTACCTTCTTGGTGCTTCCTAGTCCAAGAAATGATCACCGACTCTAAGTTGTCATGGGTTGGTGTTTCATTCATTCGATGTTCGTATTCGTACCTGAACCTTGAAGACAAGGTTCTTACCGAAGCGGATGACAATGTTACGATCATGCCATTACCAACTGGTATAGGTTATTAACCGTAGGATTAGATGTGTTGGAGTTGTTATAATCATATGGTTGTAACTAAATGGAACTTTCTAGAATTGTATTAGACTATATAGTTGGAAGAGAAAAGAATACAAGGTAAGCAATTACAACCAATCTTCTATCTTCTTCTCTCTATTCTCTTTTTCTTTGGAGGCCGGCTACCCTCAAAGTAGCCATTACTGATACATCACGTATCAGTAACCACGTTACTCAGATGGTTGAACCATTTCACCCAAATAAGGTCATGATAATCACCATATCATGACTTGGTTTGAAACTTTTTTGAAGAGTGGGAAAGTTATCATTTACAGTTAGTAGGCCGTAATTGACCCCTTATTAACAGATAATTACATTTTCAAAATTTCTAAACTTATCTCAACAAAACATATTATAAATTTAGCACTTTTAAATTCTGTATTATGAATTCGTATCTATTTTCAACAAGAGGCAACTTCTTAGTAACTTACTATGATTGAGAATAACGTACTATTTGTTGAGGAGATCCTTCTAGATAATCTAAAGCTTGAAGCAAGCTTGATCCTTCAATGGAGTAGAGAAGCATGGTTGAGGGACTTGACATAGGCATGACTCCATCTACTTAATTTGGTGCATTTTTGACATGTGAGTACGTAGGGTCAAGAGATCTCCAATCAGGTAGACTTTGGACAATCATTTGGACTGTAAACTTTGATACCTTCTCTTATGCTATCAAGCACCATTGATTTGAGAGCTAGTTTTGTAGAGATTCAGAATATATATAATTTGATCACATGGAAGGCTATTGTATTTAAACATAAGTCTAAGCTTGAGTATCATCCAATCCCTTCGAGATTTTCTCTCCATTTATTTTCTTTTTGTCACCAGAAAGGCCTACTAATATTGACTAGGATCTCCCTAACTAATGAACAAAGCTCCACTCAGCAAATGGTTAAGGAGAAAATTATAGTCTGTAGGGAAAGAATTATTTTAGCTAAAAAATTAGGTTGCCCAGTTATTGAGAGAGCGGGCAATTACTATATCCGGAGCTGTTTTATGTGGACATAAAGGTAATTAGATTGTATCTTCACTGTTGGCCATCTCATTACCAAGGAGACTTTATTCTCAGGGTTTTCCTGCTTTGCCTTAATGTCAACAAAATAATATTGAAACAAGAAATGAATCAGAATTACCCAAAGAGGTTTAGTATTCAATATTTGAAATAGCTTACCTTGCAGTGACAATATAATCTATATCCTTCATTTCTTTGATCTACAAAATACGACCCATAATATTGATTGCTGGTGAGAGAGAGAGAGAGAGAGAGAGAGAGAGAGAGAGAGAGATGATGACGAACTTGAGTTGATACTGAGAGGGGGGTGAATCAGTGTCTGAAAATTTTCTCTGATTTTCTTTTACTTTTTAATACTGCCTAGAGCTAATGAGGAACCAAACTTTCAACACATACACAAGCGTATACAAATCTACCTTGTTACCACTTAGTAGCTAGGTTTACCAGATTTGCACACCCACACTGCAAGTCATTCCACGTACTCCAAAATATATCAGAAAAATAAAACAATGAACATAGGGATATTACGTGGTTCACCACCACAGTGTGTGATGGCTAGTCCACGGAGTAATGCCCAACGGGCTCCGTAGTTACTCAATATCCAGCTTTTAGTCTCTTAAAGACAATGATACTAACCCTAGATTTTCACAGTATAAAACTAAGAGGGCAAACAATGTCAAGATTCAGGCTATGACAGCCAATGTTCAGCACATGTTGCACACACCATGCTTAACCCACATCCACGAGAAGCAAATAATAATTTTTTAGGCTTATAATAATGCCTTATAATTTTTTCCCACTAGCTAGGCATTCAACAACTTTCACCTACGCTAGCATACAATATATTGAAAGCATAAATAGATAGGGAATTGAAAAATCTTACAAACAATGCTTTCGAATGGCAGACAATATCTCTAAAGCTTTACACTACTCTCAGGAACCTTCAACAGTCTTCAATGATGGCAGAACTTGATTCATAGAGCACACCTTACTCACAAGCTTCCAATCTCTTTCACACAATCCATAATCACCATGAATGTAAACATAAAAGCTTTACCAACCTCTCACCTGGATTTAACACTCCATTGATGTACAAAGGAGAGGTGGTTGGTGATAAATCACTCCCACAGGACACAAAACCCTAGAAAACCTCTGTATAGCTTCAAAATGTTGTTTTTGATTTTTTTTCCTCCTTCTTCTTTACGACTCCCAATGACACCCAATAAATAAAGCATCGAATTTTGGACTAGGTGCAACTTGAGCCATCCAATTCTGAGTTAAGATGAAGAAGTTATGTCGGTTTGAAGTCCGACCAACAGAATTAAGAGAAATAGAATCTTTTGGAGCGTTCCCATGCCCCCGCGCTACACGGAATCACCGCCCGCCATATGCATTGTCGAGTTATGATTGGCTCGTACAAAATCTTCAATGTGGGCAGTCCGATAACCTTAAAAAGGCGAGATCGCCTATTGTCCGTCGGATTGTTTCCATCGCGTCAGCGAAAGTTGGAAAGCCTCGAGACCATCTTATCTGGATTTGCTTGGCTATGCACCGTACACATGTCTCACCAAATCAAAGGTGGACCTTCACGTGACGTGGAGTATTGTATTAACTTGCGAACGACCAATCAGAACTTGCGTGACAAAATCAAGACGCGACGACTGTGCCACACATTAGGCCACATTTTTTTGGGCCATTAGATTTGGATCTGACCTTGGTGCCTTTATTTTGGCCGTTGATCTCGCATATACTCATTTGTTACTTTTCAAAAATGCCCCTGTCATTATAGAAAATGACCTCTGGAACCGGAGTTTCATTAAACAAACCCTGTAGAGAAGTTTTCTTCCCTAGAAGACCTCTCTCTAGATTGCTTGACTCTCTCTCTCTAGGAATTTTGTCAAACAGGTGATGCGTGCGCCATGTGCTATGCCAAGCCATGTGCATGGCTGCCTCTGCTGCGAGCCTTGCAACCTTGTGGGCATGCTGGCCTACGGCAAGGCATGCAGCAAGGCATGTTGATGCTGCTGGCCTTGGCTGGTGCACCTTGCTGCTGGTCATTAGACTGGCTGCCACTGTGGTGCCGCAGCCCTCTGCCAAATGGCTGCCATGGTGGCATGCCACCTTGGCATAGTAGGTCCCACCCATACTTTCTCTCTCCTCTTTCTCTCTCTTCTGATTCTCTCTCTTCAATTTATTATGCCACAACATCAAAAAACACGAGAAACACGAACATTATAAAAAAAAACTTCAAAAACACTGCCAGACTAATAGAAACACTGCCACACTACCAGTGGGGCCCACACATCAAACTCAGTGTAGAATCCCATTCAACTCACTACAGATCTGCTCAATCATTTTCTAGAAGCTATAGAATATTGTAGAACACATACACAGTGTTGTTCCATCTTTGCCACAACACTAACACTCTCTCTCCTACACTAACACTTTCTCTCCTACACTGATGCTCTCTCTCCTTATTTCTCTGACTGAATGCTCATCAACTCTATCACATCTGTCAAGTTGCCAACAATAACAACACAAAGTCCAACAAGAGAGAGGCGCTATGGTCATTACCGGCTCATCAAAAATGATAACCAAAACACGGTGTTGTCCACTACTTTTCTCTACAATGTCAATTGCAACCTCGACTATCTAACATTGCAGCCTCGACTATAGGTGCAAAAATGTTGGCGCTTTAAACAACAGAAGAAATCATATACAAGAATGAGTTCAGAAAGATGTAAAACATAATGGAATTATTAGAGTGCTAAAATTTGGTGGCACTAAAACTAAAACTATATATTGGAATAGTAAAGCACGACCAAATCATGGGTTGAACATATAAGCGAACTGAAATAATAAAATGGAATTGAAAAACAAAGGATGCCAACTATTGAATTCACAAAAACACTACATGTTTCATTTGGGAGTCTCCCCCAATCTTTACACCTTAAAGTGGTTCAGAAAGGGTATTAATTACAATTATTATGTTTTGTCACACTAAGCCTCTTTAGTATAATTAAACATCCTTCTTTAACTATAAAAAATTGCTCTATAATTATCTACAATGAAGAAGTGGAATTATAGAAATAAGAAAATTAAGGGTTTGTCAATGTCACATAAACAAGTATTCAAGTTGTATAACAAATGATACCAACCAGCCAACTTCACCTTTTGGGCAATCATTTTATAGCTTGTTAAAACTTCTTCAAAGCCTTGGCAAGGAGTAAGATTACTGTGAAAACTGAACACACAATCACCCTTGGTGGTGACTTTAAATGATCAAAACAAACAAGTGATGTTAATTGAAATGATTTGGCAAGTTACAGCATTAAAAATTTACGATTGTTATGTGGGAAAAATCTCATCCATTTAAAATCTTACACGTGTCAAGCTTCGCCTTCGGAGCTTGATCGCTCGGAGTGTCTCGCACTCGGCATCCTGTATTCGGCCTATCATGCGCACGGCCCCTCATGCGCCCGGCCTCTCGGTTAGCGCTCGGAGTTACAGTCCTGCTCGGCTACGGTTCTCCGTCGGAAGCCAGAGTCCTAATGTGATTATGCTACCTCCGGGGAGTCCTTCTCCCGGTCTGATACGACACCGACTATCCCAGTCGGCCATTACTCACACGTTGACACGTGTGAGGCTCAGAGCTGACCGACCTAGCTTCCTTGGCTAAGGTCTCCCACTCCTACTCGGAGTCTACCACATGAGTGTCCCACAGAGCGACACGTGGCAATCCTATTGGCAGTCTACTCCCCTGAGTCCTGGTACCTCCATGCTTCTTCACAATCTATAAGTAGAGTTCATCCCTCAAGGTAAGTCCTAAGTTACAAGCTATTATCACTCATCCTTCTCACACGTTCAAACTCTCTCATCGTCTCACTCTCTCTAAACTGGAGATAGCACCATGCTGTCTCTTAACTGTTTACTTTGAGAATCTGACTTAGGCATCGAAGTGTACCCAGGGCTTAGGCGCCCAACTCCTTTGTCTCATCTCTGTGATTGCAGGTCATTCGGAGCGTGGATTGACGGGCGATTTCCAACCGTAACAACGACCAGTACATGAAACAATGAAAAACAAAGATTTTTTTAACTGAAAAAGGAAAAAGACTGACCATCACCAAACCCATAACAATGAACCTTATTGTCTTTTGCAAAGGCAGACAAAGTGTTGCTAATGACATCAATAGTTTGTTGATATGGATTAGGTGAACAGCCAAGATCATGCAGGCTTCGGTAATTGAATGAATGTATGCCTTCAAAACAACATACGATCATTGGCTTCCAAACAATAGAAGAAAAGAAACCAAAATAGTGAAAAACATGTGAAGATGTATTGCACTATATATGTTGTGAACACGCAAATTGTATTTGCCCATCATTAAGGAAGGAAGGTTCAAAATTAGAAGGCCAATTTGGTGGGGGAAGAAAATAATTTTCCACAATGAGGGAAACAAGCTCAGTTGAGATGTATTTTTTCTGTTTTTATTGGGTTTTGAGCCTCTTTGCATTTGGAAGTGGGAGTGAGATGATAAAGATTGTTTTCATGAAGAGTTGTACGAGAATGTAAGAGGGCTCTTGGGAGCTGGGTGTTCACCAAGTTAGACAATTTTTGGTGAGTGGGGTGGAGGGGATTGTTCATAGGGGTCACTTGCATTTGTCTGATTTTGCTCATAATATTTTTAAGCACTCCTTATCCAAGATTTTTATCATCCAAGAAAGATCATTCTTTTGGAAAAGTTGTCAACAACTCAAATAAGTATAATTGGATCAACATCATCCACTAGGGTTAATATAAGAAGAGGAGTTCACAAGTACAACACTCAATGACATATATCTAGTCTTTTGGATCCTTTGGGCAATCACCTTGGCCCCCGAGCTTAATTTGTTGTTTGTTTTGGGTCTTTTTTGTCTATGTGACCCTTCCCATCTTGGGGTGTTTTAGGCATTGTATTTTGAGTTCTTAACCCCCACCTCTCCTTCTCCCCTTCCTCCTCCACCCCCTCTCTTTTTGGCAGGTTCCTTGTATAGCCCCGCTTTTAGAGAGGATCCAATGTAACCTTATGTTCTCTCTCTCTCTCTCTCTCTCTCTCTCTCTCATAAAATGATCTAAGTATCAAATTAAAAAAAAGATAAAATATCAATTTCAATTTTTCAGTTGTAGACAAAGAATACCCATAACTCAATTTTATGATGTACTACAAAATCATGAATTTGACTCTTTTTTCTCCAGACCTGATGTTATATTGTTCGCCCTGAAGTCTATTCCAATAATAAGATTTGGTGATTCTAAACCTGATTCCCTCAAGGCGGTTGAAATCTGTGAAAGACAAAGGCAAATTCAGGACTCCAATAAGTCTTTCATTGAAAGCAAAAGAAAAGAAGAAATAATATTATACACATAATTTGTGAAAGAAAACTCCTATACCAATACATCTATAAGAAAATATGTTAATAGGAAACACAAAGAAGGATCATTGGCATGGAGAAAATAGGAAAAGAAAAACAATCAGATGGAAAATTAAATGGCTTGGTAATGTGCCATTGGACAAATATTATAATGAAGATTCCAATTGTCCAATGTCTCATCTACCAGTTTTGGATATCATCTCAAAGATTTGTCTCACAATGATTTACCATGAATGGTTCATCCGACTTCCAACAAGTCCCAATGGCCTTATTTCCTCATTTTACAGTAAATTTTAGTTCCTTTCTTCTTTATTTTGAATTTTCCTTCTTAGCTACATCAATGAATCAATTTAAATAAATCATAAAGCAGTCTAATACTAGTACAGATGATAGAAACTAACCAAGAGTGGCTGATTGGATTTGAGCTTGGCTGATTGGGTTTGAGAGAGAGAGAGAGAGAGAGAGAGAGAGAGTAGAGAGTAAAAGACTTGTTCCTTGTTTTCAAGAAGCGTGATTGGGTTTGCAATATTTGATTAATTCTATTCTTATTTTCCTCTGCATTTCTTTTAGCCTCCTCCTCTATCTTTCTTTTAGCTGCCTCTGTCTTTCTTGTAACTATCTCCATTACCCTTCTTAAAACCTCCTCTTGTTCCTTTCTTGTGGCTTCCTCCACTGCCTTTCTTGTAGCATCCTCTACGATTCTTTTAACTACCTCATCTGCCTTTCTTTTAGCCTCTTCATATGCTTTTCTTGTAGCCTCCTCCATTGCCTTTTTATCCACCTCTGCCATTCTTTTAACCTCATCTTCTACTTTTCTTTTAACCTCCTCCTCTGCCTTTTTTTTTTTCCGAGTTCTCATCCCCTCCTCTCAAGCATTCGCAGGATAGCTGCTATTAATTACCATTTTGCATTCTTATATTTTATTTGATTGAACTATCGATGTAATTAACAAACAATAAATGAGAGCAAAAAATTATGTTCAAACCTGGCAGCAGATATTATGGACCATTGTAGACAATTCTTGGGAATAGAAGCTGTTCTCAAAGCTTTTCAGGTGAGAATCAATCGCGGCCTAGGCAAATTATTATCAATCAATTATTGTTATACATATATAGAACCAAGTAACTATGCAAAAGCATAAGCAAGAAGAGATCGAATATCAAATCACAATGACAAAGTTCATATAGCTGGTACATAAGTATAGTAAAATCACAAGATAGATTATTACTAATAAAGAGAATCTATACTTGGTCAATAATGGTGGTACAGGACATGAGTATTTCATTGATGAGTTTGTGAAGAGATTTGACGTCTACCTTCTTACTGTCTGAAGCGTGGCTTTTTTTTACTGCATATTCATCCCACGTTTGTGAGATGGAGGTGCTTTTCATCCTCTCCATTTTCTTTCTTTATTTCTTTCTCTTGGTGTATTTCAATCGGAGAGAAGAAAGATGTCAGGTGAGTTTGACTACAAATGTGGGCAAGGAGCCTCGTTTTTATAAACCATTATATAATGAGAATATGTTTCCGTGTGTTGAGGGTAAAGACTTAGGATTTTTAGAATGAATAAAGACATTATTTATTTTATTTTTTTTGAGGATAAGTAATCATAACTTTATTAAGAAAAAAAAAAAAGAAAAAGAAAAACTATAGAAGAAAAAGGTTCCGATTGTATTTTTTTTTATTCGTAATAATGATGGTCAAACTAGTGTTTTTTTATGTATTAAAATATGTGTCTTTGCATCTCTTATAAATTGTTTTTATTTTTTTTATTTTTTTATTTTTTTGGTGAGGTGGGGTTTAAACTGGATCCACATCTTCTCCTCCCAAAGGTTTAGGAGGGGCTGTAACTCAGTTAGATGGTCGATACCTGGGACTTAGGTGAATCCGAGCCCTCCATCTAAGTCGAGAAGCCAAGCCTACAAGGGGGTGTCGATTAGGATAGAGGGTTCGGATTCACTAGAGCCTCATGTGTTGGCCATCCAACGGGAGTGCCGCCCCTCCTTCCCAACCTCTGGGAGGAGAGGATTTGAATACGGCTGAAACTAGCGCCAGCCTTCTAAGGTAAAAAAAAAAAAAAAGAAAAAAAAAAGAAGAAAAAAAAGACATAAACCAGAGTTTGGCCAAAGGACCAATTAATGCCATGGTCCATAGTTCAAGTAATTAGTATCATGCATGGATAGGCCGATTCAGATCGGTATTGGATAGGTCAATTCATATCGGTTGTAGACTTGACTAATCCCCGATCGGATTCTGTTTTAATATTATTATATATAATATTGGTCAAGTATTAATTTTCCATAAATCCGTACACCGATTTAATCCAGATTGGATGGATTTTAAACATGACCAATAGCGTATCAGAAATCTAAATTTAGCCTGAAGAAAACTATAAAATTGCATGGATTCGATAGTTCTTGCATGGACGATTGGGTTCACCCATGCAATCACAACCTAATTATAGGGCATGCTTATGCTGTGCCTATGTCAACAACGTCTCATGCCTGTGCCCATCCATACTTTGGTCCCACTGTTTAAGTCCAGCCCGCCGTAAGTACGGCCAGCCACGGTCGTATTCTATGTACAAGGAGAGGAAGTGATGTTTTATGTTCAGATCATATGCAAAAAAAAAAAAATGTTCTTTATACATTAAAATTGTTATATAATAACATATGCACGCAAGTATATCAAATAGGGTGTGAATCGGTCAGTCCCGGTTGAGCCTAGGATTATGATCACATATCCAAATCCTTTCTCCCCAGAGGTTAGTGAGGAGAAACGGTGGCACCGGTAGATGGCTGACACCTGGGACTCGGGTAAATCCTAGCCCTCCATCTGAGCCGACACCCCCTTGTCGGCTTAGCTTGTCGGCTAGGATGGAGGGCTTGGATTCACCTGAGACCCAGGTGTCGGCCATCTAACAGGGCCGCCTCCTCTCTTCCCGAACCTTTGGGAGGAGAAGATGTGGATCCTATGATCACACCATTTAACTTATTGATCATCGTAAATTGGATATTGATCTACTCATAATTGGCCAATTGGTAGGTTATTGGTCTATGATCGGCTTATAGCAAACAAGTTATAATAATTGTAATCGGGTTCATGCTAATCGGTTCGATTTTGAATGATTAAATCATCGATTTTCAACCGTTATGTAACCACACAACCTATGACCTTTATTTATGGCTTCCGTCCTTTCTAACCTTTAATCATGTAGCGATGTGGGATTAAAGCCTTTGATGCAGCAAAGGAAATGAGTCTAGGGAGTGTGCAAAAAATAGTCCCACATCAGTTAAGAAAGAAGCCATCAGGGTCTCTCGCTACAAAAGGACACAATCTCTTCTAATAGGATCTCTACAACCAATTAGTTCCACATAATATTGTTTAATTTACTAAATAATTAACAAATTATTTAACCGAGGCGAATAATACAAATTACTCGTACAAATATGCGTAAGCACTGCATTTTGTCTTCCATTTTTTTAGCAAGTGTTTTTTACCCTCAAAACTTTTCAATTTCATTTTTATATTTTCTTTTTGTGATTTTTTTTATTATTTTCTTTGAAAATAGGTGCAGCATTACCACATATAAAAACAAATTGGAAGAACTGTGATCGGAAGCAAAAACTCACATCGGTGTTTTTAGGTCGAGTTGAGTACCCCGGTACCCCGGATCAGACCTCCGAAGATGCCGACCAAATCTCCATTCAGCCCAGTCTGTTGCTTCTCAATCAATATCTGCTTCTTCTCCTATTAAGGGTTCCTCTATGGCTAGGAGCTCTCTTATTGATCCAGATGGAGGATCTCTCGTTGATCTTGTGGCGCTGAAGAGTGAAAGAGCGTTAAAGAGAGGTGAGACCGAATCGATGCCCAAGGTCAAGCTTACGAAGATTGATATTGAATGGTTCATGTACTCAGTGAGGGGTGGGCGAATCCCTTGAGAGGGAGGGATCATGAGGGGAGAAGTGATAGATGGGCAACACCCACGGCGGTGGAAACTTAACAGGTTTAGCATGCGAAGAAGAATGTCGGGGAGCGGCGACCACCGGTGGTTTTTGAGTGAGATTCAGTAATGAGAGCCAGTGAAGGTGACTGTCATGGCGGGTTATAAGAGGACTTTTTCAATGAGATTCAATAGTCATGATCATGATCTCTGGATCCTCGACTAAAAGGAATTCGGTTGTAGAGATCTTCAGGAGCTCGACCAATATTGATCGAGAGAGTTGCAGAGAATGGGATGATTGAGTAGAGACGAGAGGGTGAGAGAGCAAGAAGGATGTCGTCGGCCATTGCCCGAGCCGGATCCATGGCCGGAGGGAGCTAGTAATTGGTCGGACATTTCCTCTGAGATTAATAAAGAAAATAAATTTTTATCCAACATCGAATATGAAATAAAAGAAAATAAATTTCTAAGTTCTATAAAATTAAAAGAGATGGATAATTCTATCATTTATTAAATTAAAATGATGCCTTGTCATTGATTGAAAAACATATCTTATTAGAGAGAGTTTGATGGATACAACTTATCAAAAATAGGAGGTGTTAAAGATATTATCGTAACCTATAGGAGGTGTGACAGATATTTTTTCAAAAGAGAAATACAAAAATAAGGAGGATAGAAAATTAAAAAATCAATTAAAGAATGAAAAGAAAGAAAGAAGATTATATTTGTGGAAAATGAATTAAAAGAGTTGGGGGGGGGGGGAGAATGTTTGGTTTTACGTCGAATCATAGAATTGTTTTGTTTTTAATAATCATAATAATAATAATATAATAAGAGAATTTTGGGATTCTTTAATATGGTTCACCACTTAGGAAAGAAGGTAAAACTTCACAAGGGCAGTGGGTAAGAGTCTTTTAGGTGTTTAGGTATAAAAGGAACATTTGGAACTACCCAAAAAATAAAAAACAAGGAACATTTGGTTTGTAAAAAGAGGATTATTTTTTTTGGAGAAAAGGAGACGGAGAGGAAGGAACTCAGTGGCAATTGAGTAGTAAATTATTTTTATTTGAAAAGCTCTGGTCTCTATCAATTCAACAAAATTTTAATGTGTCCTTCACATCCGGTGACATCTTTATTGATTCGGTTACCTTTTGTTCTCTTCGATGATTTCTTTTTGTCAGATTCTCAATGGCGATTTTTTTTTTTTTTTTTTTTTTTTTTTTTTTGAGTTTCATCAGTTTCTTCAGATCAGGTGAAGAGATGTCCTTTTGATTGTTGATCTACTTTTACAATTGCTTGAAAACTTTAGTCTTCGATTCTTTTTTGATCAATTCCGATGATGACGAAGAGTTCTTCTGGTTCCATCTCGATCAATTCCAACAGTGACAAAGTTCTTCTTTTTCTTAAACACCTCCGGCAGTGAAGATTTGTCATGCTATTTCAGTTTCTAAGTATCTTATTTTGCCATCCATCTTTTAATGGGTGTTTTATGATCTTGTATAGGCATGTCCATTCATTTCTGACCATGCATAAAAAAAATAAAAAAAAAGATCTTATAATTTTATAAAAATCCAAAAGAAAGAAGAAGAAAAAAAGACGAAAAAGAAGAGGAAATAAAATAAAAAAATCAATTAATGAGGGAAATAAAAAGGGGGGGCAAATTGATAAGTTTTTTGTTTTTTAATAATAATAATAATAATAATAATAATAATAGAAAAAAAAGAATTTTTTTGGGTTACTTAATATGGTTTTTCTTTTTGGTAAAATCTTTTATATGGTTCATGACATAGGAAAAAATGTAAAACTTTGCAAGGGAAGAGGGCAAGAGAGTCTTTTAGGTGTGTAGGTATAAAAGGGACATCTGGTTCATTTGTAATGGAAGATTATTTTTTGAAAAAAAGGAGACGAGGAGGGAACTCAGTGGCAATTGACTTATAATTTTTTTTTTTTTTTTTTGGAAGCTTTGATCTCTCTACCAATCCGATGAAATTTCAGTCGTGTCCTTCACATCCAATGACATCTCTATTGATCGGGTTACCTTTTTTTCTCCTCGGAGATTTCTTCTCGTGGATTCTTGGTAGCAACTCCCTTTTTTTTTTAATTTTTTTTTTAATTTTTTTGAGAATTTCTCATCTCAAAGCTTCATCAGTCACTTTTGATTAGCTCGAGTGATGTCCCTCTGATTGTTGATCTACTTCTACAGTTGCTCGGAAAACTTCAGTCTGTAGTTCTTTCTCAATTATTTGTGACATAAAGATATTTGGATCTCATCATTTTGTAAGAAAATATTAAAAAAAAAAAAAAACTCAAAGAGGAGGAAAAAAAAAATCAATTACAAGGGGAGAAGTAAGAAAGAAGATTCAACTCGTGAAAAGTATCTTCATGTGTCAAGACTCGAGTATAAAGACTTAGGATTATTAGAATAAATAAAGATTTTTTTTCTTTTGGATAAATAATAAAAAATTGTGGAGAAAAAAAAAATTATATAGGCTATTGTAGACATCATATTTTTTCTTTGTCTCTAAATCCGATCATGACTAGCTATAAAATCATAATAATTATCTTTAAAAAAATAATTAGAATCTACTAGTCATTTTATTAATAATAAATAAATACATAAATAAATAATTAAAAGGAAAAAGTTCAACCATGTGAGAGGGTTAAGAAAAATGAATAAGTTTGGGAATAAGGGTACTTTAGTAAATCACGGTTGGAAACTATAAAGGACTTGATGGTCATTTAATATTAAGTATAAAAGGGATAAAGGGGGTGTTTTGGGACTTTAAAGATAGGGGTAGAAAATCGGATTACAGACAAGTCTGGCTTTCATTTTTTATTTTATTTTTTTGGTTTGGTAGAACATTTTTGTTCGTTTAAAGAAGGAGAAGAAATGCAGAACAGAGGAGGAACGAAGAAGAAAACGCAGGAAAGGTAAGGTTTCTAAAATTTATTTCATTCTATATTGGTTATCTACCTCCTTCGGTCATGGCGATCCCGATTATACTGTGATTTTATGGTTGACTGAGTTTATGACAACATTCGCACCCTCTCTTCTTTCCTATTCTTGATCTCAGGCAGATTTATTTTTCTCTGATTTGGATTTTCGATGTTCACCAAATTTCTTTTCTCATTCTTGTTTCTTCTTGCTAATCGTTATTGTTTTGTTTCAATTCTTCTGACTTGAGGTTTCTTTTACCAGAATCTATGAAGATCCAGTTCTCATGAGTTTAATCGAGATCTTTAATCTGTCAATTCGTAAGATCTCGTTTGAGATCCACGATCGATACCCGTAAATTCATTGATTCTACTTCTCTGATAGTCGATTTATCTATAATCAGTAGGGAAATTTCATTCTAGTCCAATCGATTGATTTTTTGGCGAACTCTTCCTTTTCACTTTCTTGATTTTTTTTTTCATTCAGCAATGAACTGATTTCTTCCTTTCTATTGATTGCTATTTAATTTTTGTCTGTCAGTGTTAAAATTTTTATTATTCGTTTAAGTGTTTCTCAGACATTAACTCAGGTTCTCCATTTCAATCTTTAATCTATTTTCAGTTAATGATCACGGCTTTCATTTTATCAATCCCTGATCAGGATTCAGGCGCTGTGCTTCTTTCTAACTCAGATAACTGAAAAGGAAAATTTCTGTTGGAGATTTGCGATAATCCGACAAAGTCCCAGCAACATTTTCCAATCATTCTTAGTAGAAAGGTCATTATCTGTGACATGTTTTCTTAATTTGGTTCAGAAGCCAGGTATGTTCTTTTAAATTTCTTTGATTTATTTGTTACACAATTAAATTTGATTTATTCCTAGTTTGAAGTTTCCTCTAAAGTAGTGATTCATATTTATGATAAGGCTATTTCGGATAGCTTTACAGTTTAGATACTGAAAATTTTATTTTTATTCTTCAAATTTCGCCATTATAAATGTTCATACCTTATTCTTTGAAGTTTGATAATATATTTTGCATATGTGGGTGTTTAATTGTAGATCCGATCTATTTTACAGATTTTTTTTTATTTTTTATTTTATTCGATTTTTACAGATGAATCTATATCCTTTTGAACTTTATCTTCACAGTCGAGCCTTCTACCGTTTGATCTTAGATCAAGAAAATTTCTCGTATTTTTGCTGATTACACTTTCCTAAAGGTTATTTCGGTATAAATCTTTACCAAAAATAAATAAATAAATAAATAAATAAAAATTTCGGTATAAATCCTATTTTCAGTATATATTAAATAGAATTCTCAAAAATAATTATAATTAGATTTATTTTAATAAGTCAATTTCAATTTAAAAATTGAAATACAGAAAGCTTTATTCTAATGTATTGACAAATTGGTTGTCAATCCTTATCACATAGCTTTAAACAGATCTCATTTGTTGGTTTCCTGTGTTTTATTTGTTTTTCCTTGAGCTTACTCAGCTTAGTCAAATTTGCTTTTAATTAGTTCTAAGAAGATATATTCTTTACATTTTAATTGTACGGTTTATAGTGGGGTCGTGTTTACAAACACCTACAATATTTGAACGGGGTTAGGAAAAGACTCAGATTTGTGCGGTTGTTTAGTCACCCACCATTTAGTTTAGGATACGGGCTTAGGATAGAATAGGGCGATTCCCATCCTCGATCAATGTATCCCCATTCGCAAATTGATATAATAAATTATTCACCGCATACATGGGTTTGTCATGCCCCACACCCCACAATGTATGTAGTGGCATATTAATGTTTGAATTAAATCGAGACTTCAATGAGTCAAGTTTAGGAGAGATCCCCATCTTTTATATGTCAGGCGCACAAATCCGATCTCATAGGAGATTCAATCCGATCTCATAGGAGATTCGGTCCAAAATATACAAGGAACAAAGATATTTTCAAATGTTTTCATCTGCTTTCAAATCCTGAAGTGGGCCATTGCTTGATTAATGGCTTTGGACACTATTTGCCCGAACTATGAGGGGACCTGATTCTTAGATATATCTAAGATACATAGGCAATCTAGAACATGTTTTAAATTCAGTCCAAAGGAGTTCTAAAGTTAATCAGGGTCGCAAGATAATACTACTTACCAACTCTGTAAAAATTTTAAGTTATATTGTTCATTGGACGGATTCAGGGCCAATCAGGGTCAACCTCGGCCCGGCCAAGCCAAGTCGGGGTCAATTAGGGTTGGGTTGGGTTAGGTTGAATCTTGTTAGGTTAGGGTTAGGATTGCAGATTTGTCTGACCTTGGCAGGGGGCTGGGCCCGGGTCTGGGCCAAGTTTAAGGCTCTCCAGGTAGGGGTAGGGTTAGGGTTTAAGAAACCCAGCCCAATCTATCTGGTCCTGTTGCAGCCCTAGTTGGGCTATTCCAAAATTTTCTTCAGGGAATCTAAGGTTCTGGATGAATGTATTATACCTGAATTATAATATTAATGGGGAGGGGATCTCAAACTGCTTTGATTCAAGTATAATATAAATATCAAATATTTATTCGTATATATACATCATTATTTATTCATATTGATTTTTATATGGATTATCTCATAAGTTGTTTTATTTTCAATTCAGTATCTTTTGAATGTCAGGTCAATCAGGACTAACCCGGCCAGGCCGTGAGCCTTGACAAGGTTAGGCCTAGGTTGAGATTTTGTCTGACCCTAGCAAGGCCGAGGTGAGCCTGACCAGGCGTGGGCTGACTTCAACCCAAGGAAAGACTTGGGTTTTAAAAAACCTGATCCAACCATAGTATTAGGTACTCATTAAATAGATTTGTCTCCTATAAATTTATTAAAAAAAACTTAAGAGAAAAAATTAATAGGAAGTAATTATATATTTTTAAAAGGTCTCAAGCTTCAATACAACAAAATGACATCTCCAATTTACAACAATTTTATTGCAACTATCTAAACATACAATCACACACAAACACAGCTTTTATTGCAATCCTGTCACCCTGGTCAACCAGTATACACTTGTGTTGAAACCTATTTGGGACAAACCTTGACAGCAATCTCGACAAGTCTGCAATGCAACAGTTTTTGCTTAAAGCCATTGAAATTAAGAACGGTTTAAGAAGGAAAACCACATTTATCTTTTCAAAAAACCGACTCAACGTTATCTATAGGAACTTACCGGAATATCCACACCCAAACACTAAATTATTGTTATTAGTTAAACAAATTGAAAGCCAAAGAAAAGGAAGTGAACAAACTGCCAATGTAATCTTTCTTACTTGATTCAGTTCACCACTGCTATCATGTCTGAGGCTGTTTGGTTACTGCAACAAGAAAGAAGGAGCCATCGGAACTATCTTCGTTGGTCTCCCTGTCGTGTGACTATTGAAAAAACACGATATACATATGCATTAGTATAAATGGGCCAATATGAAGTAAACATAATCAACAGTTTGAAAATAAATTAATTCTCCCACCCAAGGAATCCATGTTCCTTTGATGCTTTATATTGCATAGGGATCTTCATAGTTGAAACAAGAGAAAATGCTACTTCTTTCTCAGAGGGCTTCTCATATCTTTTCATGATATCATAGAAGTTTACAAACTGCAAGAAAGATAAACGAAGGGACACGGTCACACCGCCACAGACATGATTAAAACATCAATATATGATTTGTTTCAGCCAGTTATGATATCCTCTTGAAGGGCATGGCCTGGCTTAGAGATAGTGAAATTATACCTGGAAATTGTCAAATTTGCGTCCTTGGAACTTGTCAGCAAGTCCCTTCATTTCATCCCAAGGCCCATCACCAACTCCAACATACACAACTGAGAGAGCATACTCACTGATCACAAATTGAAGCAGAAATTTTACTAAATTCTTGCACATCATCAACTGTGTGTTGCAAACTTTCAGTGAACTTGCAGACTAAGCTAAATGTTACTAGGAGAATTACTAAAATAAGAATTAGATTACAAACAGATTTACTTTGTGAGTGTATACCAAAACAGTGTTTTAAAATCAGACAGGTACAAATAGTCACTCTTGTTCAATTATCAAGTGTTTCAAGGTTGAAAGAGAACAATTTAAACCATTTGATTTATGGCTAATCGTTACTCAGACGGTTGAGCCACTTCACCCAAATAAGGTCATGATAATTACAATATCATGACTTGGTTTGTAATGTTTTTGAAGAGTGGGAAAGATATCCTTTACATTTAGTAGGTCGTAATTGGTCCCTTATTAATAGATAATTTATATTTTCAAATTTTCTAAACTTAACTCGATTAAAACGTATTATAAATTTGGCACTTTTAAATTTTGAGATTAAATTCTGTAGTTTGAATTCAGAGCTATATTCAACAAGGGGCAACTTCTAAGTAACTTACTATGATTGAGAATAACATATTATTTGTCAAGGAGATTCTTCTGGATAATCTAAAACTTGAAGCAATCTTGATCCTTCAATGGAGTATAGAAGCATGGTTGAGGGACTTGACTTAGGCATGACTCCATTACTTAATTTGATGCATTTTTGACATGTGAGTTCCCAGGGTGAGATCTCCAACTAGGGAGACTTTGAATAATCATTTGGACGGTAAACTTGGTACCTTCACTTATGCTATCAAGTCATTGTTGACCAGTTGACACGAGAGGGGGGTGAATGTGTCTTCAAAATTCTTTCCAAATAATTCCTTGAAGACCAATACTATCTTAGCTGATGCTTTGCTCACTGACCACAGCACACAACCATGGAAGCAATCACAAGCACAGTCGTATGCACAACCACCTCACTACCACAGAGTGGCCAGGTCTACCATGTTGTGCATACCCATCCTGCAGGCCATTCCACGCACTTCACAAAATACAGAATATAGGCAATGCACATAACATCCACAACACAGATATATGTGGTTCACCACCACAGTGTGTGATGGCTAGTCCATGGAGTAATGCCCTACAGGCTCCCTATATACTCAATACGCTTCCTTTAGCTGTCTACACAGCAGAGAGTACATACACCCAATTTACCCAGCATAAAATCAGGAGGGCATAGATGTGCCAATAATTCAGGTACCGAAGTACCAGTGCTCAGCACTCGCTGCACACATTACGCTTAACCCGCACCCACGGGAAGCAAACAATAATAGTTTTTGAGCTTATATCAATGCCTACAATTTAATCCCCACTAGCTAGGCATTCATCATTTATCACCTACAGCTAGCATATATTGAGTACAAAAAATAAACAATTAACTCATACAAGGTTAGGAGGCTTACAACCCTTGGTTGCCATTTTTCTGATACTCTGGAAAGACTCTAGGATGTCTCTGTGAAGTCTGGCACAGTCTCGAAGTTCACTAGAATACCTTCAATTCATGCCACATTTTCCCTCTCTCTTTTTTTTCAAAACATCAACACACCCTTCAATACTTCCAGCGGCTTACTGCAGTCTCCATTTTCTTCCTTGGCATTTTAACAAACACCTTGAGTGCATGCCTTTCCTTCTTTTTCTGTAGTGTTTTCACAAACTCAACATTGCCTTCTGGCTATTCATAGGCTCATTCAAGCTCTCACAGCTCATGTTTAATGGCATATAATCACTCCAAGCTTTCAATGCCTTGAGAGCATAACAAACGCCATTGTAGCTCTCATTGAAGCTTCAAAAAACAACTATTTCTCTCAAACCCTCATTCAAGATCTTCAATACAGCTTAATAGAATCCCGTTGAATCCATGGAAGGTTGGTGACAAGAATCCAAGTATTAAACACTCACCACACCTTCAAGAGAAGGTTTTCCCCCAAAAACCCGAGCCACCACTCTATTCTTTGTCACTTTTTCTCTGGTTTTTGGTTCTCATTAGATAGGAAATTCGAAAACGAGCTCGGAGCACTTTGAACCGTCCGATTTGGACTCCGGATGACCGAGATATGGCTGTTACAATCTCGGCCAATAAAATCATAACAAAGAGCATCTTTTGACGCCTTATGGTGCACCTACGCAACACTAGAGCGCCGCAACCACTGCGTTGTCGAGTTGTGGTTGGTCCGTCAGAGAATCTATGTAATCGGCCGTTGGATCGCTGTAGAGAGGCAGAAAAGAATAACCGACGTTGGATTGACATAATCGCGTCACTTCAGATCAGGATTGATAATATCTCTTGGATCAGAATTTTCTCAAAGCATATCTGTGTACCGCGCCATACCATAGTGACGCCTTCTCTGACCGGTCAGAACTCGTTGTCGAGTTCTGATTGGCCCATAGGGTATCTTCTTAAAAAAAAACGTTCGATCAAACAAAAAGTGCGGGATTTCAAAATTGACCGTCCGATCGGCATGATGGCGTCACGTGAGATCGAGTTCATTTGAGGCCATTCGATCGGTAGTCGTACGCCGTAACACTGTATGCGCGCCATCACAGTATCATGTCTAGTGTTCCATGTAACACAGACCATCGAGTTAAATTGCGGTCAACCAATCACCATGCTCGCGAAAGGATCAAATCGCGTCGGTTGTGCCACACCTTAGCCCGCCTTCTTCTAGGCCATCCGATCGGCATATGTGCATCGTGGCTTCATCGTGGCCGATATTCTTGAATCCATTACTTTTTATATGCCCAAAATACCCTCTAAAATCCGAAATCTCCTCCGAAAGCACCGAGCTCACTCTCTCTCCGAAATTGTGTCGAGCACACCGTGTGTGCGAGCCGCAGGGGGCAATGCACCATGCCATGGCGCGTGAGCTGAGGCTTGCGGGCATGCCATGTGAGCCAGCATGTGCGGCGAGCATGCCTGGACTGCTTGCGGGGCTGGGCTGCCTTGCTGCGGCTTGCTTGTGGCTGGCTGTTGTGCTTGCTTGTGGCTTGGCCCTGCTGAACATGGTGCTGTGGGCATGGTTGCCGCTGGCCTCGGCTAAGTTGGCTGCCATGGTGGCATGCCACCTCAGCATCGTGGGTCCCACCACATCAACTTCTCTCTCTTCTTTCTCTCTCTTTAGATTCTCTCTCTTCTGATTCTCTCTCTTATTTTTCTTGCTTCAGGGAGTACTTGGGAGATGCCACATCATGCCACATCATCAGTAGAATACTGTAGAACATGCCCAAGGCTTCCTCGGCTCTGCCACTTGCACAAACACTATCTCTCCTACACAGACACTCTCTCTCCTCATTTCTCTCACTGTAAACTCATCAACACTATCCACATCAGCCAAGTTGCCAACAATGACAACACATGGCCAACAGTCCTAACTTGGGAGCAAGCTATTAAGCACCATTGATTTAAAAGCAAGTTTTGTAGAGATTCAGAATATATATTGATATGGGGATTATATCCCACCCTTGATCAAGTGACACATGTACCGCTTGGATGAGTCTCACCGATAAGGCACTCTAAGACTTACGTTTGAATACTGCTAGGGACACCTTTCCGAGGCAAATAAAGGAGCAAAGTTTTCATATCCGAACACGTGGAATTGTCGCCTCAGACGTTTCATCATCTCCCAAGCAAGGGCAATCAAGCACTCTTAAAGCATCAAACACTGCAACGTTGCTTTATACCACAGATGCCTTGGACTGCTGTGAACCAGATTCACTCTAATCGTTGTAGTCGGCATCCCCATCGAACATGTGGCGTTTCTATGTATAATAATCCAACGGCCAAGTCAGCATGGGATTAACTTAGAGTATGCCCGTTGGCCATATGCATTAAATGCGAACCATGCACATTTAATGTGTATTATGTCTGTCAATCTACGTAATTGGGGGAAAATCTCTCTCATTCAAAGAGTTAGATTGTATAAATCTCCAGCACGATAGTCCATACATACTATATCGGCGTATGCTCACCAATCACCACTCCAGCCAGATAAACGCACAACCCATCATTAAGCAGAACATGTGTCCCTCGATCGAGACAGGTGGCAGACAACAAGCCATTCTCCATCGTGGACTATAGATAGAAGAAATGAATGGAAAATCAGGGATCGAGTTCTCTTCAAAGCATTTGGACACCTGAGGAATTCTCTCTCTCTCTCTCTCTCTCCCCCATTCACTTTACTCCCAAGCTTGAGCTAAGGCAACTACCTGAACTCCCTTCTTTGACAAAAGGAGCAGCCACCTTTGTGATTGTTCTATGCTACTTGTTTCACCTGACTGACTCAGGTATCGGAGTGGTTTTGGGGCATCCAAGCCTTGCCATTCACGGTGTCCTCTCCTTTATTTCTGTGCAGGCTTTCTGGGGAGCTCAAGACCATCACGTTTGGTGCGACAACATATATAATTTGACCACATGGAAGGCTATGTTATTTAACACAAGTCTAAGCTTGAGTGTCATCCAATCCCTTTAAGGTTTTCTCTCCATTTATTTTCTTTTTGTCACCAGAAAGGGTTACTAATATTGGCTAAGATTCCTACCAAAAAAAAAAAATATTGGCTAAGATCTCCCAATCTAATGAACAAAGCTCCACTCTGCAAATGGTTATGGAGAAAATTATAGTCTTCGGGGAGAGAATTAGTTCTGCTAAAATTAGGTTGCCCAGTAATTGAGAGAGGGAGAGCAGGCAATTACTATATCGGGAGCAGTTTTATGTGGACATAAAGGTAATTAGGCTATATATCTTCACTGTTGGCCACCTCATGATTAGCAAGGAAACTTTTCTCTCGGTCTTTGCCTGCTTTGCCTTAATGTAAGTAAAATAATATTGAAACAAAAAACAAATCAGAATTGCCCAAACAGGATTAATTTTCAATATTTGAAACAGCTTACCTTGCAGTGGCAATAGAATCTATTTCCACGCTTTGTCTGATCTACAAAATACAGCCCATAATATTGATTGCTGGTAAGGAGCATGGGGGAGAGAGAGAGAGAGAGAGAGAGAGAGAGAGGGGGGGGTGCTATAGTCAATACCGAATCATCAGCAATGATAACCAAAACATGGTGTTGTCCCCCATTGTTCTCTACAATGTCAATTGCAGCCTCAACCATAGGTGCAAAACATGTTGGCCCTTGAAACAACAGAAGAATGCAGACAAGTATGAGTTCAGAATGATATAAAACGTAATGAAATTACTAAGAGTGCTATAATTTGCTGGCACTAAAACTATAACTAGACATTGGAACAGTAAAGCACAACCAATCCATGGGTTGAATATATGAGCGAACTGAAATAACAAAATGAAATTGAAAAAGAAAGGATGTCAACCACTGAATTCACAACAGAAACTACATGTTTCATTTCGGAGTCTCCCCCAATCTTTACTCCTTAAAGTTGTTCAGAAAGGGTATTAATTACAATTTTTTTTTGTCACACTAAGCTTATTTTGTATAATTAAACATCCTTCTGTAACTACGAAAATTTGCTCCATAATTATCTACAACAAAGAAATAGAATTATGGAAATGAGAAAATTAATGGTTTGTCAATGTCACATAAACAAGTATTCAAGTTGTACCAAAAAACAAATGATACCAACCATCCAAATACACTTTTTGGGCAATCTTTTTATAGCACGTTAAAACTTCCACAAAACTCTGGCAAGGAGTAAGATCATTGTGAAAACTGAACACGTAATCACCCTTGGTGGTGGCTGTAAATGATCAGAATAAACAAATGATGTTAATTGAAATGATCTGGCCAGTTATAGCATTAAAAATTTATGACCAGTACATGAAAGAATGGAAAACAAAGATTTTTTTAACTGGAAAAGGAAAATGACTGACCATCACCAAACCCATAACAATGATACTTGTTGTCTTTTATAAAGGGAGCCAAAGTGTTGCCAATGATATCCATAGCTTGTTGATATGGATTAGGTGAACCGTTAAGATCATGCAGGCTCCGATAATTGAAGGAATGTTGGCCTTCAAAATAACATATGTTCATTGTGTTCCAAACAATAGAGAAAAGAAATCAAAATAGTGAAAAACATGTCAAGATGCATGGCACTATGTATGTTGTAAATATGCAAATTGTATTTTCCCATCATTAAGGAGGAGAGGTTCGAAATTAAAAAGCCAGTTTAGTGGGGGAAGAAAATAATTTTCAGCAATAAGGGAAACAAGCTCAGCTGAGATGTTTTTATGTTTTTATGTTTTTATTGGGATTTGAGCCTCTCTGCATTTGGAAGGGGGCGTGAGATGATAAAATTGCTTCCATGAAGGATTGTACACGAGAGTGTACGAGGGTTCTTGGGAGCTGGTTGTTCTCCTAGTTAGGTGATTTTCGGTGGGTGGGATGGAGGGGATTGTTCATGGGGGTTATCTGTGTTTGTCTAATTTTGCACATAATTTTTTTTGGTACTCCTTTATCCAATATTTTAACCATCCAAGAAAGATGATTCTATTGGAAATGTCGATAATTTAGACAAGTATAATTGGATCAACATCATCCACCAGGGTTAATATAAGAAGAGGAGTTTATTAGTACAACACTCAAGTGATAAGTATCTAGTCTTCCGATCCTTTGGGCAGTCACCTAGCCCCTGGGCTTAGTTTGTTGTCTGTTTTAATTGATTCCTTTTTATTTTTGTGATCCTTCCATCTTGGTGCAATTTCAAATTTTCAGGTGCAAACAAAGAATGCTCATGAATCAATTTTATGATGTACAACAAAATCATGAATTTGGCTCTCTCTTCTACAAACCGTTTCTTCTATTGCTTCCAGAGAAGTCAATTCCAATAATAAGGTTTGATGCTTCTAAACCCGATTCCCTCAAGATAGTTGAAACCTGTAAAAGATAAAAGCCACTTCAAGACTCCAGCAAGTCTTTCATTGAAAGCAAAAGAAGAAAAAGAACCCCAAGGAGATAGCTCAGTTGGCAAAAGACCAATACCTCAAAATGAAGAGGTCATGAGTTCAATTCTCCTTGCCCCCCCCCCCCCCAAAAAAAAAAAAAAAAAAAAAAGAGAATAATATTACAATCATAACTTGTGAAGGAAAACTCCTATACCAACACATCAATACGATAATATGTTAACAGAAAACACAAAGTAGGATCATTGGCTTGGAGAAAATAGGAGAAGAAAAATGTTCAGATGGAAAAATTAATGGATTGGTAATGTGCCGTTGGACAAATATTATAACGAAGATTCCAATTGCCCGATGGCTCATCTACCAGATTTGGAGATCATCACAAAAATTCATCTCACAATGATTTACCATGAATGGTTCATCCAACTTCGAACAAGTCCCTTATGACCTTATTTCCTCATTTTACGATAAATTCTAGTTCCTTTCTTCTTTATTTTGAATTTTCCTTCTTAGCTACATCAATGAATTAACTTAAATGAACCATAAAGTAGCCTAATACTACTACAAATGATAGAAACTAGCCCATTGTGGCTAATTGGGTTTGTGTGTGTGTGTGTGTGTGTGAGAGAGAGAGAGAGAGAGAGAGAGAGAAGAGAGAGAGAGTAAAAGACCTGTTCCTTGTTTTCAGGAAGCGTTATTGAATCTAGAATTGCCTCATTGTCATTGTCGGCTGAAATATTTTGCAACATTTGAATAACCATTTTCTTAGCTTCCTCTGCCTTTCTTTTAGCCTCCTCCTCTACTTTTCTTGTAGCATTTTCCTCTGCCATTCTTTTAACCTCCTCCTCTGCCATTCTTTCAACCTCCTCATTTACCATTCTTTTAGCCTCCTCTTCTACCATTCTTGTCGAGTTTTCATCCCCTCCTCTCAAGCATTTGCAAGATAGCTATCATTAATTACCATTTTGAATTCATATTTGAACTAATTGAACTATCGAAGTAATTAGCAAACAATACATGAGAGCAAAAGATTATGCTCAAACCTGACAACAGATCTTATGAACAATTTTAGACAATTCTTGGAAACAGGAGCTGTTCTGAAAGCAATTCAGGTGAGAGTCTAGCACGGCCTAGGAAAATTATTATCAATCAATTATTGTTATATATACATATATCGAATGAAGTAAGAATGCAAAAGCATAAGCAAGAAGAGATCGAATATCAAATCCCAATGATAAAGTTCATATAACCGGTACGTAACTAGTAGTAAAATCACATGATAGATTATTACTAATATAGAGAATCTAATACTTGGTCAGTAATGATGGTAGAGAGCATTAGTATTTAGTTGATGAGTTTGTAAGGAGATTTGAAGTCTACCTTCTTGCTATCGGAAGCGTGGCTTCTTTTCATTGCATTTTCATCCCTCGTTTGAGAGAAGAAGGTGCTTTTCAACTTCTTCATCTTCTTTCTCTTGGTGTTTTTCGGTAGGAGAGAAGAAAGATGTCAAGTGAGTTTGATTACAAATGTGGACAAGGAGCCTTGCTTTATATAAGCGATTATACTATGAGAAAATGTTTCCGTGTATCAGGGGGAAAGAGTTAGGATTTTTCAAACGAATAAAGATTTTTTTTTAAGGATAAGTAATCATAACTTTATTTTGGAAAACAAAAAACTATCAAAGAAAGAGGTTATGATTGTATTCTTTCTTTTTTTTTCTCCGTAATAATGATGGCCAAATTAGTGTTTTTCAATGTATTAAAATATGTTTCTATTCATCTCTAATCAATTGTTTTTAAAAAAATAAATTTTCTGGTGAGTAGAGTTGAAACTTGGCCCAACTTAAAAAAAAGAAGAAAGAAAAACGTAGAGTTTGGCCAAAGTACCAACGATTAATGCCATGATCCATGATTCAAGTAATCAGTATTGTGAATGGATAAGCCAATTCATATCAGTATTGGATAGGTCAATTCATATTGATTTTAGACTAATACTTGGTCAGTAATGATGGGAGAGGACATGAGTATTTCGTTGGTGAGTTTGTGAAGAGATTTGAAGTTTACATTCTTGTTGTCGGAAGTGTGGCTTCTTTTAACCGTCGGAAGTGTAGCTTCTTTTAATCGCATTTTCATCCCTCGTTTGAGAGAAGAAGGTGCTTTTCAACTTCTCCATCTTCTTTCTTTTTTCTTTCTCTCAGTGTATTTCAGTTGGAGCAAGGAAAGATGCCAAGTGAGTTTGATTACAAATATGGGCAAGGAGCCTCGCTTTATATAAGCCATTATATAATGAGAAAATGTTTCCGTGTGTCGGGGGTAAAGACTTAGGATTTTAAGAATAAATAAAGACTTTTTTGTTTAAGATAAATAATCATAACTTTATTTAAAAAAAAAATAAAACATAAAAAATAAAAAACAATAAAAGGAAGAGGTTATGATTGTATCCGTTCTTTTTTTTCTTCTTCTTTGTAATAGTGATGACTAAACTAGTGTTTTTCTATGTAAAAATATATGTGTCTATGCATCTCTTATCAATTGTTTTCATTTTCTTATTTTTTAGGTGAGGTGGGGCTGAAACTTGGCCCAGCCTTCTAAGGTTAAAAAAAAAAAAAAGAAGAGTCATATAGCCTAGAGTTTGGCCAAAGTACCAATTGATGCCATGGTCTATGGTTCAAGTAATCAGTATTGTGCATGGATTGGTCGATACATATGGGTATCAGATAGGTCGATTCATTTTGGTTTTAGACTTGACTGATCTCCAATCCAATTCTGTTTTAATATTATTATATATAATATCAATCAAGTGTCAGTTTTTCATTAGATCCGTATACCGATTCAATCCGGATTAGATTGATTTTTGAACATGACCGATAGGGTATCAAAAACATAAATTTAGCTTGAAGAAAACTACAAAATTGGTTGGAGTCGAAGGTCGTTGCATGGACAACTGGATTCACCCATGCATTCAGAACCTAATTATAATACTAAAAAATAATAGTAAAATAAAACTTTTAGGGCTGTCAATTTGTTGGGCTGGGCAGGCTTAACCTGCCCCTACGACGACAACTTCTCATGCCTAGGCCCATTCATACTTTTTCTTTTTTTGGTAGAAAGGCCCATTCATACTTTAGTCCCACTATTTAAGCCCCGCCCGCTGTAAGTACGGCCAGTCAAGATCGCATTCTACGTATGAGGAGAGGAAGTGACTTTTTGTGTTCAGACCATATGCGAAAATTACGTTCTATATACATTAAAATGTGTTAAATAATAACATACACACACATGTATATCAAATAGGATTGAACCGGTCAGTTCCAATTGAGCCTAGGGTTATGATCACACCGTTTAACTTATTGGTCCTTGTACAACGGATATTGATCTACTCATAATTGGTCAGTTGGTAGGTTATTGGTCTATGATTGAACTTATACCAAACAAGTTATAATAATTGCAATCGGGTTCATACTAATTGGTTTGATTTTGACTGATTAAATCACCAATTTCCTACCATTAAGTAGCCACACAACCAATGACCTTTGCTTATAGCTTCCGTCCTTTTTAACTTTCAGACATTTAATGATGTGAGAGTAAAGTTGCTGGATGCAGCAAAGGAAATAAGTCTAGGGAGTGTGCAAAAGTTAATTCCACATCGACTGAGAAAGAAGCCGTAATGGTCTTTATACAAATGGAGACAATCTATTTTTGTAGGATCTCTACAACTAATTAGTTCTATATATTTTATTTACTTTGCCAAACAATTCATAAATTATTCGATCGAATTGAATAATATAAATTATTTGGACGAATATGTATAAGCACTTCGTTTTGTCTTCCATAATCTTTCGGTTTTTTTTTTTTTTTTTTATTTTTGCTTTTTATGTTAATTGACTGTAAAGTAAGAGTCCATTAATATCTGATCATGCAAGGTTAATTTGGTCTTTAAGGATGGCTAGAGGTATTTTGCATCATGTTAAGTAAAGATGTTTGGATCTCATCATTTTATAACTGAAAAATAAAATAAAATAAATAAAGACGAAAATAAAGAGAAAAGAAAAAAAAATCAATTAAAGCGGGAGAAGGAAGAAAGAAGAATCCATTTGTGGAGAAGTAATAGAGTGGGACTCTAGTGTGCTGCATGCCATGTTATAAATACAATACAAACCAGCTCTACACGACGATCACAGTGTGAGTTCTATTCAAACTCAAACTTCTATTGTCTAGCAGAGAAGCTCACTGAGTGATAGTGGACTGAATTTGTGGAGGGGAACAATGGCGAGGAATCCTGACTTCATCCTCTCGATTCATCTCCATCAGCTGGGGCTTTTAATAGCTGCCATGCCTTCTTCCTCAAACCAATGCTGGAATTTCTTGCAGAGAATCAGTCCCCATTCATGGTTGACATTTATCCTTACTATAATTATCGGGACTCCCAAAATAATGTTTCTCTGGATTATGCTTTGTTTGAGTCATCCTAAGAAGTTATTGATCCCAATTACACTGGTTTGATTTACACAAACATGTTTGATGCTCAGATAGATGCTCTCTATTTTGCATTGATGATAATGCCCAGAAATATAGCAGAAATCTTATTTTCCATGTCATCAGTAATACGGGAACTCCAGCAAAGTCTGGAGAGGAGCTTGCATGATGTCTATATCTTTTCATTGTTCAATGAGAACAGGAAACCTGGATTGGAATCTGAGAGGAACTGGGGTTTATTTTACCCTGACCAGACATGCGTCTATAGCCTGGATTTTATTGGAAGAGGGGTTGTAGATATGTGTATGTATCAAAAGAGATGTGTATGTATCAAAAGAGACATCTGGTTTGTTTGTGAAGGGAGGGGGGGAAAAAAAAAAAGTAGACGTAGAGGAGGGAACTTAGTGGCTATTGAGTTTTTTTTATATTTTTTTTTGGGAAAACTCTGGTTTCTATCGATCCAACAAAATTTCAGCGGGTCCTTCACATCTAGCAACTTTTTTATTGATCCGGTTACCTTTTGTTCTCTTTGGTGATTTCTCCTTGTCAGATTCTCGGTAGCAATTTTTTTTTATATATTTTTTTTTTTATTTTTAGGATTTCTCATCTCAAAGCTTCATCATGCACTCTCTTCGGATTAGCTAGTTCAAGAGAAGTCCCTATGATTGTTGATCTACTTCTACAATTGCTTGGAAAACTTCAATTTCAGCTGCTTCTTTCTCAATCATTTCTGATGATGATGAAAAGTTCCTTTGGTTCCTTCTTCATCAATTCCAACAGCGACATGGTTCTTCTAATTTTTCTTGATCGCCTCCGGTTGTGAGGATCGATGTGTCATGCTATTTCATTTCTAAGCGTCTCATTTTGCCAGTCCATCTTTTAGTGGGTGTATTCTGATCTTACTTGGTTGTTCAGGAACAGTCCATTCATTTCTGACCATGCAAGGGTAATTTGGTCTTTAGGATATAATGGTATTTTCATCATGTTACTTGTGACATAAAGATGTCTGGATCTTATCCTTTTAGGGTTTTTTTTTTTTTTTTTTTTTTTTTTCTTTAAAAGTCAGCAAATTGTATTGAGATTAAATAAAAGAAGTGAAAACAAATCATCTATTAATTCTGATGATGACAAAAAAACTCTTCTAGTTTTTCTTAATAGCTTCCAGCGGTGAGGATTTCTGATGTTATTTCATTTCTAAGGACATCATTTTGTCGTCCATCTTTTATTGGGTAGTTTTTTTTTTTTTATCTTACTTGGCTGTACAGGAATAATCCGTTCATTTCTGATCATGCATGGTTAATTTGGTATACTAGATGTATAAAGGTATTTTCAAAATGCTAATTGCGACATAAACATACTTGGATCTCATCATTTCCAAAAAAAAAAAAAAAAAAAAAAAAAAGGGGACAAGAAGAGGAGAAATTAAAATAAAAAAATTCAATTAAAGAGGAAGAAGGAAGAAAGAAGATTCTACTTGTGTGTCAGGGGTAAAGACTTAGGATTTTTAGAATAAATAAAGACTTTTTCTATTGGACAAATAACAAAAAATTGTGGAGGAAAAAAATTATTCAACAACAAAGAGGCTATCTTTTTCGAGGGGCAACTTCCAAAATGAGGAAGACTGAACACAACATCGAAAACTGACCTCATCAAAACTTTTAGGTACAAAAATCTTGGAAACGATTTGAGAACAAACTACGATGCTAGGGTGACATAAAGGGTGTTTTTTACAGACATCAACACTTTACACTGATTGTATTCTTTCTTTTTTCTTCTTCCTAATAATAATGGCCAAACCAGTGTTTTTCTATATATTCAAATATATGTTTATGCATCTCTTATCAATGTTTTATTATTAGAAAAAATTTCATCTAACCCTAAAAAATTATGTCAAATTCGATCTAATCCCCAACAATTTCAAAAGTCTCATCTATCACCTAAAAAGTTCCAAATGTCTCATCTACCATCCAAAAATTTTTCACCGTTAGTCAAAGAGACCCCACCCGTTAGTGGAGTCCCGTTAGTCGATGACGTAAGCACTATTTAAAAAATCTTGGGAGGATAATACCCTTATTCTCAAATAGAAAGACCATTTTACCCCTATTGAACCATCATCCATAACCCTCATTCTCCCCAATCCTGCAACCATTCAGACTCTCCGCCAAGCTTACACCTTCAACGCCTCCTCTACCGTTGCCGCTGGTCCTCATCCTCCTCCACCTCCACAAATCTGATTTCATCACTCTTATTTTACTTCTAGTTTTATCGATATCTTCTAAAGAACATTGCACTCTCTCTTTCTCTTCTCGCAGCTTCTCCTTGGTGCTTAGGAGAAATGAAAAGTAAAAGATCCGGTTGGTGAATTGAAATATCCTATTTTACCTAATCCTGTGAAGTGGCAAAAACTAACAAATTTTTCAAAGAAGATGATGGATATAGTGTTAGTAGAGATTTTTCTGATAATTGATTTGGAAATTTTCGCATTCGTTGCTTCCATTCTCTGCTCTGTTGCTTTCTTGTACAATGCCAAGGTCGTTTCTTGAGAGCCAAATATATGTATTTTTCCTTTCAAATTTCTGTTTCATTTAGGATGAAATTGAAGAGAAAGTTGTTACTTTTCCTTTTAGGGGTTTATTTATTTATGTTTTCTTCATGTAGGTTGCTTAGGGGTTCCCCCTTACCGTTCTCCTCTTTGAATTCCCATGTTGACGTATAATCTCTGGTCAAGTGGATTTAGGGGTTTTTAGAGCAAGGAGCTGGATAGAGGATTAGAATCCGTCTAGAACCAGCTTTGTTTTTTATGTTTTTTTTTTTACTTTGCCATTTTAGGATCGCCCTCTGCAACCCTTGTCGATTCTGTTGCTGATCAGGATCGGCTTCGTATTGGCCAGTCTGATCATCAAATCACTAATCTCATCCAACCAATTCTCCATCGCTACAACCACTACAATCGAACCCATGAAGATCTCTTCTCTGTCGGAGAAGCCACTCTTCTTCGAACCCTTGTTCTCCACCGCTGCAACCTTCGAACAACCAAGCTCTTGAAGCCCTCTTCTCCGACGCTGCAACCTTGAAGGAAGGCACCTCTCCCGATGCCCAAATTGCCGTTGCCAGTTCTTTGCTAAACCTCGCCACAGATCAAGAAAGGGTTCGTATCATCTCCGGTGAGCTTGGGATTCGGTTGATTGTGCAGGTCCTCTTTGTGGGAGAATAAAAAAAATAGGTCTATTTTTGCTTAAGAATGTCTTATCAAAGGATTAAAAAAATAATTTGGATTGTGAAAGTGGTAAAAGGTCAAATTAGTAATTTTATCTCAATTTAATGTTTTTTAATTTCAAATAAAAAGGGTAGAAATGTCTTATCACATTTTCAGTCAAGTCCGTCAATTAATTGGGGCCGATTGAAGTTTATGCAAACCATTTGAGTGGTAGATGAGATTTTTGAAATTATTGGGGATTAGATCAAATTTGACATAGTTTTTGGAGGTTAAATGAAATTTTTTCTTATTATTATTATTTTTTGCTGAGGGAGGCTGAAACTTGTCCAGCCTTCTAAGGTACGTAGCCAAGAGTTCGGCCAAAGTACCAAGGATAAATTTGGACTGCGTTTGGTTTGGACACATACAAGCCCAATCCAGAAATAATCTACTATTTGTAGCACGTCATGACATTTAAAAATAAAATAAAATAAAAAAGGAAAAAGAAAAAAGAATATCCGTAATGTGGTAGCAGGTTCTATTTAAAGTTATAGCTCCAGCCTTTCTTCAACCCACAATGATCCATATCCAAGTTTAAAGTTGCAGGCTGGTCCATGGTTCAATGGTATCGGAGAAGCCGATTAATATTGATATCAGATAGACCGACTCATATCGGTCTTGGATCAGGCCAATCTCCGATCTGATCCTATTTTAATATTATTTCATATGGTATTAGTCAAGTGATAATTTTCCATTGAATCCGTTCATGCACCCAACCAATCCGAATCGGATCGATATTAAACATGTGTCCGATACTTGAATTTAGAACCTTGTGCTGCTGGTCCTGTCCTATTCCAACTCGGCCTAACCTGAAAAAAACTATAAAATTAATTGGATAAGAGGCTTGTTGCATGGGTCTAAGTGATTCCTGGCTAGTTAGAGTTGGGTTTTGGGCTGGTTCCCTAGCACGAGTGGATTCAACCATGCATTCACAACCTAATTATTAATACTAAAAAATAATAGTAAAATAATATATTTAGGGCTGTCAATTTGTTGGGATGGGCAGGCTTGTCCAGCCCCTATGACGACCACCTCCCAGGCCTCAGCCCATACTTTGCCACTACTCAAGCCCAGCCCGTAGTAAGTACGGCCAGCATCGGTCCTATTCTCGTATGAGGAGAGGAAGTGATGTTTTGTGTTCAAAACATACGCAAAAAAATGTGTTCTATATGTATAGAAATCCTTTCCCGCCTGAGATTTGGCAGGAGAGTTGGCGGCCCGGATGGATGGCCGACACTTGGCTCTCGGGTGAATCCGAGCCCTCCTTCCGAGCCGACACCCGAGCCGACAAGCTGAGCCGACAGGGGTGTCGGCTCGGATGGAGGGCTCGGGATTCACCCGAGAACCAGGTGTCGGCCATCCATCCAGGCCGCCAACTCTCCTTCCAAATCTCAAGGGGGAGAGAATGTGGATCCTAAAATATTCTATATAATGACATACGCACACGTATATCAAATAGGGGTTTGAACCGATCAGTTTTGGTTGGGCCTAGAAATTATGATCACATCATTTAACTTATAAGTCCTCGTAGATCAGATATTGATCTACTCGTAATCGATCAGTTGGTAGGTTACTGGTCTTTGATTGGATTCATATTAACCGGTTTTATTTTGAATAATTAAACCACTAATTTCCAACCATTAAGTAATGGTGAACCTTTGCCTATGTATGTGCTAGGTGGATTGGTACTTACCATGCTGACGCATACGGGTGTAAGCCAACCTAGGCTCCCCCCCCCCCCCCCCCCCCCCCCCCCCCCCCCCCCCCCGGGGGGGCCCCACAACTTTTCAAAAGAAAATGTTGTTGGTGTTTGGTCATGCCTTGGTGGGCCAAATAGGTTTTGGGGGCTCGAACCTTGCTGTGGGTAGATCTCCACAATGACTTAATTGATGAACTTGGATGCAGTTAATTAACATCAAACAGAATATTGTTATGGTATGGAGCATGGTCCAACATATTGCTATCGGATAGGTTAGATTGGCCGATTAGTATCAGTTTAAGTCCTAGTTGATTTCCAAATCCAGCTTGCTTTAATACTATTTTAATGATGATCAGACAACATCGGTTTTCTATTGGATCAGATCGAATCGAATTTAGACATGATTGATACATGATTGATATCATGTCCCATACCTGAATTTAAAAGCATGATATAGAAGGATCAACAACAATAAGATCAAATCAATGTGTCCTTGCATGGTGAAAAACCTATGAAGCTAAGTGGGCCCCCCCTCATTATTTCATTTTCACCCTTCATTCCTTCAAGCATTAATTACTGATTTGAGCACCAAGCCTACTACAATCTACCGAACATATGTCATATACTTATAATAATTGATTGATAATGTGAAGTAAAATAAATATTAAAATAATATCAAAAATTTTCACACGAATTGATTTTAGACTATTTTAGTATGTATCATAGAATTAATTATATAACATATTATTACATATGTAGTAGTTTGGTATGATTTATGATATCTATTTATAATTTAGATAAATTAATATAATCTAAAATCTACAAATAGGTTAGAAGGTGTTTATCATTATTGTCATAATCTATTATCACTTCTTTGTATCTAGTGGTACCAAACAGTTATTATTTTGGGTTACAAAGAATTTAGATTGCTCTAACTTCAGAATCATTGGTATATAAGAAATCTATTTTAGACTCCACATACATTAGGGTTTTGCCTGGATGTCTAACTACAATCTATTGGAGGCCCACAAGCCATGGATTTTAAACTTGAGATCAGATGTCATATCAGACCACTTCGATCCATGGTTTCTGGAAGAATGCATTACACCTGAATTATAATATTAATGGGAAAGGTAGCTCAAACTGCTTCGATTCATGCATAATATCAATATCAAGTATTTATTAGTATATACACATCATTATTTATATAATCTTAACCTCCAACCACCAATCCAATAATTTAACTTTCCTTTATAGTAGCTAACAATGATTTATTATAAGTATTGATATTTATATGGATTATCTCAAAGTTGTTTTATTTTCAATTAAGTATTTTTTGAATATCAGGTCAATCAGGGTTAATCTGGCCCGGCCCCCTTGATAAGGTTGGGCCTAAGTTGAGATTTTGTCTGACCCTAGCAGGGTGAGCTGAGCCTGACCAGGCCTGGGCTAACTTCAAGGACCCAAGATAAGACTTGGGTTTTAAAAACCCTGATCCAACCATAGTAGTAAGTACTCATTAAATAAATTTGTCTCCAATAAATCTGTTAAAAAACTTAGGAAAAAAATATAAAAGGAAGTAATAAATATCGTAAAGGGTCTAAAGCTACAATACAACAGAAAGACATCTCCAATTTACAACAATTTTATTGCAACTACCTTAACACACTCACACACAAACATAGTTTTTATTGCAATCGTGTCACCTTGGTCAGCCAGTATACACTTGAGTTGTGAGCTAATTGGGACAAACTTTGACAGCAATCTCAACAAGTCTGCAATGCAAATAGTTTTTGCTCAAAGCCATTGAAATATAGAACAGTTTAAGAAGGAAGATCACATTTATCTTTTCAGAACTAAGTCAATGTTATCCATAGAAACTTACCAGAATGTCAACACCCAAACACTAAATTATTTTTATTAGTCAAACTTAAAGCCAAAGAAAAGGAAGTGAACAAACTACCAATGTAATCTCTCTTACTTGATTCAGTTCACCACTGCTATCATCTGTGAGGCTGTTTGGTTACTGCAACAAGAAAGAAGGAGTCCTCGGAACTACCTTCGTTGGTCTCCCTGTTGTGCGACTATTGGAAAAACACAATATACATATGCATTAGTATAAATAGGCCAATATGATGTAAACATAATCAACAGTTTGAAAATAAATTAATTCTCCCACCCGAGGAATCCATGTTCCTTTGATGCTTTATATTGCATAGGGATCTTCATCGTTGAAACAAGAGAAAATGCTGCTTCTTTCTCAGAGGGGTTCTCATATCTTTTCATGATATCATAGAAGTTAACAAACTACAAGAAAAACAAAGGGACACGACACATAGACATGATCAAAACATCTATGATTTGTTTCAGCCAGTTATGATATCCTCTTAAAGAAATGGCCTGGCTTCGAGAAAGTGATATAATACCTGGAAATTGTCAAATTTACGTCCATGGATCTTGTCAGCAAGTCCCTTCATTTCATCCCAAGGCCCATCACCAACTCCAACATACACAATTGAGAGAGCATACTCACTGATTACAAATTAAAGCAGAAATGTTACTAAATTCTTGCACATCGTCAACTGTGTTGCAAATTTGCAGTGAACTTGCAAAATAAGCTAAATGTTACAAGGAGAAATACCAAAATAAGAATTAGATTATTAACAGATTTACTTTGTGAGTGCATACAAAACAGTTTTTTAAAACCATACAGGTTCAAATAGTCAGTCCCTGTTCAATCATCAAGTGCTTCAAGGTTGAAAGAGAACAATTTAAACCATTTGATTTATGGCTAACCAAATAAGGTCTTGATAATCACCATATCATGACTTGGTTTGAAACTTTTTTGAAGAGTGGGAAAGATATCTTTTACTGTTAGTAGGCCATAATTGGTCCCTTATTACCAGATGATTACATTTTCAAAATTTCCAAAACTTATCTCAATAAAACATATTTCTAAATTTTGAGATAAACTCTATATTCAACTAGAGGCAACTTCTAAGTAACTTACTGTGATTAAGAATAACATAATATTTGTCAAGGAAATCCTTCTGGATAATCTAAAGGTTGAAGCAAGCTTGATCCTTAAGTGGAGTAGAGATGCATGCATGGTTGAGGGACTTGATATAGGCATGACTTCATCTACTTAATTTGGCACATTTTTGACATGAGTTCCTAGGGTCAAGAGATCTCCACCCGGAGAAACTTTGGACAATCATTTGGACGGTAAACTTTGGTACCTTCCCTTATGCTATCAAGTCCCAACTTGTGAGTAAGTTATTAAGCACCATTGATTTAGGAACTAGTTTTGTAGAGATTCAGAGTATATATAATTTGACCACATGGAAGAATATTGTATTTAAACACAAGTCTAAGCTTGAGTATTATTCAATCCCTTTGAGATTTTCTCCCCACTATTTTCTTTTTGTCACCAGAAAGGGTCACTGAAGTTGGCTAAGATCTCCCAAACTAATGAACAAAGCTCCACTCTGCAAATGGCTATGGAGAAAATTATAGACCGTGCATGGGAAAGTATTATTTATGCTAATTAAAATTAGGTTGACCAGTGATTTAGAGAGCAAGCAATTACTATATCGGGAGCTGTTTTATGTAGACATAAAGGAAATTACTCTGTACCTTCACTGTTGGGCCCCTCATTACCAAGGAGACTTGATTCTCAGTGTTTGCCTACTTTGCCTTAATGTAATCAAAATAATATTGAAACAAGAAACAAAATCAGAATTACCCAAACAGGTTTAATTTTCAATATTTGAAACAGCTTACCTTGCAGTGACAATAGAATCTATTTCCTTGCTTTGTCTGATCTACAAAATACAACCCATAATATTGATTGCTGGCGTGAGAGAGAGAGAGAGAGAGAGAGAGAGAGAGAGAGAGGTGCTAGAGTCATTACCGAATCATCAGCAATGATAACCAAAACATGGTGTTGTCCACCACTATTCTCCACAATGTCAATTGCAGCCTCAATTATAGGTGCAAAACATGTTGGCCCTTAAAACAACAGAAGAAAACATACAAGAATGAGTTCAGAAAGACATAAAACATAATGGAGTTATTAGGAGTGCTAAAATTTGGTGGCATTAAAACTATAACTATACATTAGAACAGTAAAGCACAACCAATCCATGGGTTGAACATATAAGCGAACTGAAATAACAAAATGGAAATTGAAAAACAAAGGATGTCAACCACTGAATTCACAGAAGAAACTACACGTTTCATTTGGGTCTCCCCTCATCTTTACACCTTAAAGTGGTTCAAATAGGATATTGATTACAAATTATTTTGGTTTTTCACACTAAAGCTTATATTGTATAATTAAACATCCCTATGTAACTATAAAAATTTGCTCTATAATTATCTACAACAAAGAAGTTGAATTAGGGAAATGAGAAAATTAAGGGTTTGTCACTGTCACACAAACAGGTATTCAAGTTGTACCAAAAAAAAAAAAAAAAAAGAATGATACCAACCATCGAAATACACTTTTTGGGCAATCTTTCTATAGCACGTTAAAACTTCTTCAAAGCCCTGGCAAGGAGTCAGATCACTGTGAAAACTGAACACATCATCACCCTTGGTGGAGGCTGTAAATGATCAGAACAAGCAAGTGATATTGTTAATTGAAATGATTTGGCCAGTTACAGCACTAAAGATTTACAACCAGTACATGAAAGAATGAAAAACAAAGGGGTTTTTTTAACTAAAAAAGGAAAATGACTGACCATCACCAAACCCATAAGAGTGAATCTTGTTGTCTTTTGTAAAGGGAGCCAAAGTGTTGCCAATGATATCAATAGCTTGTTGATATGGATTTGGTGAACCGCTAAGATCATGTAGGCTCTGGTAATTGAATGAACGTTGGCCTTCAAAACAACATACGTTCATTGGCTTCCAAATAATAGAGAATGAAACTAAAATAGTGAAAAACATGTCAAGATGCATTGCACTATGTATTTTGTGAACATGCAAATTGTATTTGCCCATCATTAAGGAAGGGAGGTTCAAGATTAAAAACCAATTTGGTGGGGGAAGAAAATAATTTTCTGCAATGGGGGGTAAACAAGCCCATTTGGGAGGTTTTGCTGTTTTTATTTGGTTTTGAGCCTCTTTGCATTTGGAAGGGGGTGTGAGATGATGAAGATTGTTTTCATGAAGGGTTGTACGAGAGTGTAAGAGGGCTCTTTGGAGCTGGTTGTTCTCCAAGTTAGGTTCTTTTTGGTGGGTGGGGAGGAGGGGATTGTTCATTGGGGTCACTTGTATTTGTCTAATTTTGCACATATTTTTTTAGGTACTTCTTATCCAAGATTTTAACTATTCAAGAAAGATCATACTTTTGGAAAAAGTCAACAATTCAGATAAGTATAATTGGATCAACATCATCCACCAGGGTTAACATAAGAAGAGTCAGTCAATTAGTACAACACTCAATGATAACTATCCAGTCTTTCGAATCCTTCAAGCAATCGCCTTGGCCCCTGGGCTTAGTTTATTGTATGTTTTGGTTCTTTTTGGTCTTTGTAACCCTCCCCATCTTGGGGTGTTTTAGGTAATGCGTTTTGAGTTGCTAGGGCCCTCCTTCTCTTTTTGGCAGGTTCCCTGTGCAGCCCCTCCTTTAGAGAGGATCTAATGTAACCTTTTTTTTCTAATAAAATAATTTAAGTATCAAATAAAAAAATGATAAAATATCAATTTCAAACTTTCAACTGCAGACAAAGAATACTCATTGTTGGGGTAAAATAGTTCCCGATATAAATCAGACCGTTGATGAGAGATCCCAAAGGCAGACCGTTGATAAGGTGTCAATAAAGGCGGGTACACCCGGCGCACAACTAAGCTTATGAGCGTATGGACAAGGGAGAATCTGCTCTAACAGCAATCGGGGGATGAGATCAAGTTCGACCCCCCTAGGTAAAAAGACAGTGATTAAACAGATTGATGGAGGTAGCTGAAGATTAATTGCTTTGTCATTAATGTTTAAAAATGCCAACAACAACCATAAATGCCATATGGGCGAATTTAACATGCCAGGTCATCGTATCATAGACCGAATTAGCAAAAAGTATGATTTATGCTCGATAAGTGAGCATTGACGGCTACAGTTGTCAGAGGAAGTGGATGAGGTGGACAAAAAGGGGACAAAAAGGGGTCGAAGAGGGTCGAATGGGGGTTGTAGACGGCTGATAAGACATCTAAGCACCACCCTAGAGGGTCGTAGCTACCTAATCCTACTGTTATCTGTCTGCCATGCGATGGAGATGGGGGTAGGTAGTGAGAAGCTTGTCCAAGAAGCTTCAATATGGTTCTATAAATACTGGAAGATGGCCAATGGCAAGGGATCCGAGATTTTTTACCTTGAGGTATTGTCACTTTCCCCCATTTCCCTCTAAAATATCCAACCTTTTCACTGTTCATCTTCTTTATTGGGAGGAAAAAAAACTTAGTGGAACTCCCATATCTCAGGAAACCCCCTCTTAAAGGAGCTCTAGTGTTTCACTAAGAGTTCCATTCTGTTTATCTGTGGAATGTACTGACTTTGGCATCGGAGTGGTCCCGGGAAAATCCCACCCACCTGATAGTTTGTTTTTGTCCTACAACTATGTGGCATCATCTTGTGTGCTGTGCAGAATCCATCAACCACACTCATGAATCAATTTTATGATGTACGACAAAATCATGAATTTGGATCTCTCTTCTACAAACCTTTTTTTCTATTGCTTGCAGAGAAGTCTATTCCAATAATAAGGTTTGATGATTCTAGACCTGATTCCCTCAAGGTAGATGAAACCTGATAAAGACAGGCCAGTTTAGGACTCCAACAAGTGTTTCATTGAAAGCAAAAGAAAAGAAGAAATAATATTATACTCATAGCTTGTGAAGAAAACTCTTATACCAGCACATCAATAAGAGAATATGTAACAAGATGCACAAAGTAGGATAATTGGCATAGGAAAAATAGGAGAAGAAAAACAATGATCAGATGGAAAAAAAATTAAATGGCTTGGTTATGTGTCATTTCATAATGAAGATTCCAATTGTCCAATGGCTCATCTACCAGATTGGAGATCATCTCATAGATTCGTCTCACAGTGATTTACCATGAATGGTTCATCCAACTTTCAAAAATTCCCCTATGACCTTATTTCCTCATTTTATGATAAATTATAATTCCTTTCTTCTTTATTTTGAATTTTCCTTCTAAAATTCATCAATGAATCAAATTAAATAAACCATAAAGCAGCCTAATACTAGTTATATATAGAAACTAGCCAAGTGTGGCTAATTAGGTTTGAGAGAGAGAGAGAGAGAGAGAGAGAGAGAGAGTAAAAGACCTGTTCTTTGTTTTCAGGAAGCGTTATTGAATCGAGAATAGCCCCATTGTCATTGTCGGCCTGAATATTTTGCAACATTTGAATAACCCTTTTCTTTTCGTCCGCCTTTCTTGTAGCCTCCTCTACTTTTTTTTTATCCTCCTTTGCCATTCTTTTAACCTTCTCCTCTATAATCTCTTCTTTTGGCTTTCTTGTAGCCTCCTTCTTTGGCATTCTTTTAACCTCCTCTACCTTTCTTTTAACCTCCCCTAACTTTTTTTTATCCTCCTCTGATTTTCCTTTATACTTCTCTGCCTCATCACCACCACCACACTATCGACATGTAAGAAAATTTACAACTGCATAAATTCAACTAAACAAGATTGAGTTCTACTCATTATCCACTCACCGGTCTGACACCAAGTATCAAGTTCCTGGCTAAGGTAGGTATTCATTCCCTCGACCTTTTTCGTTAATTTAGACAATTCATCTTCAGTGTACCTGTAATAGTAAATTGTAAATTATTAAATGGTATTATTATAATAGCAAGAACTGTGATTCATATATACATGCAGTCAATAATTGCAAACCTTTAGTTAAAAATTTAAAAAGATAAATAGAGGGAATTGACAATGACATACTCGTCATCCAAGCCGATGATTTGGGACATGCAGATGATGATGCTCCCGACGGTCCAGGAAACAGTAGTCTCAATGTGGGTGGACATGTTTTCAGGTGGCGATTCATCAACCTCTACCACCTTGACTATTGTATTGGTCACTTTGACCATGGCATCGATGAGGGACCGGATCTTGGAGAGCTTTGATTTTTCTGGTACTTGCTTCAACAGCTTTATGGAGTCAGCCAAGGGGTTAGTACGATTGGCCATCAACGAGGACTCCCCGTAGATGATGGAAAAGGCAGCCAAGGCCAAAACCATCTTCACCTCCCAGGAGTATTGTGACAGCATCTTGAACAGTGCCACCGTTTTTGAGTTCGCATCTTCTCCTTTCGAGCATTGGCATGATAGCTGCCATTAATTACGGTTTTGTGTGTATTATATGATTTATTACTAGTATTTTTCATATCTGATCTGATTGAAAAATATGTTGAAGTAAACAAACAATATCGAGAGAGAGAGAGAGAGAGAGAGAGAGAGAGAGAGAGTATGCTCAAACCTCGCAACAGATCTTATCTAGGGTTTCAGTCAATTCTTCCAAACATTCCTCTGAGCTATTCTTTAAGAATTTCAATTGAGAATCAAGCGCGCCCTGTGTAAATTGTTATCAATTTATTGTTATACATTTAATAAAATTAATATGGATCTCTTTGGTATAATTTGTATAATAATTTATGATCTATTTATAATAATACGCTATTAGCCATAAACAATACTCGTTTGGTTTCCTAGACATAATAGCTTACATAAAGAGAATCATGTTTGGCATACTTATGTGCAGAATTTAAAAAAAAAAAAAAAAAAAAAAAATGCTTTATGAGAAGTCCATCACTCAATAAAACTTAAACAACACCTCATACTTTAGAGGTCATGAATTCAAATTCCCTGAGAGCCTACCCATCCGAAAAAAAATCCACTCAATAAAACTCCCATCACTTGCATCCTCTAAGCATCCCATATCTCTCTCTCCCTCACTATAAAAACTGTAAAACTTGCCTTAATCAGCTACTTGGGTTTATACAATGAAGAATGGAGGGTATGAATCATTAATTCAACTGAAGTTGTAAAATGGAGTTCAGCTGAAACAATATCACAGGGTATGATTTTAGTTAATCCAGCTGAAGTGGTGAAATGAAATTTAATTAAAACAATTCATTCATTGTTAATATGAAATCATCTAACATCTTGTGTATAAGATCTGAGCAAAAGCATCTCACATGATTACATTGCCCCTGTTGGAATACATATCCATAAAACAACAACCTACATGGACATCTGAATTCAAAGCTAGCTCAATTCTAATGACAAAACAATGAATCTACTTCCATAATGTTTTCCAGTGTTGCTTCCACTTAGAGGAAGAAAAATAGAAACGGTATATGCACCAAGTCTTACTCCCGCTCTCTGCATCAGGTTCACAACCCTTTACATATCCCCTCATTAAACTCAAGATCCACAAAATAAGCAATACCCAGATATCAAAACATTCTAAGAAGCAAAACTTCTCTGATCCATTTCATCGAATACTCTGCGAACGGTACTAAGATTCTCAGTTTTTACTATACATTTGCATAAGGGAATTTGAAACCACCATATTTGAAACAAATATCACTCGTATACACTCACAGTGAATTACTTACCCAATCTTTGTGCATTCAAGCTCAGCAGAAACTTTCAAAAGTGTAGCAAAAGTGAAACCATCCGGCATTATTTCGTTTCCTATACACATTTGATTAAACAGCTTGAAGGCCTCTTCAAACACATGGTTTCTAGCATACGCACTAATCAATAAGTTCAAACGAAGACATTGTTTTCGTGAACCGAATAAAACACAAGGCAAGAATCTCCTAGAAACCCACATTATATGGAATAAGTGGAGATGAGTTTTCGATTCTCTCTCTTTCTTCTCTCTTCCTCTGTTTCTTCTCCTGTGATGTGGGTGTGATCTGGGTGAGTGGTAGTGGGCTATATGATCTGAAAAGAGAGTGCTAATTCGATTCCATCTAATCCGATGCAATTCAGTCAAAATGCTAGCCCTAAATATAGATGAGAACCTAATAGCTTTGAATTTTCCTCGACCATCAGTATGGACACTGATCGTGAACTCCTGTGTATTTTCATCTAGTACAAAGATCGGGCTCGCGCATTTATAGTCATTGGTGACATCGTATGAATTGATAACAGAGAGTGTTGAACCGTATACCGTGCCAGGTACTTGGGTTCTTAAGCAGTAGCTGGAGGTGCCAAAGAAGAATCACCTGATGAGGTCTGATTCTTAGAAGTAGAAACGTACCAGCTTACAGAATCCATCTGAGGAAGGAATTCAATGTACCGAGTTCGACGTGCATTACAGCCTCGAAAGAACCAGAATCCCAAGCCGGTCTCTGCCGCTAATGGGCTATAATGAGACTCATTCGCCCCCAGGCCTTCAGAACTAGGTGAATTTTTCCAGATTTCAACATTCTAATGATACTTAATAGATAACCTTCTCGGGTTTTAAAGAGTTTCTGCTCTTTTGCTGTGAAGGCTTTGGTACAAGCGGCCTTGCTGCCGTGGCCGGCAAGTGCAGATCTATTCTTCTAAGCTCAAGTGATGCTGAACTTGATGTTAGACAAGGGATTAGAAAATGCCGATCAATCAGAGAGATGAGATCATGAAAAAACATAGAACCAGTAGAGGAAGACGACGGAGAAAGACTGAAGAAGACGAGCCCAGTTCCGGCAAACCCAATTTCGTAGTTGTTCTTTTGTTTTTTTTTTTTTTTTTTTTTTTTTTGTTTTGTTTTGTTTTTTTTGTTTTTCTTTTTTTTCAAATGCATTTTTTTAAGAAAAATCTCTTCTTCTTACTACTAGGTAAAATAGATTTTTCAATTTTTCCATAGAGAACTTAATAGTTAAAAGAGGGGGTTGACATTTTTACCAAAAAGGGTTTGCATTATAGGCTAAGATGGGGATGATTGATTTATGAACCTACCTCAGGGTGGGGGTAAAAAGAAGATGAGCCCAATTCGATATATAAGTTATTTATGATGAATCATTTATGAGAAATAGCACATGGCAAAAAGTTCAAAGAAAGGCCCCCCCCCCCCCCCCCCCAATAAAGTATTTTCTCTATAACACCCAATACGCCATGCAAACCCCCCCCGGCCACTCCCATCATATGAAATGGGTTTAAGATATCAAGTTTCTGGCCTTTCCACGTCATCGGACTCGCCAGTTTCTTTGCTATTTATACTCATTTTGTTCCAGTATGGAGAATCTAATTATAAGGATTCTTTTTTCGATTTAGTTGTTCAAATAAAGAATTGAATCTTTCATGTATAAGTAATTGTGATAAACACCTTCAAACCTATTTGTAGATTTTAGATTATATAATGAAATTCAAAAGAGTGGGTATTCCATCTTCTTTTTTATACTTGTCTATTTCTTCTTTAAGAATGGCAATGAAATTGTTTCAACAATCGATTGATTGAGGGACCCTAGCCGAGATACGTACGGGAATAGGTTTCAGCATGAACAGGTTAAAAAATCCTTGATGCGGGATCCAATCCAATAGCAACGGACCTTTCGATGAAGCCATTGATGCAGCAGAAGTGGACTCTTCATTTTATGTCGATTCAGCAGCCTATGTTTATGAGATACTACTAGGGGAACACCTACTAGCTAGAGCTAAGCTAACGGATAACCTAATAAAACTACGTTGGAAGGACTTATGGGAGAACGATGGAAAACTTGGAAATTTCGTGGAACTCTCGAGCATTGATGTGCTAAAAAACAACCCACTATAATCTTAAGGCGATACCTACCTTATATTACCCATGCTTGTTACACCAAAACCTGTATAATATATGTTTTTCAGACTAAACAACCTTATACGGGCTTAGTAGTCATCGTCTTCCTTCTCATGGTCATTTTGCTAGAATAAGACGGGTGCCCATCCATAGAGAGGAAAAATAGACCTCTTCCATTGGTTTGAGATAAAATCCTTGGAGGATTGTCGAGAATCCACCTATTAGACTGGGAGAAGTAAGTGCTCGGGCAAGGTCATAGATATAGATAAGGAAGAGGATCTACGAGACCAATAGGTAGAAGTGCTTCACACAATGGGAAGTACACACAGACACAAAGACTTTATATAAAGATAGATGATAGATGCAGGAATCATACACTAACTGATTCGAGTCCAGGTACAGCTCTTGCACTACCCTACCTACAGCATAAGAAAGGGCACATAAACTACTCCAATGGGGAGTGCTTAGGAGTTGCTCCATTGGGTAGTGTTCCGATCCGAGAAGATCCGTCTCATTCCACATGTTTGGTTGCTTCATCGGGTATGGAAAATGGACTATTCTCGTGTTCAAGTTTGCCGAACTCTTTCCTGCTACTAAGTAGTAGTAGTAGTAGTAGTAGTAGTAGTAGTAGTAGTAGGGCTCACAAAACAGAAGTCGTGTCCAGTAACCAAAGCAACTTGGACTACTCTACAAAAGAAGGTACGACTACTGGGCGATTGACTGCTCTAAAGGGCAAGAAGACTCCCAGTTATGATCTTCCTTGATTATGCGAGACGGGGCTCTTGCTGCTCCATATTTTGTTGGGATGCGATAAAAGCCTAAAAGGAATTACCCGAAGGAGGGTTCATAAAAGCTCAGTGCGTAAATATAAATAAGTATCATAAATCACATCAAACAACTATATATGTCATAATGTATTATATAATTAAGGAAAATTTTCATATACACACCAATAAGGATTGAAAACCTCATTTACCTCCATAAGATTGCAAAAACCTTAACCACACCTAATTAACTGACGGAAATCACTAAAAATGTTAAAAGATAGTTTTACCCTTGATATTAAAAATTGAAAAATTAAAAAAGTATGTTGAATGATGCAGCCGAGAGAAATTCATTTGAGTTGCAGCCCTTGTTGATCCTCCTGAGATGAGATTATATTCTTTTCAACTTCTACAACTCCTCTCCAGGTTGGAAGGTCTGGTTCATCCGAAGCTGCAGCTCATTATTTTGTGATGCAGTCGACGACGTCTATACTACTACATGACTAAGAAAAAAAGTAACAAGAAGAAAACCAACAAAAATGGGAATGATTGGAGAGATCTTGCAACAGCTAGAAGCCATGACTGAGGAAATTATGGGTGTTGTTTCTTCTACTAAAACCGTTTGTTTATGTATCCATCTGACATTGTCTTCTTCTCTAATCAACAAAACACCATATATTGCTTGATTATGTCCATTGAAACACATCTCCCACTAAATCCATCCAAACGGAATAATCATTCAAAGAAAACCCAATTCACCCTCACCCCATCACTATTTCCAAAAGCATTTAACACCCACATCGTTCTAAATATGGCGACAATGGACACCTCCTTTTCACTCAAGCCAGAATGTTTTACAAGTAAAGCACTGTTCTTGTTTCTCTGTTTTGTGGGTTTCGTTGAGAAGAACAAGTAAAGGGATCGTGTTACGGTCAGTCGTGTTGTTTACACTAAAGGGTATTTAGATAATTTTACTTTCATTAGAGGTACTATTGTCTTTATAAATTTTTCGATTTTTTTTCCATCAGTTTTTTAACGCCCACAGCCTAACGGTGTAGACTATCCTGTTATAAAACAGTTTAGGGGTAGTCTGTGTAACTTTTCTCATGACAGGGTAGTTATGTGTAGTAAACCAATTGTTAAGGAAATATCCAAATAAAATTTCCTATAATGTATTTTATAATTAACTATATAAATTATTCCAAAGAGAGCTGAGCCCAAAAGCATAATCAAGAAGAGAAAATAACCGGTGCAAAGTAGTAGTAGTGGTAAAATCACAAGATAAGTGCTCGAGGGTTAATGTATGTAGCCTTATCCCTGCATTGTAGAAAAGTTGTTTCCAAATACGAACACAACCACCATGTCAATAGACTAAAAATCACAAGATAAATTACTATTAAATAGAGTATCTATTACTTGGTCTTGGGAGGCGCCTTCGACAGTACTTGTGACAGATGCAGTGAGCATTTCGTTGATGAGTTTGTGAAGAGGCCTGACTTTGACCTTCTTGCCGTCTGGAGTGTGGGTGCTCCGGATCGCATTTTCGTCGATGGTCAACTTGCAGTTCCCATCGGTCATCTCATTCATCTCATCAAGCAGCTGGCCAAGGTGGGCATTCATTCCATCGACCGTTTCCATTAATTTGGAAAACTCATCTTCAGTGTACCTGTAATGGAAATTGTAATCCCTACACTCAATGATAACAATGTCGTCAAAAGATAAATGAATGAGGGGAATTGATAATGACATACTCGTCATCCAAGCCAATGATGTAGGATGTGCAGACAACGATGCTCTCGACAACAGTTTGGACGTAGGTGGAGATGTTCTGATCAGGTTGCCAATCATTGACGTCTAGGATTTTATTGGTCATTTTGACCATGGCATGGATGAGGGTCTGAATCTTGGAGAGCTTCCATTTGTCCGGTAATAGTTTCAGCAACTTGATGGACTTGGCCAACCAGTTAGTTTGATCAGCCATCACCAAGGATTCCCCATAGATGATGGTAAAGGCAGCTAAGGCCAAAACAATCTTCGCCTCCCATGAGTATGGCAACAATGTTTTGGAAAGTGCTACTGTTGTCGAGTTCTCATCCCCTCCTCTCGAGCATTTGCAGGATAGCTGCCATTAAATACCATTTTGCATTCTTATATTTGATATGATTAAATCTATCGAAGTAATTAGTAAACAATACATGAGAGCAAAAGATTATGCTCAAACCTGGTAGCAGATCTTATGAATAATTTTAGACAATTCTTGGAAACAGAAACTGTTCTGAATACTTTTCAGGTGAGAATCAAGCATGGCCTAGGCAAATTATTATCAATCAATTATTGTTATACATACATAGAATTAAGTAAGAACGCAAAAACATAACCAATAAGAAATCAAATATTAAATCCCCATGATAGCCAATAAGAAATCAAATATTAAATCCCAATGATAAAATTCATATAATTGGTACATAACTATAGTAGTAAAATCAAAAGATAGATTATTACTAATAGAGAAAATCTAATACTTGGTTTGTAATGGTGCCAGAGGGCATGAGTATTTCATTGATGAGTTTGTGAAGAGGTCTGACATCGATCTTCTTGCCGTTGGAAGTGTAGCTTCCTTTGATCACATTTTCATCTCTCGTCTGAGAGAAGAAGGTGTTTTTCCACTCCTCCATCTTCTTTAGTTAATTTTTTTTTCTTGGTATATTTCAATCGGAGAGAGGAAAGATGTCAATTGAGTTTGAGTACAAATGTGGGCAAGGAGCCTCGCTTTATATAAGCCATCATCCAATGGGAAAAATGTTTCCTTGTGAAGGGAGGGGGGATTCAAGACTAAGGATTTTTAGAATAAATAAAAACTCTTTTATGGATAAGTAATCATAACTTTATTTAAAAAAAAAGAAAAGAAAAGAAAAATTACAGAAGAAAGAGGTCATGATTGTATTCTTTCCTTTTTCTTCTTTCATAATAATAATGGCAGAACTAGTGTTTATCTTGTTTTTTTTTTTTTTTTGGGTACTAAAAAGGAAGGTGGTCTCCTAAGGACCTAATACTATTTTGGAATCCAAGGTAAAAAAAAAGAAAAAAGCATTAGGGTTTCTTTGATGCCAAACTAGTGTTTTTCTATGTATTAAAATATGTGTCTATGCATCTTTTATGAATGTTTTTATATTTTATTTTATTGAGGTAGGCCAGCCTTGTAAGGTTAAAAAAAAGAAGACATAACTTAGAATTTGACCAAAGTATCAATGATTAATGCCATGGTTCATGGTTCAAGTAATTGGCATTGTGTGTGTATAGGTAGATTCATATCAGTATGGGAGAGGTTGATTCATATCGGTTATAGACTTGACCGATCTCCAATCCAATCTTGTTTTGGCCAATGTCCAATCCAAATTTGTTTTAATATTGTTATATATAGTATTGTCAGCTTCCCATTAGATCCGTACACTAATTCAATTTGGATTTGATCGATTTTGAACATGATCGATACCGTATTTGATAACTAAATTTAACCAGAAGAAAACTATCAAAATTGCTTGGATTTGAAGGTTGTTGCATGGACGACTCGACTCACCCTTGCATTCAAAACTTAATTATAATACTAAACAATAATAGTAAAATAAAACTTTGAGGGTTGGGCAGACTTATACTTGCGCCTATGACGAAATTTTTCATGACTGGGCCCATACTTTGGTCCCACTGTTCAAGCGCTGCCCGCTGTAACTGCGACCAACCGCGGTCGTATTCTACCTTTCTACGTATGAGGAGAGGAAGTGACATTTAGTATTCAAACCATATGCGAAAAAAATATGTACATTCTATGTACATTAAAATGTGTGATAGAATAACATACGCATGGATGTATATCAAATAGGGGTGTGAACCGGTTTGATTTTGAATGATTAAATAATCGATTTGTTAAGTAACCACAAAACCAATGACCATTACTAATGGCTTCTGTCCTTTCTAACCTTTAGTCATTAAGCGATGTGGGACTAAAGCTTTAAGATGCAGCGACAAAAACAAGTCTAGGGACTGTGCAAAAATTAGTCTCATATCGGTTGAGAAATAAACCATTAGGGTCTCTCTCTACAAAAGGAGACAATCTTCTCTTGTAGGATATCTACAAGCACTTAGTTCCACACATTGTTGTTTATTTGTCAAATAATTCACAAATTATTCGGCCAAACCGAATAAATTATTAGGATGAATCTTTGTAAACAACTCATTTTGTCTTCCATCTTTTAGTGGGTGCTTTTTTGGATCCACATCCTCTCCTCCAAGAGAATTTGGAGTCTCTTGAATGAGAGGTGGCACCCCCATTGGATGGACTACATCTGGGATTTGGATTCATCCAAACCTTCCATTCGAGTCAACACTCCCCTATCAGTTCAGCTTGTCGGCTTGGTGTCTGTTCGGATTCATCCGAGCCCCAGGTGTGGCGCCACCCCTCCTCCAGATTCTCTTGAATGAGAAGATTTTTTTTTTTATTTTTTTTTTGGTAAATTGGAGGAGAGGATTTGAATCCTGTTTTTTTTTACCTTGGAAGAACAATCCATTCATTTCTGACTATGCAGGATTAATTGGGTCTTTTGGATATGTGAGGTATTTTCATCATGTTACTACCGACATAAAGATGTTCGGATCTCATCACTTTATAATAAAACAAAAAAGAAAAAGAAAGAATATTATAAAAAGAAAAAAAAAATCTGGTTTAATTATTTGTAAAGGGAGGATTATTTTTTGGATAAAAGGAGACGTAACATAGGGAACTCAGTGGCAATTGAAGTTATATATATATATATATATATATATAAGCTTTGATCTCTACTAATCCAACGAAATTTCTGCTCGTTCTTCACATCCAGCAACATTTTTATTGATCCAGCTGCTACCTTTTTTTTCTCTTCAGTGATATGTTCCTTTGATAGTTGATTTACTTTTACAATTGTTTGGAAAACTTCAATCTCTGGTTATTTCTAGATCAGTTCCGATATTGATGACATAGAATTCCTCTAATTCCTTTTCGATCAATTATGACGGCGATAGACTTCTTCTAGTTTTTCTTAATTGCCTCTCGCGCGTGGTGAGGATTTGTCATGCTATTTCAATTCTAAGCACCTCATTTTGCCATCCACGGTTCGATAAATGGTGTTTTCTGATCTTATTTGGTTGTATAGGAACCGTCCATTCATTTCTGACCATGCAAGGTTAATTCGGTCTTCAGGATGTACAAAGATATTTTCATCATCATGGTACTTGTGACATAATGATATTTGGACCTTATCATTTTATAAAAAATAAATAAATAAAGAAAAAAAAAAAGACTAAAAAGAAGAGATAATTAAATAAAAAAAATCAATTTACGAAGAGTAAGAAGAATGATGATTCAACTTGTGGAAAATGAATTAAAAAGGGAAGGGGAGGGGATTTAGTTTCAATTAAAGAAGAATGTTTGGTTTTATGAGGCCAAATTGAGAAATGTTTTGTTTCTTTAAAAAAAATAATAAATAATAACAATAATAATAAAAGAAGAGAATTGCCCAGACAACTCTAGTTCTTTCTTGATCAGTTTCGATGATGAAAAAAATTCCTCTGGTTCCTTTTCGATTCCTTTTGACGGTGATAGAAAAAAGTCCTTCTAGTTATTCTTAATCACCTCTGCCAGTGAGGATTTTGTTAGATTCCTGTTGTATGGGCTTGATCAATTACCTAACCAGTTGTTAAGTGGGAGTTCAATTACTGGTTTGACCGGTTTAAATCTGATTCGTCACTGGTTAGAGACTACCAATCCGGTCCACTATGGGAATGGTTCTGGGTTAGGGATATTATTATAAATACTATGGTTAGGGCCCCCGCAGCCATTGGTTTTATCTCTCTGTTGCTCCCATACACACAGAGGAAAAAGGGATCCCAAGGAGGCTGTGGAAGACTCTAATCGAGGCATTCAAGCTACAGGAAACGGTCAAAAATCAATCTACAGCAAATGGTATGTGTTCTATCATCTCTTTTATTGCCCATTGTATTCTAGTTATCTATGTGGTGGACTCATTCGGGTTCATGGGAAATCTCATGAGAAAAACCCTAACTTGCATTAAAAATTCTAACAGATTTTTCATGCCTTTTCATTTTTAAGCACCTTATTTTGTTGTCCATCTTTTAATGGGTGTAGTCTCTGTGAGAATTTTTAATGCAGGTTAGGGTTATTCCCATGGGATTTCCCATGAACCCTAACGAATCCACCACACAGATAACTAGAATACAATGGGCAATAAAAGAGATGATAGAACACATACCATTTCTTTGTAGATTGATTTCCGACCGTTTCCTCGTGCCTTGAATGCTTCGATTAGGGTCTTCCACGACCTCGTTGGGATCCATTTTGCCTCTGTGCGTATGGGAGCAACAGAGAGATAAAACCAATGACTGTGGGGACCCTAATCATTGTATTTATAATACAATCTCTAACCCAGAACCATTCCCACAAGGGCCCGGGTTAGTAGTCTCTAACCGATGACGAACCGGACTGAACCGGTCAAACCAGTAATTGAACTCCCACTTAACAACTGGTTAGGTAATTGATCAAGCCCACACATCAGGAATCTAACAATCTCCCACTTGGGCTAGATTAATTACAAAACCACCGTCGAAAAGTGTGGCCATGGAATCCTATTACATAATAAACCGTCATCAAACTTTGATCCACTCATCAAGCCTACCAATGTCGAGCAACAAATGGAAAATACTCCAACATATCCGTGTACTACCTTCCATCGCTACATACAAGAGTCTACTTAATGATATGAATCGCCTAGAGACATGTATACATGAAAATATTATTTCATGTGGGTCCAGATCGAATAACCTTCAATCTAATTGCCTTGATAAAACCTCAGAGGCAATAAACCTTCATATTGACCGTAGCAAACCGCCACATACCCTTTTGGTCAATATTGTACTAATTGCCTTATCTAGCTCTGGTATTTTGGCTATGCATCAACCTGAATGAAGATAATTTCAATAATTATCTCATTACACTCTGATAATATTTTTGATACCTCAACTAATTGTTCCACAACAATTTCCATGTGATTTCATTAAACTTATGTTTCTTGGATGTGACTGCTAACCAACATCATCAATGAATCTTGTTGAATCCTTCAGACATGAGTGGATATCCCAAAAATGATAACTCAATCTCCTAAAATAATTACTCTCCCACGAGTGTTATGAAAATACGTTACTTTCACAGTTCCAATCAAGAAGATAACTTGAACTGAAACCAACTTACATGGCACCCTATTAATACTATAGGCTGCAGAATTGATCACTTTAAATGAGCTAATACACTCTCGAGTTCTCTTGATCACATCTATTTGTCACTCTTTTGTTATTGAATCTCATTCAGTGAAACGATTATGACAAGAATTTTCTAGATAAAATTTTGATGTCCACAAGATCCAACAATTCCCTTGTTGTAAATATCTTTTAATATTTCTTAATCTTGTCATCTTTCCCTTAAACAATCCTTACAAGTAAGCAAGTCATTAACTTTAGGGGTTTCTAGAATTCTGTTCTTTACAACCTTTTTACTGTCTTTCATTAGATAAGAGTCCTAAATGTCTATGCTAAGGATAGAATTAGGATATACTGTCTAACATCTATAGCCAGGTAAACTATAGAGAGTAAATAAAGGTTTTTGCTACTCTTATAGGTTTGGATTACTTCAATTACTTAAGTCTCCAATCTCCATTACCTTCTTACTCGAAAGTTTCATTATCCTACTTTTCTTCCAGTTATAACCTTTTCCACATGTTTCTTCTGAGTTCCTGTATTTTTATAAATTCATTTTTCTTGTCATAAGTTTCTTACTGTTCCTTGAAAATTTGTTTTTCTTTCTATAAGACCCTACATTTCACTTACTGCATTTGTCAGAGTATGGCTCACACATCATGACATTTGCATTCCTTCCTTTCTCTTTTCTTTAAAATTTCTTTCTTAGTGTAAAGGAAATCAACTCATCTTCTGTCCATTGGGTTTATGGGTCACCAGGATCTAACTTTGCAGTTCAGGTGAGGAAGTGAAAGTCAAGTGAATCATCTATAATATTCCAATGAGTTACCTACAGAGATTCACATATCTCAGAGCTTATTAGTGATGGATAATAGCTATAACCTGTGTTTCCACACACCATTATTCCTCACACACCATTATCATCCTAAACCATCAAAACTGGTACAGACAACCTTGAGAATACAACATCTCTCCACCCCATTTTAAAGATCAAAATTTCTTTGGATTTTACTCTGAACATCTATTTCCAATGTTCCTTATTTCAATTTTCTTTTACCTGATCTTAGGGATTGAATATTCCTAAAGATCAAAATAGAATCTCCGCTGAGTACTAGGTTAAGCATTCCTAGACTAGCTTTCACTTTTTCATGCCAATTCATAGAACTGGCCCGCCATAACAGGCATCATGAGGTGTTTGATCATTATATGTTCTCTAATGTGTGTGACATAATGCAAACATACACACAAGATAATTTAAACTTACAAAATATATGCAAGTCCATTTCCTTTGAAGAGTCAACCGAAACTACACCCTCATCCTTTTTGGGACAAGAGCGCACTGGTCCTCTTACTATCTGTGTAGAGTCAACCGAAACTACACCCTTATCCTTTGGGACAAGAGCGCACTGATCCTTCTACTATCTGTGCATAACCTGCGAAGGGATAATGACTCTCAAAATTCCACCACCTTTGGGTGTATGAAACTCCTAAAGTCAAGATCCTTCATCCATGTGCATGAGTTTACATGATCTTTGACACTGCCACCTTTGGGTGGACAATGCCGCTCTTTGCTGCTTCCACAAAAGTGAAAATCTTGATAATGTCACATTTAAGTGAGCACTATCCTTCTTTGCTGTGTCTATAAATGCATAAGTTCTGGATTTGAGCATATCATGATAGAACTGAGCTTGCCACTTTAGTGGTCCCACCTAATTCTTACACAATATGTACAAATCATAATTTGAATAAACTGGGACAATGCCACTCTTAGGTGAACACTGTCATTCTTTAAAGCATTTACAAACACAGTCGCTTGAATTTGAATACATCATGACAAAACAAGGTATACCACTTTGGTGGAATCCACCAAGTTCTACCATGATATGAACAAATCACAAATTGCAGCTCTAGTGGGATATATATAACCATGAATGTTTTTTTAAAAATCAACTTTATAAGTCTAAACATTCAAATAAACATGCACTTTAGCTCAACAATCATTATGATACAAAAATATTGAGAAAAACCAGCAGAAACACTGCAAATCGAGCTCTAAAAGAGCATTAACTAGGAAAAATACTATTTCCAATGTATCAAAATGTATCAACATCTATTCCAGATTGAAGAGCATTGAAAACCAAGTCCAACGGAACAAACCGGAGGTCAATCCGACCTTCCTAGCTCCCACAAATCCAGTTTAAAGTCGGATTGTGAATGCAGTAAAAAACTGCAAGGCAAACAGGCCTTAAAAGTTTGGACCGGTACGAACCGCAATCTGAACCAAACCGGCGGTCCGGCCAGACAAACCGGTCTGACCGGTTCAACCAATGACCATCCGGGTCACATTTTCCGGGTTTTCGGGTTAACCTACCGGGTCAATAATTCGGGTCAAGGGGCGGGTCATCGGGCACCCGTTTGTGGGTTACGGATCTGGGTGCCGGATCACCCACTCGGGTTCCCTGGTCGGCCCGGCCTTACGGGTCAGCCTTGTGCTGGTTCTAACTGGGGTTAGCGATCCGGCGCCGAGTCGACCGGCGATGACTCGGCGCCGTCGAAAACTTTTTTTTTTTTAATCCAACCGGGCCGTGGATCTCACGCGACTTTTCAAAGGCGCTGGGGCGCGTCCGCCACCGGTGGCGACCATCTTAGTACCGTAGACTCGTTTTCCGAGTTCTACAATCTGGTATAATTTATTTTAAATTTTACCGGTCCGAAAAAGTTTTGAAAGGTTTTAAACTTTGACAGTTCGTCGAAAAAATTATGGAGAAAAACTCTCCCTTTTTCAATTCTGTCATTCCTACCATTTTAATTGTCCATTACCTATGATCCTAGCTCTGTGTGGGTGGCTCTGATACCAATTGTGAGAATTTTTAATGCAGGTTAGGGTTATTCCCATGGGATTTCCCATGAACCCTAACGAATCCACCACACAGATAACTAGAATACAATGGGCAATAAAAGAGATGATAGAACACATACCATTTGCTATAGATTGATTTCCGACCGTTTCCTGTGCCTTGAATGCTTCGATTAGGGTCTTCCACAGCCTCGTTGGGATCCATTTTGCCTCTGTGCGTATGGGAGCAACAGAGAGATAAAACCAATGACTGTGGGGACCCTAATCATTGTATTTATAATACAATCCCTAACCCAGAACCATTCCCACAGTGGCCCGGGTTAGTAGTCTCTAACCAGTGACGAACCAGACCTGAACCGGTCAAACCAGTAATTGAACTCCCACTTAACAACTGGTTAGGTAATTGATCAAGCCCACACATCAGGAATCTAACAATCTCCCACTTGGGCTAGATTCATCACAAGTTATACCTCAAAAATAGATATTATGGCATTCGACAAGATAAAGATCCCAATAGTTTTAAGCAAGTTGTCAATAATGAAATTGTTTTTGGATGGTTACCAGTCATAATTGATGTATCGTTATTTATGAACATCAATGAGATTTGGGATTTTATGCTCTTGTCATGAGCGGTGTATTCATAGGCTCAAATGGATATGTAACAAAATATGTGATTCCAGTGGGAGAATTGATTGCTACAAAGTAAAACTTGTAGCGAAGTGGAATCACACAAAGAGAATGAAAAGTATAGACTTCAAATCTTTGAGGTTTTAGTTATGCATTTTATTTTGGAGTTGCATCAGATAGATGTAAAGATCGTTTTGATCAAAGAAAATCTGAAAGAAGGTGTTTATAGGCTTTACCTAGAAGGTTTTGAGGTAAAGGAAAAAGAAAATCTATTTTGTAGACTTATAAAGTCAATATGTGGATTAAGCAAGCATCCAGGTAGTGGTACCTGAAGTTTGACAGAGTTATATCTTCTTAAAACTTTGTTGAGATTATCATTGATCATTATGTATATATATAGAGGTCAGTGGGAGAGGATTCATTTCCTAGTCATATATGTTGATGGTTAATCACTGACCAGCAGTGATATGGTTTACCTGTTTAAACCATAGTTTCAATGTCTGATAAATTCGATATGTAGAATGTGTGAGTAAGTACCTTTGTACTTGACATTGAGTTTCCTCGTGATAGGAAAAATGAAACTCTGGGTTTGTCTCAAAGGGTATACATTATTCATGTTCTTGAATGATTGAATGTACATGCATAACGATTAAGTTGCGAGATGCTTAAATCAAGAAATGAGACAAATTGACAGAGTTATGTTTAAGAAATGATGTTCAAAGAGAGCATCTGAAGTACAGAGCTTGGTGTATGCTCAAGATTATATTTATTCTCACATAGCCTTTGTTTAGAGTGTATTGAAACATTTTTAGTTGGATACTGGTATAGCTCACTAAACAACGAGAATATAAAGGTCATGCGGTACTTGCAGAGGACCAAAGATTATCCACTCATTTGTGGCAGTAGTGACACTCTTGGCTATTGTGATGTAGTGTTTGGTGATTGCATTGGTGGCATGAATCCCATCTCAGATTTATTGTTATGATGGTAGATGTATCCTTTGAGGAAAAATGTAAAGAAGTTTATCCATGCATCACCCTCTTGATAAGGTAAATTTTATAACTATATGTGAAACTAATAAGTAGCATATCTGGTTGAAGAGTTATCTTTCAGACCTGGAAGGTTGTAAGTTTAACTTAGGCCTATTGAGATGTATTGTGACAGCGGTTTAGCTGTGTTGGTCTCAAAGAATAATGTGAAATCTAGTAATTCAAAGCATAATAGAGATCAGATTTCAAATCTCTTTAGGTGAGAGAAAAAGGTCAAAGAACTTATTTCATTGTAGAGCACATTCGTTAAACATCTTGATTGTAGATTCTCTGACGAAGGTTTTGTCAAGGGGAGTCTCCAAGGGACTGTATGTTTAATATAGAAATGGTTAATTCATTAAATGTGTTTGGTTAGTGGGAAATTTTTCTCACTTTGATAATGATTTAGTTCATTATGTTTATTTACATTGCCAATGGTTTTGGCACAGATATTTATTACCATGGTTATTTTTATTTCAGCATTCATTTATTGCTATGTTGCATATTCATTGACATGTCATTGACAAAGGCGGTATTTAGCCAAATGAACAAGGCGGTATTAAGCCAAATGAACGGGGCGGTATTTAGCCATAGTTCACGGCGGTGGGCCAAAGTACGATATTGACCAAAAGGGTATGTGGCGGTTTGCTACGGTCAATATCAAGGTTTATTGTCTCATTGTGAGAATTTTTAATCCAGATTAGGGTTATTCCCATGGGATTTCCCATGAACCCTAACGAATCCACCACACAGATAACTAGAATACAATGGGCAATAAAAGAGATGATAGAACACATACCATTTGCTGTAGATTGATTTCCGACCGTTTCCTGTGCCTTGAATGCTTCGATTAGGGTCTTCCACAGCCTCGTTGGGATCCATTTTGCCTCTGTGCGTATGGGAGCAACAGAGAGATAAAACCAATGACTGTGGGGACCCTAATCATTGTATTTATAATACAATCCCTAACCCGAGAACCATTCCCACAGTGGCCCGGGTTAGTAGTCTCTAACCAGTGACGAACCAGACCTGAACCGGTCAAACCAGTAATTGAACTCCCACTTAACAACTGGTTAGGTAATTGATCAAGCCCACACATCAGGAATCTAACAGTCTCATCTTACTTGGCTGTGCAAGAATAATCCATTCATTTCTAACCATGTAAGGTTAATTTGGACTTTAGGATGTACATAGGTATTTTCATTATGTTACGTGCAATGTAAAGATGTTTGGATCTCATTTTTTTTATTTAAAAAGTAAAAGAGATAAGAAAAAGAAAGAACATTTAAAAATATAGAAAATTAAAAAAAAATGAAAAAAAGAAGAGAAAATGTAAAAAAATCCATTAAAGAGGAGAAGGAAGAAAGATGATTCTACTAGTGGAAAATGAATTAAAGGGAGGGGGATGATTTAGTTTCAAAGAAGAATGTTTGGCTTTCCGAAGCCAATTTGAGAAGTGTTTTGATTCTCTTAAAAATAATAATAATAAATGAGAATTTTGGGTTTCTTTAATATGGTTCACAACAGAGGAAAAAAGAAAAAAACTTCTCAACTTTTAGTTGTTCATGTATAAACAAAAAAATAATGAAGATGAAAAAGAGGAGAAAAAAATAAAACCCTATTAAAGGGGGAGAAGGAAGAAAGAAGATTCTACCTGTGAACAAAAGTTTTTCCGTGTTTTCTTTTTTTTTTTTTCGGGGGAAGGGGGGGGGGATAGTAAAGACTTAGGGTTTTAGAATAAATAAAAACTTATTTTTTTTAGGATAAGTAATAAAAAAAACTATGGAGAGAAAAAAATTATACAATAACAAAGAAATTATCTTTCTCGAGAGGCAACTTCCAAAACAAGAAAGACCAAACACAACATTGAGAACCGACCTCATCAAAACATCTAAGTATGAAAATCTTATAAACGATTTGAGAACAAGCTACGATCAATAATTGGCTGACAGAAAGGGTGTTTTCTATAAATAACAACACTCTAGACACTGATCGTATTCTTTCTTTTTTTTTCTTAGTAATAATAATGGCCAAATTAGTGTTTTTCTATGTATTCAAATATGTGTTTATGCATCTCTTACCAATGTTTTTAATTAATTAATTAATTTATTATTTGGGTGAGGGGGGTTGAAACTTGGCCCAGCCTTCTAAGGTCTATATATATCTATATATATATATATATATATATATATATATATATATATAGGCCAAGAGTTTGGCCGAAGTACCAAGGATAGATTTGGACTGGGCTTGGTTTCAGCACATATCAACCCAATTCAGAAATTATATATTATTTATAGCACACCATGATTTTAAAGAAGAAGAAAAAAGAAAGGAAAAAAGAAAGAAAAATGTCTACGATGGGGCAGCAGGCTGTATTTATAGTAATAGCTCTGGCCTTTCTTAGACCCACGATTATCCATATCCAAGTTTAAAGTTGCATGTTGGTCCATGGTTCAAGTAATCGATAACGGATAGATCGATTCATATCGGTTTTGGACTTGGTCAATCTCTGATTTGATCATGCTTTAATATTATTATATACAATATTGGCCAAGTGTTAATTTTCCATTAGATCCACATATTGTTCCAAATTCGAATCAAATCGATTTTAAACATGACTGATGCCATGTTCGATACCTAGATTTAAAACCTTGGGCTAGTCATGTCGTACCTCGACCTAACCCACCTGAAGAAGACTATAAAATTGCTTGGATACGAGGCCTTGGGCTGGTTTCCTAGGACGACTGGATTCATCCATGCGTTCAGAACCTAATTACAATACTAAAAAAATAATAGTGAAAATAATACTTTTAGGGCTGCCGAGTTTGTTGGGCTGGGCAGTCTTATCCTGCGCCTATGACAACAACCTCTCAGACTGGGTCCATACATTGTTGCCACTATTCCAGCCCAGCCCGCCGTAAATACGGCCAGTGTTGTCAGTCGGGTCTAAGTGTATGATTGCACCATTTAATTCATCGGTCCTTGTAGATCAGATAATGACCTGCTCATAATCATTCAGTTGGTAGATTATTGGTCCATGATCGGATTTATACCAAACAATTTATAATAATTGTGATCAGGTTCATACTAATCAGTTTGATTTTGAATGACTAAATCACCGATTTTCGACTGTTCAGTAATGGTGAACTTCTGCCTATGTATCTGTGAGGTGAGTTGGTACTTACCATGCTGACTCACACTGGTAGCCAACCTAGGCTTCTCAAAAGATAATGTTGGTGTTTAGTCATGCCTTAGTTCTGGACCAAATGGGTATTGTGGGCTTGGGCCTTGATGCTAGTAGATCTCCGCAATTGAACTTGGATGCAGCTGAGCTAACATCAAATCTAATATTGTTTTCGTGTTAAGCATTTTTTTTTTTTTTTTTTTTTGGTAAAAGTATGGAGCAGGGTTTAAGATATCGGTATTGGATTGGTCGGATTGGCCAATTCGTATAGGTTTTAGACTTGGTTAATTTCCGATTCTAGCTTATTTTAATACTATTTTAATGATGATCGGATAATGTTGGTTTTCTATTGGATTAGATCGGATAGAGTTTAGACATGACTGGTACTGTCTTCGATAACTGGTGGTTTTTTTTTTACCAAATTCTTAAATTTATAGAATAAATTTTACTGAATTATTCTTTTCCCAAATAATTCTTAAATCTAAATTTATTATAGAAAAAATTTTATATACACCCCAACAAGGATTGCTAATATCATCTACACCCACAAGATTGCAAAAACATCACCTAAGTCCACTTAATTGATCGAAATCATTAAAATTGTTGAAATACAGTTTTACTCTTTATATTATAAATTAAAAAATTAAAAAATTATGTTGATTGATTAATTTGATTTTCAAATTGAACTTCTATTTTCTCTCTCTTTTCTTTTCACTCTCACCCAAACTCTAACCCCTAACGTTGGAACCCCCTCTGCGTTGTGCATCCACGACGGCATGCGATCTCCTTGACTGTCTCTTGCATCCAGAAATCAATCAAAACACGAGGGTTCTTCTTCTCCCTTCATCATCTTCTCTTTGCTTTGAGCTGCACATACAGCTAGAGTTTCACAAAGACTTTGAACAGTGAATCTGGCCTCTCGGAACCCAAACCCTGGAAGATCAATTGGCAATTTCATCAATCTGACATTGAATAGATGGTAACCTCTATTGAAATTTACCCGAGCTTTATCATTCAAGTAAGGACCGATGAAGACAGTTTCAGAGTTCTCGAGATTTAGGTCGTGACAGAGGAGACAAAGAGCAATGGGTTTTGTAGGATTACTGAAATAGAGGGAATGCTTTGCTTGGAATTTTTTGGTCTGGTGAAGACTTTGGATTTATGGTCATTAAAAAAAGAAAAATGATCATGATTTGTTAAGAGGAATAATCGGGAAAGGGATTTTCTGGTGTAGTATTCAATAAGGAAAATACGAAACAACTCTGAAACCCTACAGCCATGGGGAACTAAACTGAAACCCTGAATTTCTTATTTTCAGAATATAATTTTGATCATCAATGTCCTATTTAGCAGCATTAAACTAAAGTAATGGGCTCCATTACTTTTTTCAGTTGCCAATCGCCAATGTCGTGGTGATGCCTTTGACGACGACAAAGACTAGGTTTTTACCTCTTTCTCAGTTCCGATAATGATTAGATTTCTCAGACCATTTCCACTCCAGCGAACCAACTCTCCAGATGTCGAAGAAGACGATCATGGTGTTGACGATGACGAAGATAAAGATGACTATTAGCAGTACTATATCGATATTGACGGTAATATATATATATATATATATATATATATATATATATATATATATATATATATATATATATATTATATTTATTTATTTTTTGTTCTGTAAAAACATCTATTGATTTCTGGAAAGACGGCAATATATCTAGAGACAACGAGATTCATGACTAGATGGCAATGGAAACACCTTCAAAGCTAAGAGGGACAAAAATGGCAATGAATCAACAAATTTCGATCCCAATTCCCAAGTAGGAGACCTCGGCTAGGGAATTATCGATTTGGATTATTTTTCTTCCACTTAAGATTTCTGTTTTGCAGATTTTGATCCCAATTCCTAATCACAGAATTGTTTTTTTTTTTTTTCCCTTTTTAAATCAATCTTCCAACAATGACATATCTATAGATGTCATTGGCATCGGAGAAGACATAATGGGAACTGGTTACCCAATATGGATCGGAGCTACAGATGAAAGAACTGATTTACGCCATCGACATCACCATCTTGGTTTTTTTTTTTTTTCTTAATTGGGATCAATTTATATAAAGAAGAGTTTTTTTTTGTCGTAACTTTCACCAGAAAAGAATGAGAAAAATCAACAGAACTTGATCTGTATATGAATCCAATTGATCATCCCCAAAGAAGAAAAAAAATCACCAAATTGGTTGTCGCCGAAGTAGAAAATTGAACTCTTTCAATAAGTGAGTCCTCGGGGAAGAAGAAGACAGTCACCGATTTACCTTGTCGTCGCAAGCAAAACCATAGTCAAGGAAAATGAAGACATGCACCGTTGACGGCAATGAAGAAGATGTTAAACACTATTTACAGTCGTCATCGTTGTCCAGAAGAGGATTCGAGGGTTTTTTTTTTTTTCTTCTCTTTTACTGTTATGAAAGAAAAGTAGATTTGGGGATAGGATAACAAATCACAAAAAATGTATAATGGTCTTTTAACCCGACTAAAAAGGTAGTATCATCCATGAAATATTCTAATGCAATTGACATCAGTATCTAACGAGAATCTTGTGACGAGTGGACTTCTTTCATTAACACAACAAAATTTTTGGGTGATAGGTGATGTTTTTACAATCTTATGGATGTAGATGATGTTAACAATCCTTGATGAAATGTAGATGAAAAATTTTTCTTTATTATATGATCCATCACCCATGTTGGCTAGAGAAAAAGGTTATTAGAGAGACATATGCCTGCCTGTTTTTTCTCGTCACAACTTGTGATGGACTTGTTAACACATCATCCAAGACAATGACCTGACCATTTATTTGGTCTGATTCACTCTATTTTCCATCGAGTCCGATCAATTTAACAGGTATGGTCTGGGTTTTGACACCATTATAATTCATAGATGGAAAAAAGTTTCTCAACTTGCCATGGTACCATACACACTCTCACATTATTATTATTTAAATTTTTTTTTTTCTCTCCATTAATATCTTTTCCCATCATCGATACTCATATTCATTAGTAAAAATGCAATGCCTAGCATTTCCCAAATGTGAGCACTTATATATTTAATTTAAATGCATGTAAACGGTATATGCACTAAATAATCTATTGAAATATACTGAATCTTCGGTCAGGCTGGCTCTATGCTGAAACTCCTAGGCCCAGGCTCACCCAAACATGGGCCAGGTATGTGCCAATGGTTCAGGTATCTGCATCAGATCGATTGATACAACTTATTCGTATCCGTTTTGACTTGCACGATCTCTTATTCTAGCTTATTTTAATATTATTTTAACGAGGATTAGACAGTAACGATTTTCTATTGGATCCATACATTGATCCAATCTAGATCCGATCAATTTTGAACATGATCAAAACCATACCCATTACTTGGATTTAGAACCATGCTCTTATTCCTCTTTCTATATCATCTTAAAAAGTCAGTCTTCAAAATTTCTTTTGTAAAAAGTCAGTCTTCAAAATTTCTTTCTTACAAAGACAACAAAAAGGAAGGTGGTCTCCCAAGGACCTAACACCATTTTGGAATCCAAGGTAACAAAAAGAAGCATTAGGGTTTCTTTGATGTCAAAACAAGGTAAATTCGTAGAGACCTATTTTCAGGTGAGGTCTTTTTTTTGGTGAAAAATAATTTAGTCATGCGGATGAGTTTGACCTATGGACAGAGACAAACATTAGTCTTAGAGCTATGGATTGGAAATGGGCCAAATTCTCATATTCTCACCTATTACTCTTTTTTTATGTTACCAAACAGTCCGTTTAGTTCTCTTTTTTTTTTTTTGGATAAGTCTGATCGGTCAAGTTGGTTTTCTTAAGGAAAAATTGTACGTACTATCTTTGGACTATGGACTAATTATATTTACTATCCACTAGTTTCTGATTATTACACATACCACCCCTAATTTCATAAACATGTAACAAAAAAATCTACTCCATTAACGGTGTTAAATCTAAATTTTAGAAGACAACTTTGTCTTCATCTTGTTCCATATTCTTCTTCTTCACAGTAGGTTAAAAAAAAAAAAGAAAAAAAAATCGTATGAGGAATTATTCTCTCTAATCTTTTTTTATTTTTTAACCTAGTGTGAAGAAGAAGAACATGAAACTAGATGAGGGGTAAATTTGTTTTTTAAAATTTAAACTTAATACCATTAATGGAATGGACCTTTTTGTTACATATTTTAGAAATTAAAGGTGATATATGTAATTGTCAGAAACTAGTGAATGATAGGTGTAATTAATCTATAGTCCAGAGGTAGTACGTATAATTTATTTATGACACTTCTATTAAAAGATATCAGTTTCAGAAATTAGGGGTGGTAATATTCTCATATCGGTTTAGTCTCAATTTTTTAAAATATTAAAAGATAAATTGTTCTCTTTTTTTTCAGTCAGTATCGATTGATCTTATTGGTCGGTTTTCATTTTTTGGTTCGATCCGGTTCGTCCATTTGGTTCAACTTCCCTTCTGATCAACAAGTACACATGTCCTAGAGAATATCAAAATAAAAAACTTTGAATCTGATGGTAATCCTTTCAGTTTTGTTGAAACATTGGCTCAGAGCTAGCTGCCTATTTTGAATGACATTCTATGGAATTAATTCATTTGGATCTATCCCATAATCACTGTGGTCGAAGCTAGCAGCCATATTTGAAAATGTTGAATGAGACTAAGATCGATCCCGTATAGCATCTCTGTCAAAGAAAGACTTAGGAGTAGCTATATACCCTAGCACTTAATATTTAATAGGGAAGTGGTTAGCCTATTGGTGGGATGGGGACCATATTGAGGTCTGGTTCATAAACAATTCAACCAAACCAACTCGGATTGAGTTTAAAATAGCCCAATATAACTGGACCAGAAATTAAACCAGAATTTAATTAATTCTCAGGATACCAGTTTCATCTTTTTCTACTTTTGAGTTTTGAAACCGTCTCGGCCCACTGGTATGAAGTATTGTGCAACCTAAACTGGGTTGAATTTAATTAAACCAGAATTTAGTAATCAGTTTCAAAATCAGTTCCTAGTATGAAGTATTGTGCAACCTAAACCGGGTTGGATCACTGGGCGAATTCCCATTGGGAATAATTTGAAGGCAGGTTCAATTGGTAGCATCCAATTTTTTTTTTTTTTTAAAGCATGATCAAATTCCAATTGCTAGTGATCTATTACGTCTGATTTTGTTAATGGCTTGCGGGTTGACTAATGTGCATTGGTCTGAAGAGTCAGTTAAACCAAATCTCTTATAAAATATTTAATTAATTAATGAGATTATAATAAGTGGACTTGACTTTCTCTCTCCTCTTTTTTTTTTTTTTGGAAAGAGGAGAGAGGGGCAGGGGGGGTGTGAAGAACTTGACTAGCTCTTACAGTCTTACTGAAAGATATATAATTTAGAATTTAAATTATTATTGCGATCCAGGAGGTCTTTCTTCTTCTGAATCAAACAGTGGAAGTGCACCTAATTCTCTTGACAATTATTGATGCAATATTCCCTCCTTTAAATTATTTGGGTATATTCTGAAAATCAACACTGAACATGAAATCTAGTTTAAAATTGTCAAGTGGAGAGCAAGAGCAGTTGTATTTAATGGTCTGGTTGATGATCTACCTAAAAATAGTATTCTGACCTAATATGGTAAACTCACTTCAATATTTGGTAGACAGTTCAATTATTTGACCTTAATGGTCCATTATAACTTGTTTAAGTTTGATATTGGGTTGGGTTTGGGATGTAACATTAAACTCAGATCCTAGGGCTATATTTGTTTCCAAGTATAAACAAAAAAAAAAAATGGAGAATGTTGATGGAAAAAAAGAAGGCTGTTAAGCTACATGAAGTCTATTCCGTGGGATTTGTATTTTCTCTAGCACGCTAGACAGCCCAGCGCCGATCCAACTGTTGGAGAGGACGCCACATGCATACCCATACATTGGGCTGGCTAGTGCGTATGTTGAAGAAGATCTATTTTCCTACGCCAGACATAGGAAGGTCGAAATGGCTGTCCCAACCCAAAGAAATGAAAATTTTTCATCCTTGTAGGATGCCCTTGTGTGTGTTCTCATTGGCGCTGTGCTAATATAGAGCCATGTAGTCTGGCAGTGACCCCTTCACATTTTTATATATAATTGCCTGAAATTTTTTCTTTCCATGGACAAATATGCAAAAGTATTCCTCCAATCGGAGTGAGGATTCCTTCCCTTGCTAAACGAATGGATTCCTTCCCTAACTCTCTCTCATTTGATAAAATGTGGATCCATGACCCTTTACTAAACGAATCGGTCTCCCCATTCTCATTTATCCAATTTCTCACTCTGCCATTGTGGGATACCTTACCCTATAAATATATAATAGTCTTATCACTGATTTAATATTTTTGTCTTTTTTTTTTCCTTCCAAAATTTCAGATGGACCAATAGCCAGTGGCCCCCAAAACTAAAGGCAAATTTTATTAGGTTGGCTCTCCGAACTTATAAAGTGACTGTTTATGGGAAAATAACATCACAACTCCCAAATCCCAGTGGTTTATTATATTAAGTGACATTAATATAATTAATAACTAATGATATTAATTAAAATAACACTGAATCATGACATTAGAAACCATACATTAAAAAATTTCATTAGTCACACATTAGTACATAAATATATAATATCTTATTTATGACCTGGTGACAGCCAAGAATTCAAATTATGAGAGAAAAACATAGAGTGAGCACTATGGTTTTTTTATTCTTATTTTTATTCCTTGAATATCTTAGTGTCATAAAGCTAAAGGAATCTAATTAAACATCTCAACTGCTAATTAATTAATTTTCACCCTCATAAGCTTCAGCTACCAACAATTGGACCTCTCTCTCTCTCTCTCTCTTAAAATAATTTTAAAAAAGGAAAAATTCCATAACATTCGTAAGGGGAACCTACAGGACAAGAAAGCAGTAGAAAGCTCCATATGGAACAGTCCAATATTGCTTCTAATAAGATGTGTAAGGGATAAGAGCTAAGATTCTCTAGGCCGTATGGCCGCTACCTTGTTTCTTTGTGGAGATCCCCACGCCGGCTTGTTCCTTCTTAGGGTCCACAGTCCAAAACTGTTTGTGAGAGTAACCCAATCATTGAGCAACAGGTGGCTAATTATGTGGTAGGAAAGGCTCAATAAGAGGCACAACACAATGAACATATGGAAGAAAGACTTTTGGATTATCGAGTGAAGCCATGATTACATAGATAATCACTATGTTAGGTCACTGCATAATTTCAAATCCATATTATGTAGGTATCATGGACCACAATCATCCTTTATAGGTGAGAGGGTGGGTGTACCACGTGGCAATTGGATGATCACAATGGCCCACTGCAAACAATGGTTGCCATTGTTTGATCACTGGGTTAGTGGATCATATGGTCCGGAGGTTCTTGAAACTGCGGGATCTAAGGAGGAGTTTATGTACAGTCTTATCTTTGTTTTACAAAAATACCTGTTTGATTTGAATCCATGACCATCGTGTCACAATGGAACGACAAACCCCGCCATCTATTATAATTTATTATTATACCTAACCCGAGCATGTACAAAATAATAGATGAGTCACTGAGAGGAATATATTATCTGGAAGAATCCATTCACATTGCTTCATAGATATGAGATATCTTCTATAATGCAAAGAAATGAAAAACAAATGGAGAGTGAGATCTTTGTCCAACTTCGTTTAGGGTGCAAATTTGGGCAGCCTTCGATAAGTACTGTTGGCGTGGATTTGATATTCTTTGGTCCCCTCCTCTCTTTCTCTCTCTCTCTCTCTCTCTCTCTCTCTCTCTCTCTCTCTCTCTCTCGTCTGTCCCTCTCTTCATCAAATGTATGATTATGGACTTTCCCTTCACAGGCCAAGTCCCCTTTGGTTGCTGAACGTGGGAGTTGGCATGGGTTTCTTTATCTGTTAGACAAACTGGAATCTAAAGGACAGAAGGTGGTGGTGGTGGTGGGTGGTTGAGGTTCAGAGAGTGGTGGTGGGTAGGGCCAGCAACCCAGCACCCAGCGTCAGGATTTGACTGCCTTCTCAATTGTTTCTTCCCAAAGGACTAAAACTTACCTTTCCTTTCCTTTCTCCCATGATGCATACAGTTTCTGGCACCATTAGATCCTTTCACATTATAAGTAAATCTTTCAGTACTGTATCAGTGCTTGGAGATCACATGCAAGCACTTTGGACCCACTTAAATATTATCCATCCACTGTTAAAAAAGATCTCATCTGTTAAAGACATCTTTACCTTGAGACTCCTTTGATCAGGGTTATTGCTTTTTCTTGGTTCATGAGAGGTGTAAAAGATTAGATTAAATGATATGGGAATGGAAGTGTGGGACCCCAATATTTGAACATTTGTATTAGTCTATTAAAGTAGTATTTAAGTAGTAAAGTTGGATTTTTAGAGAGAGAGAGAATGTAATTATGGGGATATAGAGAAGGGGGAAGAAGATCCCTTGGGAGACCAAAAAATCCATTTGTTCCCCAAACCAGGTTTGCTTTTTCTTTCTTTTTTTTTTTTTTTTCTCTTGAAGCTGAGGTGCCCACCACATGGGTCTGGTTTTTATGTGTCATCCCAAAGCTCTGACACTCTCTCTAACGGTTTTTGAATCCAAACGGAGAAGTGAGAAAAAAGAGAACAACTGAAAGATGATGATGATCAAGAAGAAGAAAAATTACACCACCACATGTAGAAGAAACACTTCCTCTGAATTAAAGTGTAGATGTTCATCTTTGGGTCCTGACTTGGGATAGATGTAGACTTCCACATGGTGCCCTCTTTGTCCCTTCCTTTTTGGAGTTTGCACCGTCTCTCTTTCTATGCTACGTTGCTATTACCATATGAGAGAGAGACAGAGAGAGAGAGAGAGAGAGAGAGAGAGGACAAGCCAGTCTAGTGAAGAGAAGATCTAGGCCATTGGATGTAGATTGGGTTGTCTGATACTGTGTAATAATGGGTACTTTAAGAGACAATGGTAGCTACAATTATCTACTAACTTACTGTCAAGTGGGGGATTTGGTTTTTCATAAAGAAAAGAACAAGAAATAATAAATATTAAAAGAGAGAAGGGAGAAGGAATTGTTGTCTAGCAGCCTCGGGTGTTGGGCCCTTTGGGATTCCCTCTTTCTTTCTAAAATAAATAAATGAATGAAGAGAGGGAGAGAGAGAGAGAGAGAGAGAGAGAGAGAGAGAGAGAGAGAGAATGTTACGTAGTGATACTATACAAATTGAAGTAGATCTGTAATGTTGCTTCTTGGACCATGTGAGAATGTGATTCATCTTCTCCTATTGGCTCTTACTCCACTGTTCCTCCCTTCTTGGATACTGGGTTTTTATTTTAAAATTTGCTATTACTACTGGTTTATCCCCTAATCACGTGAAATTGTGACCTTAAAAAAAGAATTAATTTCCTTTCATATCCTCATTCTTCCCTCTTTCCCATTTCAATCCAACCCTTCCAGACAAGAACTCACGTCGCCACCTGCCCTTTGTCCTTATATTCTCTGTTTCAAAGATTCATTTGAAAGAGGAAGAAATGTTGAGTCACTGCGAGAAGATGATCACCTCTTCTCCCCCTAATGAATGGCCACAGGTTCCTCTCTCTCTCTCTCTCTCTCTCTCTCTCTACATCACAGTCATAAGCAGACACCAACACAACCCATCTCAATTATTAAGAAACATAACTTGACCATTTTGTTCCTTAGCTCTTGGATGAGAATACTGATATTGGGTTTTCATTTACTCTACATACCACTCTGTAATCTTCCTTTTTTTTTTTTGATGCAGCAACAACAGCAGCAGCAGCAGATAGATGAAACAAGGATGGGGGTAATGGAGAAAGCAGCACAAGAACAAGCACTCAAGTGTCCTCGTTGTGACTCTTCAAATACCAAATTCTGTTACTACAACAACTACAGCTTATCACAACCAAGACACTTCTGCAAAGCCTGCAAGCGTTACTGGACTAGAGGTGGAACACTGAGAAATGTCCCAGTAGGTGGAGGCTGTAGGAAGAACAAGAGGGTCAAGAGGTCTTCACCTAATGATGCTTCTCCTTCTTCTTCAGCAGTTTCTACTCCAACATCAATCCCTCCTCTTGTCTCCACAGCTTCCACCCACATTAATCCTCTGTTCTATAGCTTACCTAATATGGGTTCTCCTTCAGAGATTAATAATCCCACCTTCCCAAGCTATGATCTTTTACCTCAATTGAATGCTCTTGGGTTGGGTTTCTCATCTGAAGATGCATACCGAATAGGGTTCAATCCATCTTGTCAAATCCAAGATGTTATTTCTACGAATCCACTTGTTTCAAACTATTCCCTTGTTGGGTCTTCATCTTCTGCTCCTTCAACTGCATATTTGATTGCTTCTAGCCTTCATCAACAGCTGAAAGATAGGAAATCTGGTAATCATAATTTTCAGGCTTTTTTACCCTTTGAGGAACTACAAATGGGTGTGAGCACTGATCTGGGGATGGCGATGAAGGAAGTGAAATTAGAGGAAGGGGGGAACAACCGAATCCCTTGCCAGAATCCAATTGAATCAATTGGGTTAGCCGACACTTCTCTTTATTGGAATAATAATTGGGCTGACCTCAACAACTTTGGATCTTCGGTGACCCCTTTAATTTGATCAATCAAACCCATAACCAATCTCATCAGCTGCTTCTTCTTTCTTTTTCATCATCTGGGTCTTTGTTTTTAGCAGGCTTCTGTTGGTATTTTATTTCTTCTTGTAGTGCAGAACTTGGTTTTTTTTGGGTGGGGATACTGAAACGAGAAATTTGGTATCAGTTCAGTTCTGATGGGAGGGGATCAGATCGGAGTGATCATGTCAGTTGCAAACACCACAGCCTTTTGTTTTTTTAAGGGGTTTCAAGGTTGAAGAGAAACTGTTTGCTCTGAGAAGAACCTCGGATCATCTTCCTCTCATCGATCATCATCAACTAAAGCTAAGCTACACTGTTCATGAGATGAGCAGTTCATGAGTGCATTTCCTGAACCAGTAAGTTGGTTTTCTTTGTATGTATATATGCATGACATGCTTTTCCTTTCTGTTGTATCTGTCTTTAGGTAATGGTGTGGGGGAGGGGGGTTGTATTGAAGATACATTTTGCAGTCCTCAAGAAAAGGAACATCAGATGGGGAACTACTAATAATTTCTTTTTCCTTTTTTTTTTTTTCTTTTTTCCCTGGAACATTGTTTTGATGTATGAGAAAGGCTTGGGTATAGCAATATTAAAGAGAGGGGGATTTCTTGTTGCAATATGGATGTCTGGTTTCAGTGGTTACAGTAGTCATTAATGTTATTTGTTGTTAATTTTTTTTTTTAATTTATAATATTGAATCTATAGAGAAGGAACTGTGGTGTTGGGTTTCATTCTGATCATCTTCAAATCATTTATGAGATTTACATGCACATAAATTCAGAATACCATTCAGCCTGCAATTGTAGATAGTAGAGTATCTGGTTCTCTGATTGGTTAATGGTAATGCTGCAATCCAGTGTTCAGCAAAACATACAATCTCCAATCATCACTGCACAACTACATTGTACTACTATCCACATCTGACAAATAAACTAATCTTTGAGAATTGGGTTGCTGCTCTGGATCAAATTGTAACTTGAGAATTGGGAGCCAATGGGAATTGGTTCAAATTTCTCAAAAATCTTGATCTCAATCTGACCTAAGTATAAACCAGTTTGACATTACAATCCCCCCACCCGGACCCATGGAAAGAGGGAGGGGAGAAGCAGCAGTTAGGACTTGTTATGGTCCTAAGTTATGCATGTCTGTTGAATTGAGTTAAAAATAAAAAGTTATTATAAAAAAGGGGGAGAGGAAGAGGCAAAGACTGAGAGATATAAAGGTCTAAATAATACCATGCAACCTAACATAAATACAAACATCAGATCTCAGTTTCTGATGATCTTCTTCTGGTTACGGAACAAATCAATGACCAATCAATTACCTATAAAAAAATAATAATAAAATCAATGACAAATATTATGCAGGCTAGACAGATTTCTCAGTTAAAAATTATTGTGGCTGAAAATGGTTAGCTCATGAAGCTCAACCAGAACCAAATAAGATGACTGCAATTATGGAAGACAAGACCACTGCAATGGTGGTTTAGTTTAAGCTCTTATCTAGCAGATATTCGTTAGCGTATCACGCATTGTTTGCGCGAAGTTAACTCAGTGGCGGACCCTGATGCAACCCAGATTCGCATTTTATTATTTATTTTATTGTATGATCTAATTTGTAACTGGGCTAGATTAGGATTTTTAATCATTTTTAATTTTTATATAGTTGATGGGTGAGTCCAAGTCCATGAATTATTTAATTAGGCCCATAATAAATTAGGTTTAGGATATTATTATTCCTTTTAATCTCAACAGGAGCAACTTATAAGATGGGTGGTTGAGATCGTTTAGAATTGCATTTGGCTTTTATTTTCTTATAAACATGTAATGGAGAACAATGGAAGAGGTAGATTTTGATAAATTAAAAATCAGAATTTCTCGTTTGAAGTCTTGAAGAGCTTCACCCCTTTCCAAGCCTTGAAAATCTTGAAGACAATCGTAGAATAACTTGTATTGTGCCGGCAGAACATATCCCCGCCCTCTATCGTTCCTAGAAGAGTACAACTGTTGGTGTCACATTTCCAGGCTGCATCAGTCCCGCTCCCTGTCTTCCAATACTTGGACTTTTTGTCAGGCTTTTGTATTATAGGATCTTAATTGGAAGCCTAGGACAGACCACGCTTTCGTTTTTCTTAATTTTCGTTAGGTTTTAAACCTTTGCTGATGGCAATGCCGAATAAGGTGGGGCTGTTGCAGGTGGGGCTGTTGCTTAATATTTGTCTAGTTCTTTGTATTCATTCATTCTTTATTTTAGTATACATCTTCTTGATCTTAAGCAAAAAAGAGACGACTAGGGATGGAGAGTAGGCTGGTCTATTCTAAAACTATCAACCCGACATTTCACAATCCATGTGCTTAAAGATTGGGTATAGGGAATGGGAGATAAAGCACTAGAGAATATAACTTAACTCAACTCAATCCAATCCAATCCAATCCAATCTTATTCCAGTTAAATGGAGTCGGTTACATGGAAACTTTTTCTCCAGTTAGTCTGATCTAGTCTTTATACTATACATGTCCTTCCTCCTCACTTCTTCTAGGATCATTTTAGTTCTACCCTTTCTCTTTTAGCTAATTCAACTTGATATAAATCATTTCTTCATACTGGAATTTTCAGAAACCCTCCATTGCGTATGTCCATACCAACTTAAATGAGTTTGTCGTGATTTATTATGAATTGAAGCAACTCCTAGGTTTGCTCGAATTTGCTCATTCTTTATAGTTTTATTACTCTCCCATCTCAATGTCCTCATTTCAGCCACATTAAATTTATTAATATGTTTTTCCTTTATCAACCAACGTTATTGTTGGTTGTGCAATTGTTCTATAAAATTTTTCTTCGAAGGAATATGTTGATCATACTTTAGATGCACCCCTCCACTTCATATATTCTTAATCTTTGTACAAGATCATCCCGTATTTCTCCTTTATTTAGTAGACGACCACATGTAAATAAAGATCGTAAATAAAAAATGATGGTGTAACAATGCTAATATATAGACGATGAGAGCATGGAAGAATATGTAAGCACTAGGAAAAGAAAAGAAATGAAAGGTATGAGTAATGCAATTACCAATGGTTCCGTATGTTTTGACGTAAAATTTTGCAATGTTAAAAAAATTTCCAATATTGTTTGTTTTCAAGAGGTAAATTATAGTGATCTCTAAGAAAGGGAAAAAGAAAGTTCATCTTAATTTCTTTTACCTCTTAGAAATAAGCATTCTAATTTTTTTAATATAAAATTTTACATCAAAACAAATAAAACCAATGGGGAGAACAAAAGATGGAGAGATCAAAGAAATTAAAATGGAAAAGACAAAGAACAAATATAAGAGGGCCAGCATTCTACGAAGGTGCCGTGGCTTGCCCAACAGTAAGAGCATTATTATTTTGGCCAAGTTCTTAGGTTCAAATCACATTGCCTTCCTTGTTTTTCTAATCCTCCAACCACACATTTTCTCATAAAAGAGATTGATATGTATAGAAAGTGAACTAGGAAACATGGAATATATATATCTTATCAGTTTATAACTACTCTTTGAGAGTCTGATAAGTTTATTGTGAAGATTCATGAACCGTGTAAATGTTGGCCATAGAACTCAACCACCGAAAAAAAAAATGTAAGAAAAGAGAAAGAAATTTTTGGGTCTCAAAAGTCGAGCCCAGTCGTCTAAAACCATAAATATATGAGCCATGGCTTTAGCTATAGTGGAAAGGCATTGAACCAGCTCAAGTCCAGACTATAGGTATATCAATTATGTGGAGAGGAAGCAGATTAAAGCATAATGTCAACCATGTTCTATGAGCAGTCCCAGGAACTGGGAGCAGACACTGTAAGTGAGGGAATTCTACCGTCAAAAAACGAAAAGAATAGGTAGTATTCGAAAATTTTGAAGGCAAAGGTGGATCAATGATGTGTAGGAAGAAAAAGCAAGATAAACCTACTGAAGTGCTTTTTCAGGATCAACTGTGAATTAGGTAGCAAAAGAAAGTATACGATAAAAATTACCAGAAAAGCCAAAGTGGTAAGAAGTGATGAGCATCAGAGCATGGAACTGGGTTGGCATCCTTTCCTTTCACCATCGGCATAATTTAATATCATAAAAAGAATACATGTCCTACAAAAAACACAATAGTGGAGTTTTAGGGTGCACACAGCTAAAGGAAACTAAGCCTGGCCCACTTCGTTAATTTTTATTTTTATTTTTTTTGGAGGGGGGACTCCAGTGATGTGTGCAAGACTGTGCAGGGTTTGAGGCTGAATATGAAACCTCGAAACTAAATAGACAGGGACAAGACCTTGTTGTTAGGGTTAGGCATGGGCTGTCTGCCCTTCCTTAGGTCAGGTTGGGCATCGGAACTCTAAGCAAGACTGAGCTCCATAATTACAATTCCATATGATATGGCTAAGAAATTTCACTCATTTTTTTCCCTTTTTATTTTTTTATTTTTTCCTTCTTAAAGATAAGGAGATAATAATAAGTGGGTGTATCCCAGGAGAAGGCCGGTTGTTTTGCCCGTATAGTTACCTTCTCATTGATCCATCATTGTCTATATTCAGTGAATTCTACACCTCTGTGGACGTCTGTGGATTCGAAAGTCGGAAAGTATCTAAGCTTGTTTCGCATTTAGCTTAACCTTATTTGATTGGTTCAAAATATCCAATGGCTTCTATATATATGGGGTTTAAATTTTATGGACAGAAAATGAAAAAGTTCTAACATCAAGTTTCAGCTAAACAGACTTGGTAAAGAGACAAAATAAAGTTTTTTAATAACCAAATAAAAATTATATTGAAGGATGCACATTATGACAGGGACTATGAAAAGGATGTCCGCAATACAAATTAAAGGATATATGATTGAACTTGAATTTAAATTTTAACACTTGACTAATCCAAACCTTTGTCCTATCTCTCTCACAATCGAAATTACCAAGCATCCTACCACATACATTGCAAAACTAGCTAGGTAAACTATCAAAGAAACTATTTGGAGGGTAAAAAGGTTTTTGCATGGCCCAATATATAGGAAGACATTCTTGAGTGATTCAACTAATTGTGCTACTTGGGAGCAGGATTTTAAGAATCAAATTGGAATCGGCCTCAGTTAATCTTGATTGTTTGCATGTTGTGTCCGATTGAGTTACACCAAGTCCGACATATTCTGATTGGCTCTGACCTAATCTTGGATGATTTCGGCCGATTCTGGGATGATTTGAATTGGAAGCAAGTGAAAACGATGGAGACTAATCACATACTGTATTACTAGTTTTTAAACCTTGCATGGAATGCCCATGTATTAAACTTTGACTCAAGTCCAATCATATACATTTCCTAGTATTTTCATTCATTTATTTGTTTCAATCATTGATTAAAGGGATTTTCTTTTTGAAACCTTGACGGTACCAAGTAATTTGTAATCTTATTTACTGTCTTCTTGGCATAACAAATTTGTTCACTTTTCTTTCAGTATTGAAGGTAAAATTTTGTTATTTCACATATACAAACTTGTGTGAGACAATAGCAATTCTTGAGAATGACAAATTATTTTGTAAACACATTTATATGAATGGCCAACGGCCTAGGGGATGGGATCTAACTTCAGGAATAAGGAGGGGAGACAACTACAAATAAACTACTGTAAGATAAGAGTGGGGATCAAGAGTCGGAAGCACGACCTCCCCACTGGTCTGCACTCAACCGCAAGAGCCAGGCCCATTGGGCTAACAAGCAGTCCTCGTAAACATTTTTTTACCCTCGAGAAATTTTTGGAAATAAGACAGAAATCGAAAGAAGTTTGCATATTTGAAGTACACTTATATAGAGGTGTACCATGATGGTCCTTTTTCTAGAAGATTCTTTTGTAATGTATTTTTTAATTAATAGTCTATATTTACCATATAGTCATAGTCTAGAATGAAACTTGATGTTTGACTAGTACCCTAGCCATAATACTTCCTGCCATATATGTTAGATAATAGGGTTGTATACTTGGATGTAATGTCTTTTTTATATATGCAAGCAAGAAACAATTGATTCTTTTTTCCGCACTATAGGGCCTGAGAAGGGAGATAGGGACTAAGTTTGGGGGGAAGATTCAAACACAAGACCAAGCCTCCAATCCTACAGGAACAAACAGGGAGCAAAGGAATCAACTGCCATGAGACTTGGTGGATTCTAATACTTCTAAGGGAAAGGGATCAACAACTTACCAATATAAATTGGTATCTCTCATATCAACTCAATGGATGTGTGGAAAAGAGTGTCACAAGATTCATATATAGAGTGGACCATATGATAGGGAGGAGAGAGAGTGTCAGGGAGGTACGTGTGAGAGGCTGAGAGGCCATTCATTATCGATAGTGTGCATGTTGTTTTCCTACTTTTAGTCAACAGTTTTAATACTCGAGATCCTGGTCTATTGAACTATCTCGGGTTGGGTCAATCGCCCATCCCGCCCAATTCTAACCCATCCAAGGTGTAAATTGGGGCAAGTCAGAGTCAAACAACTTATTTTAAGCAGTGTTTGGTATGCAGTTTTGGAATGCATTTTGGGTCAAGAACACATTTTGAAATTACCAAAATAGTGTTTGGTTATCCATTCATTCTCGTTCTTGGAACATGGAATGTGTTAGAGAAAGTGGCTCATTCTGAAACGTCTCTTTAACTCATTCTGCATTCTAAGCCCATAACAGAAATGTCTTGCTCTTTAACCTCATTATCATTCTATATTAAGAATGCATAGCAAACGCAACCTTAGTATATCAGATTCCTTGGGATTCCTCGGCTAAAATAATATCATCTATCGGCATAATGGAGTCCGGATTACCTGCACTTACTGGAAGAGTAATTACTCTTCTAATACTCTCTTTGGACGACAAGTGTCCCATGAAGTTAACAGTGCTAATTTTCGTTAGTTAATTAAATTCTATTTTTTTTAATTCCTTTTATTTAAGTAATTGATTTGATGAATTGGCAATCACGTTTTTTAGGTAAGTAATCTATTAGAATAAAACTCTTAACCATTTTTAAGGTAAGTAAATCAATTAGAAATAAAACTCTTAACGATTTAAAAAAAATAGAGATAAAACTCTAATAAAACTCACGATTACTATTAGAAATAAAACTCTTAACCATTTCTTGGTGTTTGGCCCTTTCCAGCAGAAGTTTGTCCTCATAATCAATTGCAAGCAAAAACAGAAATGGTAAAGATTGGTAAAGAGTGATGCATGCAAGAAACAAAGATAAGCAAAGAGGAAGTAATGGATAAAAGAAAATAGAAATTCAAAAATAAATAATAAAAAAACAAATTAACTCCGACACAAAATCTGAAGAAAAGTGTTTTTTTTTTTCTTCTATTGAGATAAAGCTCTGTTGAATTAAAATAACAAAATCTAAAAAAAAAAAAAAGAATTGAAGAGAGAGAGAAAAGGGAAATCACATTTTTTTAATGGGATACAACTCTAACCGTTAGTTTTATTAGAGTTTTATCTCTAAGTTAAGAGTTTTATTTCTAATAGATTACGGTTTTTTATAAAGCTCTAATCGTGAGCTTTATTAGAGTTTTATCTTCTATTTTTTTTTAAATCGTTAAGAGTTTTATTTCTAATAGATTATTTACCTAAAAAAACGTGATTCCCAATTCATCAAATCAATTATGTAAATAAAAGAATTAAGAAAATAGAATATAATTAGCAAACCGAAGTTAACACTGTTAACTCCATGGGACACTTGTCATCCAAAGAGCATATTGCTCTTCTAGTACGTGCAGATGGTTCGAACTCTGTATAATAGATGTCTTGTGACATTTGGAAAATTAACAGATCCTTGTGACAATAATAATTTGCTTTATCACCCTATCATTATTAAGGAAAAGATACTCTACCACATAGGTGGAGACAGAGCAAGCACTAATCATTAACCTAGCTAGGAACAGCTAGCACGAGCTACCAAACTCCGCATGTCGAATATCATAGGTCGGATCAATTAGTGATGCACCTGTCTCATGTTAGGGATTCAAATCCTCTCCTCCCAGAGATTCAGGAGAAGGGGCGATGGCCTGGATGGCAACACTTGGGGCTCGAGTGAATCTAAGCCCTCCATCCGAGCTGACACTGAGCCGACAAGTTGAGCCGACAGATGGTCGGCTCGGATTCACCCGAGCCCCATATGTCGGTCATCCAATGGGGGCGTCTCTCTCCTCCCGAATCACTGGGAGGAGAGGATGTGAATCCCTCATGCTAGCTAATCGTTTCTTTACCATTATTGCTCCTAACTTGTCCACGTCACATTGGTCAAGCTAAAAGGCATCACCAGAAAATCGAAAGCAACCATATCAAGTGACACAAATATCGAGTGACACAAAGTAGTCTTTGCCTCATCACCCTCAGCAATTCAAACCACGGGGATTGATAGATGATTCTCAGCATATAGCATATCAACGGCATCAAGATCGAACCCCTTCCTTTTTGGGAAATTCTTGTTGTCGCCATGTTTGGTGACAAATGCATTCTAACCATGGCTCTCATTTAGCCATGTGGAGCCACACGGCATATTTGAGTCTCAAATTCAATTAATTTCCCTTCCATATAATGTTATATCTTCCTATGTATGTCTATACATCCCTCTACATACATAGGCCCTCTTTATAATTCTAAAAAGTTGACTTTGCAATGTCTATATATTGGAGTTGTTGAAACTAAGGATTTTTTTTTTTTTCAACTTTATGAAGAAAGAATAGAACAATTAACCAATCACATAAGCACCCATAAAAACATAATTCAAATAAAAGGGTAAAAAAGTCTAATTGGAAAATCTAATTGTAACCAAAATTGGTTAAAAGGCAATTGAAATATTACTTTTTTTACTTTGAAGTATAATACTTTTTTTTTCAATGAGAGTACTAAATTATCACTTTACATCTGTATTTGAAAGAACGGACAAAACAATAACAACTTGAAAATAACACAATGACATATCATTTTTAAATTATTTTCAAAACCCATGTTACCTTCTAATTAAATAATATTTTAAAATAAAATAAAAAAACAATTAAAAGAAAATTATAATTATATTTCTGATCAATTCTGGGTCACAACAAGTTGTATCCAAATCTAATTCCAATTCCTTATATTTAGTTGCTTGGAATTTAAGGAAACATTGCCAATATATAACATTCTTTATATGATGAAAAGCATATGATAAGACATTGAAACGGAAAAAACAAAGACATGATGATATGACCAAGTCTTTATTTTATATACACATATAGAAGAAGAATATGATCCAATCTCATTATAATTGTGAGGAATCTACAATGAATTTTTGTTAAAACTTGTTAAAAACTCCTTCCGATTTCCTTTTTATAGAGAAGCTCTAGTAAATGGTTGTCAACCATGCATGAACAGTTTGTGTTAGATCATGACAAAGTGAAGAGCTAACATCTACCATTATTAAGTCATTTGTATATATGTGGAAGCGTCTTTCCTATTAACTTCAGACCCAGGTCGGAACCCACCATGTATAACCGATTTTAGCAGCAAGGCAGCTTTCTTCACTCACTAAATATTGCACGAAAAATTGGAATAGATGGGTACTAGTAGCCACCTTTCTCCCACATGAAGAAGAACATATTAATTACTAAAGGAACCTTTTGTCAAAGGGGTTGGTTCAGTCCAGTCTCTTTTCAATTTTAATCACATGTCTAAAATCTAAATAATATTGCATCCAGTTTTGCCATATAGAGAATTTGATAAAGCTGAAGTTTTGTATACCCTGTTTACAGATCAAGTCTCTGCTTAAAAGAGTTTGTTAAGATCCGGTTTGTTTTGTTATAAAAATTTTGTGAAAATGATATTAAAAAAAATAAATTCTCCATATGAAATCTTCTATGTTTTTAATTTTTTTTTTTTTGCATTTTACATTGAAACAAACAAAGGAAAATTTATTTTATAGAAAATTTTTTCTTTTTTTCTTTACGAAAACAAATGGAGCCTATACAAAAAAATAAAACATTAAAAATTCTGGATTATCAAAAGAGTATGAGATGATACAGAAATATCTGGTGCTCAACTCTCTTCTTATTAAGAAACTCACTTTTTTTTTTTTTTTTGGGGGTCATTTTGATGGTGGAGGTAAATAACATTTTTTGAAAACATTGTTCTTGACCTAGAGAATAGCAAAAAAGGTCAATTTGCATTATATGTTTTTCTTATGGTAGCTGGGATTAAGGGTTTCAATTCTAAACTAGAGGCGATAAACCGAATCAAAACCGGCCGATAAAAATCAAATTTAACTGAACCATGGGTAATTGGTTTGGTTTTGATTTTAAAGTCTAATAATCGGTTCAGTTTCTATTTTAACCAAAAAACCGTCTATTGCAAACCAATAAAATGTTAAATCGATTGAATATCTCTTATTCTCTCTTTCTCTTGTGTTTTCTCATCTCTTTAATTCTATCAAAATTTATGGACTTCCACTCTTGTAATTTATGTAGATTTTCTAACATTGGTTCCTCTCAATATGGACCGATGGATGGGTGGATATGAGAAATGTTATGTTACTATATGACAACATAAAAAAGATACAGAATCAATTACTAATCAGTTTTGATTTAAAAAAATAAAATTAATTAATAATTAATTAATATTCAATTTTGGTTTATGTTCAATATATCTTGAACCAAATCAAAACCAAACGGATTGATATCTTAGATGGGATGGATTGCAATTTTGGTAATAGATAGACTTCAAAGTTTCTGATCCACATGTCAAATTCCAACTCAAATGGAATTTGTGAGAGGAGAAATAAAGTACTAAAAAATTTGGTAGAGTATGATTGCGGACCAAATTTTTCTCAAACTGTTAGAAGTGTGTTAATAAAATATGTATTAAATTATTAATATTGATTAATTTATATGATAATTAATTGGAACTAACGTCAATTAGTAGTTTGATAAATATTTTTAAATAGTCTTTTTCCCTTGAATGACGTGAGTTATCATGCCTAAGGTACTTTGTTTTTATTAAGTCATAATGATGCATCAGTCAAATTATTTGTGGCTAAAACCCAATATTATATTTAGTATTTTTAGACTGATGAGATGATACAACAGCTTTGCTTCCCTAAAAATTTAAGGATATGGTGGGATAAGTGAGAAATTGATATAATATTTCATGCTTGAGCTAATAATTAACATCATTCCTAGAGCTGTAAGCAGATCACATTCAAATCTGAATGATAGTAATCGAATACACTATCATTCGGATTTGAATCTGTTTACCAATTATTCTATTTGAATCAGATCTGAAATCCACCAGACGTATAAAAAAAACAAATTTGAATTTGAATTTTAATCGATATCCATTAAAATCAAATTCGATTCCGAATAATATATACTATATTATTTTTGAAATATATGAACAATAATAATCATAACAAATTATAAATTTTTTCTATATTCCTCATAATTTGTCATCCTTTTTTTTCTTTTTGGTAAGAAATAGAATTATTGCATTGAAAGTGAAGGGGTAGCAAGAACCTCTCTATTACAACTGTTGGAATACTGAAGAGTGGAATTGGACCCACAAACTGTCCCTACATCAGTCAAGGCCTTCCTTGCTAAGGAGTGAGCAAATCCATTGTCCTCCCTAGAAACATAAACAAAAGAGACATTATACAGCTGTGTCAGCATTTGAACATCCTCCAAAATAGAGACAGCATGATAATGTAGCTGAGAATTCACTTCATTTAGATAGTTGATCACCTTGAAGCAATCAGACTCAACCACGATATTTCGATAGCTATCCCGAATAGTGCTGATTAAACCATGCCTAATAGCCATTGCCTCCCCTACAGCCGCTGCTGTTCCAAAGGAAAGTGTACCTGCAAAGGTCTTAAGGATATGACCATTGGAATTTCTAAGCAAATAGCCAATAGAACTCCCTCTCCCTTCCTCTCTAAAAGCCATATCAGTGTTGAGTTTAACAAAATTCAAAGGAGGAGGCTTCCAACCCACTTGCAAATTTGCTAAACCACCTGCTCTGATGCGAGATGAACTTCCACAACTAGTTTCTCGTAAAAACTCAAAACACAGTTTTTGCTTTGCAAATAACAGTTTGGGGTGATTAGTTCTTATTTTCAAAATAAATTTTATTTCTCAAAAGCCGCTAACAGAGAAAGGAAATAAGAGTAACAATTTGCTAACAGGGAAAAGAAATAAGAGTAACAATTTGCTTACTGTAAGCCTTCGACATTGATCAATGATTCAAAATAGAAGGAAATAAGACTAACAATTTGCTTACTGTAAGCCTTCGACATTGATCAATGATTCAAAACAGAACTCAGCCATTGATCAGTGCCTCTTTGGTAACACTCTACTCCCATTCTGTTTTTGATTCGAACTCCCAGGGAGCCATTTGAGAGCCATAAAATGTTTGGTAACACCATGTTAATTTCAGCTCCCGTGGAGTCAACCGGTTCAAAAAATGACTCTCAGAGCCAAAATTTGAGAGTAAAAAATGCTTGTTTTTCCAGAGCCGAAGCCAAAAGAGATAGTCGAAAATTGGAGTCATAGCCCACTACTGCCACCACCCCCACCATCCACCACCCATTACCCACCGCTGCCACCACCACCATCGCCACCACCACCTCGGCCGCCGCCACCACCACCACCACCACCGCCACTGCTTCCTCCGCCACCGACACCACCACCACCACTCCAGCCACCACCACCCACCACCACCACTGCAGCCACCGCTGCCACCACTACCTACGACCCACCACCACCGCCACCACCACCCACGACCCACCACCACCACCATTGCCACCACTACCACCACTGCCCACCACCCACCACCCACCGCCACCGCCACCACTGCCCACCACCCACCACCCACTACCACCGCCACTACCAGCACCAGATCTAGAATCTATTCCAGATTCATTTTTGCCAAACAACCTCCTGCTCTCAATGAGCTTTGGAATTGATTCCAGAGCAGCATTACCAAACAAACTCCTGCTCTCCATAAGCTCTGGGAAAAAATGGGAGCTCAAAAATGACTCCAGAGCAAAAGTCAAGAAATCAGAGTCAGAGTGTTACCAAAGAGGCACTGATGAAACGCCATAGATGCATATGTAGGCGCAATAATGGCAAAACTTGAACCCAACCAGACTGCCCTTGGAAACAGGCAAAAACGAAGAATATGTTCAGTGGTTTCGTCCACTATACCGCATTGTCTACAAATGATATCCCCACTCAGATTTATGCAAAGCAAATTAACACCAGATGGGATACCTGAGTCCGCATCGTCTCCTCCCAGTTATTATGGGAGGACGATGGCAACGTTCCTTTAAATCGTGACACGTGGATAAATTGAATCCCACGGTCACGATCAAATCTTCAAACAAATGATTTCCTACACATTGCAACACTGAAAGATTAGGTTAGATTGAAATCCTCAAATCAAACCAAACCTCACTCACCCCTCTTTGAAATCGTCAATCTCTTCCCGCGATCTTCAGCTTCGACACCATGTGAAGCGGCTGGGACACTGAAGCAGGGGCGAAGAGAGATGCGGGGGCGAAGAGAGATGGAGCCTCTGCAACTTCTTCATCTTCCTTCTTCATCCACTTCGCCACTGAAATCTCTATCGACCCTCACCCCTCTTTTTGAGTTTTAGAGCGAAGTCGGAGAGCAGAAGAGAGAAATCCACAGAGCTTCTTCATCTTCCTTCTTCATCTTCCTTCTTCATCTAACTTCTTCGTTTTCGTTCTTCATCTTCCTTCTTCATCTTCGTTTCCCCTTTGTCACCGCTGCTGGAAAAAGGAGGACTTTTTTTTATTTTCTTCATCTTCATCTCCCCTTTCCCATTTGTCACAGCCGCTGGAAAAAGGAGGACTTTTTTGATTTTCTTCATCTTCATCTCCCCTTTTTGAAAGCTGTTGGTTTGAAGTCGAAGTTGTGAGTCCAGATCCGCAACCAGAAAGCTTCATTCCAGGTATGACTAGGGTTATTTTTCTCTGTCTCTCCTCTCTCTCTCTCATAAGTTTCGTATTTAGGGTTGTGAAAACTCCATTTATTTCCCTAAGTTTTGTTTTTGAAATTGTTGCAATGTATTGTGCATTGGTGAGTTTGGTATTTTGGTATTTAGGTATTAGGGATATCTTGTGCGGCCACACCCAAATTGTGCATTGGTGAGTTTAGGTATTTTGATATGATAGGGTTAAGGTTTCGTTTTGTTTCTGGTTATTGTTACTTGTGGGTTTGTAAGACGATTTTTATTGTTACTTGTGGGATATATTACTGAAAAGAGAAATCTCTTTAGTGTTGGAAAACTCTTAACTCATAACCGTGTTTGACATTTGATAGTTAAAGATTAAGAGTATTAGTAGTAGTAGTATGGTGGTGTTCATGCAATTGTACCTGTAACAATCTATAATCAAAGAATACCCAGTAAGAAAAGAAGAGAGGAACCCGTACCATGAGAGGGAGAGAGAGAGAAGGAGAACCGTGAGAGGGAAGAGTATGTAGTAGTAATTCTCCCCCTCACCGCTGCCCTTATTTTTAAAAATAATTGACTCAAGTTAAACTGTAACACTTCCCCTGAAGTTGGAGGTGGAGCATAGATGTCACCAAGACCAAGCTTGGAACAATTGTTCACTGTGTACGTAACTGAGTGCTCTGCTGTTTGTTTTGTTTGTATAGCAGTTCTTGAATGTGTACATAATGGGTGTATCATGTTTTTTTTTTTTTTCGAACTTTATCTCTCTTTCCTTGTAGTTTCCTTTATGTGATGGCTTCGAAATGTGAAAAGTGTGGTGCCCCTTGCGCCACACTCACAACTACTCAAGGTAAAAATATTGACAGAAAATACTACAAATGCCAGCAACATAATTGCAACTTTTTTATATGGGAGGAGCAGTATAAATTATGTAAGTGCGGAAGAGACCAGTGTAAAGTGAGAATAGCAAAAACTATCACCAACATAGGACGACCATTTTGGTGTTGCCCACAATCCACAGGAGTATGATCTTGACACTTAAAGTATTTGTGATTTGAATGAAATTTTTCATAGTATACATTGTTTTTCACTATTGTGTTTAATTGCATTGCAGCCTGACAATCGTGGGTGTGGGATGTTTGAATGGATAGAGGAGAGAGGAGAGATCATATCTAATCAAGAGACCGGGGAAAGCTCTCAGGGTTCGGTGATCAACATGCCAACTGAGGAGATAGGTCAACCCTCTCAGTGTACAACGTCCGATACGGCAACTGTTTCACCTCCTTCATCAGAATATTTAAAAGGATATCTGAGAGGAGTAATTAGAGGTTATGGAGTTCGAACTGGGATGTATGAAGAACTCCTTGATGCAATTGAAAAACTAGACTTAAAGAAACCCTAAATGGGATTTGTTTTTCACTTTGTTTTATATTTACTGTTATTTCAATTGGATTAGGAACCAGATTAGTTGTGTACATGGTAATATTAGTTGTTTTATATTTTATAATGTTTTCCAAATCAAAGATGAAATTGTATGGGATTGTATTGATGAAATTATCCCCTTTTTTTTTATCTATTCTGTTCTTAATTTTTTTGCATGTTAAACTTGTGAGCTTAATTGCATGGCTGGCCAATCAACTTGACTCTCTACGGTCTTAAGGAAGTTGTTCTATATTTTTAACAGTAGTTGCCACTGAGTTCTACTTCTGTGCATTATCAATCTGTCTCGGTTGATTTGACTTCAGCTTCTTCTCTCGGTCCAAGCATATGATGGGGAACTTGGTTCCTGGCCTTTAAATTCTTCAAGTGGGTATTTGTATGATCAGCATATGGAGAGGTTCCAAAATATTAGAATGTGAGCCAGGTTATTACGAGTTGTAAGGAAGGTACTACCGTACTACTTGGTAGTCACATATATCTTGGACTCTTATACTTTTGGCTCCTACAAAGTAAAGAATGTATCCTAGGATTTAGATTGAATTGCTTCTTCGAACTACCTGCAGAGGCATATCATCTAGACGTTTTGCCTGTTAAATTTGTTTGCATGTCATGAATATTTGCTCTATATGGGTGAGAAGGTTTATTCTGATATTGTATTACTTTTGGAATTTTACACACTCCTTAAGTGGGAAGGAAGAAAGCTTCTCTTTGTGCATACTGGTATGCTCCTTGGTCAACAGGCACACTCTACTCCACTTCTGGTTTCAGAGAAACAACACAGCAAGAGAGAAAAGGAGCTACCACTTCCTTCTTCTCCTTCTTCCTCTTCTTCCAAATCATAAATCATTTACCCCAAGGGGATATCGAAATTACTAAAATACACTCAGAAACTCCTTTCTTCACCAAATCATCCATATAAAGGAAAATATCAACATAAAACCAATTACATAGCCTGGCAGTGGATAAAACCAATTACATTAAAGCGTCTTATGTCTAAATGTAAGAGTAGCCCATAATTTTGGACCAAGTATGCAAAAATCATCATATCACTAGTCATCATATCATTGCTCTTCTGCAGCAACTGAGATCCAGAAGAGTATGCTTGAAAGAGTATGCTTCTGCTGCCTCCTGCAGTGCCAACACCGAATGGCTTTGGAAATGAAGATCAGATTGCAATGAGAAAAAAAATACTAGTCCAGTTAATTCAACTAAATGCACAACAGAATGCACCTATAGAACAATTCCAACTCATTCCAATTAGCAATGTGGCTCTCCTAGATTTCTTTGAGATCATAAAAATTGGAACAAAAAGGCAATCATTAAAACCAGCAGTATCTGAGGATATCCATGTGAAAAACAAGGCCCTCTACATTAGTGGCTATGGTTGGAATACTGAACTCAAGCAATTGACATACCATGAAGATAATGTTTGGAAGTCCTATATATCAGTAAGTTGTGACCCTACAGTGTTCACATTAGATGTATGTATACAATTCTTACATATATTTTGTATCAAGTCTTATTATGCTTTCTATATTGCAGGAGTACCCTAAAGCCAAGTACTATAACAACTAGAATTTTGAGTTCTTTCAGATTTAGGGGAACATATTTGCTGAGGACACTATAATTTGACAATTTAGCCCGAACTCAAAGAGTACATTGTAAAAACCATAGTCAATTAAGGGCAGGGAGTACATTGAACTCAAAGAGTACATTGAGATGCAAATGTGGCTGGTGCGGACTCACAAGTGAATGTCTCTAGCACCCAAGTTCCAATGACTCACAAGTGAATGTCTCTAGCACCCAGTTGGCCCATTTTTCTTTCACTTTATATGTACGATCTAACCATGAATCTGTTGCAGTAGGATACGAAGTTATCAAATTCTGCCATGCCATTTCAAATTCTGACTCCTCATCATATTGATACATGCAAGCATTGAATTCTGTCAAAAAACTAGAACCTTCTTTCATTAAATTTCCTAGGTGCTTAATCCCATTTTGCATTAAGTGCCAAGAACACAAACCATGTCTTGTTGATGGAAACACTTGATGTATTGCTTTTGCCATTGCAGCATCTTGATCAGTAAACATAGTCATCGGCTGTTTCTGGTCATGAGCTTCAAGGAATGCCTCAAACAGCCAATTGAAAGATTCGGCTGTCTCATCATATAATAGTGCAGCCCCAAAAATTATTGCAGTTCTGTGATGATTGAAACCTGTAAATACACCAAAGGGTCTATGCTCTTTATTAGTGGAAAATGTAGTATCAAATGTGATTACATCACCAAAGATTGCATAATCCATCCTCATCCTATTATCAGCCCAAAAAATGTTTGTCATCTCATCTTCAGAGCCCATTTGTATCGCAAATCTAAATAAAGGATTTGATTTGATTTGCTGCTGAAAGTAGTTGAACACACTACCGGCTTCACCACAAGCTAAGTGGCGTTGTCTCTTGGTACGAAGATAATTCTGAACATCTACCTTAGTGTACCCAAGATTTTCTCTCCCACCTACTTGCATACCCATAAAGTCATATGTTGCCTTACTTTTTATCCCAACATCATCTGCCAAATCAATCCCCATGGCATGTACATCTGATATATTGCGTTGCGAACGCATATATTTTGAAGTTGTTGACAAGTGGAGGAAATGATTATGATCGTCTTCAAAAACATAGCATTGGTATTTGCCACATTTAGCAATGTATCGAATTCTCATTCTTGCTTTGCAGTTACTTCTTGTGGCTGCTCGAGGCTTATTTGTATCCGAATCCCGTTTGTCATGTCTCCTCAACCCAGATTTACTACATACAAGCACTCTCGAAGTTACAAGTTTCTTACTATTATTTTCTACCATTTTCCAATGACAGGATTCTTTTCTGATACTAAAACCCTTGCTTCTCCCGTAATCATTATAAAACTCGTATGTATTTTCCTTTGTTTCGAACATCATTCCAATCTTAGGTCTACCATCATCATCTTTTTCAATCTCATCATCTCCCATTGTAAACTAAAAAAAAAAAAATTATAACCAATTCAATAAAAAATAAAGAATGTGGTTTCATTGATACTTGAGAAATAACAAATTAATAGCATCTTTACCCACACAAAAAAAAAAACAAAATAATAGCAATACCAAGTAGCTTTCCCATCGTTAACATTATGCAGTAATAACCAAAACTCTCTTGGATTTTGATTAATATCGATTATTTGAATCGTGTCATCAGATTTCTATACAAAACAGGAAACAAAATGGGATGAGATAGCCTATTTAAAACAGGAAACACCACCATACTACTACTACTAATACTCTTAATCTTTAACTATCAAATGTCAAACACGGTTATGAGTTAAGAGTTTTCCAACACTAAAGAGATTTCTCTTTTCAGTAATATATCCCACAAGTAACAATAAAAATCATCTTACAAACCCACAAGTAACAATAACCAGAAACAAAACGAAACCCTAACCCTATCATATCAAAATACCTAAACTCACCAATGCACAATTTGGGCGTGGCCGCACAAGATATCCCTAATACCTAAATACCAAAATACCAAACTCACCAATGCACAATACATTGCAACAATTTCAAAAACAAAACTTAGGAAAATAAATGGAGTTTTCACAACCCTAAATACGAAACTTATGAGAGAGAGAGAGGAGAGACAGAGAAAAATAACCCTAGTCATACCTGGAATGAAGCTTTCTGATTGCGGATCTGGACTCACAACTTCGACTTCAAACCAACAGCTTTCAAAAAGGGGAGATGAAGATGAAGAAAATCAAAAAAGTCCTCCTTTTTCCAACGGCTGTGACAAATGGGAAAGGGGAGATGAAGATGAAGAAAATCAAAAAAGTCCTCCTTTTTCCAGCGGCGGTGACAAAGGGGAAACGAAGATGAAGAAGGAAGATGAAGAACGAAGACGAAGAAGTTAGATGAAGAAGGAAGATGAAGAAGCTCTGTGGATTTCTCTCTTCTGCTCTCCGACTTCGCTCTAAAACTCAAAAAGAGGGGTGAGGGTCGATAGAGATTTCAGTGGCGAAGGGGATGAAGAAGGAAGATGAAGAAGTTGCAGAGGCTCCATCTCTCTTCGCCCCCGCATCTCTCTTCGCCCCTGCTTCAGTGTCCCAGCCGCTTCACATGGTGTCCAAGCTGAAGATCGTGGGAAGAGATTGACGATTTCAAAGAGGGGTGAGGTTTGGTTTGATTTGAGGATTTCAATCTAACCTAATCTTTCAGTGTTGCAATGTGTAGGAAATCATTTGTTTGAAGATTTGATCGTGACCGTGGGATTCAATTTATCCACGTGTCACGATTTAAAGGAACGTTGCCATCGTCCTCCCATAATAACTGGGAGGAGACGATGCGGACTCTGGGATACCTTGAGTGCAACTCCTCCATAGAAAATCCTTTATCTTTGGTAAGGATTGACAAAACCAAATTTTCCTCGATAGCAGTTTTGGGATACTCTCCAATTATTCGCTATAGAAGTTGAAGGAGACTCCAGAATTTTAGTTTTCTTCTCAGTAGCTAACATTTTGTATGCACTCTTGATCCTAAAAACTCCATTTTTTGTCCATTGCCACACAAACTTATCATTTTCAGGGAACAAACGAAGAGGAATCGATCGAATGGTCTCCTGTTCTTCAATTGAAAACAATTGAAAACAAGGACAATAATAACTCATCTTTCCATACATGATTCAGTGGGTCAATAAGGTCGGAAACCAATAGAATATTTGTGGACTGAGGTTTAACAGAAAATATTTTACCGCCTTTTAAGGTCGGCACCCACCTATCTTCCCAAATCTTCACTTGAGAACCATCACCAATTTTCCAAATAAATCCCTCACAAAGGACCTCTCTTCCAACCAGAATACTACGTAATAACCATTAAGGTTTTGAACCCAACCTTACTTCCAAAAAATTAACATTTGGATAATAAATATCTTTCAACATTCGAATGGAAAAATGCGTCTTACAAATTTATATCTTATTTAGGTGAAAAGAAATACCTTTTTTTTAAGCTATATGCATCATAACCAATAAGGCAACATTGTTTGTGGATACTTAAATGAAACGGATTATATCTGCATGTTTTGTTTGCTTTTGTTGGTAATTTCGACTTTGAATCTCTCTTTTTTTTTTTCTTTTTTTTTTTAGATATATCCAAACGAGAGTTGAACTAATAACCTCTTTATTGTGAAGGATTGTACCTTGCCAACAGTAGTTCTCAAGAAATTCAATGAAGTACATCAATGAGTTCTGAATTCCATATGATGGTAGAGAATCTAAATGTAACATTGATCAATATGACCTTAACATTTTCACTTGAAAATAAAAGAAAATAAAAATTTTGATTTAAAGAAGAGAGAGAAACATATAAAATGATCATTATTTCATAATTTCTAATGTCTTATAATGTTTTTTCTTTTTTCTTTTTTTCTTAATATGTTTAATCTAAACATAGCTTGAGCATAAACTATCACATCAATTACTTAATTACTGGTCTCAGTCTCTCGGTAGGAGAGACTCTGATCTGTAGATTTTGAGATTTGAGGGCGACTAAATACTCAATCACTATAATCAGACTCGAACATATTGTATGTGTTTGAACATATTGTAGAGCACAAACAGTATTTTAGAATGATATCTTCAAAATTTTCAAATAGATGATGTATTGTCTATGGTGTGCGAATAGTTTTTCAAAGCATTTAGTTTTGAGGGTTACTAGTTTAAGATTAGTTTCAAACAAAAACTGTTTTATATGGAATCAAGTATAAAAAATAACGAATTGTAGATAGGTATCGTGCAAAAAAAATTTCATTTTGCAGCGTGTTGCACAAAATTTTTTTTCCAAATTTTTATAATATTAAAAATCATATTTTAATTTAAAAAGTGAACGGTTAGATTAAATGTTTCTATTTATGGTTCAATTATCCCACCTTAGGAAGACCTCACTCAATGTAGATCTTTTCTCCATTGCTCCAATAAAAAAATTTTGAACCTTCTGTTGTAATCATCAATTGGATGTCTCTGCTTTTCGTTTTCCACATTATATTTGTTTTTGGGTTTGTGACTTATAGGCATGACTACGGTGTGCAGACATTATTTTAGGCATTTTGATCTAAAGTCCCAAGTTCAAGGCTTGTTTTCCACCATGGTTCATAAATTTTTTTTTCATCTTTTTTTAAAGCAATAGATTTCATAGTTTTTGTTAGGGGTGTCTATTGTTCAGATCAAGTTGGTCTCAGGGTTTTTAGAGGTAGTTGAAACATGTTTAATAAGATATTTGGGTTAGGATGAGCTATGTAACGTTAGTTAACGGGTTGATCTGATGTCAGTTTTTTATCGAGTTGGTTTAAAGGATTCTTATTGATCCGCTATGATAAATTTTGTTTTGGTTTACCATATGCTTATATAGAAAAGAAAAATTTGGATTAATAGACTCTATTGGGCCATTATCAGGCTGATTCAGTTTTAGTGTTGGTTTCTTACATGCATATTTAATAAAATGTTAGCTTAATAGATTCTTATCTGGTTGGTTTGGTTTCAATCTTATTGGTCTAGTTTAGTTCAGGCTTATTAATTGGTCCAGTCGGATTTCGGTTTTTCATCGGATTCTATAAACACAATCCAAATCCTGTCCAATAAAATTCGATTTCAATTTGATCTAGGCTAAATCGAATTTATTTGGTTTTAGTTTTTCGATTTGGATCCAATTTTGACATTTAGTTTTTACCATCGAAATGATATGTAATATCAAATCTGCCCCTATCCTTTTTCTTTAGTGGCGTTTAATGTAATTTAAAAATGACACCTCTAACATTAGGGTTCCAATTAGGGTTCCATATCCATGATCTTTAAGGGTCTGTTTAATAAAATTTCTGCTCTGGATTCTGGATTCCGGTTCAGAATTTGGATTCTACTTCAGGCTACTTCAGAATTATTTGGGAATAAAAACATATTTGATAACACATTTTCTGTAATAAATTCCAAAATATCTTTGGACATTAAACATGTTTGATAAACACTATCCCCCCCAATCAAAGTTTAGAAAAATGGTGGTGGTAGTGGTAGGTGGTGGTGGTGAATGATGGATGATAGGTGGTGGTGGTGATGGGTGATGGTCATGGTTGGTGGGTGCTGGTGGTGGTGGTGGTGGCGATGGTGGTTGTGGTGGCTGGTGGTTGGTGGGTAATGGCAGTGGTGGTGGTGGTGGGTGGTTGGTTGGTGGTGGCTGTGGCGGTGGCAGTGGCGGTGGTGGTGATGGTGGTTGTGGTGGTGGGTGATGGTGGCGGCGGTGGTGATGTGGGCAGTGGTTGTATGTGGTGGGTGGTGGCAGTGGTGGTAGTGTTGGTCAAGTGAGAGTCAGACTCTTTTTCTTCTTTCAAAAATTTATTCCGACACGTTGGAACAAGTATTAGTTACTCGAAAATTTTAGATTCTACAGCCATTTTGAATCCGATTCACTCTGTGGGAATTTGAATCTAATCAGACTTATCAAATGCGTTTCTACTCTAAATGATTCCTTAAAAATCAGAATCCATAAAATCCAGAATCTAAAGATACTATCAAACAGCCCTAAGTACCCCACACATTAAAGAGAAGGATCGGGCACAAACTTTAGTCTTAATCACAGTACCCTTCCTTAGTTCTTGCCACTTGTGCTTGTCTCTTTCCATAAATCCATTTCTCCAACCTCATGAAGAATGCTGGAACTTAGAAGACCTTCCATAATGCCCACGATAGCCTGTTCCAATAGGTTCGTACCCGCCTATGTTTTGCATAGACATAGATCCGGCCCAGCTCTATATGGCGGCGCATTGACACCAGCATTGTGGGCCAAAGTTTTAGTAATCGGGCCAAGGGAACCCACTAAAACCAGATTCAACCAAAACTGGCAAGCAGACCAGCCCCTTTCCAGTTCTTTATTTGGTCTGGTTGTTGAATTAAACACTAAGAAACATGAATAAACAGAAAAAATGATTCAAATAGAATGACACAGAGATTTAATAAGGTTCACACATTAATACAATGTGTTACATTAATAAAAGAAAATGAAGATGATTCACTATATCAAAATAAAATATTACAATGGAGATTTCTTAAGAACAAATTCTCACAAAAAACTAGCTTTTCTAACCCTCTTCAAATATATATGTCTTCCAAATAGGATCGATCCATCGGGTCAACAGATTGGGACATTCGATCCAAGCCCTCTACTTCCATCACGGGCCTAATAAAAAATCTCATTCAAATCGCGACCAAACTTTGTCAGAACAGATCCATCTTCCAAATGAGTCACAAGAATTCAATGAAGAATAATCAACTTTGAAAGTTTTGAAGGTTATTCACTTGTAAAAGCTATTTAAAATATTGGGGAGAATATGAAATGGATATTCATTATTTGTTGATAGTTAATCTATCTAGAAGAAGTGAATTATTCCCCAAAAAGAGTTAGTCAACTTGGTGTTTCCCTTATTTTTCTCTATAAAGGCATCAAATCCAAGCCATCAATTATATTGTATTTGTCATATGTTCATTTCTAAAGGGTTGTGGTCAAGGTTTTAAAGTACCAAATTGAAACCATAATCGGTTGTCATTTCGATACGTTTCGGATTTGAATTGATTAAAATAACCCTATTCTTTCAACTGATCCACAAAAGTAATGAACAACTTAAAGTGTAGGGGAGTGGTTTTCTGGGGGAATAGTTTTCAAAAAAACGCTTTTATGGATGATTGGAATCATTGGATAAAGGAGAAGGGTATTATGAAAACTTCAAATACATGGGGTCAAGGGCTTTACACTTTTTTGAGGGTGGATGTTGGAACATGCCCCTCCTTACCCGAGACGCATACCAGAGAAATTTTCTCCAAAAATGAGAAAACCAAAAAGAAAAAATCAACTATAAACCTCGGATCTATGCACCACACAAATTAAAATCATACTCAACTAACCGAAAAAGAACACTAGATCTCTCAAATGCAACATTTTTTCCAGTCTAGAGGCTTGCCTAGATAAGCCAAGAATGACCAATGTCCCCAAGTTTGAAGCTTTAAGGTAACCAAACGAGTGAGTAGTACTCACAAGAAAGAGTTTCGAGGTTTGTTTGAAAGTTTATAAAATGGGTTTTCAAGTTGTAAGAAACCTGGTTATTTATCATTACATATTATTATAATAAGGTCTTTTCACCTTAAATTTGTATTAATCCTTAAATGGAAGATTAAAACTGTCCCCACAGTTTCTATGATAGTCCAATGAATATATATTAAAAGGAATAGGTTACAACTACATATTGTGACAACCCTTATTACATTTAGACGGACTTTTTTAAATTACAAAGATGAATCTGATCAATCTGGGTCCAATGGGCATTTCAATTCTGATTCCAATTAGCTGATTCTATCAATTCCTTTTCAATTTTTAAACAATGGTTGTGGCTTAAGCTTCTTCTCTTCTTTCTTTTTCTCTTCATCACACTTTTATGATTTAAAAATAATTATAAAAAAAATCTAAATATTAAAAAGGCACAATATCTACCCGAAATCATAATTCCCATAATGAGAAGAAAATATTCTAGAAGATACTATGGATGCCAAAGTGACAAATAAGAAACTTAGGAATCAAGAAAAAAACAAAGAGGGGAAGCAAGAAGATAGCACTCACAACATGTACCAAGCTGCTTCTCAACAATGAGTCAAATAGCACTAGGGCAACAACCTTATTTTATAAAGGAGCTCAATTGTGAATGATTGGAGGGTGACCACATTTTGGAAAGAAATTTTTTTTTTTTCTAATACTCAGTTTAATTGCAAGGAAAATTAAAAAGAAAGAAAGTAAAAAATTTAAAAAAAAAAAAAAAACTTATGTAATTTATAACATAACATGATTGTATAAATTATCTAAATTTTTAACCATATTTAGGAATGATACTTATTAGATGTAAATTTAATATAATGCAAAGTAAAGGATATGTTAATAATTAAATATAGAATGATTTGGAATTAGTTGTATAGCCATGTGATAATATATTTCTTTTTTAAGTTTGAAAATTTCACTTCCTTTCCCTTTTGTTCCCCTCAAACCAATCAAACCTTTAGCATCCAAATTAATGCAAAAATTGGGGGTTGATGGAACACATTCTATGTAAAAGGCTGTGTTTGGTATGTGTTCGGTCAAAAACATATTTTTGAGATGACAAAAACAGTTTTTGGTATATGTTCTCGTTCTTGGATCATGGAATGCATTAGAGAATATAATCTATTTTGGAATACGTTTTTTAGCCCATCTGCATTCTGAGTCTATAACGGAATACCTTATTCTTTGGCTCATTCTCATTCTCATTCGATATTAAGAAAACATTCTCAATTTTAATAATATATTTTTTAAAATATATTCCAAAAATACATACCGAACATAAGCTTAACTATCTTGGTTGTTCAGCCTATTAACCAATATTAGCAGAGGCAGGACCTTCACGACAACAGATTTGTAAATTCTTAAATATATTAATCTTATTTAACTAAACTGAAATGAGTTTGACTGGGATTTGATGTACAAACCCATAAGCAGATGGGGACAGAGTAGTAGAGAATTGGTAAAGTAGGTGAAAGCAAAGCATGATGAGAGATTGAGATTGGTTGGCAATTTGTTAGGGCTTTGTTTGGATGCAATTTGTTAGGGCTTTGTTTGGATGCAAGACTAGTTCGAGGATCATGAAGCCATAATGGTATGGTACAACTGCTACGTTAATTTGAATACTTAAGACTGCTGGTTTTGGCCATAGGTAGCTATTTCCAAAGATAAGAAAGGTTAATTTTACCTACGAAAAAAAAAGGTCAATTCCAAGGATATTAAAAAGTTGATTTTTTTCTGTCAATTTGAGAAAATAATTCACATGTATGTATTTGTATTTTCATTGAAATTTCATCACTTTTTATATCCAATAGATCCATACTCCAGAAATGTATCCCTACCATATCTACAGTGATGAAATCCTAGAGAAGATATAAATACATGCAGGTGATTTAAACTTTTAATTTGATGTTTGAGGGTGGAGAATGGAGATCTAGACTTCAATCTGCTTTACAGTATCATTTATTCCATTTCCAAGAAGGGAGATTTCTCTCGGTTAAAGTTTTGACTTAAATGAGTCAACTCGGCTTGAAAGTGAAAGCTCAGTAACATTGGTGAAACCAACCAACAAGATTAATAATTATCAATCGTAATAGACGAATTATCTAAACTATCCGCTCAGAGTTAACCTAGATTTGACAATACTCTTATTCACCCTGGGTGAAAGAATTTTACCCCTTCTAACATAGAGGAGCATAGTTCACCTGCATATACGTATACTAATCTGGTGTATATTGAAAACAATAGAATCCAAACAACACAAAAAAAAACCATCTATTATAGGTCACAGATCCTCTTCCCTCATTTGAAAATACTGGTTATAAAAATCGAGGCTTGAAGGGCAATGACATAAGAATCAGTATTAGTCCCAATATCGAGATATTACCAACCATTTTAAGATTGAACCTAATAACCTAATTGTGGTCACGATCAGTTTTCTTAATAAAATTTATTATTCTTAATCGTAGATAAACTAGATCCATTGAATGGTTGACACATGTCACAAAATATTAAAAAGAAAAGAAGAGATATCTGATCATATGTGGATCCCACCTATCTGTGCTGATCCCAATCATTAACTAGTAATCAGTATCTGTTTCGGCCAATCGATTGTCAATTAGATACCACTTAGTTGAACCATGGTTAGGGGATCGAGGTCTACCCACCCCAGAGTTGTAGTATATCAGTTTGAAAATTCAAATTGTTGAATTACATGAGGAATCTCATGCATTGGTCATATGCCAAATTTGGATATTAGTTTTATCATATTACACATTTATGTTTTCCTTTTGTATTTGGAAATAACTTGTTGCAATTAAAGTTGATACGAAGACATTGTATACTTGCTTTTTTGCCTTTTAAAAGTACCCATTTTTCAAGGAAAGTAATTTCTGATAATTTTACATGTTACCTAAAAAAATGAAGGATAAGATCTTTTTTTATTTAGTATAGTTTATATTTAAGTTTATGAGTTATTTATGATAAATTAATTATGAAAATAAATTATGAGTTAAATAATACTTATTTAATATTATTAGACATAAAGAAATAATAATAGATTATCACAATAATGATAAATATCTTCTAATCTATTCGTAGATTTTAGAATATATTAATTTATTTTAAATATAAATAAGTAGCATATATCATACCAAACAACCATATATGTTATAATGTATTATATAATTAATTTTATAATACCTCCTAACCTTTGAAAATACTTAATAATTTATGGATCATTAAAAATAACCCACCTTTTTTGAACTTAACAGTACAAGGCAACTTTTTTAGACAAAAATACCCTTATAAGTGTCCTTTAGACTTTTTTTAAAGGATTTACTCTTTTTGATGCAAAAACTTTTTTACCTTAAAACTTTTCAATTTTTATATTTTTTTGTGTTTTTTTTTCTTTTTCATTTTAAAATTGCACTTTGAAAAGATAGGATTGAGCTCAAATAACACATAATTAAGTAGCGAAAAAGATCTTTTCTTAAAGGTGGTAGTTCTATGTCTAGTTGCTCCCTAACATTTGAAAATACTTAACAATTTAAGGAATTAAGTAACTTTTGAATACCGACAGTTGCTCAATACATAACCCTTTATTTTTGCTTTGTATAAATTGCTTTGAAAGATAGGATTGAGCTCAAATAACACATAATGAGAAAAAAAATTTTTTTTTTTTTTTTTTTTTTTTTTTTGTTTATCCAAACATATTTTTTTTTATCTTTTTATCATAATATTTTTTTTTTAGGTTTTGAGTGAACTCCCTCTAACGACAAGAGAGAACCTGAACACCATAAGTAGGATTAAAAATGTCTAACCACATTAGCATTGAATCATTGATGAGAGATAACATAATATACTGCACTAAAACATTGTCCCAATGGAGATGCAACTGGTTCAAGGTATTAGTATCAGCTCGATCGATCCAACTGATTCATATCAGTTTTTTTTTTACCTAATCATAGTTGTTAATATATTATTATATATACGGTATCAGTCATGTATCAATTTTCTATTGATTATATACATCGGTCTGATCCAAATTTAATTGGCTTTGGAATAATCGATACCTTGTTTGAACCTAGATTTATAACCTTGAATGCAATTATATATTTTCAAAAAAAAATTAAATTTCATGTAAAGTGGGCAGAGCAGCTGTGACTCATGATCGATTGAATTGACCAGTCTTACTATCTTTATATTGTTATGCCTCTTTATTTGAGTTTGAATCCTCTCCTATTGTTAGAGTGACTCCAATCGAGATCCAACTATAGTAATTCACTCTATATGCATGCTAATATATTGGTATGAGATTTAGAGAGAATTTTTTTTTTCTATCTGTGTTATTGTAAATTTAATTAAGCAAATAATTTTTTATATGAATTTTTTTTTTTGAATTTACTAAACAATGAAAAATCTTACTTGAGACAAAATCATTTTCCCACTATTATACGTGGAAACAAACACGAAATAGTAACCAAATCCAGTCTAATCCATGATAGATAGGATATTATCCATCCCACGAACAAAATGCGTGGCGTTTGTCCTCTGGGAGTGGAGACCGTGGGAGGAGCAGTTGCGAGCAAACCTAACGGACACTCACACACAGACGTCACAGCTTCTCTCAGCCGTTGTCCCGTTACGTTAGCTCTGGGCACGTGCCACCCCACTTTGTCTTTGGACGCAGTCACGCTTCAAACCCATGTAAACCCACCCATGGCTATCTCACCATAGTACCACTCAAAAAACAGTCACATTCATTCATTCCCTCACTGCAACAAAATAATAATTCCATGGGTAGAGAGAGAGAAAGATGGCCATCTCTCATTTGATAGATCCATGGAATTATGAATAGGGGAGAGAAAATTATATAATTTATGTCAGAGACAGCAATAGAAAACGAAAAGAATAGAGAATAACTAGGACCAAGAGATTAGAGAGAGAGAGAGAGAGAGAGAAAGAGAGAAAGAGAGAAAGAGAGAGAGTATAGCAGCGATGAAAGGAAAGATTTTTGAGGTTGGGAAACTCCAAAGTGGTGTAGGTGTAGATTAGGTTGATCAGTGAGAGAAGAAAGCCGATGGGGAATTTGGGTTTCCTGATTCTGACATAACCACCCAGTTGACAACCGCCGCCGCCGCTGCTGCTCTCACTTTTTCCGTCGTCTTCTTCTTCCTGAAGAATCTGTTTGTTTTATTGCATGAGTTGGGTTGAGTTGGGTTGTCTGATCTATGGGATGAACTGGGTTTCTGTCTTCCCTTCTTTTTCTCTTTTGTTCTGGGTGACTGCGATTACTCAGACGAGAAGGAACCCAGATTGAAGCAGTTCCTCCTCTGGTACTGTACTTGTACTGAACTCATTTTCCTGTTTTCCTGTAATCTCTTCTTCGCAGATTGGGACGTTTCCCTTGTCTGCTACACCCAAACCAAACCCATCTTCTTTCTCTCTCTTCTTTTATCTCGTCCAGCAGGTACCGTACCTACTCTTGCAGCAGGGACCAGCAGGATAATATTCCATTTCATTGTTGTGCTCTCGTTGTTATTATGTGAAAGAGAAGAGATCATCTTCTATCACAAAGAGAGAAAGATCCTTCAAGATTTTCTTAGATTGAATAGATATTTTTCATCTTTATTACTTGACCCCCTTTTTTCCCTTGAGAGAAGTGAAGACTAAGAACCATTGTTTTTCTTTTGGGGATATTTACAATCAGGTAACGATCACCCTTGTTTTCTTACTCTAGAACTTCTCCAAGAAGAGAGAGAAAGAGATAGATAGAGAGATGCAGCAGGAGGGTGGAGGAGGAAGAGTGGAACAAATGAGTGGGCTGCAACAGCAAGATCGAAGGATGAAGGCAGGTGAAAATCAACAACCACAGCAGCCACAAAAATGCCCTAGATGTGATTCTCTCAATACAAAGTTCTGTTACTACAACAATTACAGTCTCTCTCAGCCCCGTTATTTTTGCAAGACTTGCAGAAGATACTGGACTCAAGGAGGAACCCTTAGAAATGTTCCTGTGGGTGGTGGATGCCGGAAGGGAAAACGATCCAAGAGACCCTCTACTGCTGATAATCAACCACCGACAAGGTCAACAACACAGCAACAATTAATTTCATCCTCAGCTACAGTTACAGCTACAGCTTCCAATACTGCTGCTACAGGTTCTTCAAGGAAATCAGAAACTGATATGATCATGGGTGGTTCAAATCCGATTCCTTCTTATTATGCTGGTGGTGGGTTCTTGTCTTCCTTGGCAACGATTCAATCTTTCAATCCATCCATGAACGTTGGTGGGGATTTTGGTGGTTCCAATTTGGCTCTGTTACAGGGATTTGGTCTTCCTTCTTTCACCCCACAACAGCAACAACCTCCACAGCAGCAGCAGCAGATGCTTCAGCATCCACAAGTATTTCATATGGGTAATAGAGAGACGAAGCCCTTACAAGGTTTGACATCAGAAGAGACTAGGCCTTCTACTTCTCATCAAGACTGGCATCAAAGCTTTATTGAAGCTTCTAACCCTATCAAATCTGGAACAACCTATTGGACTAGCAACAACAACAACAACAACAACAGTAACAACAGTACTACTGGCTCATCTTTGAACCCAAGTCAGTGGCTGTCTGATCTACCAGGTTATGGTCATTCTTCACAACCTTTCTTATAGCGCTCAACTTTATGAATTCGGGGAATTCTTTTTTGTTTCTATAGAAACCATTGAATCATCTTCTCTCTTTTTTTCTTTTCTTTTTCACTGTTTTTACTTTTCTTTTCTTTTTTGATGGGTATGATCAGTCTCATCATGTTGACAAGGGTTGGCTGGTTATTTTGATGTGGGTATTCATGATTCATGGTTCATGTAGATAACAGACTCTTACAGCGTAGGGAAGCATATATTTGCTTCGTTATTGTGTGACTTTTGAGGTTTCCTTTTTTGGTGGGTTCTTCTGATCAGATTCATAAATTGTGATTTCTCTCTTCAAACTGTTACATCGCCGTGAACTTGATAGTTTTTGCTAATTCTAGCTGAGTAGGTTCTGTAATTCAATAACTCAGAGAGAGAAGCAATGGAGGAGTTAGTTACAGAGGTAATTTGATGATGATGATGATGGTATCGTTTTTGATGACTATTAAATGCTTTTTTTGGGTTTTATTATCTATCAATTTCCAGTGCTTATTGTGTTCAGTGGCAATCCAACTATTCATGAGTACTCATGGTCAAGATGATCCTTCCATCTCTGTCTAGCTCTACGCCAAAGTCCTAAGTACATCTTTGGGAAGAGCACATAGAGACACAGTTACACGGAAGATCAGATGGTCATAAATGCATGCATGCATGCTGCTTCTGTTCTTTGGTTACCTTAAAAGTAAAAGCACGTCCCTTTTGCTTGTTTAGAAAGACCGGATGGCTACAGAGGCGTGCATGCTTTCTTCTGCATCTACTGATTTGGTTTTCTCTCTCCTGTTATTAAAGTTCTCTGTAGAGACTGTGTAGAGAGAGATGGTGGCCTGTGGTATTCGTAAACAGATGGATCTGGGTCTTATTGGTCTTATAAGATAAATTAATTTAGGGAATAGTAAAGATTAAAAATAATGGACGATGAAGGAGGGAGAGAATGTTGGAAGACCCAGATAGAAAGAAGGGTTTGGGTTTGGGTTTTTGGGTTTGGAATTTGGACGGATGAGCAGTGAGCACTGGGTAGCCACTGCGGATTCCCAAGTGCAGCATATCTTTTGTCTGCCAAAGTAAGATCTATTGCCCAGAGAATAAATGCTTCAGGCTCTCTGCCCACTGCCTGAGAGAGAGAAAGAGAAAGAGAGAGAGAGAGAGAGAGAGAGGTTTGATCTGTTTTATGAACCCAACAAATTCCACCATTGCTTTTCTTTAATGTCGTACAGTTCCTTCTCAACAGTAGCAGATCTCATGGTCTCCTCTCTCTCTCCTTCTCGTCTCAAGTTCTTCTTTCTGGTACTTTGGCTCTTTAAAAAAAATAAGGTTCCAGGGTTTGTGCTGTGATAAAGCAGCATGTTTCGTTGCTCACCTAACATTGTGGGGCCCACCTCTGCATCAATCTCCCCCACTCTCTTCGTCAATATTTTTAGGGCCACTAACTTGGATGGAGGCCCATTTTCCAAACCAGTATCGGTGTCGGTGTCCGTATATGATACCCGTATCGGTCAGGCCATTATATTGATGTGGTATATTTATTTTGGGTATTGATAACGTGTCAGCCTGTATTAGTCAGTATCGATCGGGTATTAGTCTCCATTCTGATTAAACCAAACGATATTTTGTCGGTCAGGTATTTGTATTGATCATAGGAGATATCGATTTAGATACCTAAAATCATGTGGAGGTCCATACCACACGAGTTACATACCGTGGTTTAAGATCACCTTATCGGAAAGTGTATCAGTTAGTCTGGAATTTGGTCTGATATGCGGAATCAGCATTCATTTTTGCCTATGAATCTGGAAACCAAAATCAAATATTGGATCTCATTCGATTATGTACTGATACGATACGGATACCTAAAACCATGATAAAGACCCTTCACTGGTTCTTTGTTCAGCTTTGTTTCTCTTGAATGGTAGTCGCCCCCTTCAAATGCTTACCCATGTAATTTGACTTCGCTACAGTGATATTTCAGTTATCATGATTGTGGTTTATTAAGGTCATTTTATTACTTTAAAAAAATGGTATAAAGTCATTTTTGTTTAACAAGAGATGAATAGTAAAAATAATAGAAATATTATATTTTTCTTGTTTGTTTGTCAACAGAAAAGGAAGAAGAAAATTTTAATTTCCTTATGAATGAAGAAATTGGTCGTGGATGGATCACCTCCATGTACATGTACATTTGGGATCCCACCACCGTCAATGAGATGTAGGATCCATTGGATATGGATAGTGATTGAATCCCAAGAACGATACAAGTACATGCAGGTGAACTATTATTCTTCCTTTCGAAATTTGTTTCTAGAAGGTAAAAGGATCTATGTATGATCGTGGATTCTACATGGGATGGGTAGAGGGTTTGTGTGATACCAAATATGCACCAGGGTTTAAAGTATTACCGTATATTTACTTGGTTTGGGTACGAATCTTAATTTTAAAAAAAAATTATTATTGATTTTTCCACAAGAAAGGTTCCTAGCTTCCTAATTTAAAGAAAAAATATTATTGATTTTTCCACATAGAAGGTTTATGAGGCACTTCTAACCATTGAATATCTAGAGAACTTTAGATTGATGATTTCATATTCATATTTGATCAATCATCATGTAGATGTATCCTCTTGATTGATAGTTTATACAACACTTTTGGTATTTTTTTAGTATTTTTAATATTTCATTTTTAGCATATGTACAACTCTGTTAGGATTAAAATTTGATATGTGAACAAAAGACATTAAACTTTATCTATCAAAAAAATTAATCTTATTTAACATACCACAAGACAGAATAATATGGTTTATCTTTAAGTTCTATATGAGTTTGTCAATCCAAAAAACCTATTCCCATAAAACTATAACTTGACCTTGCTTGTAAGATGTCTTTTAATTGTGAGTTTAATTAATTATTAAGCTAATTGATTGGTGAGAGTTCACATTGCATGCATTACCGGTTATTCTCGTTCACCACATGTTAGAGATAAATCAACCCGATTCAATGTATAGATGGACTAGGGTTTAAGAGAGTATTATCTGAATCCTTGTATCCCTAGTTGTTAATTGTCAGGGATGAAAGCGCAAACAAGAAAAAATATGAAGAAGAAACAAAAACACAATACAAGGATTTTACCATGGTTCAGCACCTAATCTGGAATGCCTACTTCCACCAAGAGAATCAGAAATTTTCTTTATTCACAAGAAAACTCTACACATCTCTCCACATCACAAAGTGTTTTCTTTTGCTTTGATTTTATCTAAGGGTTTCCTCATAGAGATAATATATAGGCTCCCTAGAAACCCTAACCCTACACAACTACAGATTAACCTTTGTACATGTAATGGACCCAAACTTAAATAAAAATACAACTCCAATAACTGTGTGAACCCTACAGAATACAAGACACAAACCAACATCAATTTCTCTTTTGCTCATATATACGAAGAAAGCAAAGGAGAATCTCTACAGAATGTGGAAGACTTGTAACAAAGCTTCAACTAACATAAGTGAGAATCAATCTTCAATACACAAGTAAGATTTTATTCAATGTTTCTTTCCTATCTCCATTGTATTCTAGGAACCCTATATGACTTGTTAGGGTGTTTTCTTGATCCTAAACCCAGTTTAATCTTACATTGCTCTCGTAAGACTATAACAGAAAGGCTATTAAAAGCGGAGTTCTAGTAGTCAGTTGAAATGACATATTCATTCATATTGATATTGGATGGATTAGAAGATTCATACCAATATCAGCCAAGACCAATACTAATCTGATACTGATTCTGGCATACTTTTTTAGATAGTCCAAGATCTGTTGGATCAGTTGATCTGATATTTTTTTTAAAAGTAAAATTTCGGCCACACCCTTTATAGTATGGTTTAATTTCATGCATCCACCATTGTTTGCGATAATATCACTAATACCCATTACTTTTTCCGATAAAATCGATTCGGGTTGATTCTGAATGATCTGAATCAAATCACATCAATATCAATCAGACCGATACCATATCAAATACTAAAAATATTAATTAAATGGTTGGGTAAACGGCATGAATCAGTTGGTTTGGTTGCATTATGTGTGTGTAACATTTTAAGTAAAGGTGAGTGGGACTTGGAGACATGGGGTTAGGGAAAAAGGCTTCTAACGTAGAAATGTAGAATCTTTATGAGTGGGGGTGACTTAGATTGACGTGCCCATGACAATCTGTCAGACAACCTCACAGCCTCACAGCCTCACAGCCTCACAGGTAGGGTTGGAACATGTATGAGGAAAGATCCAGTGTTCTACTTTGATGCCACATCAACACCTTTGATGTTGAGATGTGGGCCCTCTTTCTTTAAAATACCACAACACTACAGCTATAGCTTTTGTAGGACTAAATTGATGGTCCTCATCCACCGTCAACATCTAATCATGATGAATTTTTGTAGGCCCCACTTTACCATCACTTTTGGTCCACCCCTACTAAAGACCCTATTGGACTATTCAGAGAGGGGTACATTCTTTTCTGTTCCTCCATGTTTCTTTTTTCTTTCTTTTTAAGTTTTGTATTTAAAGACCCATGTTTTGACAAAAGATGTAAATCAATTCATAATTGTTTTATTAATTTGATTATCTTTGATATCATTTTTTTTTACCTATTTATCCGAAATAACTAATGCATAATAGATTGTTTTATGAGAAATAAATTTAATATTCTATTAAGAATAAAAATATATTTAATATTCTATTAAGAATAAAAATATATTTTGTTTCTTAACATTATGAAATTTTCATAAACCATGATATCTTGTGATCTCTTTATTCGCTCAACTTTAAAATTTAACACGTTTTTTTTTTTTTTTTTTTTTTTTTCCATTGAGTTTGACATCCAACAAATCTAATCAAAGATTTGACAACCAAAAAATACAAGTGGGGTAGTTAAAATCTAGAATAAAAGATAGATTTATTCAAGTTATAGATTTATTCAAGTTATAGAAGGTCTTGAAGTCAATAATATGTTAAAAGGGCAATCACAGCAAAGGGATATTCATGTATTGTCGGTGGTCAATGACATTTTGAGTCTTATCCCTATAAATGCTATTGTTATCTTTTCTTTTATTTCAAGGGTTGCTAATGTAATAGTGCATACCTTTGTCAGGAGGGCTCTAACCATCTCAGGGGAGGTTAGATGGCCCATATCCGATCCATGGCTTGTGGACTCTTGTTCTGTCATGGTTGTTTCCTCTAATTTGAATGAATAGATTTGTTTTCTACAAAAAAAAAAAAAAAAAAAAAAAAAAAAAAGATAAATAAATAAATAAATATATATATATTTTTTTTTGGATAAATGTTAATGGGATGAGCCAGCTCCCTCAACATCGGAGGCCTTCGAAAACTTCTCAAGAAGAAACGTTATCACTATCCGACACTCAGAAATTTTCTAACTATTAATATTTTGTGATCTTCATATTTAGTTAACCTAAAATTTGGACACCTTTACAATTTTTTTTCTTGGTCTTGACATCCACAGGATTTGATAGGAAGTTGAATGGCCAGAAAAGTACAAGTTAGATGGCCGAAATCAAGAACCAGAGGAGATGGATTTCTTCAAGTTATAGCATTTTTCAAATTTTAATATTTAGTGATCTTCTTCTTCGATCAACATGAAATTCAAAATTCCATACCTTGTTTTTCTATACTTGATATCCAATGGAATAGATCAAAAGTTGGACGGTCAAAAAAATGTGTCGTGGTGTCCGAATTGATAAAACAAATAAAGAAAAAAAAAAGAAAAGAAGAAAATGAATGGATAGAAAACTAATGTTATAAAAAAAAAAAATTACACTAAAAGTATCTAATGTTTTGAAAAATTATAACAGAGGTATCTCACATTTCAAAATCATACCAGAGGTACGTCACGTTTCATACATATTATATTTGGGATACCTCATGTTTTATAATATTACACTTGGAGTATTTTTTAATTTTGTACTTTCAAATTTACTCATATTTTAGCATAAATTTTTTTTTGTCTCTTTTCAGGTCAATTTTCGTTTTTTCAACTGATGTACCAATAATCAAGTACCAAAAAAAGATAATTTAATAAAAAACGATCAATCTCTGAAAGTTTTAAGTAAATCTAATGGTTAACTTGAAAGATACCAACATTAAAGTAAGACTAATGTTGAAAATATAAAAAGAAATACCTCTGATATGATTTTTGAAACGTAAGGTATTATTAGTATAATACCTCTGATGTAATTTACTTTAAAAAGAATTTTTGATTTTATTGTTTTATTTTCACTTAAAAACACATGTTCATTATAGTTTTATACAACAAATAAAAAAAAAAAAAATAAGGAAAAAGGAAATCATCTGACCTCCAGGGTTATTTAAATGATACTAAACACCTACAAAAAAAACCTTAATTTGATTTGATTTAAGATTATTATTATTAAAAATTATAATTAAATTGATTAACAATTAATTCTTATTTTCCAAACCAGAACCAAAGATTTATCGCGATCTTTGAAGTTGGACCATTCCCTCTCCAAATAAAAGATTCTAAAAGAGGAGAAACGTCCAATTAGGTGAAAACCCGAAGGTGGGGGAAGGCCAGAAAAAAGACCATCGACGAATCGACCAATCATGATTGAAATGGACTAAAGCTGATCCGTGCGACACCCGATTGGGCTTGGATCTTCTGCAACTATACAGCCCTACAATCCTACAACCCTATTCTGGCTGTTGGGTTGCATTGGTGAACTCATAGATGTGCTTTGGCTGTTGGATTGCATTGGTGAACTCATAGATGTGTTTTCAACTACTCGGATCAGACTGCAGCGAGTGCATGGTTGCAGGAAACCCAACCCCACCCAGTCCCAACCCATGTAGAGCATGGGAAGTCAAATCTTCTTTCTCCAGCCCAGCCTCTACATCTCTTCCCCTCCCTATAGTGTGGGGGATCCAAATCGTCTCCTACAACCTCCTGCCGCTGATCCAAGGGAGCTGGGTTCAGGCTGACCACCTGCCAATACATTGGGGGGTGGGCCGATTGAAATCCGACCCTTGGCAGGCGACAGGACCGCAGGAGAGGATTTGATCAAGATCAGCCAAACCAAGCCAAGGTTAAAACCTAGGATGAGCATAGCCAACTGGCTGGTCCAGTCCGATTTCGATCCGAATTGAAACAATATCGGGTTTTACAAGCTTAACCCAAAATATATCCATTAAAGGTTCAGGTTGGGATGCATTACGCTCAAAACATGTCCATTAAAAGTTCAGGTTGGGATGCATTGCATTGAACACAATAACTAATGGGAAAATCCAATATCAAGTTGTTATTGGGTCGAGTTTATTAGGCTGATTTCAAACCGGCTCAGTCCGGGTTGCCTTCACATGTAACTATTTTTAGCTGACAATAAATTTTTTTTCTTGTAAACGGTTGAGTTGTGATTGATCTTAAAAACATCTGAGCATAGATAATGGATTACATATTTGCATTCGGACTAGTTCAGACTTCTCAACGGGCCTTACCGGTGTTGTGATTGGGTATTATCAGTTCGGACTAATTCGGGTTTCTTAATGGTCTAGTTTGGTCCGGTTTCAGTCTGGGCCAAAACTGTGTCGGTTAAGGGTCGATCCCGGCTGGTTTCGGGTTATATCGGGTTGGCTCAGTCCTGTGCTACCGGGCCGGGCTCAGATTTGAGCCCCTTACCTTTCTTCTTCTTTTTCTTACCCAGCCTCTACCCCTCCCCCCTCCCCTCCCCTCCCCTCCCCTCCCCTCCCCTGGGCGGATCAAGATCAGCCCAGCCTAACCCTCAAAGGGAATTACGTTAGGGTCAGACAAGGCCTGAACCCATGTAAGAGAACTCAGAATTGGATTGAGGATTCAAAAAATCTGGCTCAATCCGACTCTGCTGTAACCATAGCATCAACAATGTCTAAAATCGATCCAATCTAGATTGATGTATGCCATTATTTGTTTAATTTTCTTTTATTATTATTATTATTATTATTATTATTATTATTATTATTATTATTTTTTTTTTTTTTTTAAGTTGGGAGAAAATTTCAACTCTGGGCTGAAGGGGTATTTGTTTGGAACATCTCATCCTAAAAAACTGAAACCAGTTTCCATAATACTAAACCCTTTTATCAAACCACCCCCACAATCCCCCAGAAAACCCTTCCCCTTCCAAATAGAAATCATTGTTAGATTTAAAAGAACAGAACTACAATAGATGTGTTTACGAGGTACAGTGTTTAATTCACTTCACTACCAGCAACAAACCGCCATTAAAATCAAAGCTTCCTTCTTCAAAGTTGAAGAACCAAAGATGAAACTCAAAAAAACCAGTTATTTCCAGTCATTCTTCTTACCTTTATCTGTAACCCGCCTCCTCAGATCTTCAATTTCATCATCACTTTCATCCTTACCCACCACAGTCTCTTTGATCTTCTGTCCAGTCTCCATCGCCGCACCCCATGCGTTCTGCACCGTCTGCTTCGTCTTCTCTCCTATGTTCTGTGCCATCTCCGTTGCCTTCTCCCTTCCTTGCTTTGCTTTATCGGCCACCGATCCGGCCACCTCTCTCGTCTTCTCCTTCACCTCCCCTGCTTTTTCTTTGTCTCTCTCCATCCCTTCCTTCACTGTATCCTTCACCTTGTCTGACATACTGGATGCTCTGTTTTTTGTTTCTTTCAACGTATTCTTGGTTTTCTCTGATATGGAATCAGCTGTTTCTTCTATCTTTTCATCTGCATTTCTTCCCTGCAATGATTCATTTCATATCCATTAAACGGATCACATATATAATTAACAGAGATTCAGAAAAAAGTAGTCTTTACCTCAGAGTATTTGGAAGCAGAGGTGAAAGAAACCCTTGTGATCTTAGCATTAGCAGTGGAACAGAATCGGAAAGGAAGAGAAGGGTTTAGAGGAAAGGATTTGGAAATGTTGAACAATGAGTTCTTCGCTACATTCATGGATGCCATGGTAATGGCTATGATTGTGTCTGCAAATCTATAGAATTATGAATTTTCTTTGACTTTTCTGAAGACATATGGTTGCGAAGTGAAGCAGGTAAGGCCATGGCTGCCCGACACGTTAGCGACACGTTTCCGACATGCTCATAGCTGAACTCTACACGTGTTCACGAAACTCCTAGATAACTGTAAAAAATGTTTAACCTTCGCCGCGATCTTTGGCTGTTCAGTGTTGTGGGCCCGGGAACTGGAAACCCCATCTGAGGCCTGTCAACGGTCCGGTCCGGGTTGATTTGGCCCAAATCAAATCGGTGTAGGGTTTTATAGGCTGACAAAAATATGTCCATTAAAAATTTGGGCTAGGTAGGTTGTACTGTGCACATTAACTAATAGGTGGTTTGGTATCAATTTTGTTATAAGGTCAACTTTGGGTTGGTCGGTTTTGGGTCCATTTACTGGCCCGTAAAGGAGTTTCTATTTTATTTTGGTGCTGACTGCTGATAGAGTTGACCTCCATATATCCAAATCCTTGACATTTGGGTTAAGACGAAGTTCGGTTAGGACTATATTATGGTTTGGGCTTTGCCAATCCGCCTTAATGGTCCAGTTTCAGGCTAGCCAGGATAGGACCAAGACCGAGACCGAAAAATATTATAACAAACTAACCCGAAACATGTCCACTATTAGGTCGGTTTGAGTTGGTTTCGAGTTAATTTAGGCCGGTCAAGGCTACTAGTTCGATATCAAAAAATTGACACCCATACCACCATCATCCATTTAAGTAGGGTCCGATGACAAAATTTGGCATCACCAATTCCTTTTAATGCACATTCATTGGGTTATTACAACAAATATAAATGGATCATATATTGACGGATACAGATACCCCTAAATGGACTTGGATGCGAATACAATTCGGATTTTCAACTATCCATTTACAACTTTGTCGTGTATAATCCGGACCGTCTCCCCCAGCGGATATGATTCATTCTCAAACTATGTCTCTCAATTGTTTGTCTCATGATTCTCTTTTTCTCTCATCTAAAACCTATCAAAACTTCAAGAACCCTAAGATCTACTGTTGCATAATTTTTTTATTATTATTAATTGAGTATTTATTTGAATCGGATGGATTATATTCCAAATTATCCGAATTCAGATAAAGATACGGATTCCAAATCAGCTTCAGATTTTTGAATATCCGTTTACGCTCCATATACATATATGTGATTGTCAGATCTTACCAGTGACAAGGTTAGTTGTCACCTAACTGGTTGACAATTAGCTTTTTCCAATTATAATCAGATAAGAATTTGGGTTGGAGAGTTTTAACCTAGCCCGGTCTTTGGACTAGGTGAATCTGCCTCCGATTTTATATTGGGCTGGGCTTGAGCCCAGTAGGCCTTACATTGATTGAGATAGGCTGCTGCCAGAATCTATTTGCTCAATAAAATCTACAAAGAGGTTTTCTAAGCCTGCTACATTTTTGTGTCACGTGGAAGGGTAATTTAATGATTCCAACCACTCTATATCTAAGAAATGGTTTGGATTGAACACGTGTTAAATTTCAAACAAATTCCTATTAGAATCTATTGTGAGTTGACCGTTTTTGACACGAAACCTCTATGTAGCCCTTTGACTAATTTCAATTGAGATGAAGCTTGATATACAAATAAGTATTTTAGGGTTTACTTGTTCACAAAATTGCAATCCCATTTGACTAACTACATAGTAAAACTAGGGTTCACCTATAGAACCCTCTACAGAACCATCTGCCTAGAAATGGCGATTTCCTTATTTTAATACGTATGTCTGTATTAGCATGCCTGTTTTATTTTATTTTTTTAAATCATCATGCATGAATATAATTCGAACTAGTTTTCCTTCGCCCACAGTGAAGATAGAATCTCTTCAACCATAGGTTATGATCCTTGGATGATTATTATAATATAGTGGGAAAGGTATTTTGAAAATTCGTATTGGAAAGGAGAGGTAATAATGAACCTTAATTATTAATTTATTTTCACCCTAAGTTAAGGGAAACTTTGTTCATATAACCCAACATGTGAAGTTTAAAGGAAAATATGTTTATTAAGAAATTCCCTTTTTTTTGCAATCTAACTTGGAGAATGATCTTCTCAAGTCCCGAAGATCTCCACAAAAGGGATAAAATCAATACACGTATTGACTCACATTCTTTCTCCTCATAAATACACTCTCTTTGACATAATTCATTAAAAAATCCTCTGATTGGAACTGTTTACTCAACTGATCCTTCATTGACTTCCCTATTTTGAAAGGGAAGTCCAATTTGATTTAACTTCATAAACCCCTTTTTATTATCCACACTTATCTTCTTAAATAGAAGAGAGGTAACAAGGTAACCTAAAACCCAACGATAACATGCTAACTCTATTACTTAATCATAAGAGATTAGCTACAACAACGTACTAAAATACTACAAAATTTAGGGAAGCTGAGTTAAATTTTTTTCCTCCTTTCAGGTTTTAAATTTTTTTATGATTCCTAGAGCTTTAGTCCACCCAGATTTCCTCAACAAATTCTGATGATAGAAAAGAAGTTATTCCTCCTCATGGTTCCTTTCTAACATGGTGGTTGATAACAAATTTGAGACTGAACACATCCACTGTTCCTGCATGGCTCCATTGAAAATGAGGATTCCTCAATCCTCAATCCTCAATCCTCAATCCTCAATCTGGTTCAAGTGAATGTAATATGAGACAATCACAATCTTCTTTTATTTGAGACAGGTTTCAGTGGCAAACATCTCAAAGACAACTTATGATAAAAAAAAAAAAGAAAATGAGGTACAGTTATTTCTAAAGTACAGATGTGAATCCAGTTTCAGTTCTGCCATATAAAAAATAGAAATCCATAACCCAATTCACACATTACTTTCCAAGTAAAAGTAAAGCCTATCTGTGTTTTCTTCTTGATGATTATTATATCCATCAAGTCAGCAAGATTTTTCAAACTGAACCTTCACCAAAGTCAGGATTCTCAAGCATAATGGCTTTCAAACTGTGTTTTTAAGATTTAGGATAGATTCTTTCAAACTGTGTTTTTAAGATTTAGGATAGATTTGATGGGCTTTGGGAGAGGAATTTGATGGGATATTACAGTGAATCTGAAGTTTGGAAAAAATTTTATATGCCAACCACTAGAACATTTCGCTATCTTGCTAATGTTACAGTCACTATATTCTTTAATTAGTGGATCTTCATATATACCTTGAAAAAGAATTTCAGGCTCCACATACTTTATTTCTTACTTTTGGGAAAGAAGATGCTCCATCCAGACTTGGAATATGAGAGGTCATTTACAACCAACCAAATTACAAACAGAGACAGTTCAAAGCTGAATCCTTCCCCACCCCCTCTGTCTGTAAACACTTTCAGAATGCAAAATGAGAAATAGACATAAATCAAAGCCCCTTTAACAAACAATAGTTGTGTTGCCTCCCCTCAATTTTTTCTGTTCAGTACCATTTCTTTTTCTGTGATAGAATAGTAATACAAGAGCAGAGCTACCTAAAACAAAAGATACCAGAGTCTCCAGTTGTGTCATTTGTATGTGTGTGAGAATCAAAATAAGAATAAAGCACTGAGTAGCAAACTTGGTGTAGTCTGAAAATACAATATGTAGATTGTTAATTGTAGTTTAGTAATGAAGTTGAAAAAGATTATCTTACTAAATTACAATTAACAGTCAACAGAAAATTACCCACATTATCAGGAACTCATCTCCAGCTAATTGGTCTGACAGTTCAGGTGCTGTGGTGCAGTTGAGAACCTCCCTGCTTGGCATAATCAAACCAGAAGGCCCATAGCCCGGGAGCCTCATTCCTCTTGGCAAAAAATGGAACAAATCGACTACGATCCTCTGGTAGGATTGAAGGGAACCATGGAAATGATTATCGGTGTCATGGACCAGTTAACTTTGGGAGCTTCAAAGAGTTTGAGGGATTAGTGAGTCACCATCAACTATCAGATTCAAGTACCAAAGCAAAATGATGAGCCTAGGTAACAAGAAGACAGACATGGGTTTCGGTGGCTAACAAAAAAGCAATCCAACACAGGACACCAATCCTGCTCTGATAATCATATAGGTTTATATAGAAAGCAGAATTAATGCTGTCAAACATATGTACTGGACACAACAGAATGAATGTGCTTGTTACACAAATTTATACAGGATATGGTTGATCCGAAAACATGGAATCCAGAATCTCTGAGTGGGTGTAATTTCAAGGATATGTGTCTTCATTGTCCATAAAACTAAGAAAAATACAAATCAATCTCAAGAAAGGTCTTCTTAGGGGTCCCATGCATGCCATTTTTAGGAACAAAATTTCATGGCAGTCAAATTCCCTGAAAATGAAGATAATCATAAACCTAATAAATACACAGGAAATCAAAGGTTAGATTCCAACTATAAACCAGACCCAATAATATTCTCTACGTTTAAATATGGCTCTGACCTGTTGTTGTATCACAGTATCACTACGTATTATTTCTTTAATAAACTCAACCGTTACCTATTTAAAAAAATAGCAGGATGCAGAGATGGGAATTATAAAATGATTGGAGGTATTTCAAATTCTTTTTCTTTTTGGATTGTGTTTTCCAATTCTGAGGAATAGTAATATAACGCATTGAATAAAACATGAAAATAATTTAAGAGAGATAGAGAATGTAACAATAGAAAGTCAAATGGCAGAAGAATAACCTTACAGTTGGACTTTATGAATTTCTAATTACGTGAACAGGAAACAAGGACCAAAAAATGGCATAGTATAGGAGATCAAGCATATATACATGTGAAATGATGCAAATCCAAGTTACCTGTTTATGACATAATATATTTCAAGACTCTAATTCCCACCACACAGGTGCGAAAGCTGCAGCCATTCATAGGTATTAGTATAAATCATGTTTCTCTCTTACAATCTTTCTTCTGTTACATTTGAGACATACTAACAGCCCATCCCGAGCCATTGTGAACAGGAATTCAATTTATATGCAACAAAAAACATCTAAACAAGCTGAGTTAGGCACCATCAGGAGCTACAGCATTAAGTGATGAAACAACTTGTTCGATGGAGGGTCTGCGTCTTGGGTCTTCATAAATGCACTTGCATGCAATTTCAAGTACCTCAAGAAGCTGTTTCTCTCTAACCTTGCCCCAGATTGATGGATCAATAATTTGTTCTTCTTTCTTCTCAGATTTCATTTGAAGCACCCATGACACCAAGTCTCTGCAGCCCTTCACTTTACAAACATCCACAGGCCTCCTACCAGTAAGAAGCTCCAGAAGAACAACCCCAAAGCTGTAAACATCACCTTTAAATGTTGCTGTCAATGTTTGACTGTATTCAGGAGGGATATATCCTAAAGTCCCAACCAGATCTGTTGTTACATGAGTGTCATATGGATGAATTAACCTCGAGAGACCAAAATCAGCCAAATGAGCTTCAAAATTTCCATCCAGGAGGATGTTGCTAGATTTTATGTCCCGATGTACAATATTTGGTTCGCAGACCTTGTGCAAGTAAGCCAATCCCTGGGCAGTTCCTTGAGCAATTTTAAGCCTAGCATCCCATTTCAGCACTGACCTTCCATCAACTCTCTCATGCAGCCAATAATCCAAGCTTCCATTCTCCATGTAGGAGTAAATCAGTAACCTGCCATTACCATGCCTGCAATAACCCTGCAGAGGGACAAGGTTTTTGTGCTGAGCTCTTGAAAGGGCTTCCACTTCAGCCCTGAATTCACGTTCCATCTGTCCACAGTCCTCAGAGAGCTTCTTGACTGCAGCTTTTGACCCATTAGGGAGGTTGGCTTTGTACACTAGACCGAATCCTCCACAACCAATTATGTTGGCTTGGTCAAAATTGTTTGTAGATTTCAACAGGTCACCAATGGTTAGTTCCCTATTATCTGAATTTTGGAACAGAAAAACCAACTTTGAAGGCACAACTGCCTCTGATAACCTATGTGTTCTGCTCATTTCCTCCTCCACATCATCAATTGGATTGTCAGCATCCTTCCTTGACATGTTAAGCAGGACAACAGCTAAAAGTAAGGCAATCCCAACTCCAATACTGATTGTCATTCCAAGTATACTGCTTCGGCCAATCTTACTGTTTAGCTTTGCTGGGATTCCAGGATTTCGATCCATATCATCAACAACATTGCAGGGATCAATTAATGGGCTGCACAATCCTGAATTCCCTTCGAAACTTGAGTTGGGGAAGCTGAGAAACTGCCCACCAGTTGGAATTGGACCTCGCAAGTGATTATTTGCCACACTGAATTTTGATAAGAATGTGAGCTTGTTAAATGATGGGGGAATCAAACCATAGAGATCATTGGAAGACAGATCCAAGACCTCCAAGTTTTCCATATCAGAAATGGTGCCTGGGATGCACCCAGTTATACTATTCCTGCTCAAATCTAAGGCATGTAGTTGTTTCAACCGTCCAATCTCAGGCCATATTGTCCCGTTAATTCTGTTATTGCTCAATAATAATGATGGAGGGAAACTAGAGGCCTGATTATACTGCAGACCATTGGCACTCTGGTTACGCTTTACATACAGTGGGATGCCAACAGAGGTGCTAAGATGAGGGCCATTGCTGTTTGAGAAAATGAGGCTCTTTAGTTCTGTCAAACCTTTTGGGATTTCTCCTGTCAGAGAATTATTGGAGATGTCTACGTAAAACAAATTCTCCAACTGGCCAATCCAAGTAGGGATGCTACCATTCAAGTGATTCCATGACAAGTCCAGGACCTGTAATTTCCTGCAATTCAGTAACCACATGGGGATTTGCCCTCTAAGAGCACAGTTTCCAGCTGCAAATACCATTAGATTCTCAAACCCACTGATATTGCTTGGAATTTCTTCTGCATGGAAATTCTTGGTAATTACAAGAGTAGTGAGATTTCTGCAATGCTGAAGTACATCCAAAGCTCCTGCTAAGTTCTCAAAGCTGTTGTTTGACAAAGAAAGAAAGGAAAGAGATCCGAGCTTTGCAAAATCAGTAGGGACCTGGCCAGATAGGCTATTTTTAGCAAGGCTCAAGGTTTTCAACTCAGCACATCTGGACAAGGTAGCAGGAAGTGTACCAAGCAAATGATTTGTGGCAAGATCAAGTGAACTGAGATGAGGCATTCCAGTGAAATTAATATCAATAAGCCCCGTTAGAGAATTGTTCCTGAGATCAAGCACCTGAAGCTTGGAGCATAGTGCTAGAGTAGAAGGCAATGACCCGGAGAAGGAATTGGAGTGTGCAATTAACTGTTCTAGTTTCGTGAGATTCCCAAAAACATTTGGAAATGTACCCGAGAATCGGTTTCCAAAAATAACTAAAGTTTTAAGATTGGAAAGCTTACTGATACTCTCGCTCAACTGACCAGAGAAATTGTTGGCTGCCATTGAAAGCTGCTCCAAAGATGACAACCGAAACAGAGTATCTGGCATATGACCTGAAAATGAGTTGAAATCGATATGCAATTGTTGGAGAGACGCACTGCAATTGCCTAAACCTTCCATCAAGAACGGACCTGAGAAATGGTTCATAGATAAATCAAGAACCCGAACTGCATTTGAGGTACTGCACAGTTTAGTAACGATATGGCCAGCAAAGGAGTTGTTGCTTATGTTGAGGACAGCAAGATTTGGAAAGCCTTCGATTTCGAACAAACTCCCATTGAAGGAATTGCTAGAAATATTGAATGATCTGATTGATTTCAACCCATCAAATGCTTCCACAATAGGCCCCGCAAGCAAGTTGTAGCTGAGATCAAGAACTTCCAGCTGCTGCAAATTCGATAGCTCTGGTACACTACCGTGAAGAAAATTGAACGAAAGATCAAGAGATTCCAGGTTATCCAGGCGACCCAAGGAGCTTGATATCTTCCCTGTTAGACCCCTCTTTCGAAGAATCAGCATCGAAACTCTATTCCCCATTGAAGCATTACTCCCTCTCTTACAGACAACCCCATCCCATTGACAGCAAATCGATTCATCAGACCATGCAGAGATAATAGACCCATCTGTGAGGTTCCCTACGAATTCCTTCAGAACCCGCAAATCATTTGGATCACAGGTCTGGCTCAATGCTCCAGGGCCCAGAAATGAACACAAAAAACAAACCACGAAAACCCAGTTTAGCGTTGGAACAGAATCCAGAATCACCATTACAGAAACCAAGGGAGATCGCCAGCTTAAACTAAAACCACCACCGCATAAACTCTCTTCAATCTTACTGTAGATTTTTCTTCTGCCTGCTCCGGAAAAGAAAGAACCCCAAATGAAGAAAACTTCAGACCCACATCCCAAAAACACCTCAGAAGCCACAAAACACCCGACTACAGCACTCGCAAGAGGAAGCAAGAGAGATCCACACTTCCACAGTAGCAGATTTCAAGCTCAAATCAAATCCCTAGACCAGAAACCAACAAACCCATATGTGCTGTTCAATCGAAAATTTCAAAGAGATTGAAGAAACCCACATGTGAATAAAAGAAACTTCTTCAGACTCACATCCCAAAGCACCTCAAGAACCATGCCCTGGAAATCTCCCCTAGTCCTTATCATCACTTATAAATGAAGTAAGAGTCTCCCGTGAATACTCTCCATCAAACGCTTATTTTCCTGCTAACAGAGCTTTGAAAATCAAACCTCCATTTACTTTGTATTATGAACTTTTAATTTTCAACAAAAAAGGGACAGTAGAATCCAGAGGAAGAAGAAAGCAGATAAAAGACGACACTCATTGATTTCAATTCAAAGTGTGACAGGCCCAACACCATGAATGAATCTAGCATTACCGGAAAGGAAAGTCTTTGTTTGTGCCCACTTCGGACCTTTGTCTCTTAATATAATAAATTAAAATGCTTAGTGAGATCAAAACGAAGGCAGAGGAGCTGACCTTTGACGATTCCTGAATCCTGATTCCTCCTCATCACCAACCAATAGCTATATTTGTCTTTATCTCTCTCTCTCACTCTCTCCCCCCAAAATTAGTGGGTCTGGTCTGGCCATGGTGGGTAGATGCAGCAGACAGTGAGTGAAATGTGATTATAATAACTAAGGTAGAGGTAGACAAATCCAAAATGAGCAAGGAAGGTGAAGAGAGAGAAAGGATTAAGGTTGAAAGATGTCAAAAGAGAGAGGATTTGAATCTGAATCTGACGGTTGAATTCATCAAATGACGGATTTGAACCGATGGATTAAGCGGCGGATGTCACGGGGGTTTGTGCAGGTATGTGACCGGTCGCATTCATTGGATCAACTGCCCAACTTGATTGCTTACTTACATGTGAAGAAGAATTAAATGAGTGCGTATGGTGTCAAACCCTACCCACCTCCCTTTTTCCTCCACACCCCACTTCCTGCTTTTGCTTTGCCACCGGTTCTTCCGGTTATCAACTTACCTTTACTCTTATATGTAGGAATATTTAGCAATGAGGACCCTCATAATCTTCCAATTTGGCAAACAGATACCTTGTCTCTTTAAAATTAGATTACTAGTCTTGGGAAAAAGGATCTTTAAATTTTGTTGGGGACCAGTTTTAGTATTTGCGAATTCTTCTAAGGGAACGGTTTGCATAGATGGACTCTGTATGTATGGATCCACATGTCTCCCGCCTAGGTTTGGGCGGGAGACTGGGCGGCCCGGATGGATGGCCGCCATGTGGCACTCTGAGGGATCCGAGCCGACCCCCAGTCGGCTCAGCTTGTTGACTGGGCGGTAGACTCAGATGGAGGGTTTGGATCCCTCCGAGTGCCACATGGTGGCCATTCATCCGGGCCGCCCAGTCTCCCGCCCAAACCCAGGCGGGAGACGATTTCTGTTCGTGTATGTATATGATCAAGGTATTTACCTTTCGAGATTATACTTCTTCATTTAATGGTTGGAAGTCGAGATTATACTTCTTCATTTAATGGTTGGAAGTACAATCATATAATTAGATAGTCACATATGAAATATTTTACCTTTCCTTCACGTGTTTCGTCATTTGGGTAACGTTCGGCTCATGTTCGTTTGCCAACTGACGATGGGGATTTAGCTTGATTCACGATTCACGGTGTCATTATGTTACAAGAAGAGTGAATCTTACCAGCATCTTTTCTTTCAATGGGAGACTTCACTTGTAGTTTGGTGTGAATTTTTGTCTATTTTTAAGTTTGATTGGCAGGGTTTCCTGTCTACACAACTATTGTATTCATGGTGCCAGCGTAAGCGCTGCTTGACGAGGTTGCAGGATCTTTGGGATGCTGCCACATTCATGGTGGCGAACGTGATTTGGGAGGGCCGTAATTAATCAAGTGGTGTTCGATAACCCCAAGGGAGTAGTTAAGTCGGCCAGGAACCCATGCCTCAGGAAGCAGAAGATACTGAGTTCAACTCTTCATACTACTTGGGACCACTCATACTGAACCACCTAAGTCCATAGATGATTGGTTGATTGCATCTCGGTTACACCTTCATACCAGAGTTGGAAAACAAAGGATGGTGAGGGAGTTGTTTTGGAAGCGCCATTGCACCCATAGTTGAAATTGAACATTGACGGATGTTCACTTGGTAATCCAAGATATTCTAGTGCAGGAGGCTAACCAAATTATGGATAGAGAGTGATTCAAAGGCAGTTGTAGAATGCTTCCGCTCTCGATAGATACCATGGTTCAGGACAGCTTCGGATCAGCTTGGTTGCCAGTGTTGATAGGATGGATTAGAGTATTGTGCATTGCTTTCGTGAAGGGAATATGGTTGCTGACGGTTTGGTGAAACAAGCAGCAGGGTCCCATGTTGCCCACCATTGGTCTACTTGTCCTTCTTTTATTGCTAGAGATGTGGTCTAGGATGCCTCGGCGTGTTCCCAATATCATTTTACTTAATTTTCTCCCTTTCTGATTCTGCTCTCCTCTACTGGTGACAATTCCGAAAGTGGAGCGGGTTAGTTCTAATGTTCTTGAATTGTTTATTTTTCTTTAGTCTATAAAATTCTGATTTTTAACTGCACTTCTTCATTTTACTTGAAAGTACGATCGTCTATATACACAGCTGTCTATGAAACCTCTTTTCAACCATTGTGTCAAGTATCTGGTTTTGGGCTGTGGATATGGTTGCTTACTCATTGTTGTTGTAAAGTAAGCCCACTACCACATGTTGTGATCATTCTTTTGTCTGTGGAAGCTGATTTTGGGACCATTTGATCCATAGGTTGAATGGTTTCCAATGCAAGCTAACACCAACTTCAATGGCCTTACCATAGGCAACTAATTCCAATACATTCTTATTTATATTAATTAAATAAGCAGTGCAGTGACATTGCAATTTGCAAAGCACATAGACTAAGTTTGGTTAGAGATAGGGGTGTTAACGGGTCGGTTCGGGTTAATTTTGATTTGGATTAAGTTGGTCTTGAACTTCTTGAGAATAGTCCAAAATGTCCAATAAAAGATTTAGGTTGGGGTGGACTGCATAGTACACGTTAGTTAACGGGTCGGTTTGGTGTCCTTTTGTTATCGGACTAGTTTAATGGACTCTTATCGGTCCTTTATTGGTTCAGTCGATAACAGGCTCTGTCGGGTCTATTATTGGGCTGATTCGGTTTCAGTCTTATTTGTACGGTTTGATTTTGACTTACCAATTGGTCTGGTTTGATTTCAGCTTTCATCGGGTTCTAAAACACAAACCAAATTCTGTCCAATAAGGTTCAGTTTCGATTTGGTTCAAACCAAACTGATTTGGCTCGGTTTCGATTTTCCATTTAGGGCCAATTTGCCACCTTTAGTTGCTAGGAAATTAAAAGAAAGAGAAGTAAAAATTTTCAAACCTTAAAAGGCAACTTGTATTGACTAACACAATATTATTGTATAAACTACTAGAAATTTGTGATCATATTTAGTAAATGATACTTATTAGATATAAAATTTAATTTAAATTTCAAATGCAAGGGAATTAAGAGCAAAGTAAAATGTAAACTAATAACTGATTAAAAAGATTATTTACGTAGTCATGCCACGCCATGTGTTCTAATGATTTCAAAAGTTTTCTTTTTAAATTTAAAATATTCATTTTCTTTTCATTTAATTTTCATTGCAATCAATCACAATGGTAAGGAGGCTAAAACATTTCTTAGAAGTTGATGAAGAGGGGTTCCTAATTTTCAAAAGAGGAAAAACTCATGGCAATTGATCTTCTTCGATGCATAGAAATGAGACATATAATTCTTCCCAAAAATTAAAAAATTTCTTATGCGAGTAATTAATAAATAGAATAAGGAAAAATTAATGTACACTGCAAGTACTATACGTTCTCTTACATTCTCTATCGTCTTGAATATTTTTTGTCTCCTGTGTGACCATGTGAGACCTCTCTCTCTCTCCTTTGCGACTATATTGTTGGATATAAATACCATTAATCAATAGGAGTGCAACGCATGGGAGTCCTCGGAACCTCCATGCGATTGAGGGCAAAATCGTCTTTTCACCAAAATACCACTGTCAGGGGCACATTTATCATTACCAACTTAAATCAAGGACAAATCCAATCTTCAGAATTTTGGCATCGTACTGCAAAGGTGCGTAGGACCCCACTTATGATCCATTTCCAAATCCCTATAAAGGGGGCCTAAATCTCAAGGTTTCAAAAAATACATTTACTGTATATTTCACTTTCTACCCCTGTATTTACTATTCACTTAATCGGACATTCCTAAAAATACCAGCATTTACAGTTTGTTGCAAAGAACGACCGAAGGCTAAAAACCCGATCTCCCTTGCCTAGTTTTTTATCGTCTGCAGATTTGTCCCACTTTCAAAGATCTTAGTGCGGATTCTTCGGCAACACACGTAAAACCACATTTATACGAGTTGTGAGACATCCCCTCTAATGGGCTCATTGACTTAGCATAGAAAATGCCAATATACGCGACCAATATAGATCCCCTACCCATAGAATAAAAGCAAAATGCATTTTTAGGGTTTCTTTGGTATTGTCTATATTTATGTTTATGAATTATTTATGACAAATCGTTCTTGAAAATAAATTATGAATCATAAATAAAAACAATTTGATACCACTATATATAAAAGAAGAAATAATAAATTATGACAATAATGATAGACACCTTCTAATTTATTTTTTGATTTGGGATTATATTAATTTATTTTAAATATAAATAAATAACATAAATCATACCAAACAACTACATTAGAACACAAAAAAATAAAAAATAAAAAATAAAAAATAAAAAAAACCTCCAAAATTTGGCCCATGTTTGTTGGTATTGATTTGTCCCAGCGGGTAAGATTAGCCCATTTTGTGGACACATGTTTGGTATACTAAGGCTTGTCTAATTATGTGTTTAATTTAACTTAGGTTCTCTTTGGTATGTATTATTGAATTAATTATATTATACATTATGATATATGTAGTTGTTTGGTATGATTTATAATACTTATTTATATTTAAAGTAAATTGATATAATCTATAGTCTATAAATAGATTAGAATGTGTTTATAATTATAGTGATAATCTAATATTACTTCTTTATGTCTAGTAATATTAAATAATTATTATTTATGACTCATAATTTATTTTTATAAATGATTTATTATAAATAATTTTTAAATATAAATATAAACTGTACAGAGAGCCTTAATCAATTCCATTTAATAATTCTATATTGATCTGTATGATTATATCAATTGCGTCTCATTAACTTCTTAATCCAGATTTTTTTTTAAATCCAAAGTGGTTAGGAGAAAAACACTCTCTAAGAAAAGTCTTATACATCAAATCAAATGATTTGATACTTCGATTAAAAGTCATCCAACATGATAAGAAAGGTAGGAACAGTATTTAGTGGGTTAAAGAAACTTTTAGGTAGATATTTAACCACTTATTCTAAACTCATGTGAACGTATTGTATGAAGGTGTGTATATTGTACGCTGGTTAAGGGCGACAAATGGCTGGTTTGGGTTGGTTGAAAATGGATCTCGACTCAATGTACAATTGGAAGGCACATCAAATCACAACGAAGGTTTTAGTAATTGGTTCGAAGATTAAGATGTTATGAATAATCTTACATTGCTTAGAGATTAGAATCTTTGGTGTTTTTATATATGTGAGGGTCTCTTTATTTACTAGTTCAAACTTTTGAGATGGAAACTTAACATGATATCAAAACTCCAAATTCTTTCATTACAGTCACTCAAAAAGAGGGACAGTCATCCAAAAAAAAAATAAAAAAAAGATTAACGGTTACCAGAACACATATTGCTTAGAGACTGAAACCATGGGTATCTTATATATGTGAGAGCCTCTCCACTTATTAGTTTGAACTTTTGAGATGAAAACTTACTAGGATTACCTAGAGTAGAGTGAAAGTTGTCAAGCAGTGGTTGTCTTTTGTCAGGCCAAGACCCTAGAATAGAGTAGAACCACTTGAAAATGGTTACTAGTAGAAACATGATAGTCTGTTATATACCTAATAGGGTGTGATCTTGTATATAAATGTTATGTACCTAATAGGGTGTGATCCTGTATATAGATGCTAGATTGGACAAGTTTAGTATGAGATAGGCTAAATGACTTGATTTAATGTGTTCCATAAGCTCTAGAGCTTTTGATGGATCAATCTAGTGCAAGTTCCAATTTTTCCATCCTAAATTTGTGAAGCCCGATTTTCGTCCTTTTGTTCAGGCTCAAATGCCTCCTATATTGGAAGAGGATGATTCCTTCACCCATGAGGAGAGCTGGATGGATTCCGATGAGGAAGCTCTATCTTCAACTAGTAACTTGGTTGTACCTGGTGATTCTTTTGACTTCGTCACTTTTCTTTTCTATTTATACTGCTTAGTTTTCAGGTGTCCAAATTTTGGGGGAACGTACGCTCTCAAACAGGGCCGTTAGGTCTTCTCGGCGCTTGAAAGGGAAGGTGGTGTTGGGTCAGGGTTCTTCTTCGAAGCGGAAGAGACGGTCGTCACCTGTCGTGAGAGAGTCTGTGACAATAAAAGTCTCCAATTCTCCCAGCGACCATGACATCCCAATGGATTTCCCGGAGGAACCCATAACCAGGCGCCTCTGTTTGGGGAGTCAAACCAGTTCGCCGAAGGGGAAGTCTTTGTTACAAATTAGATCGTGAAGACCATTGATAGTGGTTTATCGAATACATGGGTGGCTAGGGAGCTTTTGTGCCAAATCTGTCTCCTGGGGGATCAGGAGTTTTTTGTCGAGAGGACTCTTGAAGAGTTGAACAACGAAATTTCTTTAGCCTTGTGTTCCAGTTTCTTATCTGCTTTCGATTTTTTGTCCGGTCTTTGATTGCTAGTTTTATTGTCTGCAGCTTGCTAACTGTTTCCATAGAGCTTCCATGGGATTCTAGTCTTTGGAGGGTAGGTGTGTAGTGGCTGAACAGAAATTAAAGGTGGTGGAGGAAGCTCTCTTGAAGGAGAGAAAGAGTAGGAATGATGAGATACACTCACTGCGGGCCAGGACTGTGAGAGCCTTAGATAGAGGAAAAGAATTGAGAAGGAGAAAGCCGTAGTGCTGGAAGTGAAGCTTAATCTGAAAAGGCGCTTTCACGAAATGGTGGACAGCTCTGTAGACCAATTCAGGAAGTCTGAGGAGTTGAAGGCAATGATTCGTTATGGGGACGAGTTTGCTTCTCTTCGTGAAGAAATTAGTAGCACTACTTGTAGGCGGCAGTTTTACTTGCTGCGTGACTTTGTCTTGGCCAAGGATTTGAATTTTAATTTTTCTGACTTTGGAGTGCCGTCTTCTCCGGTGCCTAATGAGTGATGTTGTAGCACCTTTTTTTTTTTTTTTTTTTCTTGTCTTGTAATTGGCTATTGTAATTGCACAATTCGTCTATTCTTTTTTAAGATATCTAGAACCTTTTCCGCACTGAGCTTTGCATTTCCTTTCGCTTTTATTCTCATGAACTTTGGAATGTTCCACTTTCCTTGAGTTCATAGTTGGTGCATGGTGCATGCACTTGGTTCCGAGTAACATAGGCAGTCGTTAGACCCCATATTTCGTGCGTCACTTTTCAGCGAGTTGTATTGATCCGTTAATTACGTGAGCTGCAATGTTATGGATTTGTGGGATGGTCATGGGTATATAGTCCAAACATTCCACAAGTCATTGCTATAGCAGTTCGCGTTGAGACGTTACTTAAAAGTTCACAAAGCAAAAGGTTGGGATGTAAGACATTTCATTAAAATTTTCTCATGTCCATTACATCATTGATAGAATTTTTGTAAGTTTTTGGATTTCCAGGGTTTCTAGATATACTTTCCCTCCTTTGTTTCGAGGAAGAAAGTCCTTGGCCTCGGACCACTCTATATGGCTCCTCCCAGGTTGGTATTAATTTACCTTGCTAGGAATGTTTGGATACAGTGGTACGGTGAAGCACCCACTCATTGACTTTGAATTGTCTAGCTCGGACACGTGAGTTGTAATACCTAGCTATCCTCTGTTGGTATGCCAGTGTTCAATTTAGAGCATTGTCATGGATTTCCTCCAGTAGGTCTAAGTTGGCTCTCAAGTCCTTATTATTATGGATCTCATCATAATTAAAAATACCTGTATGAACGCTTTCGCTCCATACACCAGCATAAAAGGTGTTTCCCCTGTGGGCATCCGACTTGTGTTACAATAGGACCAGGGACACTCGACAGCTCATCGAACCATTTTCCTTTGGCTGTTTCGAGTCGACGAGCTATTCCTCGAGAGATGGTCTTATTCGTGGCTTCCACCTTTCCGTTGGCCTCTGGGTGATAAACAGTTGCAAACTTGTGTTCGATGTTGAAGCCTTCACAAAAGGGTTTGAATTGTTCGACATCGAATTGTGGTCCATTGTCTGCTACCAGTTTTTTCGAGACACATACCGATATATGATCTTGGTCTGGAGAAAAGTTTCAATCTGATTCGTCTCGATCATACTACTGCTTTAGCCTCTGCCCACTTGGAAAAATAATCTATTGTGATGATGAGGTATCTTTTAGAGGATCTGGCCCCCAGCATCAGACCAACAATGTCTAGTCCCTACATTGCAAATGGTAGGGGGCTGCTGATGGATTGAAGTTTGTTTGCGGGCGAATGGCTGAATGTAGCATATTTTTGGCATTTTTCACAATTTGTTGCATACTCGGTGTAGTCGGCCAACATCTTTGGCCAATAGTGTCCTTGATGCAAGAGTCTTTGGCAAAGGGCATGATCATCTATATGGCTGCCACAAATCCCTTCGTGGACTTTCCACATCACATCATGGGCTTCTTTTAGTGTGAGGCATAGTAGGAAAGGACGAGTGAGTGACTTACAATATAGCTTTCCATTTATGACTATATACTAGCGAAATTTTGCTTGAACATGGCGCCTTTCTAATTTGTCTTCTGGCAGTTCACCGGTTTCAATGTAGGTTCTTATGGGATCAATCCAAGTCGTCTCATTGTCGATTTGTTGTATGCCAACTTCTTTAGCTATGCTTTTCTGCTTGAGGACTTCAATGTAAAACAATTTGTCGAAGTCGGAGAGGTCTTCTACTAAGAGCAGAGATAAAGCGTCTGCTTCCGTGTTGTTTACCGGTCTACATTGCTTATTTGGTATTCGTTAAACAAAGCAAGTTGTGACTTTGCTTTTTCGAGGTATGTTAGCATGTGGGGTTGTTTGGCTTCATATTCTCCCTTGATTTGTCTTACCATGACTTGTGAGTCACTGTAGATGTCTAATCTTTTCACCATCAAGAACTTTGCCAGTCTAAGTCCGGCCTAGAGGGCCTCGTATTCAGCCACATTGTTTGTAGTGTGAAAGTCAAAATAAAAAGCGACTAGCACTCTAAAGTTTTCAGGACTGGTGAGTATTACCTTGGCCCCCGAGTGCTTGTCATTCGAGATACATTTACGTATAAAGTCCATGCTGGTGAAGGTTCAACTTTTTGTTTCTTCTTTTTCTACTAGATGTCTTCCATTGTTAGGGTTTTTTCTATGTCGGCGTTGTCTTCTTCAGAAGTTTCTAGGATGAAATCGGCTAATACTTGGGCTTTTATTGCCGTTCTTGGGTGAAATTGTATGTCGAACTCCCCAAGCTCTATTTCCCAATTCACAAGTTGTCCTGAGATATCCGGGCGCCTAAGATTTTCTTCAAGGGCTTATCTGTTAGCACCATGATGGTATGGACTTGGAAGTATGGTCGTAGTTTCCTGGCTACAGTGACCAGAGCGATGGCTAGCTTTTCAACCATCTTGTATTTGGTCTCTACATCGAGTAATATTTTGCTGACTTAATAGACTAGCCTTTGAACCTTGTTTACCTTCTTTATCAAAACCGAGCTAATTGTTGCAGTTGAGATAGAGAGGTAGAATTGTAACTTATCGCCTAGTTCGGGGTAAGTGAGGAGGGGAGGCGAGGTCAAAAAGTTTTTTAGATCATTGAAGGCCTTCTGACATTCCTCTATCCATCAACGTGTATGGTTCTTTTCAAAGTCTTGAAAAACGGTAAGCATCTGTCCGCTGACCTGGACATAAATCGCCCTAGGGCGGCTATTCATCCTGTCAGTTCCTGGACTTGCTTTGGTTTTGTGGGGGCCGCTATTTGCATGATGGCATTTATCTTTGCTGGGTTGGCTTCAATGCCCCTATTGGACACCATGAAGCCTAGGAATTTTCCAGAGCCGACTTCGAATGCATACTTTGTGGGATTAAGTGGCATCTGGTGGTTGCGGAGGATTTCAAATGCTTCCTTCAAGTTGTCTAACTGGTCTCTTTCTTACTTTTCACTAGGAAGTCGTCCACGTAGACTTCCATATATTTTCCAATTTTATTCTCAAAGACTTTATTTACTAACCTCTGATAGGTCACTCATGTGTTCTTGAGGCCAAAAGGCATTGCCTTGTAACAATAGAGTCCGCTGCTAGTGATGAAAGCTATATGAATTTTGTCTAGGTTGTACATCTTTATCTGGTTATATACCTAGAGTAGGCATCCATGAAAGTTAACATTCATGACCCATTGTTGCATCAATTAGCTATCGATTTTAGGGAGAGGATCGTAGTCCTTAGGGCATGCTTTATTCTAATCAGAGTAGTCAATACAAATACGCCATTTTTCTTTGGACTTTTTTACCATTATTATATTTGAAACCCACTATGGCACTCTACTTCTTTGATGAAACCAACAACGAGCAATTTGTCTACTTCCTCTTTTATTGCAGCTTCGTGGTTGGGTGTGAAGTTTCTCTTCTTCTGATGAACCGGCTTTAATTTAGGATCAATCGTAAGTCGGTGCTCCATCAGATCCCTTGGTATCCCTGGCATGTTAGATGCTGACCAGGCGAATACATCAAGGTTACTCTTCAAAAAATTAATCAAATTCTCCCTTGATTCACCTTATAGGGAGGATCTGATCTGGAAATATTTCTACAGTTCATCCTCTGAGATGGGTACTTGGTCTAGCTCTTCAACAGGAGTTCCTCGCTCCTGATTAAAGTCATCTTAAAGGTCTTCAATCTCGATTGATTGTGTCAATAATTTATCATCGTTGTTATCGAGATCGATCTTGTAGCATTTACGGGAGAGTTTTTGATCAACCCTGTAGATGCCTGTACCATTTTTGTTGGGGAACTTCATTACGAGATAATAGCTTGAGATGCAAGCTCTCAAGAGATTGAGTCCTGGTCGACCTAGAATCACATTGTGGCTTGAGGGTACATCTACCACCAAATAAGTTGTCTGAAAGGTCCTTCTTTTAGGCTTGGTCGCTACTCTGGTTTTGAGCACGATTCCACCTTTGACTTGTATCATGTCTCCGAAGAAACTGATTAGGGAGTAAATGATTGGCTGCAATCGTCTTTCATCTAAGTTCATAGCCTTGAACACGTGGTAGTACTGTATATCAGTAGAACTACCTGTGTCTGCTAGAACCCATTTGACCTCATTTATTTTGTCTATCACCATTGTGATGACGACTGCATCCTCATGTGGGACTTTGATATCAATCAGGTCTTCGTCGGAGAATGTTCTAAAGCTAAGTTTCTTAGTTTTATCAACTAATTACTCTAACCTATTCTCCATGGTTTCCCATTGAAGGCTTGCTTAGCAATCCCCATGGTTGCATTCTTACGTTGGGTTTGATATCTCAATTTACATTAAAAACCTTTACTCCTAGTGTTCTAAGGCTACAGAGACAAGGTTCATACCTTACTTGTTGCAGAGAGTCTGTGGAACTCTTCTCTCAGTTTCCTCCTTAGTCTTCTCTTCTTCTCCTTCTTTTACTTCTCGTTCTTTCTCTTTCTCTAGGGTTTACTAATGTTTTAAAAGAGTGGAAAAGGCTGAGGAACGTCCTTTATATAGAGAAAAATTCTCCATATAGAGTTCTCCAACATTAGGAAAGAAATCCTCCTCAAATTAAGAAAGTTTCCATCTCGGAGACTGATCTGGGGTCTCACGGTCAATGGACTACGGTCTCAGAATCCATCGACCATAGGGCAGAAAACATCGACCGTAGGGTCTTGGATCAGTGACTTTTGTTTCTTACCTTATGGTTAACCATACCTACCTAGGTATTCGACCATACACATACTTTTAAGCATTTTTAACTCGATTCATACCTGGTTTTGTGATCCATCTTCACACGATCGGTCCACTTGGTATAGAAATGATGGAAAAACCTGGCACGACACGATTAAACCGGGTTAGTAGAGTGCGGGTCTTACAATATGTCCTCCAGGAGTAGGGTATGTCTCTCAAGGAGTAAGGTGTGTCTCTTAGGGAGTAGGGTGTGTCTCTCAGGGAGTAGAGTGTGTCTCTCAGAGAGTAAGGTATGTCTCTAAGGGAGTAAAGTATGTATATTCTCAGGGAGAAGAGTGTGTATACTCTCAGGGAGCAGGGTATGTCTCTCAGGGAGTAAGGTTTGTCTCTCAGGGAGTAGGGTATGTCTCTCAGGGAGTAAATGTGTCTTTCAGGGAGTAGAGTATGTTTCTTGGGGAGTGAGGTATGTATAATCTCAGGGAGTAGATGTATGTCTCTCAGGGAGTAGGGTATGTCTCTCAAGGAGTAGGGTGTGTCTCTCAAGGAGTAAAGTATGTCTCTCAGGGAGTAGGGTGTGTTTCTCAGGGAGAAATATTTGTCTCTCAGGGAGTAGAGTATGTCTCTCAGGGAGTAAGGTATATATGTGTATATAGACTGGGGTGTGGAATCGTATATGAGAGTCTCCCCAGACTACCTACGTAACTTAGGGTTTGCCCTAAGAATCAGGATCCGCGTAGTTCGAAATAAATTGTTCATTGGGTGGTCTGTTTAAGTCAGAATATGGGTAATCCCGTAGGATCGAGTGATGATCCTAAAAGATCTATGGTTGGATTCACATCACAGTTAACTAGGTTTCTGCACCTTAGGGGAATGAGCTAAAGGATAGGGATCATCCTAAAGCTACCCTTGTAACCTAAACCCCTAATTTTAGAATTGTTGGGCTAGGCTTCATGCTTCTTGATTAAGACTTTTATCTTTTTTGCTTTTACCCTTCTCTGAATGTGGGTGCCGACATGCACGTCCCCACACCTAGAAACGTCTTCTATCAGTGTACATGCACAGCAGTTCGACTAGGGTGTAGCAGAAAATAAGTTCTTTGTTGACAATAGATATCATTCAGGCATGGCATTAGTAAGCATATCAAACATGGCAGTACACTCAAAGCTAACAATGTAAGCATTCTACACATGGTAGTGCACAATATGATAGTGTAAGCATGTGAACATGGTAGATGCAACAATGTAGACAATATCAGATCCTCAATCCAATGATTAGATCTCTTCAAAACATTGATAATCATGATCAACACTTAGATTTCATCAAAACAGCCAAGATCAACGGCTCAGATCTCCATCAAGTTTTAATCATGATCAATGACTCATATCTCATCAAAATAGCTAAGATCAATGGCATAAATCTCACAAAATGATAATCTAATGATTCAAATCACTCAAAATTATAATCCAACCGTTCAGATTCATTTAATTCACTCCTGATGGAATCCAATGGTTTAAACCACTTAAAATCACTTATGATGTCAAATATAATGATTCAAACTCATTTAAAACACCCATGATCAAGATTTAACGATTTAGATTCACCAAAGTCATAATCCAACCATTCAAATTCATTCAAATCACTCCAAAGATAATCTAACGGTTTAGATCGCTCATCATGATAATCTGACCGCTTAGATTGATTAAAAGTACTCCCAAAGATAATCTAACTGTTCAGATTTGCTTACCATGACAATCCAACCGCTCAGATTGATTAAAGTCACTTATCAAGACAATCTGATGGTTCAGTTTGCTTAAAATCACATCTAATGACCATATTAAAATTCACATTAAAAATTTGTAATCAATGGATGTATTTTAATCGTATCAAAATTCTAAATCAATAGTCATGATCAACTCATTAAAATTCAATCATCTGGTCACGATCAATTCTCATAAAATTCAGATTATGTGGTTGGGTCAACCACATTAAAATTTCAATCATATGGTTGGACCAATCTGTGAGGACTAGGGAAATCATTGAAAATGAAAATTATCCTCAAAATTTTCATTTAATTAAGATGTTCAAATTTTCTATACTTAATCACACAAAAAAAAGATCGAAGGGCTTTCACTTTAAGATCTCATCCACTTACACTAGTAGAGGGTAAGAAACTGGAGTCGCCACCTCGATAAGGTCTAGGACCTATAAATGTTGTCCCTCTTTAGAAGAACTCTAATGATTCACGCAATGGAATGACTATCTCGTCTCACCAAAGGCGGGTAAGAGCCAATTTATGAGTTGGGAAGGTGTTAGACACCTAACTCGCCCGGTCATTGGCCAGTCACTCTAAATCCTATCATTTCTTATAGTTTTTGTATACTTTGGGACTATCCATATAGACTATAATATGCACAAAGTGATCCTAATAAGCTTCTAATTCACCCTATACTAATTGCATTACACTAAGGGATACACCTTTTTATAAGTAACAATATGTGTACAAAAATGAAATATACAAATGAAGAGAAAAGATTGACTAATTACACAAGGAATGACATACATAAGAATAAATAGAAAATGAATGAATATACAAATAGAAATGAATGAAATGAACAAAAAAAAAAAATGATAGAATAATAAAAATAATAACAAATGTATGACCGAGGTTTAGGAAACATCCCAGACAGCCTACGGATCCCTATGTGATGGGAATCAGGCCAAAAGTAGTTCAGGCAGGTATGTACGTACCATGTGTGTGCAAGAAGATGGACGCTCTCAAAATATTGGAATGCATCCCAAGCGATGGATGCTCCCATAATCATGAAACACATCCGATGGTGAGAGATGTCCCCACAACAGTGGGACCCATCTTAGTGTAGAGGTATTCTCTTCCACAGGGAAATCCCCTCACTGAGGTAATCCCATAATACATGAAACTTACCTCAATTTGATCGAGTGTGGAGCAAACAAACTCCCCTGCAGCCTACGTATCTGTCGAGACCTTTGTCTCTCGAGAATCAGGTCAAGCGTAGTTCCCATGGCGACGAGCCATGGACACGCGTGGTCAACACTCAGGAAAGGCCAAACGCCTCAGCTCCCTACACACAGGGTTTACTAAACTTCACTCACATCCCATTTTTGGGGTATCCAGGTGGCCCACCCATAGGGCCACAAACTGAAACATACATTTACCCATCGTTCATTTTATTAATAAATTTTACACAATGATTATCCCCATAGCGCTCAAGGATTCAATCCTAGGGCATGTGCAGGCCTCAACCTAAGTGGGCCCACATTGGTCGGTACAAAATCCCAGATCCCATGAGAGGTTGGACTCATTGGAGTCCCCTAAACATCATATTGTGGGAATAGTGGATCCTAACATACATATATTACAATGAAACATTAGAATGGGATACATCTTTAGGGGTTGGGGATTTTATGACGAACTTAAACAAAACATGCAAATTGAAATAGAAGTCGCCTATTATAAACTAACCAAATCCAATGACAAAAAAAAAAAGAAGCTAGTTTTAATCATGGAAACTTCAAGTGGACAAAACATGACAAGCATATATAAAAGAAATAGGTTTAAATCCACACTCCTTAAAACACATTATCATGCCTCAAAATAAACAAAACGCCCATTAGCCAAAGTAGCCAAAACTGGGACTTGCATCATGGTCCTTACAATATTCAGACATGAGTGCTACTATTTGCTTTGACTTGGGGGGGAAATCCTAGGCCTGGGTGAGTCACATATACAAGGATTCCAGGGAACCATAAAAGTGGAATGATGAGGATAAAACAGAGACATCGAAAATTTTACAATCATCAAGGAACCCACGTAGAAACAGAAGTAACTCAAACCAAATAATGGAGTTGGCAGCAATTGAGAAAAACACAAAAATAACTGGGCTAAGCCATGGCGATCACATAACCATCAGGACGAACACGACATAAAAAAAGAATAAAGAAAAAAAGTTGGTTGCAATGCATATCTGATCCCAATGGTTTGAGGAAAGCAAATCCCGTCAGTGGGAATGGAAATCACGATCTGACCAGTTTGCACCTCTCTTCTTCCTTCTGGCCAACGATGGACCCAGCTAATTTCTCCCTTCTCCCCGCATCCAAGCTCCTTCTTCCTATTCTCTTCCTCTTTCTACCTTCCAACCTCTATTGAACTCAAAGAGGGAACTCCCCTCTTTCTCCCATTTTCTTCTCCTTCTCTCTTAAAAAAAACCCCAAAGAGAGAACCATCTCTCTATCTCCTCCTCTGCATGAAAGAAACCCCCAAAACCTTTAGAAGAGAACCTCATGGTTTTCTCTCTCCAACCTACAAGAAAAGGACCTCCTTAGCTCTTATAGCCGCCGAACCCTCTAAAGGTATTTAAAAGATTTTTTTTTTCCTTTTTAAGTTTTCCGAAACTTGTTTTTTCTCAAGTATGACCCCTTAAATGCATTCTCTTTCATAGTCCCATCAAGTCCCTTTTTAAAAAACCATAAAACCACTTCAGAGATATGTTGAAACCCCCACGGTAAAACCCACATTTTTTTTTCTTTTGTTTGTTTGTTTTTTTTTTCTTTCCTCTCCTCTCTTGGACATATCCTACTGTCCCATCACGAGTGATAATTTCATTTTTTTTCTTTTTCTTTGATCATCATACATTTTTTTTAAAATAATATAATGTCACTTGAACAACTAAAAGAATATATGGTTCGAAGATTATCTCTTGATCACTTATATGAAACCCAACTAACAAAACCATTTCTATTCTTTCATCATTAAGTAAGGAAAAACTAAAATAAAACAAAACAAAAATTTATTGAGAGGCAATGACAAAAATGGGGTGATGACACAATCGCATTAAAATTCTCATCACTTGGTCGGACCAATCACATTAAAATTCCCATTACATGGTCGGACTAATCACATAAAATTCTCAATCATATGGTCCGACCAATCTTCATCACATAAAATTTCCATGATCATAAATGGTTCTCAATGAGCATTAGATAGACATGATTAGTAGCCAATATTAAAACACATCAAACATGCAAAATCAATGGGCTATATTTGATGAATCATGTAATGATATTAGACAATATAACAAAAATTTACAATGTAAAAAAGATAAAATAATTTAATAATGTATATGCAAAAAAAACCATACAACAATGAGGCATACATAATTACGAACAATATGTGTATGAAAAATCAAAAGTTGAAACAATAAACAAATAAGCATGGAGGTCACTGTAAATTGAAAAGGGAGGAAACCTTACCTGGTAATGTTTCCGGTGGTGGTAAAGACTATGAACAGTGGGTGCAGGCCATCTAACGATCGCGGCGACGGCGATGCAGGTGATCGCAGGAGTGGCCAACGATAATTGCGGATGATGTCGGAGGTGGTGGAAGATGGTAGCAAAAGATTTGCAGGTCAAGTGGTTGCAGCTTAAGTTTGTGTGTGGTTCGGTTGAGGTCTAGGTAGCAGATCAGTGGTGGGTAGTTCGATGAATGATCGATGGTGGCTGGGTCGAAGGTGGTTGTGCAGATTGGTCTGGGTTGAGGGTTTGTTGTGCAGAGAGGTGTAGTAGCAGATTTTTTCTCTGTTGCAGGCGGTTCGGTTCAGGTGGGTGGTTGAGTAGGAGGTTGGAAGTGATCGGGTAGTAGATGGTGGTGGTTGTTATCGCAAGCCAAAACCCAAAACTCCCTTTGATTTTTTTTTTTTGGTTCAGCTCTCCTACCTTGGTTTTGGAAATCCCCCACCCTTCTCTTCCCTTTCTCCCTTTTATCTCTCCAGTTCTTCACTCTCTCCCATTTCAGATTGGTTTAGGGAGCTAGGCGTCAGGAGTTGGTGGTGCTGCACGGCTGGGTGGTATGGGCTGTTCGGCTGGGCAACTTGAGATGTCGATGGAAAAAGTTAGTGAATGGCTGCATGATATTCGTTTGATAAGTGGCGTGAGGGAGCAGGTTTTGAAGTGTTTAATGAAAGGATGGGTAGGTGGCGGTGGACTGCTCGTTGGAGAGGTGTTGGTTGCAAGGTGGCAGTACATGGAGTGGTTAGCAGGGTGATGTGTCAAGTGGAGCAAAGCTGATGAGCAGTGATGTGCAGGATATGGGTCAGTGTAGTGCTTGCAGGTAGGTGGACTACTGGCTTACCGTGGGCGGAAGGAGCATGGCTGGGCAGATAAGTAGGAAGGTATTAATGGTGATGGGCAAGTGGAGGTGGCTGATAAGGTGGAGTGTGATGTGGGGCGCTGAAGCTGTGTATGTGGGTAAGATGGAGACGGCTGGAGTGTAGCTCGATGTGGGGTTGGGCTGTGTGAGGAGAGATGGCAACATGGTGGTGTAGGTTGGTTAGGTATGGGGTGTTGCATGGTAACATCACCCACACCTCTCACTCTCTCTCTTTCTCACTCCCCGTGTCCTTCTATTTTCTCTCCTCGCTTGATCCTCTCTCTCCTCTCTTCGTCTTATCCTTTCTCTCTCTTCTCGTGTTACTCTCTTCTTGTCGCGTTGGATTCCACTCTCTTGCTTCTTCCTTATATATACATTATATATATAATAATATAATATATATAAATATATATAATAGAACATATATAAATATATATATTATATATATATATATATATATATTAAATATATATGACAAATACATAAAGTGTATGCACATGGGCCGACCCGACTCGGTCTAGACCGGTCTGGGCTGGGTCAGGCTAGACTGGTTGAGTTTAACTGGGTTGGGCTAAATTGGGTTTGAGCTGACTTGGGTTGAACCGAGTTGGGTTGAGTTGGGTTTGACCGGCTCCTCTCCCTCTTTTATGGGCCATTTCAGTACGCATTTGCATGGAATTCTTCGGTGATTTTTCTCTTGAATTTTTCACGTCCACTTTGAAGAATATCCAAAATGAAGAACACTGGCGCTTGAATCACTCAATTCGGACGTCGGATAATAAAATTATAAAGGATCGAAGTTTAGGCGGGCATATCGGCTTGCAGCTCTGCATGGGATCCTTCGGAGCTCGTTGTCCCAGATTTTCCAAGTTCACTTTGAAGAGGACGGACAATGGAGCACTTGGTGCTTGAATCGCTTGATTTGGACGTCGGATGGTCAAGATATGGTCGAATGAAGTCCGATCGATTCAAATCATGATAATTCACCCAATAAATCCTTAATTTATGATAATTTATAGAAAAAGCCCTTGGATTTAATAAGCCATTTTCAATCCGACTAAAATCGCGATATCTTCTTTGTTTGACATCGAAATTAAACATTTCTGGTCTCATTTCAAAGATAATTTTGTAACCTACACATCTACGCATATTATAGCCCATGACTTTGCTATGGGGCCCGCCAAAATCAGCCTCGAAGTTTTCGCTTACCGTCCAAACCTTGAATTGACCCACAACTTTTCCAAATATGATCACCAAGACTCTCATACACTGGGGGCACTTTGGCTCAGCTCAGAACACATGGAAATTGATTAAATATTGGTTTGAGGGAGTTTCACCCGCGTCCCCTGTCCTTTTTTCCAAATTTTCATTTACCTCCCCTCTCTTGACACACACCAGTATGGCTGTCTTAGTAGGGGAAAACAAAAATGGGGTGCTTACAACAATGAATAAAATAAGATGACATGTGATATGCATAGATAACAGACAACAGTCATATATACAACATTTTACTGTTTAATATTAATTAGGGTTTGGGGTCTTGTCCCTTACCTGAAGTGTGATAGCAAGTCTTCTCTACGTCACAAAGTTCACTTTCATCGTCTACAAGTCCTACATGATAATATTTATTGATTAGAATTAGGTTTACAGGGTTTAAGTTGGTCGGAACCAAGTCTAGACTCAAACCTGTACAAAACACCCATACCAGTTGGACATCATGGTGCAAAATGTCAAACCGGTACTCAGATCAGTATGTCCAACCGGACAACTCTGACAAGCTTCTCGAATGGTACCTGTGGCAGTACCAGTTGGACTTATGTGCCACCGGTACTCCAACCGGACAAGGTCCGTGAGTCCAACTTCTAATTCTCCTTTCAGTCGATCCTTGACTAGGCTTTTACTAGGGTTTCCCTAACCATTCCAAGATTAAACAAAGTATTATGACTGGTTTTATCCCCCATTCAAAGCCTTACGTTCTTATAATGTAGATCTAGAATTCTCTACTTACAAATCTAGGGTTTCTCAGCAAAACAAGAGTTTTGGATCAATACCTAGCCTTTCATAGTATTGATCTCAACCCAACGCCATGCTAAAGGCAACTACAGGTATGAAGCACTTACCGTTAGTTCAAGGAAGATGACGCTCTTTTTCCCAATGGATTTCTCCCCTGCAGACCTTCCTCGAGCTCTTTTCTCCTCTTCAGATCTCCATTTCGGTCTCTAGGGTTTGTGAGAGTCAGAAGAGGTCTAACTAGGAGTAAGGATGAATATATAGAGAGGGATATCCTTTTTGGAGTCTTTCTCACATATGGAAGGTCATCAATAACCAAATTTGGAAGGTGGGACCCACTGGAGTCCATTTCCAAATCTAAATAGTCTGTCCGCATGGACATACCGGTCGGAATGTTCATCAGACTGGTATGTTAGACCGGTATGTCACTGCTTGGACTGTTCATGAGACCGGTATGTAAGACCCGCACTCCATGAACCCGATTTAAACCTTGTTTAATGTCGTAACAGGCCTTTCAATCATCACCGGACCAGATGGGACGAGCGAATGACAATCAGGTATGAAATCGGACCAATCAGACCAATTCAGGTATGAAAAGTTGGATACCGGTCGATGGTACCGGTCTATGGTACCAGTCGATGGTCGACCGGTATGGCCTACGCATACTTAGATCCGAAAAAGGATCTCTGTGGGTCCCACTTTCTAAATTTCAAACCGAAGGACTTTCCTAATGTTAGGAGGCTTCCTAAACCTAATCCTAGCCTATATAAGGACCCTTAAACCTTCTAAAACCTCTTTCATTAATCCTCACAAACCCTAGAGAGGAGAAGAAGATTGAAGAAGGAGAAAAAGCTAGGAAGGAGAGGGAAGAGCCGTCATTGCCGTTCGACGAAGAACACATTACCGAGTCACCGATAAATGCTTAAACCTTCCTTTACATTAAGTATTCTAGGATGGTTAGTTATAATTGGATCAATACCATGCGAAGCAAGTATTGATCTAAACCCTGTTTTTGCCGACAAACCCTAAATTAGTGGTAAACCCTAGATTCAAGTTCTAGGTTGAAAATCATCGAGGTTAGGACTTGAATGAAGTTGGAAACAACTCTAATCCAGTATTCAGACCTAGAATGTGTAGGAGAAACCCTAGGATCAATAGAGGGTGACCGACGGAAGGCGAGAACCAAGCGTATGGTCTTCTGGAGACATACCGGTCGACCATACCAGTCGCACTCTATGCGACCGGTACTGCGATCGGTACCTCCCGGGGACTGGTCTGTGGGGATCGATCGACCATACCGGTCGCAGGTTTTCCCCACAGTGCTGCGATCGGTACCTGTGACCGGTCTTCTCTGTGAAGAGTGTTTTTGACCCAGTTGATTTTTCGATCAATGTAACCTAAGGAAAAACTATTCTAATTAAACCTAACATTGTGTAGGACCTTTTGATAGCACGTTTGGACCTTGTGACGCGAAGCGAACTATCAATCAAGCGTCAGGTAAGGGAATCGGACCTAAACCCTAATAATTAAATAAACAGTAAATCGTTGCTAATAACCATGATTCTATGGTATGATATTTGTGCATACTCGCATGTCATCTTTTACTTTCAGTTATTATTATTGTTCATGCATACTCGCTATGCTAGGATGTGACTGTTAGGCATGTGATTGTTTTCGTTGGTATGTGGAATGGAAAGGACTGGATGTAAGACCCGTATCGAACTAACCGGTCTTACCACCTTGTACCAGGTCTACCTATCATGGTCGAGCCAAATGGACCATGTGTGTAAAGGAAATAGTGAAATCAGGTATTAAACTGACCCAAAAACAGTAAAATAGAGGGCAGGGTCGCATACCCAGATAGGCAGGGTCGACCCCCCTCATTAAGAAGTCAGACCCCTGATATTTTAACTGGGGGTCGGACAATTTAGAACTGAGGGTCGACGGGATCTCCGACCCCCTCATCGACCCCCTCTCTGCCGATAAAAACCGTAAATAGGAAACTTTTCAAATTTCAATGGGATTCTTTCCTAATCTCAATGGGACTTATTTTGGGAGATTCTACTCTATAAATAGGACGTCCCTAAGCCTCTTTCACTCCTTTTGAAACCCTAATTGAAAGTGAGAGAAAGAGAAGAGAAGGAGAAGAGAAGGAAAGTTGGAGAAAAAGACTAAAGGGAAGAATTCAGAGAAACCTCTGACTCTCAACAAAACCTAAGGTATGGGTATGTTTCCATTAATGACTTAAGACCTTAGAATAGTTTATGAAGAGGGTATGGTTTAGGAGAAAACCAAATCATCAATCCATGGGAGGATTTCAATGAAATCCATGGAGAAATCATGGTAGGCAAAGTAAGGAAGAAACCTAGAGTTTTAAGCCATAGAACAAGCATAGAATGGATTGTGGAAGTAAGCCATATGACCCAAACATGAAAGAATGGACTTTAGGAATGAAATTCTCGACTCAAACCACGGGGGGTCGCGTGGGGTCAATTGGGAATCGATCCTGCCAGACCACAGGATCGACCCCCAGCATTCGGGAAGCCCAGGGATGGGGTGGTCGCACCCAGGGTCGATGGACCATCCGACCGTGGCATTGACCCTACCCTGGGGGTCGCAGTAAACTGCTACCCTACCTGCGACCCACCATGTGACCCTCGCTTAACAGCAAACCTAAAATTGTCGGAATGACTTTTAACTAAAATCTATCGACTTGTTAGGTTTTTCTATTGATATAAAAGTGATTCTTGAAGCTTGAAAGAGTATCTACATTCAAGCAAAGGTGAGGGAACAAGACCTAAACTAATTGGCTAATAATAAACTATTTTTATTCTTGAGTCCAATGCCATGACTGGTTCTATGCTTGTATGCTTGTAATGTGCATTCAACATGTCATCCAATATTTCTATTATTACTGTTCATGCATATTTACTTCGTTGTTTATAATATGATGATGATGATGATGATAGGAATAGGCATGTGAATGTTTGTGTTAGGTTAGTGTACTTGATGCGGATAGGGGATGGTATCAATCGGTACTTCAATGCCGTTTTCATTGGGTATATTGTGATATAGCTCTATATAAGTCTTGTCCACTGACATCGTTGTATCGTCATTACCTTAGCAGAACTATTACGTCGTAGGGCATCAGGGGAGGTGGTCTTGGACCGTGTAGTCTTCGACTCTGCTGGGGGGCCTTAGCTCTATCTCTATGGATGTATTGATGGATGTTGGGGTGAGGCCTTGGATACACTGATTGACATTAGGATTGGTTAGTTGCGAGCCCAGTTTGCAAGCCCTCGCCAGCAGGGGCTTACGTGTTGGTATGAGGCAACCGGTACTACCATGCTGTTTTCATGGGGATATATTGTGTCATATTGGGTGCATGTGGGGTCGACAGTGCCATTTTCATTGGACGGTTTCACACACTCGTGTATAGAGGTGAAGCAGCCACCGAACCTTTTTATAGCACATTCCAAACTTATATACCAGACCACAGATATGAATTGAATACATGCATATGTTTGTTGTATTGTTTTGTTTGCTCACTGAGCCGTGATGTGTGCTCACCCTTTCGACGTCGAATATTTTTAGTTGATGATGCAGATACCACTGTGGAAGATTATATGAATGCTTCTGTGTACGGGCACGTTGCTGCGATGGAGGCTGAAGACATAGTGGAGACGCATGACTCCTCATGCGAGTGCAACTCATGCATTTTCGATTAGATTTTATTTGAACTATTAAGAAAATATAATTTGATATTTTATTTACTTATGTCTCGGTTGATATAACATAATTTGATATTTTGTTTATGATTATCACAGTTAGAATCCTCAGTTCATTTAATATTAAGACTTTCGCTATTGTGTATTATTCTGATTATGGTTGTGGAGGTGTATGGTTTAGTTTACAAGGACACAGCCTATTAGAGATCCTGGTTGAACCGTTGGTTTATTAGCGGTTCATCACACCATTCTGAATAGTGTGGAATTGGGGTGTGACACTGGAGGTCTAGGATCATTCCTCACACTAAAACCTTTCGTATCGTTCTGTCTTAGCATGCTTGGTGCGGGTAGGGTATCAGGGGGAGGAAGTGGCACTGTGGTCTCCGGCCTGGCCACTAGACTCTAGCTCTATCTCTATGCCGTAGGGAGCTGTGTTGGGACAGGGCCTACTGTGATGATATATAGGATTGGTTAGTTGCGAGCCCATTTTGCAAGCCCTCACCAATAGGGGCTTACGTGTTGGTATGGGTAGACTATCAGGGGAGGTGTTGGCGGTGTTTGTTCGGACGCATTAGCTCTATCTCTATTCCATGGTGGGTACATGTGGGACGACAGTGGTGTTTGATCCATTGGGCGGCTTCACACACTCGTGTATAGAGGTGTGGTGGCCGCCAATCCTTTCTATAGCACATTGCAAACTTAAAACCAGACCATGATGTGAATGTTACTCATGCATATGTTTGTTGCATTGTCTGATTGTCTTACTGAGTTAAGTTGTGAGCTCACCCTTGGATGTATACATGTTTTTAGATGTTGATGCAGGTTATACTATGAAAGATTACGTGGACGCTCTAGCGTATGGAGGCGTGGCTGCTTTGGACATGCAAGCAGGAGAGGACGAGCATGACGCTTCATGCGAGTGCCCTTTCTGCGTGTATCTCTAGGGTGTTTATTTAGATTATTTTATTTATTTTCAGTTGGATTTATAAAGTGATGTAAGGATATTAATTACGTTTTGGTGTGGAGAATAACTTGATATTTTATTTATTTATCAATAGATCACTTAGTTCATTTTATTTAAAGACTTTCGTTGTATTTTATTATATTCTGATTATGGTAATGTGCAATGGTTTGTATGAGTAGACACGGTCTTATTGAGATCCTGGTGTGAACCGTTGGTTCAGTGACGGTTCACTCACACTTCTGGTTCAGTCAGAATTGGGGTGTGACAACTTGGTATCAGAACTCTTAGGCTCTGTCCAACAGACCATATTGCACTTAACTAAGTCGATGAACTGAGATACGAAGAATTTAAAAGTTTTAATAAGAACACACCCTAAGCACTTGTTTGATGCCTAAGACTAAATATGACAGAGCATAATGTACTATACTAAATATGGAATTAATAACAGATATGCTCTAGAAAGGAAACCAGCGTAACAAGTAGAATGATCATAAATTTTCATAACAAATAAAAAGAAAAATAATATAATCATAAATCATCCAAAGAGTGATAAGTAATGGAGCTACAGGGTACAATCCATAAGCCGGACAGTTATCCTGTTATATATAAACCATGCTGTGAAAGAAAGGAAAATAAGAGGTCTATCATGGGGTTGGGGGCATAGGAGGAATAGGGTCAGCGATGTCATAATCACGCTCGTAGGCTACCCTAAGCCAGTACACCTGCTCCTGTGTGACTCTGAGGCTGCGAGTAAGGCGCCCTAGGTCACGGCTCATCTCCCGCTGGGCATCTCGGATCTCCGTGAACATACCCATCAAGGTATTGGGAGGAGGCTGAGATGGTCCCGCTGCATGCGTGGCCTGTGGTGCTGGTGCTTGAACATCCTCTATCTGATCATCGTCACCCTCATCATCATCCCCAACCTCTTCTGCATGAGTTGCATTGGCTGCTGCTGCTGCTGCCGCGGCTGCTACCCTCCTGAGTGGGCGAGGACGAGCCTCTAACTCCTCATTGCTGATCGGCAGGTTGTCCATCCTCATCCGGAGAATGACATCCCAGCCAATGTCCGAGGTCATAGTGTCCTCAACTGCAGTCTCACCCCTCATGTCCACTCGTAATCGCTACAGAAGAGTAGTGATGAGTCGACCATATGGAACGTTACTGGCCTGATCGGACAAAGTAGCCTGACGCATGGTCTTGATAATAATGTAGGGGAGACAACTCACTGTAATGGCCGCTCTGAGGCACGATATTGTGCTGGATGGTGCGACAGTATACATGAGGCACAAGTCTCAAGCTAGCAGCCTTCATAGGCGCTCCAGGGTTAAGTATCTGCTCCGAAATCTCCTGGCGCAGATCCTCAGTGAGAAAGCCCTTCATCTTAGGGGCACAGTAGACCAAGTCACCATCATTGGGAATCCCTAGGAGATCGGCAAGCTGGTGAGTGTTGAAGGAGATGGGGATGCCCTTGACGAGACTGGTAAGGCAGAGTTCCCTGCCTTGACTGAAGTCATTGACATTTCCCTCTATCTCCAAGTTGGCGTAGAAATGTTTGACTAGGTTGGGGCGAGTGGTCACAGTATACGTGATGAAGGGCAACCACCCAAGTCTACCAAAATCTGCTTCAACGTCAAACCATTGCAGCTGCTCCAGGTTCACTTGTCGCCCTGACTTAATATTCTTCTCGTTAAACCAAGGAAAGCGGGCTTGCGCCGCCTCAGAACGAAACCACCACTCATCGAGCTATGGAACAGGAGGATGCGGACGATTCATGCCAAGAACAAATGAACGTTTACCCACACCTCTACGTTGAGACATGATGAGCTACAAAACAAAGACAAAACAAGGAGAAATTGGTTAGAAATTTTTGAAATTTCGGCAGCATAACGACAGTAATTTAAGAAAAAGCCTCGAACTCACCCAAAACCTGGGGAGGAGGACTTACGAAACCCTTAAACACCTCATGGAAACCAAACATCCATCAAACAATCAAGGAATTTGGAAAATTACAAGAAAAATTCGATATCAAAACCTAGGTCAAAAACCTAAAAAATTGATCTTTTTTTGTAAACCATCCAGTGGAACCTCAAATTGGTTGAGGGCTTTTGCTCATAGAGGTCCTTAAACCCTTCCTAAGCCGAAGGAAAAGAGTTCTTAAGGTTAGAATCTCTTAAACTAAGAAAAACTTAGTTTTTGGGCTTGAAATCATGGAGAAACAATGTAAAAAATGATAAATGAAAGGAAGGAACTTACTTGGAGGCGATGTTCTAGGTCTGGATCGGAAGAAAATAGCTTCTAAGACCACTGGTCGGACTGTAGCAACTCAGCAAGCCAGAGAGGAATCGCCACCGGAGAGGGAGAAGAAAGGAAAAGTGAGAAAAAAATCTCACTTTTCCCGATTTTAAAGAGGAATCTGGGCATACCGGTCGACGGTTTTGCCCATACCGGTCGACCGGAACCCCCTGGTAAAGTCGACCGGTACCCCTCGGTCAGGAGAAAATTCTGACCGGTCAACTATATCGGTCGCTCCATTTCCCACAGGGTTGGGACCGGTACATCGATCGGTACCCCTCGGGAACTTCGAGAAGTTTGTCCGCCTGGACATACCGGTCGCACTACCTTATACAGTGCTGCGACCGGTATGTTGCGACCGGACAACTATTCAAAGCCTAGAAAGTTTTGAGAAAAATCTTAAAAATTTCCAATTTAAGTTTCCGTTACGATTTTTCACCTTGCATTTGTTAAAGACTAACACTATTATGACTATTCGATTGTACCTCATGTGTTATGTCTTCTTCTCAGATCCAAACAGACTAATCTGAGATGGCAGGTGAAAACGGTCGTAGAGGCTCACAAAAGCGTCACCACTCCAGGGTGCGCCCAGACGAGGATAATGTGGAAACAGGAACTGTTGATGAGCAAAACCTGAACTCTGAAGGTGGAGAAGGGTAGATCCCCATAGCACCAATAAATTTGCCAGGCCCTCCTTACACTAACTCTGAGACTATTGTGACGAATCTGCTTTATCAGATGGAAGCTCAGCCAAAGGTATTCCTGAATGAGATGCTGAATATGTTCAGGCCACCAGGATATATCCCTACAGAGGGTACACCTGAATCTAGGGGAAATAACACCACCCTGCCAATGGATGGTAGCACTGGGTCGATGGGCCAAGGATAGAATCTACAACCACCACACCAATTTCCATCGTCGTCTGCCTATCAAGGAATCTGTCCGTACCCACCACCATGGTATGGAATGAACGCACAGGGGCAGAATGACCTAAGCCGAGCAGTGGATAGATTCTTAAAACTGAAACCCCCTACTTTCACAGGAAAACTAGGGAAACCACTGTGGCCTGCACAGTGGGTGGTTGAAATAGAGAAGAACTTCCGTCTGATGACTTGTACGGAGGATGAGAAGGTGCTGTTTGCTAGGCACATGCTCAAGGAAGATGCAAATGCCTGGTGGAATTCTACCCGGACATACTTAGAGGTAAAGCACACTCAGATCGATTGGGCAATATTCAAGGGAGCCTTCTTCGATAAGTACTTTCCAAAGAACTTTCATGATTAAATGGAGAAAGAATTCTTGAACCTGCAACAATCCTAGTCGACGGTTGATGCTTACCAGCAGAGATATGAAGAGCTGTTCTTCTTCGCTCTGACAAGCAAGCAAGAAGAAGAAACCAAGACCCGTAGGTTCACCATGGGATTGCGAGGAAGTATCGGAGAGCACATCTTGGGTTTGGAGAAGAAAGTATATAATGAGGCCGTACAGATTGCTAGAGTAATTGAATCTAGCCAAAGAGACAGTTTCTTTGCTCAGAACAGAGGACTGAAGAGGCCCGCCACTGAGACTTCAGGTGGAGGGATACAAGACCATTCCGCCCATACAGGGCTCAGTCTGCTGTGATGCCTGCAAGGAACACTACTGCACCACCACCGTCACAGTTTGCTGGACAGAACCCAAATGTCAAATGTTTCAACTGTCAGCAATTGAGTCATTATGCAAAGACATGTACTGTACCCAATAAGCAACTGCCACAACAAGGAAAGATATTCGCAGTCACCACTGAGGAGACAGTCGCATCACCTAATGTGGTTACTGATATGATTACATCCCTTACTATTTGGCTTACTGTTGTTGTGTTTGAGCATGTAGAACTAAGGGATAATTAATTTCAAGAACTGTAACTATAGCTGGTGTACCCGCCAGAGTACTATTTGACTCTGGGGCCACACACTCCTTCGTTTCTATTTCTTTGGGGAAGCGAATGGAATTATCTGTCAATTGTTTGAACCCAAGCTTGATAGTTCGCTCTCCGTTGGGAGTCGAAGTGGCATTGAATGAATACTATGGGCCGTGTACAGTTAGTATTGAGGGCCGAAACCTAGAAGCAAATCTGGTTCAACTCGAGATGGTAGATTTTGACGTCATCTTGGGAATGGATTGGTTAGGCCATCATTCAGCTAGCTTATTATGTGGTGAAAGAAAACTTGTGTTTAAAAATGATATGGGAAAAGAGTTTAGCTTCACTGGGACCAAGTTACCTAGGAAACAGAAGCTAATCCTCTCCGCCCTAAAAGCTAAGAGATGCTTAGAGAAGGGAGGAGTGGGGTACTTAGTGTCTATGGTCGACATAACTGCTGAGGTGCCAAAGATGGAAGATCTAGATGTGGTACGAGAGTTTTCAGATGTATTTCCAGAAGATCTCCCAGGTCTACCTTCAGACAGGGCTACAAAGTTCGTGATAGACCTTATGTTAGGGTCGGCGCCGGTGTCTAAGGCATCGTACAGGATGGCCCCTACCGAATTAAAGGATTTGAAGACCCAATTACAAGAACTACTAGATAAGGATTTCATACGACCAAGCATATCGCCATGAGGAGCACCTGTATTGTTCGTCAAGAAGAAGGACGGTAGTATACGGCTATGTATCGACTACCGAGAGCTGAACAAGTTAACCATCAAGAACCGATATCCTTTGCCTAGGATCGATGATTTGTTCGATCAGTTGCAGGGTGCAAAGGTTTTCTCGAAGATTGATCTTAGATCAGGGTATCACCAATTGAAGATCAAGGCCGTAGATATTCCGAAACTGCTTTCAGGATAAGGTATGGACATTATGAGTTCTTTGTAATGTCATTCGGGTTTACTAACGCTCTAGCGTCGTTCATGGAACTGATGAACCAAGTGTTTCATGATATGTTGGACACTTCGGTCATCGTATTCATTGACGACATATTGGTCTACTCACAAGACAGGGCGACTCATGCAACACATTTGAGAACAGCCCTATAACGACTAAGAAGAGAGAAACTTTACGCCAAGTTCAAGAAGTCTGAATTTTGGCTGAAAGAAGTGGTCTTCTTGGGTCACGTAGTATCTGCAGACGGTATCAAGGTAGATCCAAGTAAGATTGCAGCTATAGTAGGATGGGATGCACCGAAATCAGCTGTGGAGATTCGTAGTTTCCTTGGATTGGCTGGTTACTATAGAAGATTCGTGGAAGACTACTCAAGGATTGCTGTTCCAGTTACCAGACTAACCAAGAAAGGGGAAAAGTTCATATGGACAGATGAGTGTTAAAAGTGCTTTCAGACCTTGAAGTCAAGACTAGTCTCTACACCTATCTTGACCATCCCAGCACCAGGCTTGCCGTTCACTTTATATACGGATGCCTCAGGGTTAGGTCTTGGATGTGTGTTGATGCAAGGAGAACAGGTAATTTCCTACGCATCAAGACAGTTGAAAGAGCATGAGAAGAACTATCCTATGCATGATCTGGAATTAGCAGCAGTTATTCACGCAATCAAGACTTGGAGACACTACCTTTACGGTGAAAAGTTTCAGATTAAATCGGATCACAAGAGCTTAACTTACCTTTTCACTCAGAAGGACCTGAATATGAGACAGAGGAGATGGTTGGAACTATTAAAAGATTATGATTGTGACATCAAGTACCATCCGGGTAAGGCAAACATTGTGGCTGATGCCTTAAGCAGAAAATGGGCATTAAAACCTGAGGCAGGACCTAGTACGAACGCTGCATTGTGTGCTGCAGCCTCAAGCTCAATAGAGAATGATGAAGAGTGTATATTAGAAACTGCAGGAAATCCAGTGGAACAGGGATTAATTCATAAGTTCACGATGATGTTCAAAGCCTTGAAGATCTCATCGGATCTAATAGATGAGGTCAAAGTAGCAATCCTACAGGATCCACGCCTCAAGACTGTGCAAGAAGATCTAGAGAAGGGTAAAAGCAATCCTGACTTTACCTTGGATTCAGACAAGGTACTCAGGTATCGTGGATGATTATGTATACCTGAGAGTGAGAACTCAAATATCAGAGATAGAGTTATGACCGAAGCTCATTACACCCCATATTCGGTACATCCAGGAAGCACTAAGATGTACCATGATTTAAGAAGATTATATTGGTGGAGGGGTATGAAAGCGGATGTAGCTCGATTTGTATTCCAATGTCTGAATTGTCAACAAGTTAAAGCAGAAAGACAGAGACCCGCAGGTTTGTTACAACCATTATCGGAGCCAGCATGGAAGTGGGATTGTATCACAATGGATTTCGTCACCGGCCTACCCTTGACACCAAGGTCAGTGGATGTAGTATGGGTTATAGTCGATCGACTTACCAAGACAGCTCGATTCATCGCTATCAGACCACAGTATACCATGGAGAAGCTGGCCAAGCTATATGTGGATAATATAGTTAGACTTCATGGCATCCCAGAAAGTATAGTATCTGATAGAGATCTCCCATTTTACATCAAAGTTCTAGGAAGGATTACAGAAAGCCATGGGAACCAAGTTGAAGTTTAGTACAGTTTTTCATCCTCAGATAGATGGACAATCAGAAAGAACTATTCAAATCTTAGAAGATATGCTCAGAGCGTGTGCTCTAGATTTCAAAGGAGCTTGGGACGAGAAGCTATCGCTCATCGAGTTTGCTTATAACAACAGTTACCAGGCTACGATCCAGATGGCTCCATATGAGGTACTCTATGGGAAGAAATGTCGTACACCTCTATTATGGAATGAGGTGGGAGAGAGAAGGATTATAGGACCGGAGTTCATCGAAGAAACTTGTCGAGTGATTGATCAAATCAAGGAAAGAGTGAAGACAGCTCAAGTTCGACAAAAACACTATGCAGATAACTGATGTCAAGATCTGGAGTTTGTAATGGGTGATAAAGTATTCTTGAAGATATCACTTGTGCAAGGTCTGAAACGGTTTGGTAAGAAGTGAAAGCTATGCCCCAGGTATAAGGGACCATACGAGATTTTGACCAGATGTGGTAATGTGGCATATCAACTGGCTCTACCACCATCCATGTCAAGCGTTCATGATGCGTTACATGTTTCCTTATTGAAGAAGTACGTCAGGGATCCATCACACATCTTGACAGCAGACCCACCAGACTTGACAGAGGACTTGACATTTGAAATAGCACTTGTGATGCTCACAAGCCGAAATGTACAACATCTCCGAAGCAAGGATATTCATTATATGAAAGTGCATTGGAAAAGCCAAGATGTAGAAGAAATTACTTGGGAGGAAGAGAACGTGATGCGAAAGGAATACCCTAACCTTTTTGATGACCAAGGTACGTTCAAATTTCGAGGCCAAAATTTATTTTAAGGGTGGGGGAGTTGTGAAACATACATGCAATTTTCAGGGAAGAAATTTCTTTTAAGGGTGGAGGAGTTGTAAGACCCGCACTCAATGAACCCGATCTAAACCTTGTTTCATGTCGTAACAGGTCTTTCAATCATCACCGGACCAGATGGGATGAGCGAATGACAACTAGGTATGAAATCGGACCAATCGGACCAATTCAGGTATGAAAAGTTGGATACCGGTCGATGGTACCGGCCTATGGTACCGGTCGATGGTCGACCGGTATGGCCTACGCAGACTTAGATACGAAAAAGGATCTCTACGGGTCCCACTTTCTAAATTTTAAATCGAAAGACTTTCCCAATGTTAGGAGGCTTCTTAAACCTAATCCTAGCCTATATAAGGACCCTTAAACCTCCTAAAACCTCTTTCATTAATCCTCACAAACCCTAGAGAGGAGAAAGAGATTGAAAAAGGAGAAAAAGCTAGGAAGGGGAGGGAAGAGCCGTCATTGCCATTCGACGAAGAACACATTACCGAGTCACCGATAATTGCTTAAACCTTCCTCTACATGGTTAGTTATAATTAGATCAATACCTTGCAAAGCAGGTATTGTTCTAAACCCTGTTTTTGTCGACAAACCCTAAATTAGTGGTAAACCCTAGATTCAAGTTCTAGGTTGAAAATCATCGAGGCTAGGACTTGAATGGTGTTGGAAACAACTCTAACCCAGTATTCAGACCTAGAATGTATAGGAGAAACCCTAGGATCAATAGAGGGTGACCGACGAAAGGCGAGAACCAAGCGTATGGTCTCCTGGAGACATACCGATCGACCATACCGGTCGCACTCTATTCGACGGGTACTGTGACCGGTACCTCCCTGGGACTGGTCTGTGGGGACCGATCGACCATACTGGTCACAGATTTTCCCCACGGTGCTGCGATCGGTACCTGTGACCGATCTGCTCTGTGAAGAGTGTTTTTGACCCCATTGATTTTTCGACCAACGTAACCTAAGGAAAAACTATTCTAATTAAACCTAACATTGTGTAGGACCTTGTGATAGCATGTTTGGACCTTGTGACGGGGAGCGAACTATCAATCAAGCATCAGGTAAGGAAATCGGACCTAAACCCTAATAATTAAATAAACAGTAAATCGTTGCTAATAACCATGATTCTATGGTATGATGTTTGTGCATATTCGCATGTCATCTTTTACTTTCAGTTATTATTATTGTTCATGCATACTCACTATACTAAGATGTGACTGTTAGGCATGTGATTGTTTTCGTTGGTGTGTGGAATGGGAAGGACTGGAGGTCTGGGATCATTCCTCACACTAGCACCTTTCGTATCGTTCTGTCTTAGCATGCTTAGTGCGGGTAGGGTATCAGGGGGAGGAAGTGACACTGTGGTCTCCGGCCTGACCACTAGACTCTAGCTCTATCTCTATGTCATAGGGAGCTACGTTGGGACAGAGCCTATTGTGATGATATATAGGATTGGTTAGTTGCGAGCCCAGTTTGCAAGCCCTCGCCAATAGGGGCTTACGTGTTGGTATGGGTAGAGTATCAGGGGAGGTGTTGGCGGTATTTAATTCAGACGCATTAGCTCTATCTCTATTCCATGGTGGGTACATGTGGCACGACAGTGATGTTTGATCCATTGGGTGGCTTCACACACTCGTGTATAAAAGTGCGGTGGCCGCCATTCCTTTTTATAGCACATTGCAAACTTAAAACCAGACCATGATGTGAATGTTACTCATGCATATGTTTGTTGCATTGTCTGATTGTTTGATTGTGTTACTGAGTTAAGTTATGAGCTCACCCTTGTATATATACATATTTTTAGATGTTGATGCAGGTTATACAGTGGAGGATTATGTGGACGCTCCAGTGTATGGAGGCGTGACTGCTTTGGACATGCAAGCAGGAGAGGACGAGCATGCCGCTTCATGCGAGTGCCCCTTCTGCGTGTATCTCTAGGGTGTTTATTTAGATTATTTTATTTATTTTTAGTTGGATTTATAAAGTGATGTAAGGATATTAATTACATTTTGGTGTGGAGAATAACTTGATATTTTATTTATTTATCAATAGATCACTCAATTCATTTTATTTAAAGACTTCCACTGTATTTTATTATATTCTGATTATAGTTATGTGCAATGGTTTGTATGAGTGGACACGGTCTTATTGAGATCCTGGTGTGAATCGTTGGTTCAGTGTCGGTTCACTCACACTTTTGGTTCAGTCGGAATTGGGGTGTGACACGGTATGTCTTAGCCAGTCAGATCGGACAACATACATTTAAGTCTGAAATCGATTGTTTTCATACCTGGACCTTATGGAGCCTTTCTCATGTATGGAAGGTCACCAATAATCGAATTTGAAAGGTGGGACCCACTAGAGTCCATTTCCAAATTGAACTAGTCTGTCCGCCTGGACATACAAGTCAAACTGTTCATCTGACCGGTATGTCACACTTGGACATACCGGTCAGACTATTCATGAGACTGGTATGTCTCAGCTAGTCAGACCGGATAGCATACATTTAAGTCCAAAATCGACCATTTTCATACCTGGACCTCATGGTTCGTCATCTGGCTGTGTCTTCTAGTCTGGTTATGATTGGAAGACCTGTCACGATACGAAACTTAGGTTAGAACGGGTTTACAAAGTGCGGGTCTTACATCACCATTTTTTAGCGTAGATTATAACGCGGCTGTTGCTCAGAGAATAGTCAGGGCCCCACGGTGGGTGCCAAACTATTGCTGCTGAAACTGAACTAGCTGACGTATCTTGTTTCTTGCAAGATTGGATGAATGTTATCGAAGCCAAACAATGGTGTCTAGTGTCCACTCCGATGATTAAGTCAGTAATAGAGCTATCAGTGTGAAGCTTACTAAAAGATGGTAAGTTCCATAGAGAGGTGGGATCCTTGAGTATTCTAAGAGAGACTAGGAATTTAAATCTTGTCCTTACCTGTGATCGTCGAGTGAATATATAAAGGACACACTTATTGCTCGAGCATATATCATGTCTGATGATAGAGCGAGCGTGACTAAGATTATGACTCCGTGAGGGCTAAACATGGCAAGTGTAACTATTGGATCCAACCAGGACACCGTTGATGACCATAAGATGTGAATCCTATGGTCAGACGAGGCTGGCGTTCTTGCCCTCGTTAACTGCATGCGCATTCCTCGCGGGTGTCGAATCCTATTCAGACCCAATCTCCGAGATCATTCCTTGACCTCGATCCCTTTAATACGCCTGAGATTAATCCAGGGACCTGGTACATACGGATACCCACGTGCTCCTTCCCAATATTGTTGAAACGTCCATAGGGTGACACCTACCAGGACACGTGTCACCTTTCCAGTATGATTTGTGGGTAGACACGTGTCACGAGTAGATAAGCCAGGAGAAATATGCTATCAACAGACCCCTACATGGTTCCCATTTGGATCAGCTAGCTTAGTGTCTATAGAGGTGTCAAACTTAATTGCTAGAACTCTTGTTCCTCTCTTCTCTAGTCCTGGCCTAAGCCCAAAGGAGCTTCCATCAAACAAATTCGAAGGAAAACCAATAGGAAGAAAGTCGAAAGCTAGGCCATCACCCTTTTCTGAAGAAATCGAGAAGGAGAAGTATGTGGAGAAAGACATTGGGTTTCTTTGGTCTCCTCTGATGAATCTAATGGACTTCCTATATATGAGTTGCCTGACACTAGAAACCGAAGGATGATTGATCTTAATCGAAGAACCACTGTCAACGACCTCGGCATCTCCAAACAGAGCAATGTCAGAATCAAAGTTTCTGTCCTTGTCGAATCTTTTGAGTAAAAAAGAGAGTTCCAGACTCGCAGCTAGGGTTACAAAAGAGAAAACGAGGAATGCGACGAAGAAAAGAACTATACTACTTCTATAAATTTATTAGTCCCTTTCTTTGGTTCTCTCAGTGACTCGGTATATCTTTCTCTCAGCTTGAAATATGAATTCTGAAATGGATTTAAGCACCAATGAAGATGAATTATTCTTTGATCTCCATACTTTATTTCGCATCTATAGGGATGGTTGCATCGACTGGATTAGTGGGAATGATATCATCCCTCCCTCTATCAATTCCCAAAGCGGTGTCTCCTCTAAGGATGTCATAATTGTACCAGAAACTAGCATTGGCGCACGCCTTCTTATCCCAAAAAATCATGACCTTCTACATCCATGGCGGTGCCTTCTGCATGGAAACACTATTCTCCCCTGCATTCCATTATTGCATATCATCTATAGTGGTTCCCTATCCTAGCGACCTACCTAATTTATTGTAGTAATTTTCGGGATCAATGATTGGACCATGCAAAATAGAAATATCTTTTGTTGGATAGAGGAACAAATGGCTCGATCCATTTCCCTATCGATCGTGATATATGTAATAACCCGGACATCCATTTCAAATGCATATCCCATTTTTGCACAGCAGGGTTATGAAAATCCCCGAGAAGCGACTGGGCGTATTGTATGTGCCAATTGCCATTTAGCTAATAAGCCCGTGGATATTGAGGTTCCACAAGCGGTACTTCCTGATACTGTATTTGAACCAGTTGTTAGAATCCCTTATGATATGCAACTGAAACAAGTTCTTGCTAAAGTAGTTGCAATATCAATCCACTAGAGGAGAGCCCTCGAGAACTCTCTCCCTATGGCTTATGATGATTCATGGGCTGTGCTCCAATGGATAGCTTCTCATTCAAATCGGAACCACATCGAGTCATGGTTGAACCATCAAGCCGATTTTCTTAGAGTTTTCATTATGGGCTGTCGATGGTTTGCTATTAAAGAATTTAGGATGATGACATGTCATCAGTTAACGACCATCACCAAACGAGGGGTCTGAATAAGATTTCATTAAATATGTGGTGTTAGTGACATAATCACAAAAAAAAAAAAAAAATAGGCTCGAGTTACTAAGCCAAATTACAAGAGATGTGAGTAAAATTTTCCCTAAATTTTTTTTGGCTTTTCCTAATCCGGATTGTGATAAATCATCCGACCTCTTAATGGATTTTCTCAATTTGGGGATCCAAAAGGAAAAGTTTCCAAAAATCCCTACATCAATGGTAGGTGGACCTCATACAAAACGACATTCCTTTGGAACTCCAAAGGATTCCATTATGGCTGATATCTAGTGGGTTTCATTTCCCATAGGTAGGTTTCTTGTCACATTGAAGGTGATGAGATTTTACGGAGAGAAAAGTCATATGCAGGTGATTTGAACTTTGTTCTTTTTCGTGAACCTATAGCTCCCTTGTTTGATATCCTGGCGTTCCCCTCGGTAATCAAGGGCATTTAGATTTTTGAATCAGGAAGTCTGATCTCGGATGATTATGAGGTGGGGAAGTGATGCATCCAACGGCTGGCTTGAGGAGGGGAAGGAGAAGATATGCTCGATATTCTGTAGTTTAGATCATCTGTATGTTAGGGATGAACGCGCAAACACGAGAAAGAGATGAAGATCAAGCAAACACACAACACATGATTTGCTGTGGTTCAGCACTCAAATCGGAATGCCTACCTCCACCACAGAGAAACAGAGATTCTTTATTGTCAAGAAAACTCTCTACAGTTCTCTCCACCTGACACAGTGTCCTCCTTTGCTCAGACCTTGCCTAGGTTTTCCCACACAGAGACAATATATAGGGAAACCTAGAAACCCTAATCCCACCACAATTATAAGTTTACCCCCGTACATGTAATAGACTCATACCCTAATACAAATACTACCCCTTATAATTACGTGGATCCCATAGAATACAAGACACCAATCCAACAAATCTCCACCTGGCTTGGATTCTGCAAGCCACCTTGAAGAAAACCCGTTGATGTTGATTCTGTAAACCCATCTCTGTCAAACCGCTACACCCAAACCAGCATAGCCCACACCCCATCCGGATGTCCCGTACAGCTCACCGCCATACGATGTGAAGTGTCTCCATCTCTCCCCACTGCTGCAGCATCACCGGAGAGATCACTTCCACTCACAAAATCAGAAGCAAAAGAAACTCGCTTCTTCCCAGATCTGCACTTGTTCACAACTTGAACTTCTTGCATCTTCTGTCTTCCATCTGTACTCCTTGCCTGAGTTCCAACAGAAGCACCATCTGTTTCAACACTCTCTGCAAGTTTGTATAGATCGTCAATCATCTGTTCCTGCATCACAACCATGGCCCCTTTAGAGACCTTAAGAACTCCACTTTCAGGTGACCACCTATAGCCTCTCGCATCTAGTGTTCCCAATGAAATTAGATTCTTTCTTAAGTCCGGCACATGTCTAACCCCAGTTACAGTTCGCACAATCCTATCAAACATGCGAATCCGTACAGTCCCAATCCCGACAACCTTGCTTTCAGCATCATTTGTCATTCTAACTGTACCCTTATCACATTCATTATATGTAACAAACTATTCTCTAACTGAACACATATGAAACGAACAACCTGAATCTAAAATCCAATCTGAAGTATCCGTACCTGATGAAGTAGTGAGAAGGAGATCTCCATCACTCCATTCTTCTGTGACACCAGCAGTAGATGATTTTTCTCTACTCTCATTGTCTTCCTTTTTCTTTTTATTTTCCTTACGCTTTGGATAATCCCATCTTATATGACCTTCCTTATCGCAATAATAACAAATTATTTTGCGACCTTGTGACTTGGAGCGACCCATATTCTTGCCATATTTCTGTCTCCCATTTGATCTTCCTCTACCCTGACTACCAACTGTAACCAAGGCATTACCCTCATCTGACGTCCCCTCACTACTATTTTTTCGCCGTGTATCATTCAATAGCAAAGCAGCAATAACATCGTTAATTTTGAGAGTATCCTTACCAAACACCAGTATAGTCACAATGTGATCAAATGAATGAGGCACTGAGGCCAACAAGATAAGTGCCTTGTCCTCCTCTTCGATCTTCACATCAAGAGTAGACAACTCCGTCAGAATCCTGTTGAACTCATCAATATGCACCTCAAATTTCACTCCATCTGACAAACGAAAGTCATATAATTGTTTCTTAAAAAATAACCGATTTATCAACGACTTGGATTTGTACCTGCTCTCCAACTTTGTCCAAACTTCTTCTGGATCCTCAAAACCAATCACCTCACGAAGAGTATTATCCGCCAGAAACAACTGAATCGTATTATTTGCTAGATCCCTCAACTCTAGCCACTCATCATCTGTCGATTTTTTTGGCTTGTCGAATTTCTTCTTGATAACCTTAATAGTGCCCTCCAGCGTAAGAATATTCTTCACCCGTTGTTGCCATAAGGTGAAATCATTATAGCCATTGAAGGGTTCTATGGAGAAGTTTGAACCCTTTGTCGCCATTCTATTAACTCGATCTTTACCTTCTGTACCTGCCATCAACTTTCAAGAGTTTCAATCACTGTTGATCTTACATAAGACTGTCCAATCGATATCAAAGACACCGAATCTGTTAGATCCGTGTCTTCCAATGAAACCGTAACATCCAAAAACCTTTGGGACAACAACTTCTATGTTTTCTCCTTCTCTTTGGATGATACAACGTACGATCACCGAATCGTACAATAGAATTTTTTTTTCACTACTGTACCGTACAAAGCAAGTCAAACTCTTTTTTTTTCTCACCTTTCTCTCTCCTTTCTCGATTTTGACAAAAAGTTGAAAAACACTTCAAGAAAAGACTATTACTCTTTTCATTTTTTTCTCTTTTATTTTTTCAATTTTTTTTTCTTCAACTCAAACCGTGAAATACCTTTTAAGAGTAATTATGACAAAAAAATAAAATAAAAAAACCATACGATACCTTCTTTTGGGTTTATTGTTTCTCTCTAGTCGATTTGGCTGAACTCCTCTTATTTCAGTTTTTTAGAGAAAAACTTCTTTCTTCTCAATACAACTTTACGCACCTCTCATCTCTTTCAGATTTGTGACTGATCTGTCGAACCTGACTATGATACCACTTGTTAAGGATGAATGCGCAAACACGAGAAAGAGACGAAGATCAAGCAAACACACAACACAGGATTTGCTGTGGTTCAGCACCCAAACGGAATGCTTACCTCCACCATAGAGAAACAAAGATTCTTTATTGCCAAGAAAACTCTCTACAATTCTCTCTACCTGACACAGTATCCTCCTTTGCTCAGACCTTACCTAGGTTTTCCCATATAGAGACAATATATAGGGAAACCTAGAAAATCTAATCCCACCACAATTATAAGTTTATCCGATACATGTAATAGACTTATACCCTAATATAAATACTAACCCTTATAATTACGTGAACCTCACAGAGTACAAGACACCAACCCAACACTGTATGCATATATACTTTTCATGGGATCTTATCAGTATAGATATAGTGTGGAATCCATGTATGCATATATACTTTTCATGAGATCTTATCAGCATGGATATACTCTGGAATACATTAGATATGAATAGTGATGGTGAGAAGGATTCAAGTATATCCAGGCGAATTGTTCCGGACGATCTGAATCTCTTAGGGTTACGTCATCAAGTTTTGTCAATCGTCAAATCTCCTCGTGATTCATGAAATTTTTTATTATTTTTTTTTCTTAGCTATATCCGCAATTCGGTGATTTCAGTCAGACGTCCCACTTTCTCTCGATCAGACAAACGACAATGAAATTTACGCTGAAAGGAGAAATTCAGAGTTTTATCTATTGGGGCAGCGAAGGTGTTAAGACTGTTTGTTGATAGTATTGGTGGTGGCGAATAGCGATGGCGGAGACGAAGGCGATAGGGGTCATAGGTGGGGGGCAGATGGGCTCAGGTATCGCGCAGATCGCTGCCGTCGGGGGAATCGATGTATGGCTTCACGATTCCGACGCTCAAGCTCTCAGCAGAGCAAGAAGTTCCATCTCCGGTTCCCTCCAGCGCCTTGTTTCCAAAGGCCATCTCTCTCAGGTAACTTCAAATACCTTATTATCAACAGGAATGAGACCAGATTGTTCATCGTCGTAGATTAGATCAAGAAACTCGGGAATTGAACTGCAATTAGTGTAGCGAATTGGAACTGGATTCTCGATTTAATATTAATTAAGAATTTGGAAATTCATTCCAGTTCAAACACCTTCGTAACAGGATTAAGTGACCATATGTTCTTGTCTCTTTGAATTCTGATTTCTTTTTTAATATCTTCGCATACCAGGAAGTAGGATCTGATGCTATGCAACGTCTTAGGTTTACCTCGAGTTTGGAAGACTTTCGATCTGTGGATGTTATCATTGAAGCTATCGTTGAATCCGAAGATGTGAAGAAGAAAGTATTTTCTCAACTAGATAGAATTGCCAAGAGTTCTGCCATTTTGGCTTCTAATACAAGTTCTATTTCTATTACTCGTTTGGCTTCAGCTACTAAGCGTCCCCAGCAGGTATTGTTCCTATCTCCATTATTGCTTATTTTAATGTTAATTTCCTTTCTTTCTCTTCTCAAAACATGTATTATCATCTATCTTTTATGGGTCCGTTGAAATTTGTCGATAACCTGAAAAAGACAAGGCCTTAAATGAGTCCTGAACAAGCTAATCAGAGGCCAAAAACAAAGAAAAAAGACCATCTCACAAAATACAACCAAACCCAAGCAGCCCAATACTAGACAAGCCTTACAAACCCAAAATGAATCACATCCCGACACAACAGACTCAATTTTTTGCCTTCAAACCTGGGTACTCCTTCTCAGATAGGAGTTCATGACCTTATTATCATCTTTCACTTTGTCCTTCCTCAAGCCTCTCTTCATCAGTTAAACAATTAACATTGTGGAACAATTAACATTGTGGAGACTGAAATTTTCCTCACATTTCAAGACCATGTATGTTATGGGTGTACATGGGTGGAGAAGGGTAAATGCTTCAAATTCTGATTGCCCAAGGATCAAATTCTCTTGATGTACTGAAAAGAGAAGAAAGCAAACAAAATTAGGAGAATAGCCTGATGAGAAAGAACCTTGGAAGAGACCCAAAACGCAAATACATCTCCTGAACTATTTCCACATGATAACAAACTGATTGTGTTGCTGTTGTGTTTTTTTTCCTATATGTTTTATTGTCATCATCACTATGCTTTTGAATGCTTTCTTGGCAATTATCAGAAAGCCTTTTGGCTGCCCTGTTTATCCAGTAATCTCTTACAGACCACTTTTGAGTCAGTTTCTAGTTTTTTGAACCTTGGTTGTAGCGCTAGAGCATGCCCCCCCCAAACACACACACACACACAAAAAAAGAAAAGAAAAAGAAAAAGAAGAAACAAGAGATAAAAGGACAGTGTGGCAGATTTCTGTGGCAGTGAAGGGTCATTGGAACTTTGACTAGAAGGATACCTGTTTCATTATTGCAGGTGATTGGCATGCATTTTATGAATCCCGTTCCTACCATGAAACTGGTTGAGATTATAAGAGGTGCAGACACATCAGATGGAACATTTGTGGCAGTGAAAGCCTTGGCCGAGCGGTGAGGGCTGTACCCATAATACTCTGTTTTCAGCATTATGGCTATCTGTTTCCTTTGACAAAAGTCCCAAACCATCTCCGGTATCTCAGTATTGCAAATGAACTAGTGGGTGTTGTTTGGATGCAGGCTTAGAAAGACTGTTATATGCTCACAAGATTACCCTGGATTCATTATAAATCGGATCCTTATGCCCATGATAAATGAAGCTTTCTTCACTCTCTATACTGGGGTGGCAACTAAAGAGGACATTGATGTAGGGATGAAGCTGGGTACAAATCAGCCAATGGGGCCTTTAGAGCTTGCAGATTTCATTGGACTGGATGTCTGCTTGTCAATAATGAAGGTCCTTCATGCTGGTCTAGGAGACAGCAAATATGCTCCATGCCCTCTTCTTGTGCAGTATGTTGATGCTGGTCGCCTAGGAAAGAAACGAGGTATTGGTGTATATACTTACCATAAAGTCACAGAACCTCGACTCTAAATGAAGAAATGAGACACAATGGATCCTTTGAACCTTGGCCATCTACAAAAAAATGAGGGAGTCGTGTGTACACCAATAAGGTACGAGCAGCTATAGAACCAATACTTGACCATGGAGCAGTCAAGCCTAGTAGTAGTGAGGGGAAGTAAGACAGAATAAATACTTGATCTTTCCTTGTGTCTATTCATGCTGTTCAGAAAGAGACTTGTGTCATAATTTTGGTTGGAATTGAATGGCTAATGGTATCACAAAAACTTTTCCATCACACACATATAAACACATCCCTCCCCTGGGGTAAAAATTCGTGTCTTCTGCCAGTGTTCTCAGGGATGGAGGTTGTGGAAAATGGGGATTCTACTACTATACCATCACTGTTATGATGTCAGGTATATTGTGTTGTTCAATTAGAACATCCTCCCCTCTCCCAGTTTCTGAAAACGTTCTCCCAAGTCGATCATACTCAATCTGTAGTTCTTGTGTATATTTGACTGTCCTTTATCTCTCTTCCCTTCAGCCGCACACTTAGATTCATCCTCTTTCTTCTTCCAGATTTGGATTCCATCAATCCACAAGTTTTTGGGTCTTGACTGTCCATCCCTGTTTACTTCAGCTATCCTCTCAGATCTGTCTCAGGTTCCATCAATCTATCTGACATTCTATAACACATTAGATTCTCCCTAGTTCCTTGTAATACAACAAATTTTCTACTTTTCCCCATCTGAATCCAAGCCTTCTCTGGACTCTGATCCTTTCTAGTGCATCTGAGGTAAAGCTTTAGAAGCATAGTCTAAACCTAGCCTAAAGTCCTTGAATAGACAACAGAATAAACTTGACATCAAAATACAGTGGTTGGCCCATCCTCCTCCCCCCCCTCCTCCCTTTTTCCACTTGACATCAAAATACAGTGGTTGGCCCCCCCCCCCCCCCCGGTTTCCTCTCCTGTTGATGCAACTGAAGTAAGAACATTCCAATGCAAACATTTTATTCAAGGATACACAATTCATGCAAAGATTAGCTCTCTCTCTCTCTCTAAATTTCCCTCTTTTTGTTCTCCAATATCCTTTCCTTCTTTTTTGTTCTTCCTAGAGTGATTAATGCTGCTGTTTCATTCTTGACATGATGGTATCGATGCAGGTTTTGATGTAAATAAACCCTTCAAAGCTACGATCCTTCCACAAAATGAAGGTGAGTCAGAAAAAATGTGTTGTATGACCAAGATCATTTGAATGCTTAAAAGAAGGTCATTGAAAAGTAGATCTTTGGACCTATAATGTGAGGAGTCATCCAAATAGATCATCCTGTTGCAACAGGGAGAAAACGTTTTTACTTTGATGAAAGAGGGTCATAGAACTTGCACAAGATGCTAAAATAAGGATAGAGGTCGTCCTAGTGTACGAAGCAAGCTCTCACTATTATGGGGTTAAGGGAAGGCAAAATATATGTAGCCTTATCCCCACAATGTGGAGAGGTTATTTCTCTGATGCCAAAATAAGGATACAACTATTTATGTGAGGAAAATAAAGTGAAAATCTTGCCTTTACACAAGTAGATTACAAAATTATTTCTCTATCAAGGATAGAATGGAGTTCAAAATTAGAGATGTTCAAGCTGTATTGGAGAATTTGGAAAATAAGCAGTTAGAAGATCCAATGTTGGGAAAGCTGACTAAAAGGATAAATGATGAATTTTTTTTGTTTTGGGAAAATATTTGCTACATCCCCTGTAATTTATCTTAATCTTAATTATCCGTCATTATTTGCGTTAATATCACTAACACCTTTTACTTTTGAAAAATTGTATCCATGAGACCCCTCCTTTAAGATATGTCCCTCAATCTATGACGTGGTATCATTTTAATTTATTAAATAATAGAACTAACCCTCTCTTTTAATTTTATAAAACTTAAAAATTTAATCCCACTGGTTCTTCCAACTCTAGGTGGGATGTTTATAGGTTTAGAACCACTCTGTAGGAACAGCCGGACAGCAGCACGGTAATGGCTCTTTTGTGGGTGGATTTGTGAATAGCATATCGTGATTGTAATTGCGGAGTGAAGGAAGAAGATGATGATGATGAGGTGGCGATGGTCTGTTCTTAAAAGGTTTCACTTACAAGATCAAATGAGAGCACATCTAGGGTTTTCTGAATCAAAGCAGAGAGTGCCGTGGTTTGGGACCCTTCTGGTAGGTTTGGAGAGACGGCAGAATAGAAGAAGAGAGCACTGATAAAATAAAATAAAACCCCCTATATTTTATGAGGGTTTTCAATTTTGTTTAATGGGTCTTTGGGGATTGAGCTAAACAGTGATGGGTTGTAGAGAGGGCACCAGAACTCGCTTGAGATGATGCTGTGTTCTTTGTGTTGCTTCTGCTTGGAGGGCTTCTGTACCCTGTGATTTCGGCTGGGCTTGGTCTTGTTTACATCGTTGGTCTTACTTCTCTTCCCTCTGTTTGCCATCTGTTTCGCGACTTGAAAAGGAAGAACTGAAAAAGCGAAGAAGAAGAACAAAGAGGCTTTGGAAGACATTTTATCGAAGCCGAAGAAAATTTCCGGCAACTGAAAACGAAGAGGAAAACAACGGTGGGAGCCTTGCGACGCATTGAAAGAAATCAAGCCTGAACGCACTTGAAAAGCTTGGCCTCCTTGTTCTCTGATTCTGAGGCGTAAAGGGTCGTATAAGGCACATTGTACCTGCAAAAATCATCAAGAATTTATGGATTTTGATTTATTTTGAGAGATTAAGAAACAGAGGTTGAAAGAATTGGTTACTTCTTCCGAGCTTTGCTGACTTGGAAACCCATCCACCCATTGAAGAAGCCGTAGAGAACAAACACAGGAACGACGTAGCCGGACTCCTTGGGCAGCAATTCCACCACAGTAGCCATTCTCGATCTTCCTCTCTGATCTGTAATTTTTTTTTTTTTTTTTTGGATAAGAACTTTTCCTCTTCTTCTTTTTGCTCCTTCCGGTTCGACATTATTGGATTCTGTTCTTCTCTACGAGGAAGATGATTGATTACCTGTTTCAGAACCCAATTTGTCATCCATACTCCCAGATGGTTACAGTAGCAACGTCAAACGATGTCGATGTTTCTTCATCAAAGACAACAGCAACATCTTTTGGCAAATCCCTACCCGATTTCACCTCTTTCTTCAAGTAGTCACCAAAGATCTCTCTCTGTCTGCCGACGAAGACAAAAAAAAAAAAAAAAATGGTTTTAAGTTTTTTTTTTTAAATTAAAAATAAAAGTGAAGACTATTGGGAATACTCCTTCCTAATGAGATTGGAATCCTATAGTCTTATACAAGGAGAGTTTTTCCATTTACTAGTTTGAACTTTTGAATTGAAAACTTGACATATATCAGAGCTCTAGGTTCCCTCTTATAATAATCTTAAAAAAAAAAAGAGGTCAAGTCACAGAAAGAGGGACGCTAGATGCACAGAAGAGGGACTATGGTCACTTAAAGAGGGATTATATGTCACCCAAAGAGGGATCAGTCATCTAAGAAGAGGGATCAGTCATTTGAAAAGTGTCATGCATATACTACTACATATACACCATCTAATGGTGGGGTTACATATGAGGGGGAGTATTGAGAATAGTCTCACATTGCTAATGAGATTAGAATCCTGTGGTCTTATATATGGAGAATCCCTCCACTTACTAGTTCAAAATTTTGATGAGTTGGAAACTTGACAGACGTAGTTTTATTAAAATCTCAAAAACAAAATATAAAAATGAAATTGAAAAGTTTTGAGGGTAAAAAAATCTTTTTAGCATCTAAACAAGGTTTGAGAGTCTTGAAGGAGTGTTAGGGATATTTTTTAGCATCTAAACAAAGTTTAGGTGTCTTGAGGGGGTGTTAGGGATATTATCACAAACGATAGCGGATGGGTGAGATTAAGATAAATTATAAGGGGTGTGGTAGATATTTTTCCTTTTTTAATTTTTTTTGAGTGGACGCTAGGTCAGTCCAAGACTACTTCTGTTTTTTGCGATGTAATTTGCTTTGATGCAATACATAAGATAAACCAGTATCGTCGATCATTTGGTGTTTTCCTCTATTCGTCAACGAAGACCATCACAAACAAACTGCCTTTTTTATGAACTTCGATCTTGAATGTTGCCTAGAATTGATAGAGATTAACTGTCACATGGTCACAATTTTATATTCACAAGTGTATGCAAATCTATCTCACTATCACTCAGAGGTTTAGTTTACCAAATTTCCACATATGTCTTGCATATCCACACCATAATACTTCACATAATACGAAGTATATAAACCACAACACACAAATATTACGTGATTCATCAACACATTGTGTGATGGTTAGTCCACGAAGTAATGCCCAAATAGGTTTTCTCAACATCGAATTGAGAGGACATACTAATGCCAGGGTTCAGGCAACTGTAACTGCTCGTATCTAGCATTAACAATAGTAATTTAGTCATATATCATGCTCTAAAGTTCTCCCCACTAGCTTAGGCATTTCACATACACCACCTAGCTAGCATACAAAAGTTTGGTAAGCAAGAGAATTATGTAAAATATAGTAAATGTCGCAACTAATGCTAATGCAAGAATCACCATTAAAGTTTTATAAAAGCTCTCCAACAACCCTCAAGACCTTAAACCACCATTAATGGATAAGAAAGTATACTGGAAAGTGGGTTAATGCATCTAATATTCTTCCACAACTTGCAAACCTCTTCAAAACACATTTTCCTGTTTCTGCTTCAGTTCTTCCTTCTCAAAAACGTTCCCCAGTTGCAAGGCCAATAAAAAACGAAGAGACAGTTTTTGAACAATCTGATTTTGATGAAAAATGAAGAAGATAGGAGTTTTAAAGGATAGAAATCCTCTCATGCCTCTCATGCTGGCAGGAGGGGCATGAGAGGATTTGAATTCAATTTTAAAGATTCGAGCACGAAGGCATGAGAGGATTTGAATTCAATTTTTAAGATTCCAGCACAAAGGCATGAGAGGATTTGAATCCAGTTTTAAAGATCAACCATTAAGAATATTCCAAACGAAATCTTTCAAAACCATTTATTACATGTATGGAATCCGGGCGAAATGAAGAAGCCATTAAGGCTGTCTTTGGATCTATTTTTATTACATGTAGTGTTGCGCATGATCAACATTCTGCACCTACCAATAGGAAGCCTCTCAAGGGAATCTTGTTCCACCTTGAGTCACGCCTCAACGCGTTCTTGGTTTAGCTGTTGGATTTGGAATATTTTTATGGGAAATCGATGTTGACATCGATGTCGATATCGTGGTCTTCATGATTGTTCTTCATAAGGTAGTCATAAGAGAGCCAAAGTTGGGGGATCATCTCAAGTTCGCCGAAGACATTGTCATTGAAGTCGGTGAAGAGCGAATTATAAGCACCCATAGCTTCTTCTTGATCTCCTTCACACAGCGAGGGATCCCTCTTCCTCATCTCTGCTAGTGGAAGAGCAGTAGAAAGCGTATCAATGGCGACAACTCTGTTGTTGTTGTAGTTGTTGTAGCAGCATAAGGTCGGTTCATTAGAAATCTAGGTCTTAAAGTTACAGGATTGCGCTTCTTCTTTCCACAAATGAACTGCACATCCATAAATTCCAAATAGTTAAAAACTGAAGCAGTACCATCCATTGCTCGGGTGACAATCTAGAATAGGAACTGGGATTGTTAGAGGTTTGGCTTCCAGTCCTATCCATTAAAATGATTTATATTTTAGAACCAAACTAAAATCAAACCGAATCAATTAGCTAAATCATAAATAGAAATGTAAATGGAGATCTGATCGGATATGATTGGATCTGAATGCCTTATTCTGACCTGAAATGAATACTATTTGACGTATATGGATGCAAATCAAATTCGAATTTTTGACTATCCATTTACATCTCTAACTTGTTTAACCCGAACCTTCCTCCCCTAGTGAATACGATTCGCTCTAAATCTATGTCTTTCATCTGTCTTAACTTCGGTGGGCCATTACTAAGAATTCAATAATCTAGGAATTAAATTAAGAGAATTAAGAAAAGAATTTTCTACTTGTAACAAACCTTGTTACAAATATACTTGTAACAATGTCTGTTCAATGTCAGATTGCTTCAGCCCCCATATAAAATGACAAGACTGCCCCTATAGATTGAGGTTCCCATGATTGATAGGAATACTTGGCAGATATGGTTTCACTGAATTGGTATGGAGACACCTGATGTATGCCCAAAAAGGATACCACATCAATATATGACCGCATATTATTGATACTCATATTCGGATACTGATAAAGATATCCATATCCATATCATGAACTAAATCCATGATTGCAATTGAAAGGAAATAGAGTTTCCAAGGAAAGCTCACCAGCCCCTTGTCTTCATCCTCATATACCATGATGTAGTCCCCAACCTGAAGGCCATTCTCCTTCACAAAATCATCTGTTCAAAGATTGAAAACTCTATATTGTCAAAATCAAACACTGAATATGTAGAAATCCTAAAAAGAAAGCTAAAAGCTTACCAGTGTTTTGGAGAACATACATCTTCCTATTGTTATTTGCCCAAAACCTACATTATTTACAGAGATGAACTTGCTTTAGATTGGGCAAAGCCCCGTGATTAATTTGAGAATGTATCTTCAAGAGAGATGGAAGAAACCCACCTGTATCTCATACACCAGACTGAGACGGAGGAGACATCTCTGACTGCAATTAGGATCCCTTCTTTCACTGTAAGCTTCGGTTCGGGAGATGTGCCTCTGCATCCTTCTGTTCACGTTCAAATTTGGATTTTTCGTGAGGACTCATCCATATTCCAAACACATATTTCATTGAAATAATTGAAAAAGGAAAATGGATTTTTTTTTTGTTTACGAAGATCGAGAAAGTCAGGAAGAGTTGACTTCAAAGAAGGTTTAGTTGAAAGTATGGAACAGCAATTTCAAGTGCTTGAATATTTTGAGCATATGTATAATAAATTATTAATATTAAGGTTTTTTTTTATATGTATTATAGAATTAATTATATAATATATTATGACATATGCAGTTGTTTGATATGAATCATAATTTATTTTCATAAATGATTTATTATAAATCATTCATAAACATAAATATAAACTAAACCAAAAACAGTATAGGAAAGGTTTAAGATCTTGGAATCTGATATAGGATCAATGTCTATCAATGTCAATTCAATTCTAATTCCGATTGTCTTAGAATTGGTTTGATTAAGAAGAAATCGATAACTTATGTATATGTATAATTGGGATTAACAGAATCTGACCTGGTTGAAGTGAATTAAATTTACCGATTCCACCCATTCCAATCCGAGTTTTAAAACCATGAAATTCAGCCTCATATTTCATGCTTCATTTATTGGGGACTCCATTCTCTTCTTCGCCTTGTGTAACCTATATTAACACTTTAAAATTAAAATAGGAAAAAAAGCTAAATTTATATTTCAATTAAAAACATATCAAATATAGAGAAGCAAAATTATTTAGCAATAATTATCCTGCTCACTAACAAGGGGGAGTCCTGCTCTCTCTCTCTCTCTCTCTCTCTCTCTCTCTCTCTCTCTCTCTCTCTCTCTATATATATATATATATATATATATATATATATATATATATATATATATATATTTTAACATTTATTTTTTTTTTTTTTTTGATTTTTGATAAAATAAATTTTCTCCTTTCCTTCTTTCTTGACCTATTTAAAAAACCCAAATTATCCCATACAGTAAAAAAAACTAAATTTGGCTGTATAGGTATAAACAGATCAGATATAATATAGTGTAATAAAAAAAAAATTTGTGTACTCCCATAATTTGAAGAATTATATCTAAATCAATGGAAACACATGACATTTATGAAACGTCATCGACTTGGTTTCTAGGGTTTCTCCTAACCCACTCTAAGGTCCAGATACTCTATTGGCCGTCTAGGTTTCGACTAGAACGTCGTATCATACCAGATTAGATCTCAACGAGAAACTAGGCTTTCATGAAAGTTCTAGGATTTTGGATCACTGCGCCGCTTCACGGCTTCGATCCGAAATCCTATCATACTAAGAGGATTGAGCACTTACCGATGGTGTTTGTCGATTGGCGGCATGCTCCTCCAACGGAAATCCTCTTCTTGAGCGGTCCCCTCCCTCCTTGCTCCTTCTCAGATCTCTTCCAGACGGCTAAGGTTTTGAGAAGGATCAAAGGATTTTTAAGGGGTCTATTAATAATGGGAGACCGTTTTAGGAAGGTTTCCCACGGTTAGGACCTTCCAAAATTTTGATTCGGAGTGTGGGACCCGCTGAAGTCCGTCTCCAACCGAAAATACACATACCGGTCTGACTCAGTCAGACTGAGTCAGACTGATATAGTCAGACCGGTATGTAAACTTTACAGTTTACACAGGTTCTCGTACCTGAAATCACTACAAGAAAAAGGGTTTTTTGTGACGGAATTTTATGACGGTAAAACAAAACCGTCGCAAAATATAGTCATTAACGATGAGTAAAACAAGCCGTCTTATACAATTCTTCTAATACAACGGTAGTTCAAAACTGTCGGATTTAATATTTTTATACGACGGAAATAATATTCTGTAGTATAAACCTAGTATGTATGACGCGTATTAGAAACCCGTGGTATATATGTGTATTATATACGACGGAAATAATATTCCGTGGTATAAACCTAGTATGTATATGACGAAAAAAAAATTTCGTGGTATAAACCTACGTATTAGAAACCCGTATAATATACCTGTCATGTACGAGTCCTTTTTTTTCCAATTTTTAATTCCCACCTTATTTTTTCAATTTTTAGGTCTTTTCTTTTCTGTTCAATTTTTAATTCCTTCCTTCTCTTCCCGCGAATAGATCGTAACTGCCCACGATCGATATATCTCTGTTTCCTGGTTCGCAAATTCTAGGATTGAATTGAAGCTCATCGTCGATGGCCATTGTTCCTGTCGTTTGCCACGTCTACGGTGTCTCCATCGATTATCCCCTTCGTTTTGCCCTTATCCGATCCCTAGTGAGGCACCGCCTCTACTTCATTCCTCTTCCTTCCTCAACCCTGGTTGGAGACCAACACCATAGCCACTGTTTGGAGCACCAACACCATAGCCATTGTTTGCAGCACCAACACCATAGCCGCTGGTACATCTCTTCACTTTGTCTTAATGTTTTGTTGTTTACTCTTTGCTTAAGGGAGAAGTAAGTCTACAAACAAGGGATAAAAAACACAGTAGCAGGATAACAATTTGATGGAGCTTGTGTGAGGCTTCTTGTGTGGAATCCCCAGGATCACGGCCTGGTATAATGGTGCCTATTTAATTACTGTAAGGTTTTTATTCCAGTTCTTATTATTTTGGTTTTGAACCTTCACTGCTAAGAGATCAGATCGATACAGATTTGTGTTGGATCTATATCTCAAGGATTTGTTAAATTACGCTGCTGTGAGAGTGAAAGCTCTAGTTTAAAAGTATTTTTAGAAGCCTTCGGCATGATATTCATACCCTGATTGTCTAGTGCTGGTCGATGTGATTACTCTCTTGCTTGTTTGGTCTTTTTTTGGTAGAAAGGACTTAATGGATTCTTAATTAATTATCACTGTTTCATTCCATGTTTCTGCTCCTTAACTTCTGCCATCTATCTTCCTTTTTTTTTTTTTTTGGGTAAGTGCCATCTGTCTCTTATAAACACCACCATAAAACCCTCTTTCTAACCCCTTTTCAAACATAGCCAGAGATCCTACTCTGTTCATTGCAGACAATAACAGGCCAATCGAATCCTTTATGGATTTTAGCTCTATTTGTGCAACACAAGCAGAATTTCAGCCCTAACAGAACCTTGGTGGTTTGAGTTACTCAATGTTCTCCTAATCAAAGTGCTGGGCTAGCTGTAATCTATTGCTTACTTACTTTGGTGTTGGTCCACCACCAAATATAAATGGAAGGCATTCATAGCAACTTAGAAACATTCAAGGAGAAAAGTTTCACAGTGCAAAATAAAGGAGAGGAAAAAGAAGGGTTTGATTGACTGTCCCTTGAAGTTTGAGTGACTCTAAGCATTGGTGCTTGCCTGTAGCCATCGACATACAGAATGAAGTAGTCATGCAAGAGTTGAAAAAATATCTATGATAAATATCTATAAATCCTTAAAGCATGTTGTTCTTCATTACAATAGATCACTCCAATTGTTTCTCTTATTTCTTGTTCTTCTAATCCTTCGTTATCCAACTCTTTTTATATGATTTTCTGCCATTATTCAACCAATTGTTTGTCTTATGGCAGATTACAATATAAGGTTGAACTCTCTTACAAGGGCCTGTGGAAAATCCAGCTTCGTCGGCCACTTGACCAAAATAGATCCAAGTTTCTCCTAATTCAGGTATGTTCCTTGGAAGTAGTTTCACAGCTTATTTATCTTTGATCATGTTTTCGTCCATTGCATGGAGTAATGTCAATGTTCCTTTAAAGGTTGTATTCCTCTTGTGTAATGATTTTGTGGCTCAATGCTGGGACAAATCTTCAATCTTTGGGTTTCCATTTGTCTAGTAGTAGGGTAAGAACTTAAGACTTTGATGCAGAAATTAACCAAACATCCTAGAGCTATAAAAGTCTTTTTAGAAGCCTTCGGTATGATATTCATACACTGATTGTCCAGTGCTGGTCGATTTGGTTACTATCTTTCTTGTTTGGTCTTTTTTTTTTTTTTTTTTTTTTTGGTAGAAAGGACTTAATGGTTTCTTAATTAATTCGTAAGTTTGCATTGGATTGTAAAGATTAGCAGGACATGGTCTTTTTTTATTATTATTTATTCTGTATCAAATTAATCATCTGAGGGATGTAGATGGTGAGTCCAATTGACAATGGATGACAAAACGCCCAATGCACAAGTGTTTATAATGCAGTTAGTAGGTGGAATCCAAAAACCCATCAAGGAACACTTTGGAGCTGATATTGATGTAGACGATTTATTCGATAGGTTCTCTAAGAAACCACATCATTTATTTGTGGATTTAAAGTTGGATGACTTATTAGAAAGGAAAATAAACTCCCAGATTGTGTGTGAAAACAATATTTGGCATTTCTCCTGTGACTGAAATTATTGCAACTCGTCATATGCTATGCTTTGGTTCGCCCCTCTCTGTGTTTGGGCTCACAATTTCATCATATAATAGTTTAGGGCTCTTTGCGTTTGATCATGTTCAGCTATTATTGAAGCTAATCATGCAGCCGACTTTGTTAAGAAGGGGTGCAAGGTGCACGTGTATAGTCTTTTCAATTTATTAATAGAAGTTAATTTAGCCACCAAAATTAAGCCTTTTATTTTGTTTTATTTTATTAGAAAATGGTGGTCAATCAACCAAAGGCAGATTGTGAACCCTGGAAAAAATAAGACCAGTTGTACTTCGATTCCCACTTATGTACTTAAATACCAAAAGAAATATATAACTTAAAAAGTCTCCCACTTTTGCTATACAAACTACAGTGGTTATGCTATTTCGGATCCAATGGACTCTGGAATTGTAGGGGATTTCCACTTCCCAAACATGAGAAATGCAAAATATTAAATTGGGCCTACTCAGATCTCAAAATCAAGCAAAAGATTCAAGAACATACACATTTTGTTCATGAAGGATTTATTAGATATGAACTTAATTAATCAATAACACAGCCAGCTATAGATCCTTTCCCCCTCTCTTTTGATGTAGCAAATATTTTTCCTTTCAAAAGAACTTTGTTATGTGCTTTGGATGAACTTAATTATCATTGTTTCATTCCATGTTTCTGCTCCTTAACTTCTACCATCTATCTTCCTTTTTTTTTTTTTTTGGGGTAAGTGCCATCTGTCTCTTATAAACACCACCATAAAACCCATCAAGGAACACTTTGGAGCTGATATTGATGTAGATGACTTATTCGATAGGTTCTCTAAGAAACCACATCATTTATTTGTGGATCTAAAGCTAGTGATTGATTAGAAAGGAAAATAAACTCCCAGATTGTGTGTGAAAATAGTATTTGGCATTTCTCATGTGACTGAAATTACTACATCTCCTCATATGCTATGCTTTGGTTCGCCCCTCTCATATGCTATGCTTTTCCTTTCAAAAGAACTTTGTTATGTGCTTTGGATGAACTTAATTATCATTGTTTCATTCCATGTTTCTGTTGTAATCTATTGCTTACTTACTTTGGTGTTAGATACATGGTCCACCACCAAATATAAATGGAAGGCATTCATAGCAACTTAGAAACATTCAAGAAGTAAAGTTTCACAGTGCAAAATAAAGGAGAGGAAAAGAAGGGTTTGATTGACTGTCCCTTGAAGTTTGATTGACTATCCATTTTATCTTCCCTGTTTCTTTTTTTTTTTTTTTTTTTTTTTGGGTAAATATTTTATCTTCCCTATTATCTTACTTTCTGCTTGCTCATATATTTCTGAAATTTCTGGCTTACTTGATAGATCAAAGTAATGATAATTAGATTTACATAACAAAGTACTTTGTGGATTGTTGATGAAATGGATTCCTAGATAAACTAGGGGATACAGCTTGTAAATTATGTATATCTGTAGATGAAACTCCTACAGTATTGCAGAATTGAGGACTGCTATTGGAGGCTTCAACATGCTAATATGCTAGGGGGGGGGGAGGCTTTGGGCCTGTATATCAAATTAAATAAGCACAACCTATTTTAAATTCTCTTCTTTATTTCTTTCATACTAAATAAATAGAGATGTTGAAGTCAAATACTCCCATGCATGTGTCTGGCAATGTTACTACCAATGCTTGGTCTAATTTTGTCTAATTTATAATCTTCATTAGATAGGAATCTCATTTGAATACTATATAGTCTTATATTTATCCAATCACTTTCTCGGTACTTAATCTCTTTTTTGTTTTCTTTTCTTTTTCTAGATTTTGGTCTGGCTAAGGCTTGCACTTTACCAGACTTCCAACCAAAACTGGTTGTTGGATCTTAAGAGGTCAACAATGTCTAGGAGTAGTTGGATTGATAAAGGTTCACGGAATGCAAGGTTCAGGTTATCTCCACAGTATTTGCAAGTGGTCAAAAATTTTATAGAATTTGCAATTTCTTATAATGCAAATGTTGGACTAGAGATCTTATGTCCATGTGTTAAATGCAAAAATCGATACTGGTATTCTAAGGATTATGTTGAAGAACATCTGGTTGTTGATGGATTTCACAGAGATTACGTCGTGTGGGATTGCCATGGTGAATCTTCGTCATCTCAATTGGTTTCTGATGTAAATCCATCCCATGTAAATCCAGTTGGCACTGATGAAGCAAATACTAATGATGGTATACACAATATGTTAAATGAGATGTGTGGAGCACATGAGAATGAAGGAGTTGAAGATACTATAATGGATGAACATACAAGGAATCAGAATGTCGAGATAGTGAATATTAGACGGTTGATGGAAGATGCAGATCAAGAGTTGTATTAGGGAAGTCGAAAGTTAACGAGACTAAAATTTTTGCTTCACTTATATCACATAAAGTGTTTATACAAGCTGAGCGATAAAGGGTTTACGGTCTTGCTAGAGTTATTGAAAGAGAGTTTTCCTGTGCCAAATTCTTTACCAAATTCTTTGTATGAAACGAAGAAGATCATCAAGGAATTAGGACTCGACTATGATAGAATTGATGCATGCCCAAGAGATTGTATGTTGTTTTGGAAGGGGTCAGTCAGTTTGGATAAATGTGAGAAGTGTTCTTCACCAAGATATAAATCTGGTGGTAAAATATCGATTAAGACGTTACGTCATTTTCCTCTGATCCCACGACTGCAAAGGTTATATATATCATCTAAGACATCAGCTGATATGCAATGGCATCACGAAGATCGTATTGACAATGGTAGGTTAAGACACCCAGCTGACTCTAAAGCATGGAAGGAGTTTGATAAGTTGTACCCAGATTTTTGCAAGGAGCCTCGTAATGTTAAGATAGGGCTAGCAAGTGATGGATTTAATCCATTTGGAAATATGAGTAGCACCCACAGCACATGGCATGTTGTGGTGATCCCTTACAACCTACCACCATGGTTGTGCATGAAGCCGTCGAACATGATCCTAACATTGCTTATTCCTGGTCCAAAACAACCTGGGAATGATATAGATGTGTACTTATAGCCACTAATAGATGAACTTAAAATATTGTGGGATGGTGGTGTTCCAGCTTATGATGTACATAAGAAGAAAAAATTCGTACTACGTGCGTCTTTGATGTGGACCATCAATGATTTTCCAGCATATGAAAATCTATCTGGGTGGAGTACTAAAGGTGCTTTGGCTTGCCCGATTTGCAACGAAGATTGTTGTTCTCGATGGCAAAAGAATGGAAGAAAATATTGTTATTTGGGACATCATCGATTCCTTCCCAAAGATCACCATTATCGTCTTAATAAAAGGAGCTTTGATGGCCATGAGGAACATAGAGGCCAACCTAAATTGTTGTCCGATTGTGACCATATGGAGCAATTATGGAATGTATAATTTCCAGATTTCGGGAAAGAAAGTACTGAGAAGGGTGTGAAGAAGAGGAAAAAGCCTCAACTCCCACTTAATTGGAAGAAGAAGAGTATATTCTTTGATTTGCCTTATTGGAGATATAACTTAATCCGTCACAACTTAGACGTGATGCATATTGAGAAGAATGTATGTGAAAGTATCATCTTCACATTGTTGAATGTGATAGGAAAAAGTAAAGATAATCTGAATGCACGTTTAGATTTAAAAGATATGAAGATACGTCTAGATCTTCAACCAAGGCGGACTGATGTTGGAAATAAAACCATTTTACCTCCTACTCACTATTCAATGTCTAACAAGGAGAAGGACGCATTCTGTAGGGTTTTAAGTGGTGTGAAAGTTCCTGATGGCTATGCTGGTAATATCGTACGTTGTGCTCTTGTGCGCGAGAGGATGTTAACAGGAATGAAGAGTCATGACTGTCATATCATGATGCAACAATTACTACCAGTGGTCGTACGCAATGTTTTGCCCAAGAAAGTTGTAGCAGTATTGGTAAAGGTATGTGGGTTCTTTCGTGATTTATGCAGTAAAGTTGGTACAGAGGACGGATTCAAGAGTCTTCGTCAAAATATTGTTGAAACAATGTGTAATCTGGAAAAGTTGTTCCCACCTAGTTTCTTTGATGTTATGGTACACTTAATTATTCATCTGGGCCATGAGGCCAGCATTGGTGGTCCAGTGCACTACCGTTGGATGTATCCTATTGAAAGGTACTTTATCTAAAAATTTATTTTAAGTATATGGGCCTTATCATGTTCAAAGAAGTCAAACATTATAATTAAATTAATAATACAAGTGTTGATTTGTTTAGGTTCCTCAAGCAACTTAAAGACTATGTGCGCAATCGTAGTAGGCCTGAAGGATCAATAGCAGAAGGATATATTGCGGATGAGTGTTTGACATTCATTTCTAGATACTTTGAAGGTGTAGAAACTAAGTCCAACAGGCCATCTAAAAATGAGGGGTCATTAGGCTATGAAGATCCATATAATATGTTCTCAAGAATAGGAAGGCCTTTGGGAAAATGCGAGATGGTATGCCTAGACAACATTGAAATGGAGTAGTTGCATCGCTATGTTTTATTTCATTATGATGGGATATTAGAATACCAAAAGTAAGTGCATATTAGCTTCCCTAGTTCCTTCCGATGTACACAATATATATACATATATTGTGCTAATTAAACTATATTTCTCAATAATATTGAAGCATGCACCGCAATGAGATCAAAAGGGAATTAGCAACTAAATCTTGCCCATGGAAGGTTGACGATATGCATAATAAAGACTTCCCAAATTGGTTTAGGAAGCATGTAAGTGTTTGACATAAATTTGTTATTTATGTATAGTTAGTTTTATTTTATATTCTGATTTAATCCATATTTTCATATTAACAGATATTTAATCTTCGTGAAAACGGAGTCGAGGTATCCGAAATCATCAAATGGCTAGCAGTTGGACCTAATGTTGTCGCGAGAATTTACACTGGTTACATTATAAATGGGATAAGGTTTCATACTAAGGCACTTGAGCTTAGTAGAAAACTCAAAATAGTGGGGTATTCGTAACGGCTTTAACAAGCAAATTTGCAAGTAGGAAGGATACCCAACCAATTGATGGATAGGAGGATTATTGTGGAGTTCTAACACAAGTGATTGAAGTGGAATACTCTGATGAGATCAGAGTAATGTTATTTCGCTGTGATTGGGTCGATCCTAAAAAGGGTGTGCGTATAGATGAAATGGGGTTTACAACTGTAAATTTTAAACACTTACTGTACAGTGGACAAGGTCAGTTTGACGAGCCTTTTGTCTTTTCTTCACAGACAGAGCAGGTATTTTATGTACATGATGATTTAAGTCTGGATTGGGACGTCGCAATAAGATCTAAGATTAGAGATATATATGATATGAAGGACAGGATGATGGAGTTCAAGATGAAGCATACACACAATCTAATCTTACTCAATCTACCCATCCTTCATATCCCATAGTCGATTGTGAAGGTGATGAAGATGTCAATTGGATACGATCTGGTTTACCCGGCATTGAAGTTGACAACCCCATTGATGGGGAAAGTTAGTTCTACGTACCTTCCTATAATTCAGTTGCATTTGGATTGCCAAAGTGTAAAGTTGTATTATTGTAGTGGGCTCGAATGTTTTAGTTCTAAGTATTTGATAGTACGGGTGTCCATTTGACAATTTTGGGTCTTGAATTAACAAGTGGTGGACCCAATGTTTTTCTTTTCTTTATGATTTAGGTTTTGTTTTTTCTTTTCTGTAATGATTACAACAACTATCAGTTAGCTTTCCTATGATTGTGAAGGCAGATGGTGTCCCTATTTGCCTTGCTTTTGTACGTATGCTTTGCATATTTTGTTCATCAAATTGGCCTCAATGTTTTTTAGGTTCTTATTTATATCTATAATATTTAGTTTTCCTATATGCACTTGTTTATTATAGTCACTCCACCATATTACTTAAAATAATTGTAGATCTACACTGCTTGTGATAAATAGTGTCCATTAATTTAGTTTGTAAGTTCTTGTTGAGCAATATGTGCATGTTTATGGAGCAATAAGTGCCTGTCTGTTGGGCTTGGTGTATGTCAAGCTAACATCAGAAATTTAGCTTGTTTTAGAATCGCTGTAAATTCTCCATTTGTTGTAGAGAAAATTCAGCAAGGTTGAAGAGGGTGGTTGGTGAAGAGGTGCTGCAACCCAAGAAGAAAGCCTTGCATTTTCAATTAAGGAAGAAGGAAGGACCAACAACCACTGCTGCCCTTAAAGACTTGCGAAGAAATCAGCAAGAAGAAAAAGAGGTTAGAAAAAAAAATGGTAGTAATTAGTAGCATATGGAACTTGGGTGGACAGGAGTGGGTTCACTTATAAGCTATAAGAAAATAATTATTCATAAAGGCTGAAGTATATTTTCATCAAATATAAGCCTTGTTAGAATCATGAATTTTGTTGTTTAATTCATTTATTTGATTGCATCACAGATTATATAAGATATTAACATGGCAGAAGAGATAGTATCTAGTACTGCAGCTTCAGCTTCAACTTCTTCATCATTTGGTGAGTTAATGTACATTGAGTTATCAATATTAATGATAATTATGTATTTGTTTACACCGGTTTCTTAAATATGTTATGAAATAGGAAGGAAAAGAGGTAGAGGGATAACAATAGGTGATAGTACGACATCCTTGGGAGCAGGGGTAAAGCTTGACATTGTAATGAATGAGAATGGAGAGGCATGCTCTGAGTATACAGCTCAGCTTGCGAGTTGGATTGGGATTCAGGCCCGAACAGCTAAAATGCTTCCTCTTTGCTATAAAACTTGGAAAAAGGTTCCAGAGCATCATAAGGATAATGCATTTAAAAAAGTTCAGGTAAAAAAAGGTTATGTAACAATACAAATTTTTTAGTGGATGTGTATCTATATTTTGAAGAATTGTTATATCTTATTTTAAAAACAATGTAGGCTCATTGCTTATACAATATCTTTATTATGTAGGAAAAATTCAACTTAGGCAATGGAAGTAGGAAGTTCATTTATAAGCAATTGAACAAAAGGTTGAGGGAGTTCAAGCATGAGCTAAAGAAGGAAGTATATTACAAATACTCTACAAATGCAGAGAGGAGAGCTCATTTAGATAAACGTGTGGATGCTGCGCAATGGGATTACCTCCTAAAGGTTTGGAATTCGGAGGAGTCTAAGGTATACTATTCCTACTCATTTTTTACATAAGATATCAAAAAAAGCAGTAAAACCCTCATTATTTAGCTGATATCTTCTCCCTTGGTAGGCTATGGCGACACGCAATACAGAAAATAGAGAAAAACAACATATGACTAAAACGACAAGAAGAACCTCTTATGTGTATATAAATGAGGATTTGGTAATATACACCATAATTTTAAATCCTTACTATTGTTTATACTCTAAAATTTATTTCTTTATGTTGATTTGTGAATTATTTCACCAGCATTCAAATCTTCCAGAAGGGTTGTATCCCTCTCGTTTTGACCTGTTCAAAAGAGTTCATACTAGGAAGGACGGCAGTGTTTCTGACCCCATGTCAAAAGAGAAGATGGTACGTCAGTAGAAAATTACATAACGATGTCTTCAATGTCAATTGCATAAAGATGTCATTTGAAATCCTTCAATGTAAATTGCAGGCTGAGATGGACAGTGCTCTCAATGATAAACCTGAAGATCAACAAAATGACAAGACAGTAAAGGAAACTATTTTCACATCTGTCATTGGACCAGATAATCATGGTCGAATGCGGATGGTTAGTCATGGTCCGACCCCTAAATATTTATATGAGACAACTGCAATGCGCGCTGCAAACTTGGCTAAGGTGAATGAGCAACTATGTGGAAAAATCTCAAAGTTGGAGAATGAAATGACTCAGCAAAAACAAACAATGGAAGAAAGGTTAGTTCAAATGCAGGAAGAAATGGCATCCCAATAAAATATGTTGACTCAATTAATGCGGGAACAACAAAATCTGTAAGCGAGTCAGATATATTTATTTAATTTCTTTTGAATGCTCTCTCTCATTCCCATCTTAACTTTTGTATACTAATTTTTATCCCCCCCTCTCTTCCTTTGCAGTGGATTGCCTTTGACAACTATTGAACGAAGTAATATGATGTAGATAATTAGTTACAGTCAATAAAGAACTTTCTATTTCTTATCATTTGTTGGACAGCTTGAAATTGTAGATATACAGTTTGAAGTTTTAACCTTGGATATCTTTGAATTATGCTCTTTATTAATAAGTTTATCACTACTTCTGTTATGCCATTATATATGATTTAGGCTTAAACAGGACCAACTCTTGGAAATGGATTATTACAGTACAAACTAGTGCTAGTAGAGGATGCAGTCAAGACAAGAGGAATCTTTTCAATGATCCCACAATACATTGAAGATTGTCAACTCCCAAAAGCATTGGATCCTACATTGGTGGTGGGTATATATGGATCGTTCTACGCAAAAGTCAATGTAAAAGAAATCAAAAGATGTAATTGTTAGGTTGTCTTTTGTTGTAAACATTATCTTGATTGAAGAAAGATTTTTTTTATATTTTTATTTGTTTGTTAATGAAGAGGATTATTAATGTTAATGGCAATGTGTTCAGGATTGTTAAAGTTGTGAGTTTATGATTATTGTACATATGATGTTTTTGATGTGGAATGTGGTACAGCGAATGTATGTAAATGTGGATTATAAGAAATTTTTTTTATAGAGAAAAAAAATTTCAAATGAATTTTATATATTTTTAAAAAAAAATTTAACGACGGTTATAATAAACCGTCGTTAAAAATGACATAACAACGTAATTTACCATCGAAAAATAGTACCTTATTCCAACATAACATAATTTTCTTCATAAATACTTTCTTATTACGGCGTAATTTTTCCGTCGTAAAAAATGATATACGACAGAAAAAAAATTCCCTCTTATATATCCAACCTTTTTATGTCGGTTTTGTCCCGTCGCTATTAAGAGTATTAACGATGGTTTTATATTACCGTCGAAAATATAGTTTTCCAGACGCTGACCAAATCCCATCTTTAAAATTTACGACGGCTACACTTATGACGGTAAGTGGAGTTTTTACGATGGTTTTTTACCGTAGGAAAAAGTTATTTGTGATGGTAAAAACCTTTTATGACGGAAAAAACCATCGCAAAAGGTGAAAATTGTTGTAGTGAATTGAGTGGTTTGTCACCCGGCTTCGCCTTCCGGTCCAGTTATAATTGGAAGACCTGTCACCATATAAAACCATGGGTTAGACCGGGTTTTTAGAACACGGTTCTTACATAAACTTCAACTTGAACAATGAACTTAATCATGCACAAGCATAAATTACAATCATAAACTTTAATCACACCTGAACTACGATGGTGAACTTGATTTTCGGAATAATTCTGTAATACGTAGGCAATCTGATGGATACAGATTCGGTTCAATGATATCAAACCACTTGGTTTGGTTTGATTTAATAGATAGAGTCTAGCATAGGAAAGGTATAGGAGATCGATTTCGATCGGATGGTTTGGGTGCCTAACCTCTTCCCATAATCGTAACCTGACGCTTACCCAATCTCTGATGGACTAGAAATCCAATCTAAGGATCATGAGTCAATCGAAGTCTTACATTGGGGTAAGATTTCACATTTCTAAGGTCCTAGACCTTAATCTAGGTGGCGACTTCCAAAAATTCCATCTTTGTCCTCACACATGGATGTAGATACCATACCTCCATCACCACAGCGTTCTACTGGAGTCGGTCATTCTCGGACTTCTCACTCAGCTGGTCCTTCACACCCACCATCAGATGACATGATGGTGCTACTTCATGATATTCGTGAGGCTCAGCGTGTTACGGATCATAGGGTAGGAGAGATCCTAGATGCTCAGTGCTCTACAGACCAAAGGATAGCAGATCTGGCAACTAGTCTCCGAAAGACCCAGACTCAGGTAACCTAGCTTACAAGAGTGTATGTTGAGGACTATGATAGAGACCGTAAGGCACCTCCTCCTCCTTCAGCACCCCCAGCTCCATGATTGTCATTTATATTGCAGAGTAACTGTCCAGCTTGTGGACCGTACTCTGGTTCAGATATACATTTTATCTTGTTCTTATATATATATATATATATATATATATATATATATATATATATATATATATATATATATATATATATAATTTGTTTCTCCTTTACATATGTGCATTATTCTCTTTCTTAGTTTATGTCTCAAACAACACAGGTGCTTATGGTGTGTTCTTATTACAAGTTTTTAATTTATCCTAACTCAGTTCATGACTCATGTGGAAGTAGTTAGGACAATGGGTAGAACCTAAGAGAGCTCTGATACCAATTTGTCACACCCCAATTCTAAACTAACCAGAGTAGTGTGATGAATCGTAAATAAACCAATGGTTCAACCAGGATCTCCGTTAGGTAGTACCCACTATATCAACCACACACATTTCACAGTAATAATCAGAGATAATAAACAAATAAGCAGAAATCTTTATAATTAATGAATTGACTATCTAACAGTGCTAAATAAATAGTTAATCCAGTTATCACCAAGTAACTTAAGACATAAAATAAAATAATCAATTACATGTCTGCTAACCAAAATATAACTAAACTAATCAAAGATGCATTGATTGCACTTGCATGAAGGATCATGCGCATCTTCAACAGCTTCTACGTCCATAGCCGCCATGTGTCCATATGTCGACGCATTCACGTACTCTTCTATAGTAGGACTTGCATTATCAACTAAAAATATTCAATCAAAAGGGGTGAGCACACATCACGGCTTAGTGAGCAAACAAAAGAATGCAACAAACATATGCATGCATTCAATTCATATCTTTGCTCTGGTTTTTAAATTTGCAATATGCTATAAAAAAGATTGGCGGCCACCGCACCTCTATACACGAGTGTGTGAATCTACCCAATGGATCAAACATCATTGTCTTTCTACATGCACCCACCATGGAATAGAGATAAAGCTAAAGTGTTCGGATTAAACACCACTAACACTTTTCCTGATGCCCTACCCATACCAACATGTAAGCCCATATTGGTGAGGGCTTGCAAACTGGGCTCGCAACTAACCAATACCAAATATCATCCAGTGTATCCAGGGTCTCATCCTAGCATCCCTCAATACGTCCATAGAGATAGAGCTAAGGTCCCTCGATAGAGTCAGAGACCACATGGTCCAAAACCACCACCCCTGATGCCCTACGACGTAATAGTTTTGCTAAGGTAATGGCGATACGACGATGTTAGTGGGCAAGACTTGAGTAGAGATAGAGCTAGAGTCTGATGACCAGGTTTGAGACCACAATGCCCAGTCCTCCCCCTGATGTTCTGCTCGTATCCAACATACTAACCACATACACACAATCACATGCCTTATAAGACCCGCACGCCACGAACCCGGCCTAACCTTATATTTTGTACCGGGACCCGTCTACATATCATGGTCGAGCCAAGTGGACCAAGTGTGTGAAGAAACCCAAGACCCAATATGAAAATTTACCCAAAAACAGTCAAAATGAGGGTAGGGTCGCAGGTTTTAACAGGCAGGTCCGACCCTCCCATCGACCCTCACCATCGACCCCCAACCATGGGTCGCAGGGTCTATGAGTTGTCCGACCCTCCCATCGACCCTCCCATCGACCCTCGGCACTCGGGAAAAACAGCATGAATCGAAAATTAGGAAACCTTCCTAATTTCGATTGGAACCTTTCATAAACTCAATGAGACTTATTTTGGGAGGTTTTACCCTATAAATAGGACGTCCCTAAGCTTCTTTCACTCCTTTTACAATCCTAATTGGATTGAGAGAAAGAGAAGAGAAGGAAGAGTAAAAGAGAAGGAAAACTTGAAGAAAAGGCTAAGGAAGAAGAGGAAATTCAGAGGAACTCTGAATCTCAGCAAACCTAAGGTATGAACACATTCCCCATGATTTATTTAAGACTTTAGAATGGTTATTGAAGAGGGTATGACTTAGAAGAAACCCAAATCATCCATCCATGGTTTCGTTTCAATGGAAACCATGGAGGAGATCATTAAAACCATGTAGGTGAATAAAGTATAGTTCTAAACCATAGAACATGTATAGAATGGATTGTGGAAGTAAGCCATAGGACCCAACCATGAAAGAGAGAACGAAATCTGATATTTTGACTCAAACCATGGAGGGTCGCACCTAGGGTCGATGGCAGATCCGACCCTAGCATCGACCCTCAGTGTTCGGAAAGTTCGGATTAGGGGGAGGGTCGCACCCAGGGTCAATCATGACTCCGACCCTACCTCCGACCCTCAGTTAACATAATGGTTTTTAAATTCTAAATAAATTCTAATTAAATTTTATCGGCTTTGTTAGGTCTTCTAGCAATATAATAACATTATAAAGGTGATTCTAAAGCTTGAAAGAGGATCTATTAACAAGCTAAGGTGAGGGAACAAGACCTAAACTAACTGGTTAATAATAAACTGTTTTATTTCTTGAGTCCAATGCCATATTGATTCTATGCGTGTATGCTTGTATGTGCATTTAACATGTCATCCAATATTTTTATTATTTGTTCATGCATATTTACTTTATTGTTTATAACATGATGATGATGATGATAGGAATAGGCATGTGAATGTTTGTGTTTGGCTAGTGTATATGGTGCGGGTAGGGATGGTATCAACCGGTACAGCCATGACCGTTCTTCATGGGGTGTATATTGTGCCATGATCTATTCAAGTCATGTCCACTAAGCAAGTGTTAGTGTGTTTGATGCGAGTGGAGCATCAGGGGGAGGACGTGACATTGTGGTTCAGCCTGGTCACCAGACTCTAGCTCTATCTCTACTCAAGTCCTGTTCACTAACATCGTCGTATCGCCATTACCTTAGCGGAACTAATATGTCGTAGGGCATCAAGGGGGACGTGGCATTGTGGTTCAGCCTGGTCACCAGACCCTAGCTCTATCTCTATGGATGTATTGAGGGATGTTGGGGTGAGGCCTTGGATACATTGTTTGACATTAGGGTTGGTTAGTTGCGAGCCCAGTTTGCAAGCCCTCGCCAACAGGGGCTTACGTGTTGGTATGGGCAACCGGTATAGCCATGTCGTTTTCATGGGGTGTATATTATCCATGGTGGGTGCATGTGGGGCGACGGTGCCGTTTTCATTGGGCGTTTCCACACACTCGTGTATAGAGGTGCGGCGACCACCTATCCTTTCTATAGCACATTGCAAACTTATATACCAGACCAAAGATATGAATTGAATGCATGCATATGTATTGTTGCATTGTTTTGTTTTCTCACTGAGCTCAAGTTGGAGAGCTGACCCTCGCGCGCGCAATTCTTTTTAGTTTCTGATGTTGCAGGTACTATGATTGAAGATTATGTCGGCACGCCAACATATGAACATGTGGCGGTTATGATGAGCAAGCTGTGGAGGACGAACATGGTTCGTTAAGCGAGCGTTTCAATGGTGGATACGTTTAGTGTTTAGTTTTCGTATTTGGATACTGTAATATGTATTAAATTATGTTTTGGTTACATGGAAATAAATGGAATATTAATTATTTATCATGATTAGACCTCAGTACATTATCTGTAAGACTTTCGCTATTTATTTTATTACCTCTGATTAATGTGGAATGTGTTTTGGTTTATCATATGTGGGATAGCCTATTGTGAGATCCTGGTTGAACCGTTGGTTTATTGACGGTTCATCACATCATTCTGGTTAGTCCAGAATTGGGGTGTGACATGCCTAATCCTAGCATCATCAATCAACATGGTAGCAAATAGACAAAAGTAAATATGCATGAGTAGTAATAACAGAAATATTGGATGAAATGTGAGATGCACATTACAAGTATACAAGCATATAATCAATCATGGCATTGGACTCAATAAAATAACAGTCTATTATTATCCAATTAGTTTAGGTCTTGTTCCCTCACCTGTTAGTAAAACTTGATCTCCTTCAAAGCCTTGTAATTCTCTTTGAATCAATTTAATGACCTAAAAGTTGTATAAATTTATGTTAAGATTCATGTATAATGTGTTACAGTAGTCGAAAATCAAAACAGATCACTGATAGGTATCTGATAGGCCCTATGATCGCATGCTGTGTCGACCTTACCAAGTACGGTCGATACCCTATGGTCGCACTATATCTGACCATACCCTGCCACCATATGGTTTCTGAATTCTTCCCGAATGCCTATGGTCGATACTTGATCATGCTATGGTCATGCTATGGTCGACCGTAGCTGCGACCTTATGATTCCTGGTCACAAACTGCATTCAATCCGAGTTCTTTTTGGGTTAACTCCTCGATTTTTCTCTTGGGTTCATACTAAGGTTATCCTATGGTCATCATTAGTAGTTTATCATCAACCAATATCACCAAACTCATCCATCATGGTTATCCTTGAGATTTACTCAAGTAATCACATGGATTATAATAGGTTGACATCTCCAATCCTCCATTGAAACCTTATTCCATAGAATTTATATCTTCAAAGATTAGGTTCATACCTTTGCCTACGGTAGAGAATTAAAATCTTCTCAGCAACACCTTCTCCTTAGCCTTCTCTCCTTCTTCTTCTCTTCCTTCTCTTCTTATATGGTTTATTAATGTTCTAAAAGAGTGAAAAAGGTTGAGGGACGTCCTTTATATAGAGAAAAACTCTTTTTATAGAGTTCTCTAATAATAGGAAAAAGACCCTCCTCAAATTATGAAAGTTTCCAAATTCGGAGTCTGATTTGGGCTCCTACGGTCGGACATACTATCACAGAACCCGTCGACCGTAGGGTTGAAAAGATCGACCATAGGGTCATTGGTCTGTGATCCTTATTCCTTACCATATGGTCGACCATACCTACCCAGGTATTCGACCATACGCATACCTTTAGTGTTTTTAACTCCATTCTCATACCTAGTTTTGTGATCCTACTTTACACTATTGGTCCACTCGGTCTAGCAATGATGGGAAGACCTGGCACGACATGGTTAAACCGGGTTAATAGAGTGCGGGTCTTACAGTACACACGTAGGGATACGTGTCCACATCCACATCCCTCATTAGTGTCTGTGCCCGCGCTCACGCCCACTATGCAGTCGCGGCACGACTTTACTCCGATCGACTCGGCGTGCACACGTGCGAGTTAAAGACAAACCAGATCCCCCGGGCACCTCTCTCAAGAGGGAGAGTTCCTTTTAAGGATTCAAGATGTATTGGGACACCCTCTACTTATATACCTCTTCTCTCCTTTTGTTAGGTCAGAAGGCTTCATTGGCGGCAGCATACTTCTTGCAATGCGCAAAGAGTTCCTTGAGATCTACAGGTTCTTTCTTTGCAATGGATAATTTGAACCTCTTGTCGATGATCGCAGCCATCAACGTTGTAAGGACTATTAAGGGTTCGATGTCCTTGATCTCAAGCACCTCCCTGTTAAACCATGAGACGAACTCCCTAAGTGACTCATCTGGTCATTGCTTTATATTCATCAAGATTACTACTGTCTTTTTCTATACTTTTCTCCCTTGGAAATGGGTGCGAACATCCGACTGAGGTCCTTAAGTGACTCAATCGACTTTGGTGGTAGACTATTGAACCATCGTCTGGCCAAATTTTTCAATGTTGAAGAGAATGCCTTAAAAACGAGGGCATCCTAGAAACCATGGAGCAACATCATTTCCATGAAGCTTCCCTAGTGTTGTTCTAGGTCAATAGAACCATCATAAAACGGTACCTTTGGCATGTGGAAGCCCTTGGGGAGAGGCATCCTCATAATCATGTCTAAGAGGGGATTGCCCGTGCTATAATCCTTCTCCTCTACGACATTAGTCTGTAGGAGGACTTTGTCCATGCGCTCCTGCAGCGCCAACATCTTGTCTTTTAGCTTTTTATCTTCTTCGCTGATGAGGGTTGCTTTCCCCCGATCTAGTCGGGATACTATCGGGAGTACCGTGGCTCTCGATGGGATAGCTTCAAGGACTCGTATATGAGATCTTGCCTGGGTTGCTTCAAGGTTCACACAGGGACCTAGCCTTTCACTAATCGGAACCCGAGTGCTGTTGGTGGCCGAATCTGTTTGGCTTTCGTTCCCCATGGTGGTCAAGCTGTTGATCTCCATGTAAAATTCTAGATCGCTTGAGGCCCATGTCAGACCGTTACTTCTTATCAGGACTTCCACCAAGGTTGGAGGATTCGAGTGGACATAGTTGGGGTGATCTCCTTCTCCCTGAACGTGTGGCTTTGGTTGGAGGATGGGGATCTCTCTCTAATCCATTGTAGGGGGCGGGCCTGGAATCCTTAAAGGAGTTGGTCAGGGTTTCCATCCGCTATGCAATTACATCAAGCTTGGCTCAGGTAACGTATTCATGCAAATGTTCATTTTTTGGTATTGCCTTAAATGGTTCATGGAAGGGGACCTCGTGACTCCATCACTAAGGTTCTTTTCCACTCTTTCTTCTACTTGGTCCCCCTCATGGTGGGGGTTGATGTTGTTTCTCCTTGTCCAACGACATTCAATTGCGGCTATGGTGTGCGTAAGGGAATATGCGATGGCTTGGTGTTTTCACCAAAGTGTTCCAATGGGCACCACGGTGGTTGCCAATCTATTGCAGCTAGAATCTGCCGTTGAGTCTTCCACTATGGGTCCGACCTACATACAACAAAATAAGGCAAAGGCGGGTCAGGCTTGATGCCTTGAGACCAATTTGATGCCTAAGTTAGGATACTAGGTCACAAATAATGGTACAAAAAGACTGACCAAATGATTAGTTTAAGCGGGGTTGGAAGGGTAATAATATTAATAGTAACGAGTTGAGTTGGCTGCAGTAGGGGACAAGGAGTAATGGGGTGTCAGATAGAAGTGAGCAAAAACTCATAAAATATTGAAGTGATTTGACTTTCGTAGTTGAAACCTAAGCATACATCATTGCCGCCTTTGGAGTACAATGCCAGAATTCGTATGGTCCATTTTACCCTTGGTTTTTTTTTTATTTTAATGCCTGATATGCTCTTCTAGACACTTGTATTTGTGAATAGTTGCTTTTATCCTTGAGGAGCTAAAGTTCTAGCGCTTTCCACATGGCGCGTTCTTATTGGAGTATATTATTTATACCCAATAGGAACCAATTTAATTAGTATCCGATTTTAGTTTGGCCACTTAAAAGTAATAAATAATATTAATTGGTTCAGTTTCTATTTTTGTCTCATACATTATATGACTGAACTAAATGGAATGGATTAAACTGAAACCAAACCGATTTACACAGTTAAAGAAATGGGAAGCTTAAAAAGAAAAGTGATCAGTGCGGTCATGTCCAAAACTGAACTCTCAAGTGAATGACCTCTCAGCCACCCTTTCATACAAAATATGCAGACATTTAATTGTGCAAGGTCCCAAATCTAGGTATCAGACACAGTATTGGCCATGTAAAAATTGATCCGATTTAGATTAGGTCGGTCTACGGATCCAATGGGAAATGGATACATGACCAATATCGTATATTACTATTAAAATAGGATCAAATCGAGGATCGATTAGGTTCAAAACTTATATGAATCAACTGATCCCATCGATCCGATACTGATTACTTGACTTATGGAATGATGCACTGTAAATGCATTTACGGTGCATTGTGGAGGATGTAGTTTTCAGTTAAATTTTTTTAGGAAGGATTACTTTAAGCTCCATTAAGATTAGCTCAACCAACGTGTATACTGAAATGGTCTTTAACCATATTTAGCCCATCTTTATGAATGAGAATCTTGCTACCTTCAACGAGAAATCACGAATTTATATCACCTGCATGTACTTGTATATTCTCTAGGATTCCATCACCGAATGTGGTGTAGGTCCCACATCTAGAGCGTAGGACCCACTAGATATGGACGGCGATTGAATCTTAAGGAAGGTACAAGTACATGCATGTGAACTATTCTCAGAGAACTCACAACTTTACATGCACGCATGCATGGTGACAAGTGTGTGATGACAAGTGTATCAAAAGCTTCATTATAAATATCAGGATAACTCACAACTTTGCATGCACGCATGCATGATGACAAGTGCGTGATGACAACTGTGTGATGACAAGTGTATCAAAAGCTTCATTATAAATACCTGTTTTCTTTCTCTCAGTCAATTCATTGGTAGTGCCGAGTAAGGTAGATTGTATACTGTATCATCCATCATCGTTCAATCTTAAGAATTCTCTCCACAAATTGTTTTTAGCAGGTTGCTCATCTCCAGCAAGGGTGTTTATGTGATCTTAAAGTTCCTAACTTTGCAAATATTGCTCTATTTCTTCACCGGATTTGTTACTAGGTAAAATCTCTTGTTCTCTGGTTACCTTATATATATATATATATATATATATATATATATATATATATATGTATATATATATATATATATATATATATTATTTATTTTTATTTTTTTTATGTCATAGACTGCATGGACATTGCTAAATAATGGATCGCAAGTGCCACTTATAAGCACTCCGGATCTTCTCCACGGCCTTGGATAACTTGGCGGGGTTATGCGCCGAGTGATCCAAGGACAGCCAGTAACTCACTGGGTGCCCAGCCCACTAAAAAGAGGATCTCGATTGCAGTTATGTGTGTGGTCGAGTTTTATGCTTTAAAATCTTTTGTCATTTTTCGTTTCACATTAATAATCTTTTGATGTCTATATCAGTTATACATGCAAGGCTATATCTGTGTTTTATTAAATTATAGGATCCATTTACAACTTTTATATTTTTGAAATTGTAAAGCTATGTCTATATTCGTTATGAATATAATTTACAACTTTTATATTTTTGAAATTGTAAAACTATGTCTATATTCGTTATGAATATATATATTATCCTCTTGCATTTCTAGAGCAGTATTGACATTGCATCCATGTTGAATGTAAGACAATACAATTATATTCACAACCACACAAGTCTCTCTCTCTCTCTCTCTCTCTCTCTCTCTCT